>BTHU01000001.1:160678011-161395511 GCA_036184795.1 Tokudaia tokunoshimensis | reverse complement strand
AATTTTGCCTACATGAAATGTGCAAATAACAAATATACATTCACTGCATCAATAAATGCGTACAAGTTTGTAACTATGTTTTAGGAGTTTAAGATAGAAATTTAGAGTTCCCTGTTTTGCAGAGGAAAGTTGATGTCCAAGAGGGATGATAACTTGTTCAAAATTAAGCAGAGAACAAAACATTCACTTTGACTTACATCATCCAAAACTTAAGTTATGCAGTTGCTATGACTCATAGTCAATACCCAGACCTAACAGTAAAGTCACTCTTGACCTACATATTGAACATAGACTCAAGCAAAGTAAGATTTTATATACCAAGCAATAAAACATAATTTTGTGCCACTTCATGAAACAATTGAAAATCTAGCCAAGGTTTAGAACTATTCTCACTTCTTTATTCAACCAAACTCAAGTTGATTCATAGATGTTTTAGTTTGCAAAATAATATTAAAGTTCTGTTTCCACTAATACTTTGTTCAAAATGTCTCTTTCCTACTCCTTCTTCCTTATCACTTGTTTTCCAAATGGAAGTATTTGTGGTTGAAGGTTCAGATGCTAGGGCAGCTGCAATGCTGAAATAAATAATGAAATAATGACTGTGTGAGCTGCTGCCACACTAACCACTTACAGAAGGTTCAGGCAGAATCTAAAGGGAATTAAAATCATCAGAGACTCCTGACTACCCTGTGCTGACTGGGCTGGCTGAGAAAGCTAAGGTAGCTGACAATACTAACGTACACATCTGTGCTGTCCAGGAATTGCGTGGCATGCTTTACAGTGATTATCTACTTATCGTCTTCAGTCTCCCAATGCTGTTATTGTGAATGTTTAACTACAGAGGAAATAGAGGCCTAGAAATGATTATCTTGCTCGAGATCGATTATAAATGATGTAGCCAGGATTCAATTCGAGGCCTGTCAGATCTCATAGCCCATGTTACAACTCTCTCTCTGCTCCACTGTCTCTAAGATACACATCTTTTTATATATTAGGCTGTCAAAACAGATTGTGTTAGTGTAGCTCAGAATGCAGAATTTGGATCAAAACCGGCCATTAGAGAGAAGTTGATTTAGAGTTTTTATGACATGGGGCGTTTTTCTGACAGTGCTGTCAAGAAGTGGGCAAGGCAGTGCTGTGGAGCAGCACGCTTCAGACAGAAGAAATAATCAGGTATCCACGTGTAGTCAAAGATCAGACTTTCTCTAAAACTCCCCCAGACTGCCATTGCATAAGGAACTTCATGAGAAGAACTAAGTCACAATAAATTAAGCTGTTTCCATGGCATGTGTTTGACATTTTACAGAATCAGACGCTACACTACAGACCAGACCCAAGCATTTATTTCTATATGCTACGAAGCCAACAGCATCCTGCCCCGCCCCTAAGAGATCCAGGGTAAGAACAGAGGGAGAGCACAAATGGCTTTCCTATAAATTATGTTAGTTTCCACAGAGTTCCATGTAAAAAGAATTACAGTAGCTGGGATGGTGCTCAGAGCAGTGAGCCAAGTCATTCGAGCTGCTGCGTGTGTCCAGCACGCATTGTACTTAACTGCTGCGTAATACTCCATGTAATATTCCATACACAAGCACACACTGACTGATAATGAGTTCCAGCTCTCAGCTAATATGAATAGAACTGCTATAAATATTTGTGGATTTTTATATCAACCTTTTCTTTTCAATAAAGGCATAAGAATAGAATTCATGTTAAATGAAAGGCATTGCAACACTGTTTCCAAAGTGGTTGTACCATGTTATTTTCTTACCAGCCATATGACGAGCGTTATGTTCACCAGTTTTCAGCATTGTCAGTCTTTCACAGCTGATTAGATAGACATGTAGAGGTAGTTTATTATTCATGGTCTTTCAACAGCTTTGGTGGATGTAATTGATTTGCAGTAAACTTTACTTCAGAGATTCAATCTGTTGAATTTAACCTAAGTACACTTGGTTCTCTGGAGTCTAACTTCTTGAGCTCTTTGTATATATTGGATATTAGCCTTCTATCGGATGTAGGATTGGTAAAATCTTTTCTCAATCTGTTGGTTGCCGTTTTGTCCTTTTCACAGTGTCCTTGCCTTACAGAAGTTTTGCAATTTTATGAGGTCCCATTTGTCAATTCTTGATCTTAGAGCATAAGCTATTGGTGTTCTATTCAGGAAATTTTCCCCTGTGCCCATGTGCTCTAGGTTCTTCCCTACTTTCTCTTCTATTAGATTCAGTGTATCTGGTTTTATGTGGAGGTCCTTGATCCACTTGGACTTGAGCTTTGTACAAGGAGATAAGGATGGATCAATTTGCATCCTTCTACATGTTGACTACTAGATGACCCAGCACCATTTGTTGAAAATGCTATCTTTTTTCCACTGGATGGTTTTAGCTCCTTTGTCAAAGATCAAGTGACCATAGGGGTGTGGGTTCGTTTTTGAGTCTTCAATTCTATTCCATTGATCTACATGTCTGTTACTGTACCAATACCATGCAGTTTTAACACTACTGCTCTGTAGTACTGCTTGAGGTGCGGGATATTGATTCCCCCAAAGTTCTTTTACTCTTGAGAATAGTTTTAGCTATCCTGGGTTTTTTGTTATTCCAGATGAATTTGAGAATTGCTCTTTCTTTTTTTTTTCTTTTCTTTTTTATTTTCTAAGTTTTTTTATTTACATTCCAAATCATTTCCCCTTTCCTGTTTCCTCCCTCCCCGAAAGTCCCATAAGCCCCCTTCCCTCCCTCTTTTCTCCATTCAACCCCCTCTCGTTTCTCTGTCCTGGCGTTCCCCTACATCCAGTCTTTCCAGGACCAGGGGTCTCTCCTTCCATCTTCTTAGAGATCTATTGATATGCGAATTGTGTCTAGGGAATTCCTAGATTCTGGGTTAATATCCCCTTATCAGTGACTGCATACCAAGTGTATTCTTTTGTGATTGGGTTACCTCCCTAAGGATGATATTTTCAAGTTCTGACCATTTGCCTAGGAATTTCATGAATTCATTGTTTTTAATTGCAGAGTAGTATTCCATTGTGTAGATATACCACATCTTCTGAATCCATTCCTCCGTTGAGGGACATCTGGGTTCTTTCCAGCTTCTGGCTATTATAAATAAGGCTGCTATGAACATAGTGGAGCATGTGTCCTTATTGCATGCAGGTAAAGCCTCTGGGTATATGCCCAGGAGTGGTATAGCCGGGAGTGTCATGCCCATTTTTTTGAGGAACCGCCAGACTGCTTTCCAGAGTGGTTGTACCAGCTTGCAATTCCACCAGCAGTGGAGGAGTGTTCCTCTTTCTCCACATCCTCGCCAACAACTGCTGTCTCCTGTGTTTTTGATCTTAGCCATCCTGACTGGTGTGAGATGGAATCTCAGGGTTGTTTTGATTTGCATTTCCCTAATGACTAAGGATGATGATCATCTCTTTAGGTGCTTCTCAGCCATTAGATATTCTTCAGGTGAGAACTCTTTGTTTAGCTCTGTACCCCATTTTTTAATAGGGTTACTTGCCTCTCTGGAGTTTAACTTCTTGAGTTCTTTGTATATATTGGATATTAGCCCTCTGTCGGATGTAAGGTTGGTAAAGATCATTTCATCAAATCAAGCAAGTCAGTAGCCTTCCTATACTCAAAGGATAAGCAGGCTGAGAAAGAAGTAAGAGAAATGATACCCTTCTCGATAGCCACAAACCATATAAAGTATCTTGGCGTGACTCTAACCAAACAAGTGAAAGATCTGTATAACAAGAACTTCAAGTCTCTGAAGAAAGAAATTGAAGAAGACCTCAGAAGATGGAAAAATCTGCCATGCTTATGGATTGGCAGGATTAATATAGTAAAAATGAGCATCTTACCAAAAGTAATATACAGATTCAATGCAATTCCCATCAAAATCCCAACTCAATTCTTCATAGAGTTAGAAAGAGCAATTCAAAAATTCATCTGGAATAACAGAAAACCCAGAATAGCTAAAACTATTCTCAAGAGTAAAAGAACCTCTGGGGGAATCAGTATCCCGGACCTCAAGCTGTACTACAGAGCAATAGTGTTAAAAACTGCATGGTATTGGTACAGTGACAGGCATGTAGATCAGTGGAACAGAATTGAAGACCCAGAAATGAATCCACATTCCTATGGTCACTTGATCTTTGACAAAGGAGCTAAAACCATCCAGTGGAAAAAAGATAGCCTTTTCAACAAATGGTGCTGGTTCAACTGGAGGTCAACATGCAGAAGAATGCAAATTGACCCATTCTTATCTCCTTTCACTAAGCTGGATTCCAAGTGGATCAAGGACCTCCACATAAAACCAGACACACTGAAACTAATAGAAAGAAAACTAGGGAAGAACCTTGAACATATGGGCACAGGGGAGAATTTCCTGAATAGAACTCCAATAGCTTATGCTCTAAGATCAAGAATTGACAAATGGGACCTCATTAAATTACAAAATTTTTGCAAGGCAAAAGACACTGTCAAAAAGAATTGCTCTTTCTAACTCTATGAATAATTGAGTTGGGATTTTGATGGGGATTGCATTGAATCTGTATATATTGCTTTTGGCAAGATAGCCATTTTTACTATATTAATCCTGTCAATCCATGAGCCTAGGAGATCTTTCCATCTTCTGAGATCTTCTCCGATTTCTTTCTTCAAAGACTTGAAGTTCTTGTCATACAGATCTTTTACTTGTTTGGTCAGAGTCACACCCAGATACTTTATATTGTTTGTGACTACTGTGAAGGGTGTCGTTTCCCTAATTTCTTTCTCAGCCTGTTTATTCTTTGAGTATAGGAAGGCTATTGATTTGTTTGTGTTAATTTTATATCTGACCACTTTGCTGAAGTTGTTAATCAACTGTAGGAGTTCTCTGGTGGAGTTCTTTGGGTCACTTAAGTATACTATCATATCATCTGCAAATAGTGATAATTTGACTTATTCCTTTCCAATTTGTATCCCTTTGACATCCTTTTGTTGTCTAATTGCTCTAGCTAGAACTTCAAGTACTATATTGAATAAATATGGAGAGAGGGCAGCCTTGTCTAGTCCCTGATGTTAGTGGGATTGCTTCAAGTTTCTCTCCATTTAGTTTGATGTTGGCTACTAATGGTTTTCTGTATATTGCTTTTACTATGTTTAGATATGGGCCTTGAATTCCTGTTCTTTTTCCAAGACTTTTAATGTGAAAGGATGCTGAATTTTGTCAAATGCTTTTTCAGCATCTAATGAAATGACCATGCAGTTTTTTCTTTGAGTTTGTTTATGTAGTGGATTACATTGATGAACTTCCTTATATTGAACCATCCCTGCATCCCTGGGATGAAGCCTACTTGATCGTGGTGAATGATCATATTAGCTTCTTTCTGTTCTAAAGCTTTCAGGTGTGGTGTTAGGCTGCTAATGTATGCTCTCTCTAGCTTCTTTTTGGAGGCACTCAGAGCTATGAGTTTTCCTCTTAGCACTGCTTTCATTGTATCCCATAAATTTGGATATGTTGTGCCTTCATTTTCATTAAATTCTAAAAAGTCTTTGATTTCTTTCCTTATTTCTTCCTTGACCAAGGTATCATTGAGTAGAGCACTGTTCAGCTTTCGTGTGTATGCGGGCTTTCTGTTGTTTTTGTTGCTATTGAAGACCACCCTTACTCCATATTGATCTGATAGGAGGCATGGGATTAGTTTGATCTTCTTATATCTGTTGAGGTCTGTTTTGTGACCAATTAGATGGTCAGTTTTGGAGAAGGTACCATGAGGTACTGAGAAGAAAGTATATTCTTTTGATTTAGGATGAAATGTTCTATAGATATCTATTAAACCCATTTGGTCCAAAACTTCTGTTAGTTTCACTGTGTCTCTGTTTAGTTTGTGTTTCCCTGGTCTGTCCATTGAGAAGAGTGGGGTGTTGAAGTCAGTCACAATTATTGTGTGAGGTGCAATGTGTGCTTTAAGCTTTAGTAAAGTTTCTTTTATGAATGAGGGTGCCCTTGTATTTGGAGCATAGATGTTCAGAATTGAGAGTTCTTCTTGTTAGATTTTTCCTTTGATGAGTATAATATGTCCTTCCGTATCTTTTTTGATGACTTTTGGTTGAAAGTCTATTTTATTGGATATTAGAATGGTTGCTCCAGCTTGTTTCCTGGAACCGTTTGCTTGGAAAATTATTTTCCAGCCTTTTATTCTGAGGTAGTGTTTGTCTTTGACACAGAGATGCATTTCCTGTATGCAGCAAAATGTCGGCTCCTGTTTACATATCCAGTCTGTTAGTCTGTGTCTTTTTCTCAGGGAATTGAGTCCATTGATGTTAAGAGATATTAAGGAATAGTGATTGTTGCTTCCTGTTATTTTTGATGTAATTTTTATGTTTTTGTGGTTATCTTCTTTTGGGTTTGTTGAAAGAAGATTAACTTCTTGCTTTTTCTAGTGTATAGTTTCTATCCTTTTGTTGGTGTTTTCCATTCATTATCCTTTGAAGGGCTGGATTTGTGGAAAGACATTGTGTAAATTTGTTTTTGTCATGGAATACCTTGGTTTCTTCATCTATGGTAGTTGAGAGATTTGCTGAGTATAGCAGCCTGGGTTGGCATTTGTGTTCGCTTTGAGTCTGTATGACATCTGCCCAGGCTCTTCTGGCTTTCATATTCTCTGGTAAGAAATCTGGTGTAATTCTGATAGGCCTTCCTTTATATGTTACTTGGCCTTTTTCTCTTACTGCTTTTATAGTCTTTCTTTGTTTAGTACATTTGGTGTTTTGATTATTATGTGATGGGAGGATTTTACATCTTGATGATATTTAATCTTTCAATTAATTCCCTTTAATGTTTTATAGTATTCCTGATTCTCATGATAAATAGGCTTTTTAAAAAATTTTTTATTTTCTATAATCCCCTCTTGCTTCTCTGTCCTGGTATTCCCAACTGTTCCACCATTTTTCACATTAGTCATACCATTTTCCATTCCCACCAGTAGTTTAGAAAAGATCACTCATATGTCACCAGGACTTGATATTGTCAGTAATTTGTACTTTGGCCATATATAATTTTTTTTATAATTTCACACATTACTGCTGTATTTATATCATTTCCATTCTTACCATTCTCCCACTTCTCCAATGCCCCCTCCTTCAATTCATAACCTCTTTTAAAATCATATTTGCTCTGTTATTTTTAAATACATGCACACACTCATACCCTACTTAGTCCATTAGTGTTGCTCTTATGTTTTTAGGGATGATCACTTGGGTTAGATAACCTATTTATTAGAAGGCTCATCCCTCAATAAAATTGATTCTCCCTCTCTTAGCAGCCATTGATTACTTGTAGGTCTTTATTGAGGGGTGGGGCCTTGCTTCATTTCTCCTCTTTCGTTGGAAAGTTGACTAATATGGTCATTATACAGAGCTTGGTTAATTAGCTATATCATTGAGATTTCACAGATAGTGCCTCTCACTCGTGGTTAGATGATAGTACTTAGCATCAGGCCTCCAGATCCTTTGTTTCTTCAAAAGTTTTTCCCCCTCTTCAATGAATTCTCTGAACTTTGGGCTTACAGATTGCAGTGTGGCTCTATCAGCTGGGGCTTGGGGCCACTCGGTCAGTTGTTTTTCCATGTTAACCAGTTGCAAATCTCTGTAACAGCCTCCTTCTGTTGCAAGAAGCTGGGGGTGGGCCTGCTTTTTGTTTTTGTTTGTTTTGTTTTTTTATGAGGGTTGAGAACTACAGTAATCTGTGGGTGTAAAGATAAGCATTTAGGATGTAGTTAGATATTGTGTTGGAAAATGACAGTTGTGAAGTTACCCTGTGAAGAAGATATTTATGATATCTCCTGCAATAGGTCGTTAGTTAGGTTTATTATAGTACCAATTATAAATTCTCTGCTATTGAGCAAAACTTAAAACCCAAGTGAGCTTTTGGTTATGACTTTTTTTAGGTTTATTGCAAGCACTATTTTTTATTATTTTGCTAGAATTATAATTTTTTTCTTTATGAATCTGGGTTATTTCCCTGAACATGATGATAGCTAACATTGTCGATTTTTCCTTAAAAACACATAATTTCTTTAGTCTTCATAATTGAATAAAATTTCATTGTGTTTCATATATATATGTAATAAATTTATATATATCTATATATATAGATAGAATTGTCTTTTTTCTTTGGTAATTTCACACATGTATACAAAATATTGAAATAATATTCACCCCATCCCACTCCCTCTACCTTCTCTCAGACCCACCTTCCATCCCTCTCTCAACCTCCTTATTCAAAACCCAGAATCCATTAGTTCTGTCTCTATGTGCATCCTTATTATTTCTTTTGTTTTCCTAATGTTTTCCTATTTATTCTTTCTGACAATTTTGTGATCAGAATTGTCTTGGTTTCACTTATTATTGTTAGTCTTTCATATAGTACATACTTCCCGCAGCCTCCCTCCTTTCACTCTTCCCAGTTCACCACTACCTCCCCTCCCTCTTAGATCCACCGTTCCTTCCTTTCCCTTTAGAAAAGAGCAAGTCTTCCAGGGATATCAGCTGAACACCACATAGCATGATGCAACAAGACTAGGCATGGACCCTCGTAGCAAGGCTGGACAAGGCAACCCAGTAGGAACAAATGGGTCCTAAGAGCAGAAGAAAGAGTCAGAGGCACCCCAACTCTCACAAAACCCCCAAGCTAAACAACCACAGAATATATGCAGAGGACCTAGTGTAGACCCATGTAGTCTCCAGGATTGTTCCTTCAGTGTCTGTGAGGCCCTATGAGACCTAGTTAGTTGATTCTGTAGGTTGTGTTTGCCAAGTATCCTTCACCCCTCTGGCTTCTACAAACCTTCCTTTCTTCCTTCCTTGGGGTTCCCTGAGCTCCACCTAATGTTTGGCTGCGGGGATCTCTGCATTTGATCCTATCAGTTGCTGGAAGACGCCTCTTTGGTGACAATTGTGCCAGGCACTGACCCCTGACCTATGAGTACAACAGAATATCATTAGAAAACATTTCATTGCCTTGTTTGTTTGTTTGTTTGTCATTCTTGGTTCTACCCTCCATGCTTCTGGCCCCTGATCATCCTGGTAGTGTTGGGCCTGGGTTCTTGCTCTTGGTGTGGGCCTCAAGTTAGACCAGTCATTGTTTGCCCACTCCCACCAGCTCTGAGCCACCATTGCCCTAGCACATGTTACAGGCAGGACAGGTTGTATGCTGAAGGTTTTGTTACTAGGTTAATGTACCTGTCCCACCACTGGAAACCTTGCCTGGTTACAGAAGATGACTGGCTCAAGCTCTGTGTCCTATTACTAGGCGTTCTCACTAGGGTCACCCTCACAGGTTCTGGGAAGTTTCTACTGCACTAGGTGTTCATATCAAACCAAATGCCTTCTAATTCTAGTTATCCTTCCACTTACTCTCTCCCTATGTCTCTCCCTCCCCCACCTGATCCTTCCTGTTCCCATCATCACACACCCCAAGTCCACTGGCATAATCTATTCTAGTCCTTCTTCCCTGGAAGATTTATGCCCTGCCCCTGAGCCCTCCTTGTTATTTAGACTTTCTGTATCTGTAGATTGTAGCATGATTATCCTTCACTTAACAGCTAAGATCCAGTTATAAGTGAGCACATATCACATTTGTCTTCCTGGGTCTATGTTGCCTCACACAGGATGGATTTTTCTAGTTCCATCTTCTTGCCTGCAGATTTCATGATGTCATTTTTTCTAACAACTGAGTAATAGTCCATTGTGTAAATGTACCATATTTTCTTTATCCATTCTTCAGTTGAGGAACACCTAGTATTTTCCAGTTTCTGGCTACTTTTAATAAAGCCACAATAAATATAGTTGAACAAGTGTTGTGGTAGGATAGAACATCCTTTGGTATATGCAAGAGTGCTATATTTGAGTCTTGAGGTAGACGATTCCCAATTATCTGAGGAACCTCCGCAGTGGCTATACTAGTTTGTACTACCATCAGCTATGGTGTGTCCCTTAGTCCCACAGCCTTGCTGGAAAGAGTTGTCACTTGTGTTTTTTATGATGGGTGTAAATAATTTTGATTTGCATTTCCCTGATGACTAAGGATGTTGAACTTTTCTTTTTTTTCTTTAAATGTTTCTTAGCCATTTGTGATTCCTCTATTGAGAATATCTGTTTAGATCTGTACCCCATTTTTAATTGGATTATGTGCTCCATTTTTTTGTGCTGTATTCTCTAATTTCTTTGCCCCCTGTGTTTCTCTTACTTTCCTGCCACCTTAATGATACCCTTTGTAAGGTATTATATTCATAATTTAATATTTGTAACATGTCAAGTAGTATTTGTAGAATGTAATTTGGTTTTTGTCTAGAAACAGTGCAGACATTTTATTATACTTTTTTGGCTGATGACTCTCTTATTGTAATTTGCCTATATAAAGATGCATAGTCTTTATCTTCAAGAGAAAGAAATTATTTGACTAGCTTTTTGAGTGTATACAAATTACTTGTTTTAACTGCATTCTAAAACTCAAAATGATAACATTGTGTGCAAGAATTAAATGGCGAACATTAACACCCTATTGAATGGCACTTGGTAAGTATACATTAGCTTCTAGCCTGTTCTAATATAGAGAACAACTTTACAGAGGCTTGACATTGAAGGTAAAAGAATCTTAATGTGGCTTCTTTCAACAGTGTACTTCTGTCACAGAAGTTAGCCTTAATTCTTGACTACAGGGATAATTAAAATCATTCAGGAGAATAAAAGATTTAATAAAAGAGTTAATTTTAGTTGTTAAGACAGAGGGTTGGTTAATCAGTTCGTGGTTTTAGGAAGAAGTAAACTGGAGCTCAGTAGAAAGGACATGGGGACGAGTTTATTTGTTCCTCAGGGTATAATTAAATGGTTGTAGAGTTCTTAGAAATGCTGGAAGTTCATAGATTATGAGGTCTGAAATCTAAAGTTTATGTTGATTACTTTTATTGCTTTCTATAGCTATTATCATGATAAGTACCAATAATCATCTGTCAGCTTTAGTAGAGGTTGGAATTGATATCAGAATAAATTGAGTATTTTTATTCAAATGTATACCCAAACTCATTCTTGAACTTTGACAAGGATTTGGATATACAACAGAGGTATAATCCTTCCAATCCTTATGGCCTTCTTATCTTTATTACTACTACTATTATTATTATGATTATATCTTTTTTTTTTTTTTTTTACAATCCAGTCATTATCTCCCTCCAGTCTGCCCTTTGACTACCTTAGCCCATTCCTCCTTCCCAGGTCTCCAAGAGGATGTCCCCCACCCCCTACCCCACCAGACCTCCTCACTCCCTGGGGCCTCAAGTCTCTTGAGGGTTAGGTTCATCTTCTCTCACTGAGGCTGTTTTATTATTTACATTTCAAATGTTGTATCTTTTGGTGACATTCTATTTCCTTATTTTTTCCTACATTAGCTTAGTTTTGATATGTTTTTACTCATCTTTTTCCATGTCCTCTCTTTCTAGTTTTTTAATAATAGATATATTACCAAGTGTTATTAGTTTAAATAATTTGCTTACACTCTAAATTTAAGAATGTAACTGCTAAATTGTTAAAAATTAAAAACTTGTAATATAATTCTATTACATTTCATGAATCAGACAGAAAAGAGTAATCTACATCTCTAATTTTCAGCTGAACCTACCTATAGGGTTTAGATCATTTATTCAGTTTAGTGTCAACCCTTTTGTGCTATGTCATGCTGAAGCTTTGATGGCTTACTAGTAACTGGTATTAAGTAGTTGCTTCTTCTGACTTGAATATGGTTGACTTTTTTTAATATTTTAGGGAAGACATTGAAAATAGGAATTTTTAGGAAGAAGTAAACTGGAGCTCAGTAGAAAGGACATTCTTGCATTTTTAATGTACTCTGGAACTTAGATCACAGATGTTATGACTGGAAATCTTTTCAGACTTACAAAAGAACAAAGGGCTATTCTGATATTCATACATTTTAAAGTGTCTCCAAAAAAGTAGGTTGGCAGTAAATTAAGAAAATAATAGATAATATGTGGAAATGTACATTTATGGCAGTCATGTTAGACCAATGAAGTTGCTAATTTTTATTTATTAAATTGACATATGGAGTGATTCAATAGAATGAGCAGAGAAGGTTGAGTTATAAGTACTGCACAGTAACCGATTACACCACTGGAGCATCCAGAAGGTTGAATTATAATCTTATAACTAAAATAGCCATATCAAAATTATTCCTTCTCTTCACCTTATACATAGAACATAGCTATGTCTGGACTACAGCTAGCTACTCAGCTTGGTGACCCTATTCTAACCCAAAGGATCCAGAAATGCCACTTACTAGTATTATCCTTTAACTGGATTCTTTTGTATACTCACTAATCTTAAAAAAACTTAAAAAGGAAAACTATAATAATTAAATTTGTCCAAACATAAACTAATCTCAGTTTTCCATGTTCATTCCTTGCATGCATATTTTCATGTAGTTAAATATCACATCATAGTTGACAAACAATTTGAGTTATGTGTTCTTTACTTACATCATAATGTATCCATCTTTTGCAATAATTCTTGCATTGGTTTCTTGATTCTCTATCAGGATTTTTACCACTTTTCAGCCAGTGAGCATTTTGATTTGGACCTTTCCTCTTCCTTTAGTGTGACTTTTAAATCAAGTACCCTTGTCTTTTCTTTGCAATTATAGCTTAAGAACTGATTCCTGAGAGTAGAATGGTAGGTCAAAATATGAAAGACAGATTGTACAGTTTTGGTACCAAGCAGGTGTCAAGGTATGTGTAAGTAGTACAGGCTTTAATTGGAATGTAGTTTAAGCTACACATCTATTTCAGACCACTTCATTGTTCCCTTTACCATAGAAGACACAGCCAAGCTAAACAACTTAACAACCAGGCATTTAAACCTGATCCTGAAAACAAGGGTGTGCACGTTAGAAACACTGAATGAATTTCATATTCTGGTTATAATCCATTAAGTTGTTTTTAATAGTTATATTAATCTGTAGAGTTGAACCGTGACCATTAGTACTAGCTGTGAGAATGTTAGGACCTCTAGAAAGGACTAGGCGTTGCCTTCGCCTTCCCACTCTTGTCTCTAACATGCTTATGGTGTTTAATATAAAAGAGAAGAGTGTCCTGTAGCTAATAATAGAAGGTTTTAGTTGGCAGAGAACTCCTGGAATATCTCTAGAACACTTAATAAAACAAGGTTCAGAGGAGAGAAGTGATTTGTTCAACATCAAACCAGTGTTACTTGATTCCTGAGCCTTTTACAGCATGCTTTGCTACTATATAGTTGTTTGTGTCTCTTACCCTTGTGTATAGATAGTGACAATAAATTTTGTCAGCTGAACCCAAGATTAAAACTTTAAAAGCCTAAATAAAGCTCATCTCTCATACTAAATTCATTTCCAGTTCTTATTTCTTAGGGATGAGGAAAGAGGGAAAAGGCTAAAACAAAAATACGTGTTTTATGAGAGAATGTGGTGGGCCTGATACTGGCAAAACTGGCATGGTTATTAATTCTGATGATATGAAGACTAAATTGCTACTTTCACAGATGCTTTAAGAAACTCCAGATAGAACACAATCTCAAATTTAATTGTGTTCTCACAATTATTTGATTTGGATGGGGAATTCTGTTTATAACTAAGGCCTTGTAGATTGTAGAGAAACACTTTTTAAAATAGATACGTTTGATGTTTTTATACTAGCCAATTTGAAGAAAAAAAGGAGAGTAAATGAGCATTTACTATGTTCCATTTATGTATAATAAATTGTCATTTATATAATCTCCAAACAGAAAATATTATTATCCCCATTTTGCAGATGAGAAAACTGAAATCCAGGAAAGTGAACTGGTTTGTTCAAGGTCACAACAGATAATTAATTAGGTGGTGAGCTGGTTCCTTTATTCCATTATAGTTTTTCATTTTACTGAAATTCACTCATAACTATTTCTTAATTTTCTAGTATGAAATTTGTATACTCAATCATAATTATTTTAAATTAATAGGCAAAAATATTATTATTTTTTTCAATCTCTAGAATAGGTGGTTTCTGGATAATGACCCTACGAGCTGTCCTGAAGAGGAGCTGGAGAGATGGCTCAGTTTGTCAAGTGCAGCCATGCAGTCATGAAAATTTAAGTTCAGCTCTCTAGGACTTGAAGAATCTGAGTGTAATGGTGTGCACCTATTATCTCAGTACTGGGAAAGCAAAGTCCTGAGGATTTGTGGATATTTCTGGCCTGTCTTGAGTTTTAGGTTCAGTTAGACACCCTATCTTGAACAGTAATGTGGAGACAGATAGAGGAAGATACCAATATCAACCTCTGACCTGCATATACATATACACATGCATGCACATACAGGGACACTAATGCGTGCATGAAATGCATGCACATATATGGAATATACATAAAGACCACACACCACACATATACACAACTTATTCTGAAGGAATTTTCCTAAGTGTGAAGAATTCACTGATCAGATTCCACCAATGGATTTCAGATTTCTATGGAAAAGAAATAATGAGGATTTAATGGCTTAAAACCAAGTTCCAGGGATGGGTTACCTTTTTCCAGTTGTTGGTAGGTAGGTCCCCATAGACACTCATTCCAGAATATTAGTAGCTGTTGTCATTGCTCTTAACTGCTCTCCAGAGCATGAAAGTAAGACCCTGTTACTGAAGACACCACACACTGAACTATTGGACACAGACACATCAAGCTGGAACTGAGCTAAAAAATTTCATCCTTACTGGCTGTCTTTAATAGGGATAGAAAGTTGCATGTACTCTAGTGACTTATATAAATATTTAAGGATTTTACAGTTATAAAACCTCCAAGTTACAATAAATGACTGATCTTGGAAGATATGTTTACTAGTGTAATAGTGGCACAAATATTATAGGAGTAACCAACTATTTCCTGGTTGGGTTTAAAGCCTGCTTCACAAAACAGATCCCATGTCTGTTGCTCTAATATGTGCCCAAAACCTGTGACTTGATTTGACTATGCCTATGTCCTAAGGGAGAATCTAGTACTATTAATTTATTAAAGGGACATAATATTAAACCAGCCTCCATCAAATTTTTTATACTCGTAGATTAGGGAATCTCTCAAAACTTATCAGAGAAGCTCCTTTTTTTTGCAGTGACCCACAGCCAGGCAGCATGCATAGACAAAGAAGAGACTGCAGAGTGTTCAGCTGTAAATGAGGCATCTCTGTAAAACCCTTCTCCACAAGTCAAAGATCATCACAAAAGATAGAGCAGGAATTTAAAGGACCAAAGTGGTGAATCTCTGCAACAATATAGTATTTGCAAGATATGATAGTGTTAATACACATATGAATTCATAATGTTTCTCACCATTAGCACAAGACATGCATAATACCAAGCCACTCAAAACCCCAGCATGGATTGTGAGAGGTTCATAAAGTCCCACCACTAGTTGTGAAGTTATTGGTAATGGATGGCTACTAATGAAGGGAGAATGAGTCTTCTTCAGGGACATGACCCATGCTCCAGTAGATGTTCCTAGACCCATGTACATAAGGCAACAGTGAAAGGACTCAGTGAGTTTAAAAAGTTGTTCAATTTCTTTCTTTTTTTTGTGTGGGATTGCTGTGTTGGCAAACGTGTATCCATGTCTATATGTGTTGCTTATGCATTTTCTTTGGAACTTTTTCTTCTATATATTTTTGTCCTGTACAGCTTTTATTTTATTATTCTTATTTAAAACAACAGTTTTCTAATGAGATGGGAGTAGATATGGGTAGGAGGGGAAATGAGAAGAATCTGAGAGTAGTTGGGGGAGAAGCCATAATCAGAATGTAGCATATGAAAAAATATATCTTCAATAAAAAATAAAAAGGAGCACATGAAATTGGAAAGGAAAAATGGTGGGGGAATAGGGAAATAATTAGAAAGGAAAGAGAGGGGTGTTACTTAACCAGAACATTATTTACATCCATGAAATTCTCTTCAAGAAAATACTAAACAGAAGAATTATGTAGCTACAGAGAGCAAGGAGGGCTTCGTGGGAGGACTTAGGAGGAAAGAGAAAGAGGAAAAGAGAATTATAATCTCAAACTAAAAGAAAAGGGTAATGAGGAAGATACTTTTTCCTACTTCTTTATGAACTATAATTACCATAAATTTCAGAATTAGGTTCTTATCATCTTGGGGCTGAGAGATGCAAGACTAGTTGTCATTTAGACGCTGATACCTATTAATTTAGTTAGTTTTTTTATGTTTTCACACTTTAATTTTAAACTGAGCTAATTGTTTGATATTGTTTCCATCAAGGCTTATATGTTTCCTGTTTTTCAAAAAGGACACATGTGAACCTTGTTTGAGAAGTGCTTATTTTTCATCTCTTCTCTGTGAACTTCTCTTAGTTTTCTTCAGTACTATATCCTTTTGCTCATTATGTTAGTTTCTGATGTTCTGAACTGTCTTTCTGTAAGGCACATCCTTCTGAGTATCTATGATTATTTGATTAACTCTGCTTTGCTTTTGAGCGCCCGCCTCCTGAACCTTGGATGCTCTTTCTTCCCTGACCCTATAACTTTCAACATGTTTCTGTCTACTCTTCTTGCTTCCCCATTTACTAGGCTTGCTGATCCTATGTTGTCCACATGGTTTATATTTTTTTAAACCAGAAACATCTGCATGGGGAGGAGATGCTATTAGTAATTAAACTTAGCCTGTTCCATGTCTTAAATCTCTTTGTTATTGCAATTTAGTTCTTTCACACAACAATCAAGCTAGTAGTAATATATTTTTTCTCTCCCTCTAGAAATAATAAGTTAATAATTTGAGGAAATGATGGTAAAGTTCTTGAGATACAATCCTGAAATTCTCATAGTGTTAAAACTGATATCATGATCTTTTTAAACCTTGACCTAAAAAATTACCTTATTGAAATAGAAACTTAAGGGTTCTCTGGAAAATCGGTTGGCTGATATTTTGCTAGGGAAACACATAAAGGAATGTTTAGCTGAAGTGTACACAGGTGAAAGGCTAAGACAGACTCATGAAGGAAAGTTTGGTTGAAGTGGACACAGGTGAAAGGATGTTCTGCTAAAACAAGCTTGTGAAAGGACACATGATAAAGGAGTCTTCACTAACAACACACATTGTTGTTGGTTCGCCTTACATTACATCGTTGAGCTGCATTTGTCAGGACTCCTTAGAGAAAAATACACCAAAAAAATTCTGGTGGTGTTCCTCTGTTTCTTACTGGTTCAGAGGACTGATTGTCAGAGTAGTATCCGCTGAGACAGACTCACATGCTGAGGCAAGACCTGTGGAGGACACATGACGATTGGAGGGAGTGTGAGAAGGACCCAATGGATGGTGAAGGAGGCTGAGCTAGGCTTGCTTATAGAGCTAGCTGTGCAGCGCTTGTTGGTTCGAGTCTTCACTAATCTTCTCTTCACTGAGAGAGACACAGCCAAGAACTTCTCCTGGCATTCCTGCTGCTGACTCATGCCAAAGCTGAGGCTGGGCTGTTCCGGCTAGGTCATGCCACCATTTCTGATTCCTGTTTACTATCCCAACTCTACTGAATTGGACTGCTGACATATTCATGAAGAGTTTGTGAGTAGACCCTGCTGTTGCTGCTGATTTGTGAACTAAACTACTGATTTCCAGACAACACAGACTGGAATTACTCCAAAGGACCATTCATAAAGAGATCCACTCTCCCCATAGCCTTTCTTTTGCACTACCTCTGGTGGGTGGAGGGCTAAAACGGAGGTTAAAACCTTTAAGAACTACCATTAAAAGTAGATTTTGTAAAAAATAAAGTTACACCTTATACTTGATGTCTTTGCTCTATAAAATCTGAGCTGATGATCTAAACTATGAGAAAACTCATGTTCTGTAAAACTTCATACTGTTTTTTTGTCCACCCTTTCCCCTCTTGCTTGTCCTCGTGCTGTATTTAAATAGTTCTGCTTCTGCCTTCCCGTCTTTCAGTCGTATATTCTAATCCTGCATATGGGAGGAAGCATGCAATCTGTTTTGGTTTTTTTTTTTTTTGTCTCTAAGCTATTTTGCTTAGTATGATGGTCTCACATATCATTTTCTTCAAATGACATAATTCTTTATGGCTAAATTAAAGCTCCATTGTGCTTATACATCATATTTTCATTATTTGTCTTTTGATATACAAATAAGCTGATTGCCTATCTTGACTTTGAAATGATGCTACAGGTATTTCTGTGTTAAACTGACTTAGATTCTTGTAGTGTATAATATGGACTGGTAAGGTCTGATTTCTATAGTGGCTGGTTTGATTATTATTACCCATGGCAGGGTGCGTGTGTGTGTGTGTGTGTGTGTGTGTGTGTGTGTGTATGAAATTTTTATTGTAATTTGGTGTATATTGTCATGATGTCTAAGGATATTGGATATTTTTCATGTAATTAGTAGCTGTGCTCACCTCTCTTGTCTATTCAGCTGGTTTCTTATACTTATTAAATGCTTTGGTTATTTCGGTGTTCACTTTTTTATATATATTCTAGAAATTAAACCTATTGAGACATAGCTAGTGGTTCTTCCCATTCTTAGAGCACCCTTTGATTATTTTTCTTCTGTGCAGAAGCTTTCTCACTGCATGTGAACCTGCTGAAATCTTCATTAGGAAGTTACCTCTATGTTTATCTTCAAGTATTTTCTCTGCTTTTAAGCTGTAATACCAGAGTTCCAGTTCACAGGTTTAGATATTTCATTAATTTCCAGTTAGTGTTTGTATAGGATAAGAGATGGGAATCTGGATTTATTCTTTTAAATATGGATATCCACAACAGTGGTATCATGTCCTAAAGTTAGAATCTTGGGTATGTTAGAAGTAATTTAATATTATTCAATGTTATTTGTAATTTAGTGAAGTAAAATAACAAATACTTAAATTTAAGATAGTTTTATAACTTAACTTTGCAATCCCATGTATCTCCCCGGCTCCAAGACAGGGGTTCTCTGTGTAGCCTTGGTTGAGTCTCATGTATCTTGGTTCATGCCTATTGCTCCCAAAATCAAGAGGCAGAAAAAAGATTGGCAATTTGGGGTCAGCTTGAGCTTGTAGCAAGAACCTGTCTCAAAGACATGAAAGCAACTTTCCTACCGTAGGAAAGCAAGGAAAATGTTGGCTGTTTTCAGTTCAGCTGATCTTCCATGGTCAGGAATTTGTTGTGCCTTGTTAACAAAATGTGGACTTTCTGCAGTAAGATGACAACACTAGACACCACTTCACTGAAGATGAATACTAGACACACATTTACTGAATGTGTAAAATAGTTAAAAAAAAGAAAAGATAAATAGTTTGTGGGTCATACATGAGGATCTGCCACGTGCTTCTCTTCTTTTACTTAACTACTACCTTGACTTGAGAAGAAAAACAATACAGGATGTATTGTTTTACTCTTCTCCCATTGTTAACTAGTTACTCTGTTAGGTAGCTTCCTATGGGCTAAGATTAAAGACTAGGTAGGAAATAAGTATGCTTTTTTTTCTATAGAATAATCCCCCCCACACACACACATACACACCCATAATTAACTATTGAAGTACTGTTGAAGAAAAAGCTGGACTTTGACATCCATGAGGTGAGTAAATCAAGGCAGGCAGTGAGGAGTAGTATCGGTGGAGGTCAGCCCTGGGAAGGGCTGACCAGTTCAGTCTAGATACTAAGTGCTGCTGCTTTAGCAGCCAACAATTAGAGAAATTACTCAGCAGACATTTTTTCTGAGAGAACAAAGCTTGATTCATTGGGGCTAGCACTCACTGTGGTCAGTGAAAAACTCTGAAGTCTTTTAACTCTTAGGGGCCAGTGAGAAAGAAAAGGAAGGAGAAAAAATTCACAAACACATACACACATACACACACACACACACTGCATGAAGCAAAGGGTAGGCTCCAATAACTTTATACATACATATATACATGCATGCATGCAGAACTACAGACAGACAGACAGACATATACATATACATATTCACACATTGAATGACTGGAGCAAAGCTCCAGCAAGCAGGGTCCAAGCATTTCTCACACACACACACACACACACACACACACACACGCATACACATGTACACATAAACAGAGTTGGTGGATAGTACAAGCTCCAACAATACCTACACAACTTTTACACATATACATACATATATACATACATAAATACATACATACATACATATTTAATGGATGGAACAAAGTTCAGTACACTCATGTAAGCTTTACATATATACATATAGACACATATACACATAAACAAATATACATGTTTGATGGATGGAACAAGGTTATAACACACTCCCACACAAACTTTACACATATACATATATATATAGGATTGATGGAAGGAACAATGTTCCAACAAGTTTATTCTTTTTCCCATGGCTTATATATCTTTCAAGCAGTATAAAATTACAATATGATTACATTCTAGTTTTCTGATAGTGAATGACTATGAAAAAACAGTGTTCCCCAATACCTTTACAAGATATAACATTACCTAATACATGTAAAGAAAACATATCATTCCCAAGATTCTAAGTACATTCATAACTAGGCAACTTGTTATAGATTAACAGCATGAGCAAGCAAGCCAGTTTTCTGAGCTAGTTTCTCTTACTGGCAGGCAGCAGCTTGTGGTTACAAAGAAAGGATTAATTGTTTTATTATTTTCCTTTAAAGTGATCTTACAAGAAAAACTTAAAAGAATAACAAATCTAAACTTGTAAAAATCAGTCATAAGGGGTTTGTAACCCCATAGGAAGAACAATAATATCAACCAACCAGACCCTCCAGAGCTCCCAGGGACTAAGCCACCGACCAAGGAGTACACATGGCTCAGGCTGCATATATAGCAGAGGATGGCCTTGTCAGGCACCAGTGGGAGGAGAGGTCCTTGTTCCTATGAAGGCTTGATAGATGCCCCAGTGTTGGGGAATCGAGGGCCCGGAGGCAGGAGTGCGTGGGTGGGTGGAGGAACACCCTCATAGAAGCAGGGAGAAGGGGGATGGGATAGAGGGTTTTCAGGAGGCAGGAAACCAGGAAATGGGATAACAATTGTGTAACCTCTGGGGGTTACACGCGATCGGATCATCGGGTTCTCTGGACAGAGAGCTGGGGAGATAAAATGGGGTGACGAGGAAAAAACACATGAATCAAGACAACATAGCTGTTGAAAGTCTGTCCTTTACTTGGGGTAAACGACAATTTATACTTTGGGGGCGAGACCCTTCCCCCAGAGTTGAGAGTCTGCTCAGCGGGGCTTCAGCTCCACTGTTCTGGTAGATGTTGGTTCCACGGCTCTGATGCTCTGCAGGGATGCAGGCCGCTGGGAGGGTCACCTGCTTAATTCAGGAATTCATAGACTGGAGGAACAAAGAACTTCACTCTACCCTAGGTGGAGCAGGATTATGGCTAGTACAGGAATTTCAGCTCACAGGCTGGGAGAGCAAGTTTCCGCCAGGTGACAAGACATCCCAATATGGCTCTCTACACAACTGAAATGCAAATAAAGAAAATATCCAATAAAAAAGAGCAGTTTATACATTTAAATGATAAATTGTTTTTATTGATGCTCACATTGTCCATGCTTCATTACAAGTGTGTTTTCGTTTTTTTTAAATTTTAAAATGTTAAGATTGTTTATTTTTTTATTAGATATATTCTTTATTTACATTTCAATTGGTTTCCCCTTTCCTGGATCCCCCCTCCCTGAAAGTCCCATAAGCCCTCTTCCCTCCCCAGTCAACCCCTTCCCACTTCCCTCAAAAGGCCATCAGTCTTTCATAGCTCCTTTGATCTCTTCCTTAATAAAATGTTGAAATTCTTGTCAAAAATCAGTCATATCTACTTTAAATCCTCAGGATGCATATCTACTCATCATCAATTCTTATTAAATCATATCAGGAAGCTGAGGGCAAAAATGGGCATAAGAAATCAATCATCAGCAGTCCAGCCTCCGAGAGGGCCACAGCCAGTACTGCCACTGTTCCTGTTCCCTAACTATAAAGGGTCCCTAGCTTAATTATTGAGTGTGACTTTAGCTGGGCAGTGGTGGCGCACGCCTTTAATCCCAGCACTTGGGAGGCAGAGGCAGGTGGATTTCTGAGTTCGAGGACAGCCTGGTCTACAGAGTGAGTTCCAGGACAGCCAGGGCTACACAGAAAAAAAAAAAACCTGTCTTGAAAAATATAAATAAATAAATAACAAAAAAGTGTGACTTTCTAAACTTCAAATTGTTCTCTAAGATTTTCTACATCAGCGCCTGTAACAAAAACATCATAACCTAGCCTCACTAACAATTTTATTTTCAAATGCTTCCTAATGGAGGTGGTCATTAGTGACAGTCTACATCTCTAAGTTCTTTCCTAGGGTGGTGAATCAATCATTAATCTGCTCCAGCAGCAATGCCTGAAAGAGATCAAGCATTATTATTATGAGTGCGAGAGATAAAGGGCATATAACAAAGAGGTTGTTCTGGTTTCAATCACATTTTAATTATTAATGTATCAAGTATATTTTATATGATAATTAAGCAATAATATATAATTGTGTTTTAATAGTTTTTTTGTTTTTAATTTATATTTATGTTTACAGAGAAGTATAGTCAAGAGGTTACACATATAGGCTCTGGAGTTGTTTAGATGAATTGAAAAATACCAGGTTTGCTACCTATTGACTGTGATGCCTTGGTTAGACTTTTTGCCTTCTCTGCCTCTCTTTCATGTTCTATGTATATGTCTCTTATTTTAGTACCTATATCTTGGAGTTCATGTGAAGATCCATATGTATGGAACTATATACTGTCAATAGCTGAGAAATCCTTAATAAATGTTAATTATATTTATTTTTGAAAACTAAAGATGTCTCTCCATTGTAGTAGGGAAATAAGTGTATATTAAGGTTTGAGAAGTAAAAAACATAATCAATGTGGAGAAAAAAAATGTTGAGTCTGTAATAGCAGGAGCATATAGCTAAAACTATGAAGATAGTATCAACTTGGAAAGTATTAGGTTAAGAGTATTGGTTATAAGTGAGTTAAGTTCTTGTAGGACCACTCAGTGTGGGAGCGTCCCAAGTACATCATGGTAATATGCCAAAGGTTCTCTGAAACCAGTGAACTTAACACGTAGCCTTGTATATAGTAAGCACTCTACAAGTATTTGTTGAATGTCTAATGACTGCATTTAACTGGTACACTAACAGGATTTTCTTGGCTAAATTTTTTACATTTTAATTTTTGTGAAAAATGTTGAACCTATTTTAAGCTACCCTATAGTCCACCTCTATTCAATCCTAGGGTGGATTTTTCTAGTTATAATAAAGTAACAACTTTGCCAATTATGTATTAATATTCAAAGCATTTGGGTTTTATTGTTGTTAGCAGCAGCATTAGAGTATCTTCATGGCAGGCTATCATTGGGGAGCAATGCCCTGAAATGTCGTTTAGAGAATTATTGCTTGTTTCTTAGCTGAGGTCATTTATAATGGAAGTTAAAACCTGTTCCCTTCTCTCAGTGCTTTTCTCTAAATCTGAAGCTCTAAGTTCTAGTTCATTTCAATCATTACTCCACATTTGCAGATAAGATTTCATTAAAGGTTTTGTTTTGTTCGTGGGGTTTTTGGACTTTTTTTTGTCATAAGAGTTTAATGATTATACTGGACGTGAGCTTTTTGTGGATGGGAGATTTTTTTTTTAAAAAAATCATGCTAAAAGCATGGTTTATTTTATTGTGAATGATCTTTTATTAAGAACTTACCATATACTTTCCTCTTAGAGTTAACATTGCCATCTTATAAAATACATTTGAGCAACTTAGTTTCCTTTTTGTTTCTTAGCTATGAGAAGTTTGGTGCTGAGTCTATGACTAGCCTAGGTTTGTAAGGAACCATACATCTTCTCACTATGACTTTTATTTTAAATAAAATTTAAGGTGGATTTTCATAAAATATTGCTTTATGTTTTTATTATATGCCACTTATGGTTTTATTTGGAAGTTGGAATTGAAACAGTCTATATACTTGGTAAAGTGTACATACATCTCTCACTCTGCTCACATGGTGGTTGCGTTGCTTCTCCAGTGTTTTGGTGAGGTATTTAGTTTTAATTTTATTGTGTGAGAATAGCATATGGACATATAATAAGTTCTGATCAAACCCCCTCCCACTTCCTTCCTACGAACTCACCCATTTCCCTAGCACATTTCCTCCCAGCTCCGTGTCCTCTTGCTTGTGTGTGCATGGTTGAGGAGCACACCTGAAGAACACTTATTTTTCCATCCCTAACAGCCATCAACTGACAATAGCTTCAAAACTAGGGTAAAACTTGATGATCCCTCTCCATCCCTGTTGGGTTCGAGCTGTCTTGATCTTGTGCATGCGGTTACAGCTCCTGAGATCTCATGTATGCAATGGCACTACTATCTCTCACAAATACAGTGTTTCTGCTGCTATCCACCTGCCTCTGGCTCCTAGAATCTTTTCTTTCATTTTTCTTTCTATTTTTCATTTATTAAAAATAGATTTGTTTTCATACAATGTATTTTGATTGCACTCTTCCCTCCCTCAACTGGGATCAACAAACACCCTTTCTGTATCTTGTTAGAAAATAAACAAACACCTAAAAACAACAGCATAAAACAAAACAAATTAAAATAGGACAAACCAGGAGAAAAGAAGACAAAAATTAAAAAGCACAAGTAATGCATGTAGACAGACATGTTCATATACATAGAAATCATATAAAAACACAAAACCATAATATATACACAAACGATCTGTAAGGTTAAAAAAAATGCCCAGGCAAAACATTATGAGACACAGAGCCTCCAAGGATGGCATCGGGTTCATTCTGTGTTGGCCATCTCCTGCTGGATGCGGGACCCGACCCCAAGAGTGGTTTGTATCTCAACCTATACCAAATAGGAGAAAACTGATTTTTTTATTAGCAAGTGGTTATCAATTAGAGATAGTTTTTGTGTTAGGATGGGGGATTGTGCCCACTTCTTTTCTTGGCGTTGGGACCTAATCTGGTACAGCTCCTTCTTGAGGAAGTGCCCTGTCTACTCTGCTGCAGTCTCTGTGAGTTCATATATGAGTACCACTGTGTTTAGAAGGCTTTGTTTCCTCGGCATGCTCCATTTCTCTGGTTTTTAAACTCTTTCTGCCTTCTCTTGCAGAGAGTTTCCTGAGTCCTGAGGGGAGGAATTGTATAGACACATTACATTTAGGACCGAGTGTTCCAAGGTCTCTCACTCTCTGCGCATTAATGGCTGCGGGTCTCTATATTTGATCCTCTACTAAAGGAGGAAGCTTCTCTGATAGTGGTTTAGCAAGACGCTGATCTATAAGTATGGTTGGATGTCTTTAGGAGTCATTTTATTGCTATGTTCTTTGAGCTGAACAGTAGTATGTGATACTGAACAGTAATAGGCCTTGGTCCTATCTAGTGTCAGGTTCTTGGCCATTGGGGCTGGGTTGGGTATAGGTTCCACTTCATAGGATGAATATCAGATATTGATTGTTTACTCCCAGAGGTTTTGTGTCACTATGGCACCTGTGTATCTTGCAGGTAGCTTGAGTAGGTATATTGAAGGGGATGTAGCTGTGTTGGTATTTACCGTTCTCTTTGGTAGCATGCAGAGTACCTTACAGTGCAATGAACGTTAGTCTATGGAGGTGAAGGCTCTAGGTAGGTACCAGCTTAGCTTCTTCATATTCAGTGAGTTTTGTAAGTGTTGTTTTCACTATTAGGGTTTTGCTAACAGAGAATCCAATAGACTTTGTGATAGCTTGAGTTGTTTAAAAGTTCCAGTGGGATGACTTTGGCCAACAACTCAATTATGTGTAACCCATTCTTGGTGCTAGAAGCTTCATTTGGTGATAAGAGATGTCCAGTTAAGGATCTGTCTCCCTCATAATTTGGCAATTTCATTTAGATCACTTTCATATATATATTTAGAAAGCTTCTACTATATTTGGTTTTTATACTACCCCTCAAATGGTTCTTAATTTTAGTTGTTTTTCCTCATAATCCCACCCTGTCTCCCTCTTTTCTCCCCTGCCCCACTTTGATCCTCTGTTTCCAGTTTCCTTCTGTGTCTATCTATAACTATCTTATTTCCCCTTCCTAGAGAGATCCATTCCTCCCCCCCCCCACCAGACCTTAATTCTATACCTAATGTCTGTGATTTTGTGGATTATAGCTTTCTTATCTTTGATTTAATAGCAAACATCCACATATAAGCAAATACATACCATATTTTTTTCTGGGTCTGAATTACCTTATTCAGGATGATTTTTCCTAGTTCCACCAATGGATTGTATTTCTTTTGATGGCTGATGAATATTCTACTGTATAAATGTATCACACTTTCTTTATCCATTCATGTATTGATGGACAACTAGGCTGTTTCCAACTTCTGGCTACTGTACGTAGAGCATTAATGAACATGGTTGGACAAGTGTCTCTGTAGTAGAATAAAGCATCTTGGCGTATTTGCTCTAGTATAGCTGAATTTTGAGGTGGATTGAGTCCCACCTTCCTGAAGAATCTCCACATTAATTTCTGTAGTGGCTGTACACATTTGCATTCCCACCAGCAATGATGAGTGTTCCACTTGCTCTACCTCCCTGGGTCCTCTGAACAATTTTGTTTGGAGCCTTTTCTGTTAGCTATTAAAATAGCTATACCTGTTTGTTTCTTGTTCTATTTGATTGGAACACATTTTACCATACTAAGATGATGTCTATTCTTAATGGTGATGCGTGTTACTAGGATACATCAGAAAGACAGGTCTTATTTTGTGATCCAACCTGTTAGTCTGTGTTTTCTTTTGGATAATTGAGACTATTAATATTAAAAGTTATTGTTTACCAGTGTTGATTAATTCTTGTTGTGGTACATTAGGTCAATTGTTCTGGGATTATTTATGCCTTCTGTCTTCTTTGGTGCATTAACCTCTTCAGACTGAAGTTTTTTTCTTTAATGCCTTTTGTAGAGTTGGATTGGTGGATAGACATTGCTTGGATTTATTTTTATCTTTCCATGTTGATGGTGATTGATAATTTTACTGGGTTAGTCATCTGGGTGGACATCTGTGATCTCTCAGTGTGTCCTTGTGATTCATTCGATTTCCTCAGTATGAGAACTCATGAGGAAAGTGTGTAAAATTATTTTGCAAGTTTGAGAGGTGTTAGAGGGAATAAGTTTAGCTTTATGGTTAAGTAGAATAAAAACTATAGAAAATGATTATAGATAGTAAATACAAGGAAAAGTATGTGTGGTTTTCTTTTAAAAACTGACCCAAAACTTCTAGAAAGATAGAGTAAGAGGAACCAGAAATATTGTCTTCACTTATACAACTAAAGCCATGTTCAGAATATAAGATAGACTTTAGATGTTGTAGAACAACAAAGGAATATGATAATTGGACAAAGAGAAACAAACTCCTCCAAACTGTTACTCAGAAGTAATTCCTACAGGATGCTAAGGAGTTTATGTATAACACAAAGATACACTTTCCATTATAGAAGGTCTCCTTGAGGACATGGTGCTTCATTAATTCATTTAATAAATATTTACTAAACATCTAACATATGCATGCAGTTTTGTTGATATCAAGATGTCAGAGTTGAACAAGACAAAATAGTAGATACTTTATGTGATAACATTTTTATTTTTTAGTAGGTGAATAAAATAGGCAGGACAAGGAAGAAAATGATATTCCACTTTAAAGACAGATTAAAAATCTTTTCACCTCCTCTTCAGGATATCTCATGAGTTGAGCTGGTGGGAGGTTGGAAGGATCAGGGAGGAATTGGGAGACAAGAAACAATGATCAAAATATACCATATGAAAAATGTTTTCAAGAGAAAAGAATTTTCATAACTGAGAAGTGAGGAATATTATTGTTCTATTAACTAAAACATCTCTTCTGGTTAGAACAGGATAAGAAGATGCTGGTGGTTGAGGAGCTGTCAAAGTTGGGGGATGATGCAAGGTTTGGCTGAGAGCTGACAGAGGGTGATAGGTCAGATTAAGAATCTAAGGCTATCCATGGCATGTACTCACTGATAGATATTAGTCAAAAAGTTCAGAATACCCATGATACAACTCACAGACCATAGGAAGCCTAACAAGAAGGAAGGTCCAAGTGTGGATACCTGAAACCAACTTAGGAGTAAAACAAAATAATCACAGGAGGCAGAAGGAGGGAAGAAACTGAGTGGGAGAGGGGAGGAAGAGGGAGGGAGGGGGAAGGGAGGGGGGTAGGATTTGGTATGGGGAGAGACAGGAGGGAGGCCCAGAGAGCCAGGAGAATGAATAGAAATTTGTAGCTGTAGGGACTGGGAGGCAGGGGGAACTTCTAGAAAGTCCCAGAGACCTTGGATGTGAGAGGCTACCAGGACTCAATGGGGATGACATTAGCTGAAATGCCCAACAGTGGGGAGATGGAACTAGGAGAGACCACATCCAGTAGATAGACATGGCCCCCAGTTGAGACAGAGGACCACCCACCCATCTTCAAAATTTTTAACTCAGAATTGTTCCTGTCTAAGGGAAATGCAGGGATAAAAATGGAACAGAGAAAAGCAAGAAAGGCCACCTAGTGACCAGTCCAACTTGGGATCCATCCCATGCATGCACACCAAATTCTGACACTATTACTGAGGCCATATTGTATGTGCAGACAGGAGCCTGGCATGACTGTCCTTGAAGAGGCTCTACCAGTAGCTGACTGAGACAAATGCGGATACTTACACCAACCATTGGATTTAGGTCATGGACCCATATAGAAGAGTTAGAGAAAGGACTGAAGGAGCTGAAGGGATTGCAATCCCATAGGAAGAACAACAGAGTCAACTAACTCAGAGCCCTCAGAGTTCTCAGAGTCTAAGTCAAAAACCAAGGAGCACACTTGGGCTGGTTCTTGGCCTCTGGCACAAATGTAGCAGAGGACTATCTTGTATGGCCTCAGTGGGAGAGGATGTACTTAATACTGTGGAAACTTGATGCCCCAGAGAAGAGGGATACTGGTGGGCGGTGGGGGTAGGAGCATCCTCTCAGAAGTAAGGGGACGGGGGAGGGAGGACCAGAAAAGGGGACAACTTTTGGAATGTGAATATATAAAATAATTTAATAAAATTTTTTAAAAAAGAATCAGCCTCCCTCCTCCCAAAAAATAATATAAGGCTCAGGAGATTGCTCACTCAGGAAAGGAGCCGTCCCTCGAGCCTGACAATTGAAGTTGGCTTCCTGGGATTCGTGTAGTAGAAGACAGAACCAACTCCAGCCCAGTGATCTGTTGATCTCTGTAAGTGTGGTGCACGTGTGTGTGCCCCGCCTACACACAGAGAGAGAAATTTTAAAATGTAGAAGAAAAGATAAAAATGAGCATTATGTTTTATCCTAGTAGCAATAAAAGTATTGTTGAATTTCTTAAATAAGATATTGGATTGATTTTATATTGTTAAAGAACCACTTTGTGTCCCGGTCATCCATGAACTGAAATAGACTAAAGTCATGGAAATGTTTATTATCAAAGATATAACTCTGTGGAATAAATATATTTGGAGGAGGACAAAACTAATCCCAATGTCTAGGTATGATACTTTTGAAGTATACCAGTAGAATTTCTAGGCCATAGACATATAGGTCTAGAGTTTAGCTAGCAAATTTGAGAAGAATACAATATAAAGATGGAAATATTGCCATGGGAGTAAATTGAATTAGTCCTGTATCACTGTTACATGTCTAAGTTCTTTTAAAGTGTATTTTGTGTTCTTTAATGTGTTTCATGCTCAAGTGAAAGTTATTCCTCACTTTTTATCTCATTCAGAGCACTTCTATATATTTCCAAATTGTGGTATAAGCTTCTACACATAGTGCATGCACCTGATCTGGGTTACAGGCATGATTCTCCCACAGCATGTGTACCATGAATGCTGAGTTCTGGCATAAAGCTTTCACCACACATATAGCATGAGTGCTAGCTTATAGGTGGGGGATTTCTACAGTGTATGCACCGGAATATGTTTACTAACAAAGCTAGGAATCAGTATTCTGTTCAACCTGGTAACTAATGAGCTCTCTCTCTCTCTCTCTCTCTCTCTCTCTCTCTCTCTCTCTCTCTCTCTCTCTCTCTCTCTCTCTCCCCCTTCCCTCCCCCTCTTTCATAGTATAATGTTTGAGGCAATGGATTTCCTAGGAATTACAGGAATTTTGAGAAATTTTTTCTTAACATGGTGTATATTCAGGGAAAATAAATGTTCATTCTCTTATTGCAGAACTCTTGGATACCCCTAAGTACTGGGCTGTACAGTGTAAAGATGTATGTATATCATTCCTAGAGCAAAGTTGATAGAGCTTGTTGCTAAATTGCCATGGGTTTTATTCACAAATATCTATGGCCTTGGTGGACCTCAAGAGAACAGACATAGAGTTGACAGCTGTTGAGTTAATACTGGAGAAAACTACAGCTCTCTGTGTGCACATATGTATGTGTGTGTAGGGCGCATTTCTGCAGAATTTGACTCCAAGAGGAAACATGAGTTTTACATTATGGTTGTTTGCCTTTCTGTACATGACTTTGCCTTCAGTCTTCTCGCTGAAGCTCAAGTTCTGGTCTACACTGAGGTTTCCTCGGGGCAGCTGGAGGCATGGCTTTTGGCACTGCTCTGTGTTTGTTATGATCTCTGTGATGTGCAAAAGTAAATTTCTTCTTTAACTTTCTCTTTAAATGCTTAGAATTATGAATGTGGTTTTAATTAAGTACTTTAAATTGAAACATTTCCTTTTTCTTAGGACAGTTAGAATATTTTAGTGTTTTGAGAAATACCAGATTCTCAACCCAGTATGTGTATGTGTGCTTGTGTGTGTGTTTGTGTGCGTGTGTATACACACATATATGTATATATATGGCTACAATATGTCTATCCATATATATCAGGTATTCCTCTTAGCTGCTATTGTGTAGTTAAGCTTTTAAGGTATATTTTTGGGTAATGGTCACAAATAAACATTCTGCAGCACATTTTACTCTCTTTTTAACTAACCACAAATGATATTCAGATTTGGAAAACATTCTCCAAATCATGATGACTGTTTCTTCTTTATGTAAACTCTTATCCCAAACCTTGATCTTCATATCAGGTACTGACTTTTTTTTTAATAGGCTTACAGTTTTGATAAACCAGTGAGCAGCTGTGGACTTTATGAGCTATTGATAACTCAGATGTCCATCTTTTGCTAAGGCAAAATAAAAGCTTAGTATAAAAATATTACATATGCTTTGATTCCTTTTTATGAAACATGTATGAATTACTTGATATTTTTGCATGGCAATAATTCTAGAGAACTCTTACAGAATCTGAGTGATAAATGTTGACTCTAACTTGGAGTTATTCAATGACACTACATATCCTTTTATGCCATTGGATCTCCTCAGCTACTGTGATTCAGTGTCACGTTTTAAAAACAATAAACAAAAATCCATGTCACTATCAATACCCATCTGATAAATTATAAGAAGTGGTTTCTCTTCTTGGAGTTTGATTTTTAGTTATTCTACCATTGCCTTCTCATTCCAAACAATCAACCCTCTACTGTCAACTGAACTTTTTTTTTTTTGAATACAAATTCTACAGCTTCCCTTGGTGGATATAACCCAGTTAAGTTAGTCATTTCTGTGCTACTAGCATAGCATCTATTCACATGACTTGGCAGGAAAGTAGAGAATGTGTGTGACAGTCAGGTGGAAGGACTGCAGTAAATGATAAAGTCTGGATCCAAAGCTACGTCAATAAACTATCCCTAAAGTGGAACAAGATATGCTTAAATATGTATGCATGCAAATGATCAGTTACTTACTGAAAAGATATGTCTGTGGGCCGTTTTATGTGAAAGAAATGAAGTACTTTAGGGAACAGTGGTGGGACTAATAAAATCATTAATGATCCTGTTGACTTCAAATATATATTTATATATTTAATGTAGGGGATTGACAAAGTGCTAAGAACCAAACCTTGGTCCTCTGGAAGAGCAGTAAGTGCTTTTAACCGTTGAGCCATCTCTTCATCATCTACTAATGCTATTTTAAAATAAGAATAATAGATAAAGGGAGATACTAACAATTTCATTTAATCACACCCATGATTGTTTTCTCCATTGATGTATTATTGCTGCAAGGAAAAGTAATAAAATATGTTTAGAGGAAACTTCTGATAATTGTGTTGATGTTTAATTTATAATGGTTAACATTTGTTTACCACAATTTACATACCAAATATTCTGTTGAGTAATGAATTAATTGTTGTTACACAACACTGGTAGGTTAAATGATCACATCCCCTCCCAAAAACATTTGAAGAATAAAATTTTCCAAGTCATTGATAACAAATGTGGGCTTGTGGGTATGTAACTTGTTTTTGGGCTCAAGGACTAATGGAATTTGCTTTCTCCCCATTTAAGTTTGGACTTATTTTCACAACTTTGACTAGAGTTAAGCTAACAGATGTGGCAGGAAAACTCCATCCTTTTATGTGTTTTCTCAGTTGGGCTTGTTCGTTTGAACTTCTGCCTTTTACCAGGAGACGAGCATGTTTTGAGTAGCTAGTGAGCTAAGGAAGGAGACGAGCGTGCTTTGGTAGCTAGTGAGCTAGGAAGGAGTGAACCCAGACTCAATTTTCAAGCTTTGGAATCAATTTAGCCAAGAAAAACATGTATCAATTGAACTCCAGGCAACCAATAGACAGCATAACTAGAAATATAAGTTTATTTTTGTATACCATTGAGTTTTGGGAATAGTTACACAGCATTATTGTGGCAATATTGAACAGTACAATGACAGAAAACCTCAGTATCTCAATGAACTCACAACCAAAACCTGTCAATTCTAGCTCTGCTAGAGCTGGATGTTCTTGCTAAGATTGACATCAGACAGTGGGTTTGGTTCAAATCAGCTGGGGGTGTCTTCAAATTTTCCTTTTCTAGTGACTCTCTTGAGCATATAGAAGATTGCCAAGAATAAGCAAATGGTTCAAGTATTTTTGAAGCATCTGATAACATTACTTCTGGTGATATCCCATTGGCTAAGGCAATTCATGTAGCTAATTTTAATATCACAGAGACAGGAAGATGCTTTTCACACACAATGAATCTGGATAGGTGACAAAGAAGGTGAACGAATAGTTTGAACTCATGGAGAATATGAGGGGCTTGGGTCAGTGTCTGCCCAGTTCAGTTCAGATTATTTATCTGAATCATTAGACAGCATTGCAGAGTCAATACCATTACTGTTTCTCTTAAGGATGAAAGACACGGGTGCTGGCAGGATGCTAAGAATTTAAGCATCATACAGTCAACAAGTTGTTGTGAGACTTGAACCTTAAAGGTATGGTACCAAACACTGAATGCTTTATCACAAATGATTTACCTTCTCCCAAACATGTCCTATAAGCAATATTTAAAGCAACAACAGTAGCTTTGCCTGGAAAGAAGCCATGTGTTGACCATCCTCTTACTTCTAAAGAGCTATCATATGGAAGAGAGAGATAAGGGTTTTTTAATGTGTCATAAAAATATAGTACCCTTGGTGTAAAAGTATTGAAGAGACAGATCAAAGGAATACACATTTTGGTACAATTGAAAAAAAAACCTTTAATAGTCAAAACTCAAAAATGGAAATGTTTCCAAGTCAATGTGTAGATAACCACTAGACATGGGGTTATAGAGTCTAATAGCATATGGAGAATAAAATTAATTTTAGAGAGGGTTGAAACTTTAATGATCTTTTAAGCCACCAAATTCTGTAATCTTGTAAAAATGTTAATTATTTCCAAAGTAGGCATTCACTCTGTTAATAGAAAACTTTTATTACCATGAGAACGAAGCAGACTTTTCCACTGTTTATAATGGCTAGAAAATTTCAAGAGCTAGTTAACAGGAACCTTATATCATATTCTGAGCTATGCCTATTCGATCATATTCCAGATACATGGAATACCTTAAACATAGGTTGTTATGACAGTGATGTATAAAGATAATAGAATCCTCTCACTTACTTCCTCTCTCCACTCTGAAGCTCAGTTTCCTCCGGTATAAGTGGGTAATATTAAAGTGAGATATCTGTAAGTACTTTTGGCGTGCCTTAGCCTGTGATTATACATATTAAATATACAGAACTTAAGGATTTTAAAGTTATTTTAAAATGTAAAATTAAGTTAATGCATCTCAAATTCATATTGTGGTTTTTAAAAGATAACATAAAATCAAGACATCTATGTAACCCCAACAGTGGAAATGGTGTCAGAGACAGACAGATCATAGGGTCTTACTGGCTGGACATTTTAGCCTAAATGACAAATTTTAGGTTCAGTGACAGACTCAGTCTCAAAAAAAAAAAAATAAGGTGAACACATGTATGTGTACCTACACACATCTCACACACACTATACACTACTATTATTGACAAATTTGACTTTATTATTATTTCTAAAATTTCCAAAGTGAAATGGAAGGAACTCAGGAGAAACTGCACCCTACTATATTAGTAACATGACGTTCTTCATGGCATTCAATCTTATCAAGTTTGCTTGAATGTAATTTTCGGTGCAAATTTTCACTATTGACCAAGTGGTGGGCTAACATTACTATAAGCATAAAAACAATGTTGAAATAACTTCCTGTTGCAAAGAGAAGTTTCTTTGATGAGGGGTGATGATTATACTTATCTATGGGTACAAGGACAAATATTTTAGAATGCAGTTGGTGTTACTCTGGTTTAGTAAAGTGGAAGTTGTAGGCTCTCCTCCAAGATCCATGACTTCACTAGTTCTCGGTAGTTGTCTAGGTATCAAAGAGTAAAAGAAATAATTAATACAATACTTATTTTTTTATTGATTATATTCTTCATTTACATTTCAAATGTTTTTCCCTTTCCAAGTTTCCCTGCTCCCAGAAAAACCCCAACCCATCCTCCCACCCCCTGCCTCCAAGAAGATGCCCCTCTGCCTAACCCACCCCACCTACCCCACCTCGATTTCCCCAAACTGGGGTATCTATCAAGACTTCATAGGACCAGGGACCTTTCCTCTCACTGATGCCCAACAAGGCATTCCTCCATCACAAATGTGACTGGAACCATGTGTACCCCTTGGTTAATGGCTTAGTCCCTGAGAGCCCTGGGGGGTCTGGTTGGCCTACATTGTCATTCTTCCTGTGGGGTTGCAAACCCCTTCAGCTCCTCCAGTCCTCCCTCCAACTCCTCCATTGGAGACCCTGCGCTCAGTCCAGTGGTTGGCTGCTAGCATGTGCCTCTGTATCTGTAAGGCTCTGGCAGGGCCCCTCAGGAGACAGCCATATCAGGGTCCTTTCAGCAAGTACTTCTTGGCATTCATAATAGTGTCAGGGTTTGGTGACTGTTTATAGGATGAATCCCCAGGTAGGACAGTCTCTGGGTGGTCTTTTCTTCAGTCTCTGCCCCACACTTTGTCTCCATAATTGCTCCTGTGAGTATTTTGTTCCCTTTCTCAGAAAAACCAAAGCACCCAACTTTGGTCTTCCTTCTTCTTGAGTGTCATGTAGTCTGTGAGTTGTATCTTGTTTATTCTGAGCTTTGGGGCTAATATCCACTTATCAGTGAGTGCATACCATGTGTGTTCCCTTGTGATTGCGTTACATCACTCAGGATGACATTTTCTAGCTCTATCCATTTGCCTAAGTATTTCATGAATTCATTGTTTTTAATAGCTGATTAGTACTCCATTGTGTAAATATACCACATTTTCTCTATCCATTCCTCTGTTGAAGGACATCTGGGTTCTTTCCAGCTTCTGGCTATTATAAATAAGGCTGCTACGAACATAGTGGAGCATGTATCCTTATTTCATGTCAGAGCATCTTCTGGGTATATGCCCAGGAGTGGTATAACTGGGTCCTCAGGTAGTACTATGTCTAATTTTCTGAGGAACTGCCAAATTGATTTCCAGAGTGGCTGTACCAGCTTACAATCCCACCAGCAATGGAAGAGTGTTCCTATTTCTCTACATCCTTGCCAGCATCTGCTGTCCCCTGAGTTTTTCATCTTAGCCATTCTGATTGGTGTGAGGTGGAATCTCAGTGTTGTTTTGATTTGCATTTCCTTGATAACTAAGGATGTTGAACATTTCTTTAGGTGCTTCACAGCCATTCAAGTTTCCTCATTTGAGAATTCTCTGTTTAGCTCTGTACAATACTTATTACACAGTAAGTTTTTGTTGTTGTTGTTTTGTTGTTTTTGGTTTTGGTTTTGTTTTTTTTTGGGGGGGGGGGTTTGAGACAGCGTTTCTCTGTGTAGCCCTGGCTGTCCTGGAACTCACTTTGTAAACCAGACCAGGCTGGCCTCAAACTCAGATATACTCCTGCCTCTGCCTCCAAAGTGCTGGGATTAAAGGCATGTGCCACCACTGCCTGACCACAATAAGTAGTCTTATACAATACTTATTAAACATAGGTTGTCTTAAGTTTTTGTTGGTGCTCCTAGCTTGCTGACATCAATGCCTGGTTTTTCTGTTAATCAGTTTAAAGAGTACTATTAAGTAAGGTTTGAGGACAAAGCATGAAAGACTCCAGCAGCCCTAACAGGCTAGACTCAGGCAGCCATTGCAATACCAGTTGACATGATAAATGATGAGCAAAAGCCATGAACAGAAACTTAGGAAAAGATAAAAGAATCCAGGGTTCCCAGTTCATCCTGGACATTAGCATAAGTAGAGAAAACTGAGTCAGGGTTAGGTGGGCATGTGGTGGGCATAGTTAAGCTTCCCAGTGAGTGTGCAGTTTGCTTGACCATTGACAGTTTAGTTCTGATTCCACAAAGGAATCCTTAGAAAGGTGTTATCACCATCATGCCTGTCATGTCTCCAGGAGAATAGTAATCTGGCTTTCATGGAGCGACAACATCTGTGTAGTTGTGGTCTGGCAACCATGGAAAAGCAACCCATTCACGTGTAGACTATTCTTCAGGCCTGCCTGTTGTTGGTGTTGGAATCCCAGATCACAAGATGCTTGAGAAGGTGAGAGGGACGAGGTGGGTTTCAGTCAGTGCCGGGCGAGCTCCCCTAACACACTCTGAAGCCAACTGTAAACCCACTGCAGTCCTGTGGCCTGCCAGCCTTAGGATTGTTTTCTTCACAATTTAAAGTATTTTGCACATAAACTGAAATTTCTTTTACATTATATAAAAAGCATTTTTAAATTTGGACAATCCAAAAATAGTAATACTGCAATGGCTTTTAATAAATGAGTAATCAGGTTGGAGTTTTATTATTATCATTTTAAACAATAATTTTATATTTAATTATTTAATATTTAATCTGTATATTTATAATATATATCAATAATATTAGATATTTTTATATTTATAATATATAAATATATTTGCATATTTATACTATTAGTATTTTAAATTTAGAGATTACAGTTGTATTTTCTTCCTCCCCTTCTCCATCCAAGCCCCTCTCATGAACCCTTCCTTGCTCTATTTCAAACTCATGCTCTCTTTTTTCATTGTTATTGCATGCATATATGTGTGATATACATATACATGTATATATGTACGTACGTATGTATGTATGTATATGTATCTTGCTCAGTCTGAATAATTTACTTGTATGTATGTTTTCAGCATTTACTCTATTATTGAACATCCATGAAGATCTTTGAAGGAACAGGAGAGGCATTTGAGGGTTTGATTTTTCTTTTTAGTTGTAAAACTTTAATTTTTTAGGGGTTGGGGCTGTGTGCTGCAATGCACTTGCGAAGGGCAGAGAATAACTTCCAGGGCTATATTCTCCCTTCCACCGTGATTCAGTGAGTTGTACTTATGATATAATACAATTACTTGGCAATCACTCTAACCCAGGAGTGCTGAGCCATCTTACTGGCCCCGGTTGAGGTTACTATAGGAACTTCAGGGTCTCTTTGCCTGCTCTGTTTCACATAATGAGCAGCACTCAGAGTAAAGGTGAACACATTTAAATTTGAAGATAACAAGATGAGGAAATTATATTTTCATAGTTAACAATCAGCTTAAGTGATTTGCTGAAAAAAAAAAGAACCAACAAAAGTTCATGCATGTGCTCACACCGATTCTTTCCTGTTGGCATGAAATACTAACGAACTCTATCCCTAGAGTAAGAATAGTGTAGGGGAATGCCAGGGCAGTGAGGTGGGAGTGGGTGGGTGGGTTGATGGAGGAGCACACTCATAGAAGAAGGGGGAGTGGGATGGGATAGGGGGCTGTGAAGGAGAAACTGGGAAAGGGGATAACATTTGAAATATAAATAAATAAAATATCCAATAAGAAAAGAAAAGAAAACAAAAAACTGTGGTGTGCATAAACATACATATGTGTATAAAAAACTATGCTGCTTGATTTGCCTTTAAAAAAATAATTTGGAGGCCATTGACTACCTGTGATGTAGAAAAGAATAAGGAATAAGTATCCTACCCCCAAAGGTCAGATGCTACATAAGGTTATAATGCATAGAAATCACCCTTTCTGCCAGAAAGATTGGTTGCTAGAAAACTCTGGTATACTTGTGGCGAGCTCAAGAAAATGGGACTATCTTCTACATAAACAAGACAAATTAAGGTGAATTTTTTTAGGTAGTGTTTTTGAATATTGAGTGCTCACGAGTGTTTTGAAGCTTACAGCAAAGGATGGTCTGTACTTAGCCACGGGCTTTCCAGTAAGTGCTTCAGGGAGATTAGAGATGCGGAGACTGAAGCATCCCCCTTGGTCACGCATGCACAGGAATGGATTGCACTTCAGAGAAGGTGCATTCCTAGCTGGTCCCCATTTCCTTAAGCAGCAGAAGCTTGAAGTCCTCGGAGGAAGGATAGAACATTTTGTCACCACAAAGCATAGCCTCACTGTGATTATGAGAAGAAAAAATGAAAGGGATATATGCTTCTTTGTATAGGGGCAGGAAATATGTAAGGCCCAGATCATTGGAGTATTTGGTCCTTTTGCAAAGTTGAAGCTCACTGAGAAGTTTCTCTTCCAGGAGCATAGGACATGCACGTTTGATGCTAGAAACAGGCAGCAGATAAACCTACTCTCAATCTCCCATCACTGGGGTAGCAATTACTATAATAAGCAACATGGGTCTACTGCCTCATGAGTGACAGGAGCAATGGCAAGACAACTTTATGTTTTGGGGAGATATATATATATATATATATACATATACATATATATATATAAACATATATATACACACATATACATACACACACACACATATATATATATACATATATGTGTATGTGTGTATGTGTATGTGTTGTGTGCGCGCGTGTGTGCACACATACAGAGCATACCAAAGATATGGAGCCGTAGGCACAGAAGGAACCTTGAAAAGCAACTTCCTGCCTAAATAAAAGATAATACTACAACAATTTTATCCTCAAAAACTATAACAAAAACAAAACTCAATTTAACTTAGTTTTTTATCAGAATGACTTTACATCAGCACACTAATATAACATGAAAGAAAAGACATGCTCATTTTTTCAGGATAATTACTGTATACTACAGACTATTCTGTTCTGCACATATCTAGACATCACCATACTGTTAAGAGATGCACATGTAAGCAAAGACAACTAAAGTCTCTGTCACGAAACAAATACACCAACTGATCCAGACACAGAGAGTACTCAGATTTTTGAACCATCAACAGGGTATTAGAAATAATCACAATTAACATGTCAAAGTATTGATTGGAGAATGATAGATTGTATGCAACAAACAGATGAGAACTTTTCAGAAGAGGGAGAAAAACTGAAAAGCTGTAATAAAGACACAAAAGGAAATGGTAGAATGAAAAAGAAAACACAGGGTAATCAGACTGAAGAGGATTTGTACTAGGTTCATCAACAGGCTCTCAGAGCCAAGAGGAGAATGAGTGAACGTTAAGAAATAGTGTGAATCACCCGAGATGGACTACAAAGAGAAAAGAAGTACTTCTTAAAAGTTCAAACACAGCACCTGAGAGCTTGAGGCGTGTCAGACAGGGCAGCAGAAATCACCCAGAATCTGAGAAAGGCACACGCGCTGAGAATTTTTAATTTCTCTGAAGAAACAAAGCAGTTTAGTTTTAAAGCAGAATGTTTTATCAAGAAGAGACACTGGAATCCTCCAATGTTCCAGTTACTTTTGGAATACATTGGGCAAGGGACAGTGCTAGAGCGCCATGAGGAAAAGGTCGTGCAGAGATTCCATTGCTCGGATTATATGGAGTGGTCAAAGTCCCAGATACCCAGTAGATGTCTGGTTTCATAGTATTTCATATCTTGAAATCAATGCATCTTATTCCTTCTACTAAAAATTGAAATGTTTAATTTAGTGACTTTCAAAACTGTATTCATTACTGATTCATTGCTGAATCAAAGTTGAATGAATCGCAGGTTCTGTTCAGCAGAATATTACACTCAGCCATCCGTTATCCATGGGTTCTGCATCCATAAATTCAACCAATCACAGATAGGAAATAGTTAACAAAAATTGCATCCTCACTGAGTACCTATAATGATTCACTTGAAAATTTTCCTTAACTAATATTGTACAACAACTAATTATATAGATTGTACTTTGTATCAAACATTGTAAGTTATCTAGAGGTGATTTAAAATATATGGTAATTATGTATAAGTTATATGCAAATACTACATCATTTTGTACAAACTATTTGAGTGACCTTAGGTGTTGGTAGCCTGTAAGAACCTAAGAGATAAGTTAGTGTCTTTGGGAGGGATTAAAGTATACCATCCTTTAAATGTTTCAGGAAAAACAACAGTATATTACATTTCCTGGACATTGTGTACCAGACCCTGAGCATTCTATCCTGTTATTCATAGATGAGAGAGCTAAGACATAAAACAGAGAAATTACTTGCTTCATACCTTCTACATATGACTTGTTTAGTACAGGACATCCAGTATGGCTGACTGGAACTGCAACTTGTCCAGAATCTTAGGGGAAAATTCTCATTGCATATGGCTAGCCTGGGAAAATACCAAGTTCGTTAATAAATCCTGCCTCTGTGTATATCTGAAATCTGCTGTTTACTGAACACGGTTTACACCACAAGTGTCTGAGAGCTCGTTTATAAAGTGAGATTAATAATATTTACCATGTTGAGGATTTAAGTGCTGCAATAGAAAAAAATGTTGATCATAGTCATGTTAGTCTTAAATATATTTGTTTGTTTAAGTCACATAGTTCATTCTCAAGATGCTTACTTGTGCTACGTCTCTTCGTTGGCGCTGACTTATCGGGGACCAGATGCCTTTGTACTTACTTGTCTTTTGCTTTCTTACTAAGAATAGTCTATAATGTCACTTTAGCTATGAAGGGAGAGTATTTCTACTGTGTAACTATAAGAAGATACTTATGTAAGTATTTTCATAAAAAGTTTGACCTGATTTTGAGAATATTTGAAAATGTGGCACAAATAACAAATATAATGAACAATATGTTCCAAATGTATTCCTTTTGTGCATTTTAAATTAAAATTGCAGTTAAACATTAATTCAATTTATATAGAATTCCTATTAAAATAGGGTGAGGTCTGCCAGATCCTGCAGCTTTTGGGAATATCTCCTAGAAATGACTCTTTTTGGCTCATTTCTAGAAATGGAAGCCAATTAGAAATTAAAAAGCAGTTGAAAACTTTCCCATCAATGACGGTATAAAATATGAACTTTTTAGGGAAAAAATGAATATGACCCTGAGCACTTAGCAGCTCTTAATAAAGTTATAGAGAAAATTATTCTTATTAATTAATTTTGAGTTGAATTGCTTGTTCTAAAGATTTAAAATAGGGGTATTTTCTTTACAAACATTATTAAACTAGTTCCAAAGTTTTTGATGGCTTTCATTAGAAAACATGTATAAAATTAGCCTTATTACTTAGCTGACTTACTAGCATTGTTCAAGTGAACAAACCCTATGAAAGTAAGGAATACTAAACCATGCTGCCATGCTGTTGGCTAATCACTTATCTGCTTTTTAATTTGCTTTGTAGACTTTTATATGATAAATTCATAATTTTAAAACAAGTTTATTTTCTTTTTTTTCTTTTTCCCCCCAATGGCCAAAACAATTTATTCACAGGCTTAAACTGGGCATATAAAAGATATATATAAATAAATCAACAACAGCCTCAGCAAACAGAAAAACTACCAAGATGGTAAGCTCTTAGTGAAAATCCACAGACAAAGGGAAAAACTATGCTGAATATTATAGCAAGCTGTTAATTGGATGTAGTGATACTTAAAATTTTTTTTGATATTTATCTTATTTTATTTTATTTTTTATTCTTTATTTACATAAAACAAATTTATTGAGATACATTAATAAACACAAAACATACCCATACTTCTGAAGTGTCCATTGTGATAACTTACCAATATGCAGACGTAATTGAGATAGGGTTATCCCATATATCTTCATTCTTCTTTGTCTCCTTTGGAATTCTTCTGTGTGGCTTCAGGCAGTTTTAAAGCCAATAGACTTGTGCTCTAATGAATAGTTAAGGACTTTCATCAGACATTCAGGTTTACTTTTCTCTTTAGCTCTCTCCTCTCTGGTTCCCCGAAATAGTTCCCTGCCCTTGTTCTCCCCAAATTCTCATTTCCATCCTTACACACCAAGGAGTCTACCAGACTTCCTCTCATTTATTCTCTCTGTGATGTTATGAACTCTCTTAAAGTAGAATCCTGAGGAATTATAACGCTTGCCTTAATTTAGCTTTCCAAGTTCACTATCTTTTGTTACCTAACATATATTGTTTTGAAACCAGGTAGTGAATTTGATAATCTATGTTGGTTGAAAGTAGAAATTTTCCACATTTTCCTTGAACTACATTCAGTTGTTTAGAAATATCATAGGAATCACTTAACATATTCTCTATTCCATTCATTTATTTAGAAATATCATAGGAATAATTTAATGCATCTCTGTTTTTAAAGTCTGTAATTTTAATCAGGCAAAGTTATTGTATTCTCTGCCTGTATATCTGGAACTCAGGATGCTTAAGCTAGAGGATTGTGAGTTCAAGGCTAACCCAGATTGTATAGCAAAGTCACACACTAGATAGATAGATAGCTAGGTAGTTAGGTAGGTAGGTAGGTAGGTAGGTAGGTAGATAGGTAGGTAAGTAAGTAAGTAGGTGATGGATGAATAGATTACAGATAGATTAGATAGATAGACAGACAGACAGACAGACAGATAGAGATGTGATAGATAGGTGTAGGTGTGAAAGATAAACAGGCACCAGATAGATTATAGATAAATAGATATGATATAGATAGATATAGATGTGATAGACAGACAGATGATAGCTAGACAGTCAGACAGACAGATAGATATGAGATAGAGATTAGACAGATATATATATAGAGAGAGAGATTGATAGGTAGATAGAGATGAGATAGATATATAGATGTGATAGATAGACAGACAGATGTGAGATAGAGATGAGATAGAGATTAGACAGATATAGATGTGATAGGTAGATAGAGATGAGATAGAATAGATGTGATAGACAGACAGACAGACAGATAACTTTATTCTTTTTTATAACAGTATACATTATATTAATACATCTGGTTGATAAAAGTTTCTCTATTAATTCATCTTTGTTCTGCATCTAGGGACATGACCATTGAGCATCAGTATATTTTCTAATTTTTCTGTGTCAATATTTTATACATCTGTCTCTTTGATACTATCAATAGGAATACTGACTGAAAATAATAGCTTGGAACAATCAGAGATTATTGCCTTATGCTAAAATTACCCGAGTGAAATCTATTCTCCTGTATCCTCTAAAGAATTAAAGGAAATGGTCTGAGAACTACATCTCTTTAAATATTTTGACTACTTAATAGGAAATGAAAACTTCAATGTTTCAACTTAAATGTTAAGTAAATAATTAGCATTTGATTAATAGTGCTGAAAATTATTTTATTGACAAGTCAGCAAAGGCTTTCCAGTCTTACTCATATAAAAAAAAGTCAGAACAGAAATCCTACCCATGCATATAACAGACTCTCTTAATGTAGAATGCATGGCTTTCATACTATCAATCTTTAGGGGTAACTTATTTGTGATATGGAAAATATATCCTGTATGGTTTTTTCCATGCAGTCTTGTGTGGACCTGGTAGATTCTGAATACTAAATAATTCTGTTCAGCACCATATTAATCAGTTTCAAATTACCACACTGAAATGCCAGAGTCGATTTATAAAGAGAAAAAGTTACTGAATTCATGACTCGGAGGCTCCATTGTAAGATTAGACTGTCCCATTGCTTATGGCCTCTGGTTAGGGTGAATAATGGCAGTGGAGGGTGTTCAGGTTAGAGCAAGCTTCATATCACGAATCAAGGCTCAGAAGAAAGACGAAGGAGACTAGGGTCCAACAGCCCCTGTCAAGGGCAAATGGCCAGTGGCTTAAGGACCTCTTGGTGCCTCATCTTCTAAAAGTCCACAGTAGCTCCCATGACAAGATCCTGGGGTACAAGACTTTAATATTTGGGGACAATCACTCTTAGTGCAAATGTTTGTGTTGATGTTTGTTCTGTGGATAGTAATATTTACAATATAAGGATTAAATATGATCACAAATAAAAATGTATTAATCCATACATTGTCATCAAAAGAAATAGTCTTCAAGCTGATTAAAACTTGGTTCTGGGGGATTGTGTATGGAAAAAAACTTGCATATTTTAATGGTTTGTGTCCCTCAAAGGGGTTGTTATATGCAATATAGATCAGCTATATAGAATATGTGTGGTTTTAAAATTTCGCAGACAGGATCTCTGAAGTCAATGATTTTTTTCCAAAGTTAAGATATATTGCTTTAGTACATTAAACAATGTTTGTCACCATTAATACCAGTTAAAATTCCCAAAACATTTTCTATTTGTGCTGGATAGTTTTACATCAACTTGACATCTGAGATGTGGGAGCCTGCATTAAATCTGGCCATCGGCAAGATTGTAGAGCATTTTCCTTATCTTGTCTTTTCTTTCCTTTCATTCCACCCTTTCTTTTGTTTTCCTTTCTTTTTCTTTTTTGGTCAGTGATCATCTTTATTTGCATTTCCTTGGTTTTGCCTTGCGCTCTACCACTTGTCGAGACCGTCATCTGCAGATATGTATCATAGCTTCCTAGACTCCTTCAGGCTATAACAGTCTCTCTTTCCTGGATATTATTGAACTTCATAGGTTTGACCAGAACTAGGCAGGCCTTCTGTCTGGTGGGCTTCCACTGGAATTTAGCTTACTTTTTTTCACAACTGGAGCGTATTTAGCCAGTTTTAGGACAAGCAGTTGAGGGAAACAGTTCAGAAGACAAAAGCTCTTACTCACAGTCTAGAGGTAATTGCTTGGCTGTGTTGTTTCTGCCTTGATGAGGCAGAGGGCATCATGGCAGAAGGGCTTTGAAGAGGAAGCAGCCAGAAAGCAGACAGAGTAACAGGAAGGTTTGAGGCTGATATTATATAAGACATTTTCTAAATTAGTGATTGATGGAGGAGGGCCCAGCCCACTGTGGATGGGCTATCCTTGGGTTGATGGCCCCCCAACCAAAGAGTATATATGGAGGGATCTATGGCTCCAGATACATATGTAGCAGAGGATGGCCTTATCTGGCATCAGTGGGTGAGGAGGCCCTTGGTCCTGTGGAGGCCTGAAGGCCCCAGCGTAGAGGGATGCTAGAGCAGTGAGACAGGAGTGGGTGAGTGGGCAGAGGAGCGAAAGGGAGGGAGGAGAGGGGGATGAGATAGGGCGGTTGTGGAGAAGAAACTGGGAAGGGGGACAACATTTGAAATGTAAAAGAAGAAAATGATTAATTTTAAAAAAGGGGGGAGGTCGAGTAAGCCCAGATGAGCAAGCCAGTAAACAGCCTTCCTCCATGGCCTCTGCATCAGCTCCTGCCTCCAGGTTTCTACCTGTCTTGAGTTCCCATCCTGACTTCCTTCAACAAATAACAGGGATGTAGAAACATAAACCCTATCTCCCCTGGGTTGCTTTTGGTGATCCTGTTTCATTACAGCAACAGTAACTGTAGCTACAACACTGTTTAAGTCTGGGGTTGCAAGGCTGAGGAAATGGCCCTGTGTGTACGGTGCATGTTGCCCCAGGGCCAAGCTCTGGGTTTGAACCCCTCATTCCTAGGTAAATGCCAAGCATGGTGGCATGCATCTGTATCCCCAAGCTGGGTAGAGAGACAGGAGGATGTTGGGAGGCTTGCTGGCCAGTCACTCCATCTGCAAGGGTGAGCTCTAGATTGAGGAGTGCTCTCAGGGTTGCATGTCAGTGGTGTCAGTCATGTGAACTAAAGAGTTTAGAACCCTCGGAAATGGTACGTTGGATCCATTTACACAAAAATCACTATACTTATATTTTGAGAACATTTATGTTTCACATAGTATATACAACATATATTGGTATATTTGTAAATATTTTATAGAACTTCTCAAGTATTATTTTATAGTTAATGAAAATGAAATTTGCTTAAAAGTTTTAGAGTTCATTGCAGTCTTTATTATGTATTGTCTCAATCAAAGGATTAAGAAAATCTAGCTCTTATTATTTGAGATGATGGGTATTAGATATTTTTCTATTCTAAAGAATCCTTATAATGATGGTAAATATGCTTCTAAATGAAGGATACTCTTTTAGAACAGCCACTCATGTAGTGTTTATCCCTAGGTCAGCTCACATAGTCACAGATATAAGCACCTCCAAGATAAAGCCTTCCTCAGCTTGAGACAAGAAGCTCCTGGTGTGGTTTCCCCCATCCATCGCATGTTGGTCTTCACCCATGCACACAGGGGCTCACTCATTGGATTCATGTGCTTTAAAAGAAAGAAGAACATGGAGTTGGGAGGATGTATGGAGAGCCTTGGTGGAGTTGGAAGGGGATTGGATCTAAGCAAAATACATTGTATTTATGCATGTGCTTCCCAAACAACAAATAAGAATTAAAACAATAACAACACAAACTTTATCAGCAGACACTAGAAGTTCAATTTCATGTTCCACAGACAAAATTTAACTTTTTAAATGATTTTAGTACCCAAACCATTCTTGGCTTTGTGTCACAGAACAAACAAAACTAAATAAACGAGTTGGAGGTTGTGATGGACCCATGAGACACACTGCTGTTCCCTGATTGCTGATGGTATTACATGTGGAAGTGAATTTTACATCCCAAATAGCTGACTTTTAAATAGACTTTTGAAGTGGTCAGGAGTGAAACTCTTCTCAGCTTCCTACACATAAGCAGACATTGTAAGTCAAGTGAGTTGACTCTTGAACTTTGAAAGACGTTAAATATATTATTTTTCCTTTCTTTGCCATATTGGCTATTATAGATAAATATGAATTATAAGTACAACACCAAAGAAAAACATTCTAAAAATAGATCTTACTAATACAGAAAGCCCAGTTTTCCTACATTTTAGCATATAGCAAGTGTCTTCTGTTAAGAGAGGTGAATCCCGAGTTTCATGCATTTCTCACCATTTCTTTTAAATTGAAGTCTTGATAATTTTCTGTGAAAATGCTGATCCTTGAAGACAGCAGCAGGTAAATCTACTATCTGTCCATGCTCACTGTCACCTCCCTGCAGAATATGCCATATATGCAGTAGATTTGTATATGTTCTCCAGATTCCAAGTAAAATAATTCGCTTTCATTACAGATCATTGTGCTGTTGTGCCTTAGAGTGCCATTTTATTTCCTGAAAGGAAAGTTGTAAAGTCATTATTTGACCTTGAAAAGCAAAGATACTGACCTGTTATGACTGATATCTTTCAAAATGGAAAAAAAAACACATTTCAATCTTGCTGTGTGAGCAGCACATTTAGAAGTCTGTAATTGAATTTCTTGTAAGTGAACCTTAAGACAATTCTCTGAGTGATTGCACAGTAAGCCATTTTTCATAAAATATCATCAACTAATAAAAGAGTCATTATGATGCAAAGCGAGCGTGAAACACGCAGCACAGAGGAAAGCAGCCTAGAGGAAACTAAAGCAAGAACAGAAGTCACTTCAGGAAGCCTCCACTCTATCAGCGCGTGCTAGTTCATGCCGGTAATTGCGGCACTGGAGGGGCTAAGGAAGGAGACCGAGCTTGAGGCTAATCCAGAAAAGAGGGAAGGACGGGAAGGAGAGAAAGAAGAGAGGGAGAAGGAAGGAAAGCTGGCTGACTCCGTTTTCAATTCTCATTCTCGCCTTTTAGACGCCTAGCTCCTTCTGTTTCATTTTCCTGGATCACTTAATATAATTGTGTGGGGTTATTAATTTTTTTTTGAGACAAGATCCCATGTGGCTCAGGTTTTCTTCAAACTCACTATGTAGCAAAGGCTGGCCTTGAATTCCTGATCATCTTGTCTCCACTGTTCAAGAACTAGGAATGTAGGCTTGTACCGCCACACCCATCCAACTTTCCTGGTATAACAATTAAAATTATTAAAATATGCAATTATTGCTCATTCTTTTAGATTAGTATGTTCCTGTCTGGAAATAGTACCATGTGGAAAATAAATATTAAAATACTTCTTCTATTTTTCTAACACTTTATAAAATATCTATTTCAAATATCTCATGTATAAGATAGGGCCTTTTGCTGACATAAAATAACTATACATGACTAACCAAGGTAATACAGTTAGTAGGAAGTAGAATCTATCTCACTTATTCTAACTCCCCTATCATTCTTAGGGCACACACACACACACACACACACACACACACACACACACAGAGAGAGAGAGAGAGAGAGAGACAGAGACAGAGACAGAGACAGACAGAGAGACAGAGAGAAACAGAGAGAGAGAGAATGAATGTGACCAGTGCTGAGATATAGAACTCAGGAGGGTTAATAGAACCTTAGCCTTCTCTTTGCTATTTTATTCTGAACCATACCAACTAATTATGCCAAAGCTTGCTATTTGGGGACTAAGGTCATATAGAAAGAGGTGCTTATAAAGAATGGGAAGGTAATCAAGAGAAGAAAGGAAAAAGAGAAAACTGAAGTAAGTCAAAGACAGAGAATTTTCTTTCCCCATGTTCTGCCCTGTCAGCAGAGGTAAGCGTGTTGTTGAGAGGTCCGGGGTGAGGACTGTGTTTTAAGGGAGTTGCTGCCTCCATGGAGAGGAGTGCAGTCGCCCCTGCAGCTTATGGCGTCAGGGAGACATTAGAGGGAGATCTGCTCTCATTCTTAGTAGCATTACACAATGCGTACAGAGGTAGTTTTAGTTGTTCATACTTAAGCTGCAAAAATACAATGGCCTTCCCTGATTTGACTATTATATAAGAATGCAGCAAATAGTTTATCTCTGTAGCTTCTCAACTAGTTGCTGTTAATTTCATAATTAACTTACACTTTTAAATGTTCATTTTGTACTTTACCAAGATAGCATAACCTAGCAGAAGGTCTTGAAATGCAAATAAAATAACTCATGGTAAACACATAAAAATAGTTCAGTGACTGAAATATGCATACAGGTGCCTTCCTTGCTCATTTAAGGAGTTGAGCAAGCCTGTAGTGACAAGTAGGTCCAAGACGTCATTGTGCTTCCCTGGGTTTCTTTTATGGAAAAGATTATAATTAGTCAGTTCTAAAGAGGGAGATTGGATAATTTATCAGAGGGCTTGTCTGTGTAAAAGGCTGATTCTCCATCTCTCAGCAGTCATTAATTGCCTGGAACTCTTCATCTAGGGGTAGGACAGCATGAGCTTTGTCCCCATTCTGCTTTGGCATATTAACTGTTGGCATCATTTTGCAGGTCTTGTTTAGGACTTTTTTTTTGGTAGAGTGTGTGTGTGTGTCTCTGTGTGTGTCTGGGGGTGTATGTGTTCATGGGTATGTTATGCGTGTCTGTGTTGTGTGTGCATATCTGGGTGTATGGGTATGTCTCTGTGTATAAGTGTCATGCATGTGTGTCATGCGTGTTTATGTTGTGTGTGTTTATCTGTATGTGTGTGTCCATGTTGTGTCGTGTGTGTTGTGTGTATGTCATGGTATATATGTGTGTGTTTCTCAGGATCAAACTGAGAAAGTCTGGTACATGCTATGCTGTTACTACACATCTGAGCTCCCTTTCCTAGTTTCTGGCTCACACCTTCTCTTTGATTTTTCAAAACTTTTTTAATTCCAATAGGTTTTTTGCATGACTTATCCTGAACCTTGTCATGTTACCTTCTTCATTTACCATGGTGGCCGACAGTTATTTTACATCTCAACTTGCAATTTTGCTCTTATTATTTTTTTAACATAATGGTGTTAATTTATATTTTCTGAGCTTTTGCAAGGTACAAAGCACTTTAAAGTGCATCTAATATCATTGTTTATACATATGTGTATGTGTGTTGTTAACATAAAAAGGTAGTGTTTGAAGTAACAAAGTTTACTTGAGAAAGAAACATAAAAGGGTCTAAAACTGGGTCTCATTCCTGATTGAAGACGATCCAGAATGTGCAGTTACACTGCAGCAAGCTACATTCATAACCATAAACACAGGAAATAGAAAGCAAAGATTACAGGCTAGGACAGTTTTTCATTTTCCTTATTTGGTAATAGTTTGGCAGCTGTTTGCCTAGGATAAACTGAAGGTCAGCTGCCTAGTTCTGGAAGCCCTGTTGCTTAGCTACAACAGTATACTCTTAGGTTAGGTCACATAGCTCTGGGAAACCCTTTAGCAATTCTGAATTTGTGTCTCTTATCAAATGTTAGTGAACTTGAAGGTAAACGGCAAACTTGAAAAGACTCTGACAGACTGTGTGCAAAGGGAGACATAGATTGACTTTAGACGTCAGTATCTCCCCTATACTTCAAATTTGTTTGAAACTTCTTTGAGGTCACAAGGTCACTTTCATTGGGATATACTCTCTAACTTGCACATGATCTTTGTGAACTTTATCTCATTGACTCAGCAGTTTGGACTTGGTCATTCAAGACAATGTTACTACAATTCAAGACAATGTCAGTAGTTTGGCAGCTGACTAATGAAGCTCACTTGAAGTAAACATTCACTTCAGGATATGTCATTTGGATTCATCACTGGCATTTTTATTTGCTTGTTTGCTTTAGTGCTAAGAATAGAATCTGTGGCTAGGTAACTCCACTGAGCTACCCTCTAACACAAACTTTGGTTTTTATGTTTTCTGGGTTTCTCTTCAGTCTTGATAAAACTGTTTGAATTGTGAATCACTTATTCCACAGAGTTCCACAAGATGCTTCCTTATTCCTGGACTTTTTTGATAACAAGAAAAAAGATGTGTGCAGGAGATATACCACATGTAGCTTTGTGCTATGTGTTCAAATTTGTTATTTTCAATCTTTAAAACTCAGGTTTGATTCCTTTTCACATTCAAATAATCACACATTGGATCTACATGGAACATGATGTTTTTAAAATCACTTTTATATAAATAGATGTGTATAGTGATTCCAGGATGTCAGTAGTAATGGCATATACAGTCATCAGGAATTTAAACCTTGGGGCTGGGAGACACCTTAGTTGGTAAAGCGCTTATTGGACCATTCAGAGGACCTGAATACTCCATATTATACAAGCTTGCTGGTCAACCCTTCTAGCCAAATCAGCAAGCTCCAGGTTGCTTCAGAGACACTGTCCCTAAAGAAACAAGGTAGAAAGCAGTAGAGGAAGATAACCAGCATTGACCTTTGACCTCTATACACACATGCACGGTCATGCGCCCCCTCCACACGTGCAAAAATACCTACTCATGCAACTCACACAGAGAAACACACTGAAATTTTGACTTTTTTCTTTTTTGGGGGGTGGAGGAAAGGGTATATTTGACTTTTGCTTCCATATCACTGTTTGTCATTGAAGGAAGTCAGGACAGAAGCTCACACAGCGCTAGAGCCTGGAGACGGGAGCCAATGCGTATGCATGGAGGGCTGCTGTTCACTGCCTTACTCCTGTGGCTTGCTCAGCCTACTTTCGTTTTTTAATTTAACTTTTTTTAAAATTATCTTTAATCTTCTTATACAGTCTAGTCGTTATCCGCCTCCTGGTCCACCCTCCAACAGTACCTCTTTCCATTCTTCCTTCCCCATCTCCAAGAGGATGTCCCTACCAACCCCACCCCTACCCTACCAGGCCTCTCCACTCCCTGGAGACTCAAGTCTCTTGAGGGGTTAGGTACATCTTCTCTCACTGAGGCCAGACCAGGCAGTCCTCTGCTGTCTATGCACTGGGAGCCTCATATCAGCTGGTGTATGCTGCCTGGTTGGTGGCTCTGTGTCTGAGAGATCTCAGACATCCTGGTTAGTTGAGACTGCTGGTCTTCCTATGGGGCCACCCTCCTCCTCAGCTTCTTCCAGCCTTTCCATAATTCAACCACAGGGGTCCTTGGCTTCTGTCCATTAGTTGGGTGTAAGTATCTGCATCTGACTCTTTCAGCTGCTTGTTGGGCCTCTCGGAGGGCAGCCCTGCTAGGCTCCAATCTGTAAGCACACCATAACATCAGTAATAGTGTCAGGCCTTGGGTCCTCCTCTTGAGATGGATCCCAATTTGTCCCTGTCACTGGATCTTCTTTCCCTCAGTCTCTTCTCCATTATTGTCCCTGCAGTTCTTTTAGACAGGAACAATTCTGGGTCAGAGTTTTTGACTGTGGGATGTCAATCCCATCCCTACTTAATGCCCTGTCTTTCTACTGGAGGTGGACTCTACAAGTTCCCTGTCCCCACTGTTAGGCATTTCATCTAAGGTCCCTCCTTCTGAGTCCTGAGAATCTCTTACCTCCCAGGTCTCTGGTACATTCTAGAGGGTCCCCCCACCTCCTACCTCCTGAGGTTGCCTGTTTTCATTCTTTCAGCTGGCCTTCATAGCCTCACTCCTGTTTCTTCTCCCCCCCCCCAATATCTGATCATGTTCCCCCTTCCCCTCCTTTTCCCTTCTCCCACCCAGGTCCCTCCTTCCCTCTCCCTCTCCTGTGATTGCTTTCTTTTCCCCCCCAAGTCAGATTGAGGCATCCCCACTTGGACCTTTCAGCTTCTTAACTTTCTTAAGTTCTATGGATTGTATCCTGAGTATTCTGTACTATTTTGGCTAATATCCACTTACATGAATTTGTAAAGATTTGTTTTGTGATCCAGGATATGGTTTATTTTTAGAAAACCTTCCATGTGTACACAGATATGTCAGAACGTTTTGAATCTCCTAAAGTTTTATCCATGACAAAATCTCATGTGACAGTAAATGAATTGTGACTCTAAAATAAATATTAAAGTTTTCTTGTTGTATAGGAAACAGAAATCCTGTGTGATATGGGGGCTCAGAACCTCTAATTCTGTCTGTTCAAGGGGAAATACCCAGAATAGAGAATTCCTGTTGGTTGGGTCATGAGAAGCTCTCATTTCTTTACTGAGAGGTCTCAAGACAATCAGCAGGAGCTTATAGTCCAAGAACTCAGCTGTCTTCGCCTCCAAATGACCTAGTTCCCAACCTTATTTTAGTCTACTTTTTCAGATCGCAGGTGAGGAAACAGAGAGCGAGCATGTGACTTTCCTATGCACAATAACCATAAGTTCCCTGTCCAGCCTCTCCCACCACATATGAATGGCAGATGTGACTGAAAATAATGTGACTCGCATACAACTAAGACAAGAAAACCATGGATTTATGCATCCAGTTTAGAATTAGTCCTCAAAATGTTCACCATGGAAAACGTTACAGTTCTGCCATTGCTCACAAAGGCATTACTAGACACAGAATGTCTCCTTGAGAGTGGCCTTTAGAGATTATCATTTTCCCATAGAAATTTGATTAATTTCTTGATACCTACATGCCAGCCTTTTCATTATGATTTTCTCTATAGATTTAGTGCTCAGAACACAGGTAAACAGGAGAAGGATGCCATTAAAGATGTTCTTCTTGCTCCCAAACACCTGGAAAAAGAGTAAGAGTCATTGAGAAAGTGATGAGGAAGCCATGTGGCTGAGAAGCAGAAGTAGGTCAGTGAATGTCTTAAGTGGATGAGCTCCCAGTCCCTGCCAAGTCCTCTTCAGAGCACTGAGGAATCCCTGTCTTTCAGCGGAACCATTAGCCTAGGAATGAAAGAGAATCTATCTTTAGACAGAATTAGAATTGAAGTAATAGCAAAATTTTCTAAAACTGGATGATATATATGCATCTAAAATTAAGTCCAAAGACTCAAGATTTTGTTTGCTTTTCTTCACTAGGCAATAAGCTCGTCATAGTGAAGTTTTGGAACCCAAACATTCCAGTACCCTTGTCTCAACCTGGGCTAACACACAATATAGCTATTTATACAGAAAGAAAGATTTATTGCTTGTAAGTTTGTTGTAGAATGCTAGTTTGTCATGGTAAGTGATGTTGTGTCTACTTTCAACAGTGAGTACCGGCATGACAACAGCTGTTAGCAGGAAGTAGGTGAGGGAATTTGAAGAGTTTTTCATTTCTTTTTCTGTTTATCTTTGTGCTACAGTTGAATTTAATTATTAAAATTTTTATATAGTTCCTAAACCTCTGTATTTTCAAAAATAACTGCCAAAATACCAAAGCCAATTACAAGGCACCTTTTGAATTAGTTATAGCATAGTTTCACTTCAATTTTGTAGTAATCGAGAGTATATGGTATTTTACATTGGAATCTCTTTTTTGGTATCAACCATTTTCCATATACCCCAAACTGAATTTGAACATGCAGCATGCCATATTCATATGACTATAAAATGGTGATGTATATTGTTTGGTAAACTCTACCAAAACCATCTCATTTAAATGGACCTGGGATTTGTAAGAGTGTATGAGGAGAGGCAGAGATGTGCCAAGTCAAACTTGGAGGCCTCACGGTTGTCACTCTTGGAGCACAGATATAAAACACTGAATCTTTCTCTCTAAACCACGTTGTTTCTGTGAATGACATTTTTTTGCTACAAAATATGCAAATTGATATTTCTTGAGAATTAGTTATGATCTGTACAAGCAGAGTGTAGAACAAAGATATTTAATTTCTGTCATTCGTGGAATTTCCATTCTGCTGGAGGAAAACAATATATTTTTGTTGAATCTATAGAAGCTTTCATGTTAGCTTCATATATTAAAATTATTGATAAGGCATGCTTGCAGACAATAGATTTAGGGGAAGTTAACTGCAGCCATTATGTCAGGCTCATTTCTGAGGCATGCCTGATATGGTACAAAGATATATTGTAGCTGCAGAAAGAGAATGAATTTTATCATTATTCTTCAGAGCCAAAGTAAGTTCCATGTTGCTTATGAGTATAAAAATTCAGGGTATATTATCATAAAGCTAAATTCAATTAAAACTAAGAAATATTCCTTCTCAATATCTATATGATTAGCCTATTTCTGATAGACAAATGTATCATAAAGAAAAGACTAATTACCTCAAAAAATATTATAGGGAAGTAGTGCTTAGGATATAGGAGGAGCATAAAGATAAATGTATATTATATTATTACAACTATATTGAATGTCAAGTTTATATCTTACCTAGATAACACCAGTTTAGAGTTCCATGAACCCAGAATTATGAATAACCAGATACTATACAATGTGCAATAGATTAAACAATTCTCCTTAAGAAGAGCATAGCCGCCCTGGTTTCTTTTACTTCATTTTTTCATAATAGAGCTTCTTTCCTTTCACCCTTCTTCTTATATGTCATTACGACTGACACTTTATGTTCTCTTCCCATGCATTCATTCCTTCTACATCTCATGTTTCATTTGATGCCACCATCATGGTTGAGACTTGGCTAGTATGTCTGTATCCTCTTTTTTTTGTCTCTTTTCAAATCTGATTAGTTTTCAAGTAGTGAGGGATCTATCTCTGTCTGCTGTGCCACCCACTGGTATCAGCCCAGTTTGGAAACTTATTTTCTTCCTAGTAAGACTGTGAGATCTCCAGTTACTGTCAGTCCATAGCCTGAGGCCTCTCACACCCATTGTCTGCTGCACTGCAGGGTTAGTCTCCCCCAGTGCTTCCATCTTCTTATTTCTTAACCTTTTGTCTCTGTGGATAAAGTACAAAGTCAACAACTTCTGTTCAAGGCTTTTTGCCATCTATTCTTTCAAACTTACAACTTTATTGTCTGTTCTTCTTCAATCACAAGACAAGCTGAAATATTTTCAGCTTTTTACCTGTGAATTCAAAATTCTACAGTTTTCTTTGTAAAGAACTCACAAATTCCTGCATCGTTTAGATAGTTAAAAGATTTTTTTATTAAAAGAACAATTTACGTCCTGGACATGAATTGTTGAACATGAATAGGAGACAGTGAGGTCACCAGCTCTAAGATTTTGAACTGAAATTCCCTATGACTTATTTACAAAAAAAGAAAATCCAACTAAAGATTGTCATAATATTTAAATAAGGATACATAATAAAAACACTTTAAAATACTGTTACATGTTCATCCCATATCTGTTTCTTAAAAAGAACCTAATGTGCTCCTCTGGATCATTTTCATTTACTGTCCTCACCTCTCCTTCCTTTTAAATCCTAGTAGTACTTTTGCTCTTTGCTCTGTGTGGGACACACAGATTGCCTGGGTGGACCTTCAGGGGAGTTCTGGCACATAGATGAGCACTCAGGAGGCCATGGGTGGGGACCAGATGGGAAATTTCACATTTTCCTGCATTATTTCCTACAACTGTCTATGTAAGAAATTAATTAGACCTGGTCATTTAACTTTTTACTTCTTATAAATATTTATGTGTCTCTTTTATTTTCTTCTTAAACTGTAAGGATTTGGAAAATTAGGATCCTTACCATTTCATTTTTGAATCTCCTTTCTTCAACTTAGCTGGTGTCGTGAACCTGGTGGGTATAAATGAGTGAAGAAATTAAGTTCATTATTGAAAACACTGTTCACTCCTTTAAGTTCCATTTTATGTCTGAACCCCACATTTCAAGCATAGTAAGCTGGAGGAAATGGTTTGGATCTTGCAGGAGTTTAGAGCTGTGTAATAATTATCAAATGTAATAGTAGTGCTATGTGAACTGGGTTATAATTCATAAATAATATGAGAAAATTATTCTCTTAAATTTGCATTTAAACTTGCACTCTTAATGCTGCATGGCTGTGGACTTGAGTTTTAATTTATAAAGTTTCCATATTTTAATTATGTCTAGATGAAAAAGTGAATGTTCTTTATATGGATCATTACCTATATTAGTAAAGACATACTGAAGTAAAACGTGGAGCACATAGTTTTCACTGGCCTATTACTAGAACTGATCTATTACAGTTTTATATCAGTGTCTTAGATGGCTTATGAATTTTCAATATAGAGCACATTACAACTTTCTAACCTTTCTTGATCCCATGAAGCCTGTGTGATGTCCACATATTCATATGTGGACACATGGTATGGGTGTATTCTCAGAAGGGCTCTGCTAATGGAGATCAGTTCTGTGATCAGTACGTCAACAGCATAAAAAGATGGGAGATCCAACCTCTCCCCATATTCCTTTACAACTATCCAAATGTCTAGCACTATGCTGGGTGCTATGAAGAGCAACAGAATGTATCACGCCTAGATTCTTCTCTAAAAGAGAAAATGAAACAGAAAAAGACAACTGTGTTACAGTGTAGCAATAATTCAACATACTTTCAGCACTTGCATGGCAGGCTCTATGCATCATATTATAGCTTAATAGTAGATCCTTGTAGTAAGAGGGAATGAGACAGACTCATGTCTACAGATTTAAAGAAATGAAGCTCTGCTCCAAACTGAAGTAATTTGTCGGTGGTTGCTAAACCAGAAAGCTATGAAATTGTAATTGAAATCTAGTTGTCCAACTTGAAGATAAATTACAGAAGATCTGAGTCATAAGTGAGAATAAGATCAGAGAGAGATTCCTCTGTTGAGAGTTCTGTTAAGATCTTTTTCATTTTTGTACCTAGAAAACAAAAGACAGATGTAATGCTCAGGAATCGTAGTGGGTGGTAATTTTAGCACTCCCTGTAGTTCTGGTACCTACTCTTTTCCTTGGAACAGGTCATTTTTTTTTTGCCTTATGTACACTGTAGTACACATGCTGTTCAAGCATTTCTTCTAGCCATAGTATCACCTTCAAGCCTCTCCAACACAAAAGAGTTTCATCATATGGATTAAAATTAGTGAGTATATTTTTTCGTGCTGCTGTTTCAGACTGTGACTATTAATGCTTATACTGTCTTATACTTGATGGTGTTTTAATGTGTTGGTTTCACAATGCTAAAGTTTCAAGCTCTCTATTTGTGTACTAATCCAACTATTACTATTAAATTATTTGTACATATTAAATTTAATGATTTTCAATAATAGTGGTAGGTCAACTGACAACCTTTTAAACAGAATTAAGGCTTTCCAGAATAATAATTTTGGGTTCGGTTAAAAGCTATAGCCTGTGCCTGTTTCTCAGTGTTCCTACTAGATCCAGTTTCCTCTCTCCCTTGAGGAAGTATCTACTGATCTGAGAAGGCCTATCCTACACACTGGCATCCATACTTGTATAAATCTTGTAACTAGCCTCTTATTGTTAATCTGTTACTAGCTCTGATCCTCTGACAACTCTGACATACACTGTGCTAGAATTCTTGTTAGTGTGTCTCTTCCCCTCTCTTCCTTCTGACTTTAATATTAGATAAGTGATTCTTATTCAGTTATTAAAATGTTATTTTGAGTTTTTTATCTTTCATGTCACTTTGTGGTGGTTTGAATAGAGACTGACCCCATAGATATACCCATGCTTGTGTGTGTGTGTGTGCGTGTGTGTGTGTGTGTGTGTGCGTGTGTGTGTGTGTGTATGAATGCTTGGTCACCAGTTAATGTTTGCAAAGGATTAGGAGATATGGGCTCCTTGGAATAGGTGGAACTTTTTGTGAGCTTTGAAGTTTCAAAGGCTCACACCAGGCCTTTACAGTTGGTAAATCTTTCCCTCCCTCCCTCTCTCTGTCCCTCCCTCCCTCCCTCCTTCTCCTCCTCCTTCTCCTTCTTCCTTTCTCTCTCTCTCTTTCTCTCTCTCTCTCGCTCTCTCTACCTATTGTCTATAGATCAGATGCAAAGCTCTCAGCTACTGTACCAGTGCCATGCCTGTCTAGTTACCACCATTAAGATCATGGACTAACCCTCTAAAACTGCAAGCAAGTACCCACTGAAATATTTTCTTTTATAAGTTGTGTTTGTCATTGTATCTCTCCACAGCAATAGAACAGTAACTAATACATACTTTAAAACTATGTCTTATCGTCCAGCATTTTAACAATATATTGTAGATTCCATACACCTTGCTGAATTGATAGCCTATAGCCATCACCCTTCATTACTGATTAACTTATTCTAAGTGATAGAAGCGTATAAACCAGATCAAATGGGTTTGTTAGACAGGAGCATGAATTGATAGGCTACTATTAAGAGCTTGGGAGCTGAAGAAAGAACACGAGATTATTTGTGTCTGTCTGGCTTAGAGTTCAACAGAGTCTTATCAGAAGCCATATGAAACCTTTTGTGATACTGAGATAGTCAAGGAGAGGACCTTTTAAAATCAGACTCACTGTGTTGCTTCAGAACAGGCATTGCATCCTTCTACTGCAGAAAAGCAGATATATAAATAGACAAATAGATCAAGAGTTCAAGATCCCAATCCCATGATGGATGAACGGATTTAGATTTAACAATCTGAAGAAGGAAAAATTTCCCTTCATAGCTCAAGTCACATGACCAATAATGAAACACTATTTCTGGAAGTGGCTTCAGATTCAGTCAATGAAACTTCAGTGCTCCGAATATGGACCAATAGATAGAGTGCCTATCATGCACACAACCCACAGCCTCATAATCTGGGTGTGATGATGCACGCATGAGTGAGGTGGAGGCAGGAGAATCAGAAGTTCAAGGTCATCCTTGGCTATCCTGTCACAAAAAGAAAAGAACAGCATTCCAATAGTTTGAAGATCATGGTGGCTTGTATTAGTAATTGATGAGCTTTACCGTATCGTGTCTATGAAACAGGAAGCTGTGCCACCGACCTGAGCAGATTTGGCTGTGTGGGTAGAGAGAATGGAAACAAAGGCAAAAAGGAGTGCTAGTTCTTTTAAAATTACGCCAGTCTATGGGGACTTCTTTGTTACGCCAGCTTGGGTTGACTGGACCCTTTTTATTGGTTGCTATGAATCTTCAGTCTCTTGTTTGTTTTAAATAATACATTTTTTTACTCTTTGAAAATTTTATACAAGTACACGATGTATCTTGGTAGTATCCATCCCTAATGTCCCTTCCAGCTGCCATTGTACTTCATGTCTATTTTGGTTTCCTTTTCAATAACCCACTGACTCCAATTAATGCTACCCATGTGTGTCTGGGCTTGAGGCCATCTATGTTGGCACAGACAGCTACCAGTGGACACACCCCCAAAGGAGTGTTAGTCTTCTACCCCTGCAGCCATTACCTGCCCATAGCTCTGCTCCTAAGCTACAGGTGGGGTCTCTAAGTAGCTTTTCCCATTTGTACTGGAATATTACATGGCTTGACCTTATGGTGGTCACGTGCAAATAACCACAGCAGTTGTGAGTTTGTGTGCGCAGCAGATATTTCATGTACAGAAGATGGCACTCCCATCCATCCTCTGGCTCTTATGCTCTTTCTGCCTCCCCCTCCCCCCCATTCTATGAGACATGAGACATGGGGGAAGGAAAGATGATATAGACATCCTGTCTGCAGCTGAACTCTCAGTCACTTATTCTCTGCATGTTGACCAGTCACGTCTCTGTATTAACCACCTGTTAATGTAAAAGAATCTGTTTGACTAAGTCTGAGAACAGAACAACTGCATAAACATAACTATTGAGAAGTCAGGAAAAAAGCAATAATAAGTTCCTCATAAGGGTCTATAATCTCCTCAACCGTGTTTTGTTTCAATTTTTTAAATTGTATTTTATTTTTTACTTAGTCACTTTACATCCCACTCACTGTCCCCTAGTGCCCCCTCCCACAATTCTTCTCCCAACCCCCTTCTCTTCTCCTTTGAGCAGGTGCCCGCACCCCCAGGTATCCTATCATCTGGCACTTCAAGTCTCTGAGAGGGTAGGCACTTGCACTCCCACTGAGGCCAGACAAGACAGCCCAGCTAGAACATATCCCACATACAGTCAACTGCTTTTGGGATAGCCCCTGTTCCAGCTGTTTGGGACCCAAATGAAAACCAAGCTGCACATCTGCTACATATATGCATGGAGGCCAAGGTCCAGCCTGTGTGTGTTCTTTGATTGGTGGTTCAGGTTAGTTGACTCTGTTGATCTTCCTATGGAGTTCCTATCGCCTTTGGGGCCTGCAATCCTTCCTCCTACTCTTCCATAAGAGTCCCCAAGCTCCATTCACTCTTTGGCTGTGGATGGGTGTCTGCATCTGTCTGAGTCAGCACCTGGGTGGAGCCTCTCAGAGGACAAATAATCCTGTCTACCAGCATAACAGAGTATCATTAATAGTGTCAGGGATTGGTACTTGCCCATGGGATGGGTCTCAAGTTGGGCAGGTTATTGGTTGGCTATTTCCTCAGTCTCTGCTCCATCCCTCCCACCTGCATTTCTTGTAGACAGGATAAATTTTGGGTTGAAGTTTTGTGGGTGGGTTGGTGGCTCTATCACTCCATTGGGGTTCCTGCCTGGCTATAGGAGGTAGCCTATTCAGGTTTCATATCCCCAACGTAGTATCTCACAGCTAAGGTCACGCCCATTGGTTCTTGAGTGCCTCCCTTATCCCAGGTCTTTGTCTCATCCTGGAGATGCCCCCACCTCCTCATCCTGTCAGTTGCAGATTTACGTTCATTTTCATAGTCATCTATCCATCTCTCCTGTCCTTCCCCACACCTAATATTTAACTCCTCCTTCCCCTCCCAATCCCCTCTTGTTCAAAGTTCCCTCCCTCCATCTGCCTCTTATGACCATTTTATTTCTTCTTCTAAGTGAGATTTAAGCATCCTCCCTTTTGCCGTCCTTCTGTTTAGCTTCTTTGGGTCTGTGCAGTGTAGCATGTGTATCCTGTATTTCATGGCTAATATCTAGTTATCAGTGAGTACATATCATGCATGTCCTTTGGGGACTGGGTTACCTCACTCATGATGATATTCTTAAGATCCATCTATTTGCCTGCAAGTACTATATTGGATAGATAGGGAGACAGTGGGCAGTCTTGTCTTTTTCATGATTTTAGTGGAATTGCTTTAATTTAGTTTGATGTTGGCTATTGATCTGCTGTTTATTACTTTATGTTTAGGTATATGTCCTGTATCCATGATTTCTCTAATACCTTTAATAGAAAGAAATGTTGGACTTTATCAAAGACTTTTTAAGCATCTAATGAGATAATTATATGATTTTTTTTTCTTTCAGTTTGTTTACATGGTAGATTACATTGATGGATTTTCTGATTATTTCCTGCCTTCTTCTCTTCCTCCTCTTCTTCCTCCTCTTTCTCCTCCTCTTCCTCCTCCTCTTCTTCCTCCTCCTCTTCCTCCTCCTCCTCTTCCTCCTCCTCCTCTTCCTCTTCCTCCTCTTCCTCTTCTTTTCTGGAGCTTTCAGGTGTAGTTTTAAATTGCTATATAGGAAATTTTAAATCTCTCTATGGAGGTCTTTAGTGCTATGAACTTTCCTCTTAGCACTGGTTTCATTGTGTCCCACAAATTTGGGTTGTTATGCCTACATTTCATTGAGCTCTAGAAAGTCTTTAATTTCTTTATTTCTTTCTTCCCTAACCCAGAGGTCATTGAGTAGAGAGATGTTTAATTTCCATGAGTGCATAGGCTTTCTGGTGTCTCTGTTGTTGTTGAAGTCCAGCTTTAATCCATGGTGGTCTGATAAGATACAAGGCCTAATTTCAGTTCTCTTGTTATCTATTGAGATTTGTTTTGTGACTGAGTATGTGGTCAGTTTTGGAAAAGGATCCGCGAGGTGCTGAGAAGCAGGTATACTCTTCGCGTTTGGATGAAATACTCCACAGATGCTTATGAGGGTCATCTGACTCATATTGTCTGTTGGCTTCATTATTTCTGTTTAGTTTTTCCTGGAACACCTGTCAAGTGGGGAGAGTGGGGTGTTGACATCTCCCACTATTAATGTGTGGGGTTTATGTGTAATTTAAGCTTCAGCAATGTTTCTTTTACAAATGTGGGTGCCCTTGTGTTTGAGGCATAGGTATTCAGAGTTGAGGTATCATCTTGGTAGATTTTTCCTTTGATGAGTATGAAGTGTCCTTCCCAGCTTCTTTTGATAAATTTTGGTTGAAAAATCTATTTTATTAGCTATTAGAATGGCTACTTCAGCTTGCTTCTTGGGCCATTTTGCTTGGAAAACCTTTTTTATATCCCTTTACTCTGAGGTAATATCTATCTTTATTGCTAAGGTGTCTTTTGTAACTTTAATTTTTTAAACCTATTTTTAATGATGGTTCATAAAGGCTTTAACATCCCTTCTAGCCCACTACCCACCAGAGATAGTGGAAAAGAAAGGATATGGGAGATGTGGACCTGTTTAAAAATGGTTCTTTGGAGCAAATCCTATCTGCTTTGTCAGGAAATCAGAAGTTCAGTTCACAGAAGTCAGCAATGGCATCTGAATCCACTCACAAATACTTCACAGAAATATCAGTAATCCAGTTCAGTAGTGTCGGGTTAATAGCAGCTTCAGCATGACCTAGCAGAAACAGCTAGACCTCAGCCTCCGCACAAGTCAGCAGGAGGGACCTCTCTCAGCAAAGTGAAGATGAGTGAAGATGCTAGACCCACAAGCCTTGCACAGCTAGCTCTACCAGCAAGCCGAGCCCAACATCTGTCACTACCCGTAGAGTCTTTTTGTATTCCCCCCCAAACATTATGTGCCCTCCACGGGTCTTGCCTCACCACTTTTCTGGTCCAGTATAATTGGTGTTCTATAAGCGTCTTGTATGTTTATAGGCATCTCTTTCTTTAGGTTGGGCAAGTTTTCTTCTATGCTTTCGTTGAGAATATTCTCTGGCCCTTGGAACTCCTTCTCTTCACCCTCTTCTAATCCTATTATCCTTAGGTTAGGTCTTTTCATGCTATCCAGATTTCCTGGATGTTTTATGTCAGGAATTTTTTCGATTTAACATTTTCTCTGACTGATATATTAATTTATTCTTTTTTACTTTTTAAATTTTATTTAATCTTTTTTTTTTTACATTCTAGATTTTATCCCTCTCCCAGTCCTCCCTCTGACTGTTCCACATCCCATACCTCCTCATCTCCACAAGGATGTTTCTACCTCCCCACCCTCCACCTCTCTGGTTCTCTCTCTACTCCCTGGGGCTTCCAGTCTCCTGAGGGTTAGGTGCATCTTCTCTGATTGAACCCAGACCTGGCAGTCCTCTGGTGTTTATGTGTTGTGGGCTATTGTATCTTCTATATCTGAGATTCTCTCTTCTTTCTCCTGTATTCTGTTGGTGATTCTTGTGTCTGTTGTTCCTTTTCTCTTCCCTAGATTCTTCATCTCCAGGATTTTCTCAGTTTGTGTTTTCTTTATTGCTTCTACTTCTACTTTCAGCTCTTGCACTTTTTTTTTTAATTTCCTTTACCTGTTTAATTGTGTTTTCCTGTATGTCTTTAAGGAATGTATTTGTTTCCTCTTTAAAGACCTCTATCTCTTTGATTGTATTTTCCTGTATTTCTTCAAAGGATTTATTCATTTCTTCTTTAAAGACTTCTGTCATCTTTATAAGACTGGATTTAAGGCCATTTTCGTGTGTTTTGCTTATATTAGGATTTCCAGTGCTTGCTGTAGTAGGGCAGCTGTACTCCGGAGGTGTTGGATTGCCTGGGTATTTGTTGATTTGCTGATTGTTGTTCTTTCAAGAGCCTTTAGCAATCTGGATGGTTTTGGTCCCTGGATGTTCTTTTTGTAGCAGGTATTGGGACAGTGTGTGGGGGGGGTGGGTGAATCTTGAAAGTCCTGGTGTGGCAGGTCTCTGATATATATGGTTCTGCACCTGTAGGTTTGTATGGTTTAGGATCCACAGGTCTGATGAAGGTGGGTGGAGAGGTGGCAGGAGAATGGAGGTCCCCCTAAGCTAGCAGTTTGCTCAGAGTAGCTTGGCTTGGCCCAGAGGGCTCAGAGAGCAGGGAAGATGGGTCTGGAAAAGTAATGGGAGGATGCTTGTTTCCATTTTATTTAATACCAGGTTTTCAGCACCAGACATACATTATATCTCTGCCGAGTGGGCCTGAAATCCAATCAGGTTACCCCCATAACAGTTATGTCTCTATTGCAGCAGTGGGCACATTTTGCCTGGCAGGTTGGCTGTATTTGTGTGTGTATGTGCGTGTGAGTATACGTGTGTATAGTCTATAAGGCACAGCACTGGATAGGATCACTTACGTCTGAACCCTAGCAGCTTGCATAGTATCTTCTGGCACTTTGAAAGCTATACAGCAGGAGGAGTGTTGCTGGCCAGTTCAAAATTGTTTGCTCTATGTCTTGCAACCAGTTTGCTTGCTTGTTTATTTAAACATGGCTTGTTTTTACCTTGAGTTTAATTATGAGGTACCTTCCATGTGTGACAACTCTGGTTTGATCTGATGTGGGTGGGCCTAGTGCAGGAATTTAGTCCAAAACAATGACCTCATGAATTTAATTTTCTAATTTTATGGTTATAATACATTTAGAAACATGTACTGTCCTCATTTACTAGGTTTTCGTTAGTACAGTCAGCATCAAGAAGATGTCATAAATGATTGAGTCTTTTTCCTCAAAATATGAAATTGGCTTTCTATTGTCTTTCAGAGGTGACCAATTTTTTTAAAGTATCAATATAAATTAATAGAATTAAATATTTTTTCACGAGTTTCAGTCAATTGCAGTTCTTTTTAAAGCTTTTATTGTCCCACCTTTAACTTGTTTGTGCCTCTCGAAATTACCCTTCTAGTCCTAGTAGTGGGGAAGCCAAGTCCCACCATTTCATCATGATTCAGTATCTCTGAAATAAAAGTGAAATTTATTGACTGGTTTTATAATTACTTGAGTATCATTATTTATTTGGAGCATTTTTTTCCTAGGGATATGTAAGAAAATAGTATGTATCCAGTATGTAGTATCTTCGACTTATCAAATACCTTACACAATTAATTTTTATTTCTTGCTGGGCAGTGATGGCACATGCCTTTATTCCTAAAACTCCCAAAGCAGAGACAAAGGCAGGTGTATCTCAGAGTTCAGAGAAATTCTTGTCTACAGAAGGAGTTCCAGGATAGCTGGAGCTACACAGAGAAACCCTGTCTCCAAAACAAACAAACGAACAAAAAAATAACAAAGTGGGGGAGGGGTGTGAGAAAAAGAAAAGAAAAAGAGATTGGTTTCTTGTCTAGAGTCTGATGGAGGCGTGTTAGGCAGCACCCCCAAACCCATCATGTTGTGTCCTCTGTAAAGCTGCTCTCCAAGCTTACTATTGGTAGGGCTAGAGAAAAGAGGGCTAGGATTATCTGCAAAGCTTTCCAGTCTAGGCTCAGAAGGCTTTTGTGACTTGTACCTACCGGCTCCACTGATGAATATAATCACTCTATTACACCTGTAGAGAGTCTGGAGCTTGCAGTTGTTCTGTTGTCTTTGGGGAAGGTGATGGAATATGAATTCTGATGCTTTAACATGTATGACTCAGTTTCCTCATGTATAAAATGAGAATAATTATAAGGCCAACCGTATAGCGTTGTATGACAGATTCATAAAGTGTCTCATACAGTACCTGGCATGACTGTTTAACTACAGCTTAATTATGTAATACCTCCCACAAATGACTTAGTGTTATCTATTAAACTGTGCTGGATAAATATTATAACAGTTATATAATCACAGCAGCTATGTCTCCCACACATTTTAATGTTTCAGAAGACTGAAACATGGTTATTCTTTAAAGGTATTCCTCAGAGCACATGCAGATTCAGAGGCAAAGAACACTGCGATAGAATACACACCTGTGCTGTGAGCCAGTCTCTTAACAAGGCCATTTATAAAAGTAACCTCCCTCTGCCAGGTCCAGGAATAAGGATATTCAGGAAGAGCACTCATTTATAGTCATGACTTAGATTTTACTTCCTTCTCAAGGAATCTAGTTCCATGTCTTTCTTTAGAGTTTAGTAGATTGCTAAGTGCTCAGTGAGTGTTTGGATGACTCTTTCAGAATGTTTTAAAAAGTTTCCAGAAACCAGTGATTGTTGATAAATCAGAATAACCAAAAAAAAAAAAAAGATTATTAGTGAAACTGTAAAAGTAAGAACAAGATTGTATGCAGTGGTGCCAGCTGTCATCCCACTTAGGAACACACATCATAGATTTCAGTGCTTCTCAGACATCTGCTCTCCCAGCACATAAAACAGTCGTTCTGTCTGCAAAACCCTGGCAGAAGAGCCCCATTATTTCAAAAGCCACATTCTCAGGCCTGGTGCCTGCATCCTTCTCAGGACTGCAGTTGTGGATGTGGAGAAGTCACGTGATATCCTCTTGCATGATTAGCTCATGACCTAGTACTTGAATACAAATGTTCTTACTCTGTGGCAAGAATTCAAGCTTCTCTGTACATTCGCTCACCATGTAGTACCAGGTCTGTGCTATCTGAGCCCCAGAACTCCTGATATGAGAAGAGTAGTCATTATCTGAATCCTTTCCCGTGTGGATCATGACTACAAATTGTCTATAATCATCTGGTGTGGATCCTTAGCTACCTCACCTAGACCTTTGGAATCCTCAAAACTGAACTCATTCCTCAGGAAAATCATCTAAACCCTTAACATTTCAAGATTGAACCCAGATCTTGCAGCTTACTTCAAGCTGTTTGTCAGCTTTCACTTGAACCCAGAAACCATTGTTGTCATTTGAACTCTTTACCATCTGACGATTGAAACCAGACTTTAGGACGATCTTCCAAACTTTTTTTTTTAATGACAAGAGATTGAACCCAGACCTCATTCCTAACATCCAAAACCTTTACCATTTGAGGATTAAACTCATTCCCAAATATCTTCCAACTTCTATGCCATTTGGGGACCAAACTTTAGGTCTTGGGACTTTTATCTGAGTTCCATACAGTTTCTAGATTTAACCCATGCCTCTCATGTTATCAAAGTACTGTATCAATTGGAGATTGACTGCACACCACAGGCAGACAGCCAAGCTGTTTAGGAGTTAGATATTGAACCCAGGCCTCACTGAGGATTGTCTTCCAATCCTTGTGCCAGCTGGATTTTCAGCCCAGTATATGGCTGCCTTCCAACCCTCTTATTGATGGGGGAGAAACAGAGGTCCCCAAATGATTTTAAGCATTCTGCCCCAAGGGATCAAACCTATCCGTGGTCATTATCTAACTTAGTTACCAGCTGTGGATTGGACTCGGCTGTCAAAAACCAAGTGGAAAGATTGGTTGAAAGCTTATTTATATTTTTCAGCTGCTAAAGGTCTTGAATGCTGATGATATTAGTAGCTCCGAGGAGCAGCCCTTCTTAAAATGTGGTTCTCTACCACCTCAGCATCACCTGAGGCTGCTCACTACGAAGCAGATTTCTGGGTCTTATCCCAGATCTTCTGGCTCAGATTTGTTAGGCCCATGGCCATGGAATCAGCATTTTTAGCAATCACTTTAGATGTTTCCCATGCATACAGAAATGTGAGAACCACTGCCCTTGAGTGAGGTCTCCCATATCTGTTGGAGAACAATCCCAGATCTCTCAGCTGCCATCCAGCTGCTCACCGGCTGGGTTTTAAGTGCAGGTTCTTATTAATATCCTCTATCAGTGCCTTGCTTTATTGGCTTGGATGTGTAAGCCAAGTTTTTCCTAACAGCTATTCAGTTGTGCTAGTTTATAGGTCTCATTCCCTGGGTTCAAAAATATGGGAGTGTGTTGGTTTTGGTACAGCGTACCAACTTCGCCATGGGGATTTTATTTTCCACTCACAGAGGACCTCCAGTACTGCGCCTTGCACTGGGCGAAGCATGTATGTCATTCAGGAATACACCCCTGTTGGAGCACAGGAAGGCCAGGATTTCTGTTAAGATGAAAACTAGGTGTTTCCTAGCTTCTCTTAACGAGACAGATTGGCCAGGGCCAAGGAGATGGCTTACCATGCTGGAGACAGGAAGTGCAACCTACCATTACTGCAAAACTAAAGACAAGCTGACTAAAGACAGACTAACACGGAAGACAGTATTCTAATGGTCTGGCCCACTCTACCTCCTATTGTTCTCTAGCTCTGCTCTATCTCCTCACAAATGTAAAAGAAAATCTGAACATTTACCAATTACCACTTTATAAGGAGACTCAGAAGGGGAGAGAGTGAAAGCAAACATTGTAGAGGTTAACATCTGGAGCAGACCAAATTAAGACACAAGAACTCATCACTGTAGCAGTTACTTACTAATCTGGGAAACTTAAACCTAAATCTGGGTTCGAATTTTTCAAGCATGCCTTAGTATAAAAATAACTTGGGAAAAATCAGCATGAACTGTTGTTCATCAAATTGAATATATGTCCACTGTGGCCCTGCTTTATCCTATTGATTCTAAGGTAGAGAATCATCATTTCTAGGGCCGAAATGTGTGCCTTTGCTTTAGCTAAGGAGTGTTATCAGTCACTGCAGGGCAGGCTTCACAGTCAGGAATAGCTGACCATCACAGCATCATAGGATGGACTCCATAGGCTTGCTTTCTTTTCTTGTCTTCCTTCCTCTCTCTCTCTCTCTCTCTCTCTCTCTCTCTCTCTCTCTCTCTCTCTCTCTCTCTCTCTCTCTCTTTTGCACCAGGGCAAACTTTTGTGCACTTTTTAGAATCACAGGGACAAATTAAGTAGATGTAGATTCCTAAATCACCTAAAGTTTAACCCCTTCATTTTAAAGCAAACATGTAATGATTTCTTAGGTAGCCAGAGAGTGACCACAAAGATGATGATAAGAAACATTAGTACATTCATATATCACAGGAAATAAAGATGAAGAAAAATTGTTCAGAAGTATTTTAATGGCATTTGTATGAATTATAACCCATACCTCCTCCCCAACCCCCTTCTCCAAGAGGATGTCTCCACCCCACCCCCCAACCCACCAGACCTCCCCACTTCCTGGGACCCCAAGTACTCTTCAACTGGGTTTCTTTCCCAATACTATTTCTGTGACGTATTATACTATGTAGCTGTAGATATTGTTGCTATATTGTATCCTGTTATTTGAAAATGTCAAATTTATTAATTCCATTATTGACAAACACTTGAACTTTTTACAGTCATCTGGTATTTGACAAAGAGGCAAAAATACACACTGGGAAAAAGGCAGAAAAAAAAGACAGCTTCTTCAACAAATGGTATTGGGGAAACTTAACGTTCACATGCAGAAGAATGAAATTAGACCCATAACTATCCTCCTGTACAAAAATTATGTCTGAATGTATCAAAGATCTCAATTTGAAAACCAAAGCAAGGAAATTTCTAGATGTAAACATAGACAGTGCCCTATAAGATATAGGTATAGGAAAAGTCTTTCTGAACAGGACACTATTTGCCAAGGAAATAAGGCCAACTCTTGACAAGTAGGACCTCATAAAACTAAAAAATCTTCTTTATAGCTAAGGAAATAATCAAGAAAGTAAGCTATTTTCATATGTATATGTAAATATTTTATAAACCATCTACAAAAGTAGATTTCCATGTGGCATTTTATTCCTTTGTGAAAATGTACAACATTTTTATGATCTATTTATCATTTGATAGATGTCTAGGCTATTTTCTTTTACTGGTTATTGTGAATAGAGCAGTTATGAATGTGGGTGAACAACATATCCTTTTAGTAGGAATATGCCCAAGAGTATTACAGCTTGATCATATATATGGTAGCTCTATTTTGAAGAACATCCACACTGATTTCCATAGTGACCACAGCCATTTGTACTATCATCAGTAGTGACAAGTGCTCCCTTCCCACACATTCATGATAGCCCTTATTGTTTTGTTTTGTTTTAGCTTAGCCAGGCTGACTTGAATAAACTGAAGCTGACCATTAAGAAATACTTCTTAGTTATTTCAATCGTGTTTCTCCTTTTGAGAACTCTCTGTTCTGATGCACAACTTAAATTGGATTGTTTTCTTGTTGTTTATCTTTTGAATTTTGTGTACATTTTAAATACTGGCCCTCTATCATATGTAAGGCTGGTAGAGAAACTTTCCTGTTCTGTAGGCTGTCTCTTTACTGGAATAATAGTGTCTGTGCTATACAGAATATTTTTAGTTTCATGAGGTCTCATTTGTCAATTCTTGGTCTTACTGCCTGTGCTACAGGAATCTTGTTTAGAAAATCCTTTCCTTTGTCTGTAAATCTAAGCATCTTCCCTACTTTCTCCTCCATTAGATTCAGGGTACCAGGTCTTACACTGAAATGATACCTCCAGCATTTCTTTTATTGTTTATAATTACCTTGGCTAGCTCCAGTCTTTTGTATTTCCATATGAAATTTAATATTATTTTTTGATGAGTAAGTTTAGTACAGTCATGAGGTATAAAAACAATATAAAAATGTATTTCTTCGGGCGGTGGTGGTGCACGCCTTTAATCCCAGCACTTGGGAGGCAGAGGCAGGAGGATTTCTGAGTTCGAGGCCAGCCTGGTCTACAAAGTGAGTTCCAGGACAGCCAGGGCTACACAGAGAAACCCTGTCTCGAAAAACCAAAAAAAAAAATGTATTTCTTTCTGTTCCCTAACTGCAAGTAATTAGGAAACAAAACTTTTTTTGAAATAAAATTTAAAAATTTATCCTAAATCATGAAATAATCAAATATATAACTCTCTCAAAATATGGATATGATCTTGAGCACTGAAAACTACAAAACACATCGTTCTGATGCCAGTCTAGGTTCAGGATACAGCTCAGTTGGTAGAGTGGCATTCCTAGCAAGCCAGAAACTCTTTGGAAACCGTATATGAAAGCACAGGCCTATTGTCCCAGCACTCAGGAAGTGGAAGCAGAGATTTAAAAGTTGAGAGTCATCTTTGTCTATATGGTGAATCCTAAGGTAAACTGGTCACCTGAGACCCTGTCTCAATGAAGAGGATGAGGAGAACAACAAGGAGGAGAAGGGGAGAAAGAGAAGAAGGAAAAATATGTCAGTCTGATAACATAATAGAATGATCTGCAGAATGAATGTAATTTCAACCAAAATCCCTTGTGTTGGTTATCTGCTTTAATTTATTTTTTTGTAGAATTCAACAAGTTTGTTTAAATTTGTTCTAGCATTTACTTGCTTATAGAACTGTCTTGAGAGTCAAATAAAATAACTGCATGTGGAAATTTTACTGCAAAGCCTAGCATTTAATTAGCAATAAGTATTGCTAATTATGCTAAATATGACTAGTTGACCTACTTGTTCCTAGTATCACTTTTTCTACAATACATGCCAAGTTGTACCATCTAGAGGATTAGTCCTCATTTATTGCTTCCTTTGTTCTAAAAATATTTATCCTCTACTCTGAATATCTCTAATTTCATAAAATTTTCTTTCTAAAAGCAAAGCAGGCATTCAAATACTCTAAAAGGGCTCTGTGAGAAAAACTGTGAAAGTCGTAGGGATGAGACATAGGGGTGAGGCGCAGGGGTGAGACGCAGGGGTGAGGCGTAGGGGTGAGGCGCAGGGGTGAGGCATAGGGGTGAAGTGTAGGGTTGAGGCATAGGGGTGAGGCGCAGGGGTGAGGCAAGATGGACAGAGGTCGGACTTCACTGGACAAAGCATTTAATTGATCTGCAGGGTAGAGTTGGATGGAAAGAAGATCTGGACAGAAGGAACAAGCCTGAGGCAGTAAGAGAAGGCCAGTGAAGCTGAAGCATAGAAAAGAGAGAAGTGAACAGGAACCACTCCGAGGAAGGTGGCCATATTGGGCAGCTTTTGTCAGTGTGACAGAAACATCTTAAAGGAGGAAAGTTTTGTTTTTCCTATGTTTCTGAGGACTCCTGTGGCTTCGTGGCTGTCTGTTTTCATAGCTGTGACCCTGAGGTGAGGATTAGCAACAAGGTGGAGAGCATTGGTTAACAGGAAGCAGAGAGTGATCTACAGTAAAGGGCTTTGTCACCACACCCATACCTTTTACTACATCCAAGCTCTAGCCTCTCCGTGTGGCTGCCCACATTCAGGGACATGTCTTTCACAAGTCCATCGTGGATACCACAGAGGTCTGCTTTATTGAGCATCCTTCAATCCTTCCAGTTTGACAGTCAAGATTAACTATCATGGCAAGGACTGCACTATGCAATTGTCTTATAAAGATCATTTTTGATTGGAAAAAAAGCAAAGATTAAACCATCCATTCCTGACTTCCTATATCATAGCTACATTTAAGGTCTTCCATGTACAAGGCAGTGTGTTCAGTGCTAGAGATACAGAAGTGAAATAGTTCAGCAGATTTACAGTGAGCAGGTGAAACTTAGACTTAGGGTCTCTCATTCCTGTGGGTTTTGTCATGACTGTAGCGTGGAGAGGAAAGAAATAGCCACACGATAATCAGAATGCATTTCTCTGCAAACATTGCTGGTAAATTATCTAAAGACATTTTGGAAGGTACATGATCTTAATCTCTAAATCTATAATAGTCTCATTTCTCTTCTCATTTTAAATAAATGGACATATTTATACATAGTTTGGTATTTGTAATTTCATATTCCTGGCAAAAGTTCCCTAAGTTGTATTAGTTTCAAGACCCACAAAATCTGGATCCCTATCCCTGTGTTCAGCCTCCTTACAGTCTTACAGACCAGGCTGTCTGAGTGGCAGTTCAGTTCTGCAGGCCAAGTGCCACAATAGAGAGATACTTGGTCAGCATGCACACAAGTTGTAAGTAGCAAAAGGCAAGGAAAGCTGGCCTTGACAATAGTGAGAATCAGCAGTATGGAAGCAAGAACTCTTAGTAGGGAGGTAATAGGAATGTCTTTAGGCCAAACACAAAGTTAGAACATATTGGTTACTATAGAAACACAAATCAACTTCAATCATGATTTTACAAAAAATTATGAATTTGGGCTAAACTAAAAGGAAAGAAATCTTTTATGGTTTTCCTCCATCTGTTCTGCCTAGAACAGGAAAGATCAAAGAACTAAGTAAAATCTTATTGGGAAGTAACAGAAGGCAGCCCCAGATAAGGCTGGTAGGAAAACCACTTAATTATATAGTCAATGACTTGAGAGAATCGGTCAGATAAATGGATTTTTGTCTTCCAAAGCATGAATATTAGCATGCTTTGAAGTATAGGCATATAGCTTTAGTATTTCTTAGCATCATGCTTTTAAGAATATAATTTCCAAGTCAATCTAAAATTATAGTTAATAGTATTTTATATTTTTTAAAGGATTATTATATGAAATAAGCCGTGACCAACTGCTTTTATCCTTCCTAATTTCCAGGATTAAATGCTAGTTCGGTGGGTCTCTGTCAAGACTTTTATCAATGGATATACAAATGTGTGTGTGTGTGTGTGTGTGTGTGTGTGTGTGTGTACATACATGAGTCTGTATATACACACAAGAATGTTTTTGAAACTCCCATATTGAACCATACTCAACTTATTATATATCATTTGCTTTCTCACTTGCCAGTTTATTGTCGCCTTATTTCTATGACATGTTGATTAATACTAGTCATTTCTACCAGCTATTTTATTAAAATATTAGTACCTTTGTTATAAGGAAATCACTATGGAAAAAATTATAAAGACTTGCAAAAAAGCATAAAGAATTTATATATTGAATCAATTGTTTGTTTTAAATAACTATCAACTCATGACAATTTTATTTTACTTATAATGTCATTCTCTCTTGGACCACTTATGAATAGCCACTAAGACTGAAACTAATTTTTCTTAAGCAAATGCTACTAAAGTGAATAGATTTATAAAGTGTCTTTATTCTATTTATTGCCCAAACCAAAGTGTCAAAATACTGAAAACGAAACACGTGAACATCAACTGCAGTCTTCTCTGAAGACAAACATCAACGTCTGACCTAAACTAGATTACATGAGAAAACCTAAGAAGAAAGCTAAAATCTGGACTGTGAATGCTTGATACAGCTGGGGGCTTGGTTTTAATGGAAACCAGTCACTAAAGATAAGTGTTCTCAGTTAAGATGCGCTCTAGCGTCTAAGTTATGCTAGTAAACTACATTTTCAGTGCTGTGCAGCTATGGCACTAATTGGAGACTGTTAAGACGGAGGTTTTATGGGACCTTTGAAGGATACTCTCAATATAATTATGAGAATGTAAGTTTTTATATAAAGATTGTAAAAATTAGGGGATGTGAGCTGAATTTGAGAGAGCCCAGATTGCGCTCATATTTTTGTTAGTGTGATTTTTCTGAAGATTTTCAGATGTTTGCATTATTCTGACCTAGCTATAAAATAGCATGCTTTACCAATAAAGAAAACTTTGTTTTGTTTTGTTTTTCTGACACACACACAAAAGATTTTTGCCCTTTTTTTTTAAACTCTCTCAAGTATTTATTGGAGGCTTCTGACACATTACTCTCAATTCTTAAAACAGCCCAGAATTTAGGGATTTTAGTTAAATGCTACATGCTACAACAGGGTGCTTGACTGACTCTATGAAAACACTCAAGGAAGAAGTGTGCTTTAGAATATCTCCATGGTTAGTGCACAGACAGGTTCAGTGAGACTGAGCAGAACCTGTCAGAGATAAGACCCTTGTGCAAACAAGAACCAGAGAGGGGTCCAGCACACCTCTCTGTCTTTCTTAGTCACTTTGCCCTTGAAGGAAGCCAAACATGTTACTTGCTTACTTGAAAAAATAACAACAGTAAGTCGGGGAGCTCATTTGGACTACTGAAGCTTGTGTTATTACACAATCAAATAGAGTCCTTATGACTCGCCATTGATTTACAGAAAGACAACTAATATCAGAAATTAATTGATGTACTACTTATGGGAGGCACATTGAAATGTCAAGAAAATATTCCAAATAAACTTGAGAGCCATTATGCTGGGGAAATGGAATTTGGTTTTGCAATGAGCACAGCTTCTTGGCACCATACCAAAATAACAAACAAAGAAAAATGAACTTTAACAAGGTCCTACCGTGTGACCTTTGGAGCATTACTGAGCAGTCATACCAGAGATGTGCTCTGAAACTCACTTTTATGAATACAAGATGGAGGCTAAAAGAAAAATGTGGTCAATAATTTGGGATATTTTGGATAAAGAAGCTGGGGACAGGGAAGATCTGGAAGGGAGGAGATGAGGTATGAATCAATTAAGACACAAAAGTAAATTCTTTAAAAGGTGTGCAAGAGCCTCCAAATTTTAACCGGAGAGAGGTAGTCAGTATGAGACCAGAAGAGGCGCGTGGTGAAAGATGCCTGAAACCACTGACGTTTGCACTTAAAATGATTAAGATGGTAAATTCATTATTTGTATTTCACCACTTGCATGAAAAAAATAATGGCAGAATTTTAAAGTATTGAGGCTGATTTGTTTGTGGAAATTCATTATATTCTATTTACTTTCATGTTTATAATCCTACAATTATGTCTAAAAATTAATACTTTTTATAAAGGAAATTTAAATCTATACAAAACATTTTTGAAGCATCGTGATTATGGAGATATCTGCTACATAATATCCACTCACAGTCTATTTACTTGAAAACACCATTATGCTTTTCCAAGTAATAAATGTAAGATCATCATCATAATGATAGGTTCTAATCCTTAAATTTTATTATGTGGGTGTATGGGGCTGGGGTGGGGCGTGTGTTGCTACAGCATGGGTTTGGAGGTTGGAATATAACTTTCAGAAGTGAATTCTCTTTCCACCTTGTTTGTGAGGCAGCATCTCTTGCTGTCCTACCATGCTGAGTATTCCAGGATAGATGGTCTGCAGCTTCGAGATGACACCCCTGCCTCTGCCTCCCTGGTACACCATCAGAGCACTGTGACACCACAGATGTCTGTTTTCTTAGCTGAGTTCTGAGGATCAAGCTTAGGTCTTTGGGCTTGTAGGACAGACACTCTTACCTTCCGAACCATCCTGCCAGCCTTATATGTTCTAAATACTTTCCATCTTTAATGTCTTATATAAAGCATTTTTATATTGTGGACTGTAAATGTAGCATTTTTATGGTGTGGGTTTTATTATTTCCCTTTTATAGAGAGCAGCAGTGACTTGCCCATGTCCTCACAGAAGAAAGGAGCTGAGATTCAATACAAGGTTTTGACTCTAAGTCTAGTGCTCTGATTCCAGAGTCCCCGGGTGCTGGTAGTTTGCTAGTGTCTCTGCCACTGTCCTAGGGCTGCTTGCTTATGAGTAGCGCTGTTAGTAAGTCAGTTGACACTCATGAGCTTCATGCTCCTCTCTTTAGCTCCGAAGGAACTGCACTAGATACAGGTTTTGAATCTTTGCCTATACAGTTATGCAGATTGGATGTGATACTAATCTGTGCCAGGTGGAAGATATTTGCTTTTATTTGTGGATACCATACTTTAAGAGAGAGACGACAGAGAGACTGTAGCAAGAGAATGAACATGGCCCATGCCCCAGAGACCCTTGTGATGGATGCATTGGGCTATTCACAATCATGCCACAAAGGCTCTCACTCAATTCTTAGCCTTTTCTTTCCTTATATTTTTTATACAGATTTCCTTTTGCATATATGTGGTTAGTGTGTATGTGGGTATGTGGTTTTGTACATGTGTGAGCATTTGTATATATGTAGGTGTGCAAACATGTGGGAGACTTAAGTTGCCGCCAGGTGGCCTTCTCTAATTATGCTCCACTTTATTTACTGAAGCAGGGTCTCTTGATGACCCCTGAGACCCTCCCGTCCTGGGTGGCCTGCCTGGGGAACTCCTCTCCTTGCATCCCAGGCACCGGGTTGGCAGGCAGCTACTGCATCTGCTACTGACCTCTTTTCCTAGGGTGCTGGAGATCCATGGGAGCTGCTTTTCACTGTGGGGGGAAGCACTTCACTCACTGAGCCACTCTCCAGTCCTGACTTCATGGCCTTAAACTGTTCCTTCTCTATTTTTCCTACTGACAAGATTGCCAAGCACACTTTCTTTATTTGCTTGTAGTTAGTATTTATGGTAAAAGAAACTATACTCCACCTGGAGTTGGCACAGGGCATCTAGAGTCACTTCTGCTTCCTAACTGCGCCATGATTCCTCTTAATCTTCCCTAAGTAAAAGAAACTTTCTCGTTTACCTAGATGTGTAGCATATTTTACTTATCATTGTGGATTTATGTTTAAGGTAAGTTGTTTTTGTTTAAGCTTTTGACAGTCACCCTTATCATGAATGACCCAGATTCTTTTTTTCTGTCATTTGCTTCTCACCTGTGGTTTGAGTTGGTTTGCCCCATGGCTATCTATATTCAAGTTATTGAATTAATAAGAAAGTCCTCCTGTAAGTCTATTTAACTGACCTTACCTTTCTAGGTGTCAAGTTAGCATAATCTTCTAAAGCATTTCCATGTATTGATTTCTTCCCATGAAGTATGCAAAATCTTACTCTCAAGGATAAATGTTTCATTTACCATAAAACAAACTAATGGGAAGTAGTTCCTAATGTGCTGCACTTAAAAGTATATTTTACAAACTTGCATAAACAGGTGTAATCTTGAGAAAACACCAGGCAAATCTAGTATGAAGGAGTTATTAAAAGGAAGGCTTAGATATCAATGTCATAAAAGAGGGTGAAAATAATTCTAGATGAAAAGAGACTAAATTAGAGTGAGTTGCAAGAACTCAATGCAGTATGTAATCTTGGATTTGATTACTACAATTTTTTTAAAAGACATTTTGGAGACCTAAAATTTAGGAAAAGCTGGGCCTGGTGGCATGTGCCTTTAATCCCAGCACTTGGATGGCAGAAGCAGGCGGATCTTGGTGAGTTTGAGGACAGCCTAGTCTCCATATCGATTTCTTGGCCAGTTAGTGATAGTATAATGAGACTCTATATCCAAAAATATCTATATAATATATTTTAATATTAGTATCTAATTTTGATGCCTATTCTACAGTTTTATTAGTGAAGTTTCTTAATTTTATTAATTATACAATATATGAAACTCTAATAAAGAAATAAAAAAAAGAAAAGAAACAAGAAAAGAAACTAGGAATTTAAAAAGGCTAGCAACCTCAAAAGCATTCCTCATTGAGATCTGCCCTTTGTGACTTCTTCCTGTTCCTGTGGCCTTGGCCTGGCTCCGGGATTCTGAGAACTCATCAGGGTTCATCAACACTGGCCTGCCTTCTGTTCCTTAAACTCTCCAAGCTTGTGTTGCCTCAAAGCTAGTGTACTTGCTATTTTTCCCTTACAGCATTCTCTTCCCAGATCTGTTCTTGGCTGACTTTTTGTCATTATTGGGCTAGACTCAAATGTGACACTTCAACACCTCGCCCCAGGACAGCAATCTGACTAATCAAACAAAAGGAGTTCTCGGTCGAAATAACCTGTTTTCTCCTCTTCATGGGACTTATCATTATCTGAATTTATCTGGCTTATTTATTTATTGCCTAGTCCCTCTCTGACTCCCCAGTGGTCCAGTCCTACCCACATGGAGTGTAGACTCATGAGAGTGTGCTATAAACTCTCTATCTATAAAAATATTCGGCACATAGAAGGTTCTCAGTGACAGTTAAAAATTAAAAATAGATGAATTCATTTGCATGTAGAAAGACCAGTAATCAGTAGAAACAGAAAATAACCCATTTGAAGAAAGTGATATCATAGATAACTTTCTTAAAGTTTATTTTTCTGCCATACTCTTGATGTTGTAGAAAATGGCCAAGATACCAAGAGAGCTAATATCTGAAGTTCGGTCTGTATAATTGAAACAGCGACCTGTTCCTTCCCACTTTGAACAAAGGACTGAAACATAAGGATTGGAGAGAAAGTTTCCAAGCTTAACTGCTTCACAGTTAAAGAAGAACATCTGAAATCCAAATAAGCCTGGACCGTTCATGGAGCAGTAGATATGTCCCTGAGAGAAGAGGAGTCTTCAGGCTGGTGGGAATGGGGCATTCACATACTTTGAAACAACCCATGGCCTGAGGGCTCATCCTAATGAAAAATTTCACATTCCAACTTATTTTTTGTCTGTGAAGTAGGCATGTCATTATTACTTTACCACATTTTGAGATGTGCTGGAGAAGAGCTAAGGCAAGCATTTGTTTAATAAAGGCACTAAGTAACAACATTCCTCATTTCTTCTTCCGACCTTTCAAAGCTCTCCTTCAAAGCTGCTCTCTTTGAGGCTGTATTTACTCCATATTAAATGTCTCTTAGAGTAAATTCTTTGGGCAAGGGCCAGTCTTCATAGTGTTCTCACTAATGCAAGACTTTGGAGCTATCTATAAATGACAGGTCTCCTTTGTACAATTGGTTGGAGCTATAACCACACTCTGACCCCTGGGTGGCAGTAACCCTTTCCATTTCTCAGCTTTTGTAGGAATTTGGATGGAGCTGGGCCTCATTAGACTCTTTTAAATGCATAAAAATGCCAACCACACTTTGCAGACATGATGTTTTCAAGCACTTGTGAGTTCAAACATACCCTTTATTCTTTCCAATTCAGTAAGAAGGCTGTTTCCCATGGAGGCCTAGCCACAAAACAAGCTTGCCGGTCTCTTTGGTTTGGTCTGTATGGAGTTACTGGTGAGGTGTCCATGGAAGCTCTTCACTCTCTTTTGTGTACATCAGGGATGGAGAACCTATGGGAGGAACAAAGCTAAAGTTGTCTTCGTTCCCTCTTGTATAAACCGAAAAGGGATAAAAAGAATTCTCCTTACAGAAGATGATCATATTATTTTCACCTTGATTGAAAGAGACAAACAAATAAAAAACCAAAAACAAACCAAAAACCATTTATCAGTTAAAAGGGAAATTATTTTGAATTGTTTATTGAGGCTCTATTTTTTTTCATCAACACCTATATACCCCCAAAAAAATGAGCACAGAATTTTCTTTTTTAGCCTTTAACTAGTTTGTATTTGAAATAACATGGAAAATATTCAAAACAGATTGACTCACAGAATCATTGGCTGAAAACGTTGAAAGGAAAGAGCCAGTGAGAAGGTTCTTCAGGTGACAGCGATTACTGCCAAGCCTGGTGGCCGGATGTTGATCCCTGAAGCTACATTGTAGGAGAAAACTGACTCCCACAAGTTGTTCTCTAACCTCAACAAGGGCATTGTAGAATGTACCAAATAACTAAATAAATAAATAAATAAATGTAAAACAATTAAATAAAAACAAAGTTCAACTTATCATCTAAGTGGAAATCTTGAACTAGAAATCAAGTACAAAGAATTCAGTAAAAGAAATATGAAACTAGACACCAGGAAACTTTGACCTACGCACATTTCTGTCTAGCTGCACGGTAAGCAAATATCAGTGGATATTATTGTATGAAACACAGATGTGACATGTAAAAATAAATAATTTCTCTAATACTGAGAAACTAAAAGATGTTTAGTTAAGTAGAAGGTATATCTGGAATGCAGTTGTATTTGCTAATTAAGAGTTTGGTTTATTTTATGAGTGTTTTGCCTGTGGAGGCTAGAAGGAGGTGCTAGATCTTGTGACCTGGGAGTTAGAGATGGTTGTAAGCCACCATGTGAGTGCTGGGAACCAAACTGGGGCAGCCTTGGAGAACAGTCAGTGGCCTTGGCTGCTGATCCATCTTTCTAGCCTCACAGTGTCATTTGCTTCATGAAGCTAATTTTTCTGTGAAACAATTACCATTTAACAAATATTTGTTTAAATATTTGAAAGGTAGATAAGTTAAAGAAAGCCTCATTTAGAAATGGCTGCTCATAGGGAAGAGCCCACCTGCTTTCCCTCATCCTCTTCTGGCAGGTGTGTGAGCGACCTTAAGTTACCACTCTGCCTTCCCAGCACATGCCCACTTCTGACAGCAGGCAGTCTAGCTTCCCTCCAACCCTTTTCCAACCTCTGAAGTCCCTTGGCCATTAACTGATAGTCAAATCCTTTGTTTGGGTTTTGTATTGAGAATCTGTTAAAAGCATCACATCTGCTCCTTTTTCCAAATCTTTGTGCCCGCCCTGACTCCCAGTGAATTTCAGCATCGTTAGATTCCATGCCCTAAAAGAAAAGTGGTGCTGTGGGCAAGCAGTGGGACATAAGATGGTTTCTTTGTTTTAGTACAGTGAAACCTTGGTCAATGTTTGACAGAAATTCAGGAAAAGAGGGGCTGTGAGTGCCACCTTGTGGCCAGGCATGTCCTGCCACATCTGATTTGGTACCCCCAGAACCCACCTATTTTAGCTGTGGTTAACTTGTCCCTGTGTCCTTCTGCATTAAAGCCTCTCTTTTTTAAAGCTTTTGTTTTAAACTCAGAATGTCAGAGTCACTACGGAATTTTTTTTTAATCTCCTGTATCTATCGTACTCATTTCTCAAGATCTGACGTCATACCCTCTTGTTATTGTGACAATTTTGACCCCTAACAATCATTGCCCTCACTTCATACTGATTCTTGGATCCTTTAACTTCCTTCTACATGTTCTTCACAATTCTGTGCACTGGAATTTTTCTGCCTAAAGCTTGTGCAAATTTAGTGTATGCTGTCACAATCACTGTGAGTTCATGTGGGCAACTTACTGTGGTTTCTGGAAAATATCCACTTAATTTTTATGCCACCTCTGGTCCTTAAATCTTCCTAGCCTGTCTTCCTCAAATCCCAGAGCCCTGGGTGGAAGGGTGTGATATATTTGTAACTTTTGGGGCTGAGCACTCCACAATCTCTTAATTCTCCACCCTAGACTGAGTCAAGTGTTAACTGCAATCTGCAAGGAGAAGCTCCTCAGATGAGGCTTGAGGGATGCTCTGATCTGTGAGTATAAAAAGAAATCATTAGGAGTCATCTTAATCCTTTGTCATTTTAGCAAGATAATAGTATGGTGTTCTGCTCCGGGACCTAGGTATCAACCACCCAAAGGTCCCTGACCCTTTAACTGTACCAGGTATATAGGTTTTAGCTCATGGAATGGATCTTAGGTCCAATCAGAAAGTGATTGGTTGCTCCCATAACCATCTTCAGGCGGCGTGGTATGCACACTGATTTCCATGGTGACTGTGCTAGTTGACCTTCACCCACAGTTGTAAACTAGGTCTCCCCTTCCCCATCACACTTGCCAGCAGGTGTTGTTGCCCTTTGTTTTCTTGAAAATAGTCATTCTGACTGCAATGAGGCGGAACTGCAGGGCGCTTTCATTTATACCCCATGGTGGCTTAGGATGCTGGTTACTTTTAAAAATATTTATTGGCCATTTGTATTCTTTTTTTTTCTTTTTTAATTAATTAATTTACAACTCTGTTCAGTTCCAACCTCTATTTGTTGATTGTTTGTTTGCTTTGTCAGTTTTGAGTTCTTTGTAAATTCTAGAAAGTAAGCCTCTGTTAGATATGTAGCTGTCCAAGATTTTCTTCCATTCTGTTGACTGCCTCTTCAGGGATCCGTAGCTCCCTTTGCTATGTAGAAGCTTTATAATATTGATAAGACCCTATGTATCAATTTTCAGTATTGTTTCCTAATTAATTGGAGTTCTATTTAGGAAGTCTACATGTACATATCTAGTTTTCCTACCATCATTTGTGTGCTTTTAGCATTTTTGTAAAAAACCAGACTGCAGCTAAGTTCCAGGCCCCAGTGCATACATTCTTACCCATGTTCATACAGGCAACCTTAATAAACCTCAATGGGTCACACACAAAAAGACATGTGGAAGTGAGGAGGAGGACTTGTTGAGAAGAGGGACCAGTTCTAGAGAAAGGAGGATTAGAGAGGGTAACCGGAAATGAAAATAAATAAAAGTACATTACATATATCTATGACACAGTTAAATACTTTTTTACTTGTCTTTATTTTTAAGATTATAATATGATTTATGCTTTTCCTTTCTTCCTTATAAACATTCTTGTATCCTTCTCCCTGTTCTCTTTCAATTTCATGACTGGTTTTTCGTTGTTATGAATATATGTATATACATGTTTATCCCTAAATACAACCTGTACAATGTTAGTTGTGTGTTTGTTTTGAGGGCTTACTCTCTGGTGTTGAATAACCAAGTGGTGAGCTCTTCCCCAGGGAAGACTGTTTCCTCGCTCTCAGCGTTTCTTAGTTGCCTGAAGTTTATTATGTAGGGTTGAGACCTCGTGGTATTTTCCACACCCACTTTGGCATTTCTATTGGTGTCATCGTTATTCAAGACGTGCCATGGCCTGTCATGTTGGTGAGACTGTATAGGTGTAGCCTCTGACATTGCTGGAAACACAGTCTGACAGCGAACTCCCTGATTTACTGTGTTCCCTGAGCTTTAGGTGCAGGAGTGTTTTGTATCCATTGGGATGGGAGCTCTGCAGTTCTGCCATTTGATTGGTTTGATTTTCTGTAGTGGTATCCATATTTTGCAAAGAAAAGTTAGTTTGATGAGGAGTGGAGACTACACTTCTCTGTAGGTATAAGGACAAATGCTTAGATTGTTATTATGGATTATGGTAGTTTAGTTAAGTAGTGGCTGTAGATTCTTCTCCAGTATCTGTGGCTTCAGTAACACTTAGTAATGAGCTTGATTTCTAGTACCAGATAGAGTGTCCCCTGTGTTGAATGGGTCTTAAGTTCAATTAGAAAGCTGCTGGTTGCCTCCAAGATAGGTGTGCCACTACTGCACCCTTAGGGTTATCGTGTCATGTTAAGTAGGAGTTTTGGTTGCCTCTCTATGGTGGAAATTTTCATGGCACCTTCTGGTACCATGAAAGTGAATCCTCAGGGAGGAAGCATTAGGGTCACTGAAACTTCTTTAAAGATATGGTTGGAGCATGACACTCCCAGAGGATCCTGCTATACCACTCCTGGGCATATACCCAGAGGCTTCCCCTGCATGCAATAAGGACACATGCTCCACTATGTTCATAGCAGCCTTATTTATAATAGCCAGAAGCTGGAAAAAACCCAGATGTCCCTCAATGGAGAAATGGATTCAGAAGATGTGGTATATTTACACAATGGAATACTACTCTGCAATTAAAAACAATGAATTCACGAAATTCCTAGGCAAATGGTCAGAACTGGAAAATATCATCTTTAGTGAGGTAACCCAATCACAAAAGAACACACATGGTATGCAGTCACTGATAAGGAGATATTAACCCAGAATCTCAGAATACCCTAGACACAATTTGCATATCAATAGATTTCCAAGAAGATGGAAGGAGAGACCCCTGGTCCTGGAAAGACTGGATGTAGGGGAATGCCAGGACAGAGAAGCGAGAGGGGGTTGAATGGGGGAAGAGGGAGGGAAGGGGGCTTATGGGACTTTTGGGGAGGGAGGAAACGGGAAAGGGGAAATGATTTGGAATGTAAATAAAAAAACTTAGAAAATAAATTAAAAAAAAAACAAAAAAAAGATATGGTTGGAATTCATAAGTAAAAGTTTTCCAATCCTTGAGTTTTCTTCGTTGGGAGACTATCGTGGCTTCAACTGTATTAGACATATTTGGATTATTTTATTCTTCTTGATTAAGTTTGTGTATGTAATAAGTATGTAGAATTTTGTATACTTCTGGATTTTTTATTTTTTTAATCTTCAAGAAATTATCTTCTTTTTTATAGATGTCTATCTACTGGGTAAAGTTTCAGTTTAGTAATATTCTCTCTCTCTCTCTCTCTCTCTCTCTGCCATTCCCTTCCTTCCCTTCTCCCTCCCTTCAGTCTTGTTTTCCTCACTTCATCCTTTACTTCCCCCCATTCTCTCTTTCCCTCCCTTCCTCCTTTTCTTTTTCCTTCCTTCACAAATTTTTATTCTGAAATTGAAACTTTGAGAAAAGCTTAAAGAATAGATTCCATCAATTGCCTACATTTTACCACATTTCCTTTCTTAACTACCTACAGTTTTTGTTAAATATTAAATGCACCTCCTATTATTAAAAGCTATTCTTTTTAGTAACCATAATACCATTGCTGTATAAGTATATAATACCATAAGTATAAAGTGAGAACATGACCACTCCAAGATATTGGTGAGGGGAAGGCTCTTATTATAGATATGAGGAAGAGTCCAGAGAAATACTATTGAACACAGCCAGCAGAGTGGACTTGGCTATTCAGTGGGGAGTGGGGAGAGGCAAGAGGAGATGAAAAAGAAAGTATGGGTCAAGGAGACCAAAAGAGGAGACAAAGAGAGGTGCAATGAGCTGAAGTATATAGGAATAAGAAGCCGGAGAAGGGAAGCCCACGAACTGGAGACATTTATGGAAGGGGCAGGGTAAGCAGAGCCAAGATCCCATCAAAGACTCTGTTGGAGGTAGTTGCAGGTTGTGGCCTGGAAGCCAGCGTGTACTTTTAGCAGGCTAATAAGCACCACAGTTAGCCATTTATCCTGAGTATCTTTTGGACTTGACCCTTACAAACTTACTGATCCATTGTCACATAATATACAGCTGATATTATCTGCTTTCCAAATTAGCACAATAAGATGAATGGTAGCTAACCCACCTCCCTCCCTGTCGATCTTAGATACTCAGAAGGGTCCTACTTACCTTTAGTTTTCTTTAAATCTACCACAGATTCCCCTAATCATATTTTGTCTTTGGTGACATTCACATTTTTTATTATATGTTTTAAGAATACAGATTAGTTTTCTTGTAGAATATCTCCAAATGTGAATGTATAGTATTGTTTCCTTTTGCTTAGCGTCTATTTAACTGTTTGGCAGGGAGTCTACATAAAGGATGTTTGGACAAGCTTCAGTATAGAAACAGGTTTGAAGGATGCTAAGAGGAGGACATGCATGGCATGTCTTTGGGTAAAGAATCTAGTGGGTTGAATCTGAGTAGTAGTGGTAAGGTCCTGAGGTCCAATATGGGAACGATGGTAGAAGATGGATGTTATAACCAACTCTAGCTGTGGTAGAGGACAGACAGGGAGGGAGGAACGTGATCATTTCAGAATTACTAAAAAATGTCTGACATTTATCAACTCAAAGAATTAGAGGAGAAATAAATTTACTGTGTGTTGGTTTCTGAAATTATGTTTTATATGTATAGTTTGAAACTCACACGAGACATTTAGATAAAGTAACTTAACATGGTAGATGTGGATTTTGGACCGGTCCCTGGCTCTTTAACTTTCACTGTTGGTTTAAAATATTAGCTAAAGGTGGAAGATAAAGCCTTCAAGACAGATCAGACTGTGCAGATGCAATGTTCAATGAAAAGGGCTGGGCATAAAAGACTCTTAGTTAAGATCCAGGATCTTTCTTTGTGGTTGCTATTTAATTTGTCAGAATTTTACATTTTGAAGTTGTTGCATTAACTTTTTCCCTAGGCATCAACTAAACCCAGGTTTGCTAGGTTTCGTTATAGATTGTGTTTGCCCCAGCTATACTACAGCAGCAGTCAGTGATGCTGACCTCACTGTCACATTTTCAATGATCCATGTTTCAGCTGGGTCAATGTGAGGTGGATCCAAGGGTAAGACACATTCCTCAGTGAAGATGGGACTGTCAGACCTGCCCACACCGTTATTTGGTTCAGTCCTAGAGTGTGTGGAGGCATGTTATGCAGATCAACCAAACACAATGGAGATGATCATAAATCGGCTGTGCATGCACATGTGCGTGGCTCTACAATCTGGATTGCAATTCTGTAATGGAGCAGCTCCAGGCGGACTTAGCAGAGGACAATGAAAGTCGAGCAGTTCTCTCAACTCTGTGGGATAATTTTCTGTGCTGTGTTTCTGCTGGATTCTGAAAATGGTCAGGATTCAGGTTGTTCTCTCCAGTCCGCAAAAAATTCTTTGCACTATCTCAGCAGGTGGAAGCTTCAGACATCAGTGCGAGAGTGTCGGGGCCTTTGCAAATTTCTTTATCCCCAACCCTCCAATTCCTAACAGGTTTAGAATCATGTTAGATGAAAATCTACAAAATGGAGATTCTTATTCGATGAACTCTAAAGAGATAAAAAAAAGATCAGGCAATGTGAGAAAGGGGGAAGCCCAAGTACTTCTGGTAGGGAGAAGCAAGACTGAGCCCAGTGGAAAAGGCTGAGTGTTTGGCTGCCAATATCTATTACTTAACAGCTGACATTTTCCAGATCTCATTTTGGGGAAGGCAACACCTGATTTCACTTAAACTTGCAGCATCTGCCCTGCTGCTTTCCCTGGCCAGCCTAATGCCTCACCCACCAGCACCATGATGAGCAAAAGAAAAGAGGATGCAATTAGCTGGGAATGGGGGTTGGGATGAGTTGGGACCCTGAGTCATCACCAGAGTTCTGATCTAACTGTGCAGATAGCTGGCTTAGGAACTTTCTCCCATATGTGCAACACCAGCAAACACATATGAGTGCCAAGAGGCCAGAGCAAGACTAGCCTGGTCCTTTCTACATACTGTGATTTCTTCCTTTCTTCTTTTTTCTTTTCTTGGTGGTAGTGATTGTTCTAATAGCTGTGGCTCTCCAGCCTCTGCTTTCCCCAATCACAATCACTGCTGGACATGTGGAGCAGATAAAAACATTTCTCTCAAACATTAGCCTTGCCAAAGAGAACTAGTAAAAGACGATCAGAGCACTAATGTTGAATTATTTTGTCTCTCATTTAGAGCTCTTGGGATCTGCTCCAAAATATCCAGTGATCGTGCCCATAGGAAAAAACAAGACACAACTGAGCACTGTTCAGAATTTCAGTTCTCAACAATAAGTCTCAGGCAACATTACTGATGCCATTTTCTCTCTAGAATTTGACTATGGATGATTGATATTTTGTGGCCGTGTTCAAGGCATGAAGCACCTCTTTTTCATGCCCATTCTTATAGTGAATCAAATTAGTCAATAAATGGTAGACATCTAATTTTAATTAGGCATAATTGGGGAACTCTATTTTTGCTGTACTCCAAGATGAGCATCGAGGTTGTACTTCACTGTTCCCAGTACCGCGGCCCACTCTGTGTAAACGTCCCTCTCAGTGTCTGAGTAGTCACTTTTCTTCAATTTAGTAGCCTGAGAAGATAGCCACAGACTCTTCTGGAGAAGGAGAATTATAATAGTATATAATCCTACAATTTTCTCCTAAAAACCTGACCATTTCTTCAGTTAAAAGATTTGCTATCTGAAAATCTGTTCTATACCAGGAACTATCAAGTGATCAAAATGTTTCATGAGGGCAACTGTCCTCCAAATCCCACTGATCCATTTTGGGTTTTGTTTCTTTTAGAGGGACGTGGCCCTTAATTATACGGACCCATATTTCTGTCCATATATTTACTTCTAGAGATGTCATGTTTTGCTCTTTCCACAAGTTTCTGACCATGAAGCTTAGCTGGTGTCCCTCTGATCTTGCTAATCACTTGGCTTTTAGAAAGTAAGCATCAACCCCTAGATCTGCCATCTTGCCTACCCCATTCCCAAATCATCCTCATTGTTTTGAGAAGACCAAAGTTTGCCTGTAGATACAAGCCATCGTCTGTGTTGTTAGCAGTTTGATGTTCCCCTCCACAGCATGCCCATACCAGCCTTGGTGAATAGTGGCAACTAAGGTTTGAATGTGGAATGTTCCCTCACTGGCTCATGCTTTAAATACTTTGTCTTTAGCTTGGGGCACATGGAAACTGTAGAAGGTGAGACCTGCCTAGAGAGAGTAAGTCTCAAGGAGTGTGACTTTGATGGTCTCTGGTCCCTTCTCCTTTGTCCACCATGAGGTAAACAGTTTCCTTTTCCCAAGCTCCTTCCACCATTACCTCCTGCCTTACACTAATTGAATCCAGAACTGTGGGTTGAAATCTCTGTAATCACAACCGAAAATAAAAATTTAAAAATCTTCCATTTAAGATGTTTGTGTCAAGCATTAGGTTCCAGGGGTACACATCCTTTAGATTCTCTCTGTCTCATAATCCTCAGACTGTCTTCTGGCCTTTGTATGGACATGGTCTTTTTGAGCATGGGCCATTCTCTAAGCCCCTCAGACCTCCCTCTATGGTCAGTTAGTGCACCTGGGACACTTGTAGTTTGCTCCCAGTGATTACAACTCTTCATAGCTTCTAAACATGACAGTAGCATTAATTTTGCCCCATCTCCAATGATTCTTGCCAGGACATTAAATCTTATATCCAAGAAAGTGACCTAAAATTCAGTTTCTTGATCAAATGCCTTTAAACTAGTTCCAGAAGAACACCCTTGGCTCCTCCTGGGAATTCTCACAACCCTTTGGCTGCATACTATTTTCATTTATTTACTTGGGTTGTGCTGAACTATCCTAATTCTATTGCAGTTATTCGACCACAGGCAAGGACACTAATAGGGACAACGGCTATGGGGTTATCTCTTGCCTTGAATGGGAGGAGCATCCTCTGCATTTTCTAACACCGTGTGGGTAGCACCTCTTACTAGGAAGCCACCTTAAAAACATTTGGTGTTCGATGAGGCATTTACTTCAAATACCTGAAACATCCAACCAGATGCCCCTAACCCATATTTTAGAGTTTTGGGTGGTTCCAACAAACTCTTGGCAGTGTAACAGAGCAGCCTTGATTCAACATCCAAGTCCTCTGAAGTCCTCTAAGTATCCAGCTCTCCATACGTGCCTTTAGCTGTGTTTATTCTCTTACCTATTTACTGCACTCTGCTTACCGCTTTGATTCAGCTTCGTCTAACCTAAAACTATGTTCTCTTTGTAGACATTTCCTCCTATATATTTTTAATCCCTGAATTATTAAAACTACATTCCTCTACCCAGATGGGTATTTTCTCAAATCACCACCACCAAATCTTCAGCTAATGAACTGTCACCTTCTATCAGGAATTGTCAATGCATGCCACTTACCCCATTCAAGATGGCCTTCCTTTTGTCTCCTGGCTGCTACGCCTGCCATTTCCAGACTCCCACCCCATCCACTACCTGTCTCCTTGGACCATTTTGACTCTCATTTGCAATCGTTTAGTTTTCCTAAGCAGGAGACACCAAGATAGGATTTGATTGGTGGCAGTGGTGAGTTGATGGGGAAGAAAGATTTTAGGCCAGTTCAGTGTCTGTGTAGAGGTTCTGAGTGCTGCATATTTTCAAGCCTACGTACATGTACACATATATACATAGGATTGCATCATTATGCCTAGAAGTCAGACTCCAATTTAAAGTCTTAAATTATAATTAAGATATAATTACATTATTTCTTTCATTCTCCTCCCTCCTACCTGTCCCTGGTGGCCCCTACTCCCTCTCAAAATTCAATGGTCTATTTTTCTTTAAAAATTATTGTTACATATGTATGTACACATGTGCATAAATATATAAATACAACCTGCTGAGTCCATTTGGTGTTGCTTCTGTGTGTGATATCGGAGCTGACCATTTGGAATTGAATGACCAATTAGGAGTCTCTTCCCTAGGAAAGACAAATTCTCCCTTTCTCAGCAATCCTTAGTTGCCTATAGTTCTTTATCTAAGGGTGGGGCCCCATGTGACTTCCCTGCTCCCTGATAGCATGACTGTGTTGTCATTGTTCTGGTCCTTTTTAGGCAGTTGAAGTATCATGGGTTCCCTGTCACTTTTAGGAGGGACAGTCTCACAGCAGCCTCCCTGGTCCTCTGGCCCTTACAGTCTTTCTGACCCACACCCCACCCCTTTCCACATTGTTCCAAGTTTTAGGTATAGAAGTTGTTTAGTGGATATATTGGTGAACAGTATCATGTCCTCCACTCATAGTTTCTTTGGATATACTTTATGAATATGGACCCATGTGTGCTATTAGCAGTGACCCACTGTGCCCAGATGATTGGGGACAGTCTAATGACTCTGGCACCTGTGCACACAACAGAGGATGTGTGAGGGCCATTATGTACGTGGCTACCCTGACCACAAGAAGGGTGACTCCTGTGAAGGGTGACTCCTGTCAAGTGATGGAGTTTTCCTTAGCTATTACTAAGGTTAACTCTGTTGGTAGAAAGAGCCTCTGTGAGCAGCAGACCAGGCAGCAGGATAGATCCACACACTACATGAGACAAAGTAGCTGGAAAAAGCAGAGGTCCCCATGCTGTGCATTCATACCCAGTCTCAGAAGCAGTGTTTCTAGATGATGTGTGGATGGAGGTGAGGCAGAAATTGTGGCCCAAGCTCTCTGTCATGGCAGAATCATGCCCCACATATAACACTTTTTATTTTGTTAAAATTCCCTCTGCTTTGGTCCTGAAAGGAAGGATTTCTTCTGCTTGGCTGCTGTGAGCTCTTTATGTACCTCCATCATGCTTAATCACTTCCTTAAATTCAACTACCACAAAATCTCCTAGGTACATCTTACACGATCTCTAGCCTTGCCCTGGCATCCATTTCTTCAAGAAGCATTAGCATGTTCTGTTAGGAAATGGTAATTACAACCAAGGTCTTGGTATTAGGAATCTTCATTTACCCTGGAAATCCATTGTTTCTAGAGTAATTCTTACTATTTTATACATACTAGAAATTTATATGTGTGTATATATTAAGAAATAATGTATGGAGAGATGCCTAGGCATATATGTATGTATGTATTTATATAAATAGACATACTTATATAAATATATGTGTGTGTTTGGAATATTTACATTTTTAATACATATTCCAAATTATTCTCTAGAATTGCTATTGGCACTTTCGGAAACTTGTTTTAGGATCACATTTCCTAAAAGCAGTATTGGCGTCTTCACTAATGTCAAGGTCTCCTGTGACTCCCTCCTGTCATCATCGAGATGGTTCCTAATGGGATCCAGAAGACCCGCTGCACTCACGGGCACTCAGTGTTCCCTTTAATCTAGTTAAAATGATTGATGCGACAGTTACTCTCCGGCCCCGAGTCTTCTGATAGTGCTGTCATTTTTTATTCACAGACATTTCCAAAATCCCATTCTCCTCCAACAGCCTTGGTTAAGTGCAGGCGTTTATGCTGAGTTCTTTATATCCTAGTTAAGGTTTCATTGCCCTGGCTAACCTGGGACATTAAGCTCTCAGTTTAAAGCTATCTTCACCCTTTCAAAATGACTATGTTCTCCTAGGCAATTTTCAGACTTCTCTCTCTTAATTGCTACAATTAAATGCCCCCTGTTGGTTGTACTTACCAAGCCAAATGGTTTCAAGTTTAACTGATGTACATCTCTGAATGTCATAGGCAGAGTTTGTTCAGTGTGCCTCGCCCTGAGTTTTTGTTCACATTTTTCTCATTTCCTTGCTTTTTCTCCCTTTAAAGCCTCTGTCAGATGACTACCTAGGACTCAGTGGCATTGTTCACTCTCAATTGAAACGTAAAACAATGAGTCTATTTTTTAATGCATTTCACAGTGTGCAGCAATCGACGTGATCTACAGGAAATAAACAGGGAGCTGTGATAGCTGAGGTTGGATAGCTGGGGCACAAATAGTGATTGGCATTTACTGGTTCAAAATAACACCTGTTAAATCAGGAATTTATTAAGGTTTATTATGCACCAGATACTGAATTGATGCTAAAAGGACAGAATAAATGTTCCAGTCTGCCTTGAGAGAGAAAGGCAGAGTTGAACAATAAGCCTGATTAGCTAATTGGGATAATAGAAACAGATAAAGAGCCAAGACAGAACAGAGATGCAATGTCTCCTCTTGGCAAGTCAGAAATTCCCACACAGGAAACCATTGATCTTGCTATGAAGAGTGAAGAAATGAGGAGAAAGGACATGCCAGACAGAGTTAACAAGCCTGTAATGATTTGGGGACATGAGAAATGTAGTTTATCAAAGAAGGGTGGGAAGTTCTAACAGAGCACAGATTTCATCGATCTCCAAGATCTTAAAACTCTTTGGGCCAAGAATAAGCATGTGCTGCTTATCCTCCTTGTCTGTTGTAGTCTCTTTCAGTTCACATCAGTGATGGGGTGGGGTGTGTGTGTGTGTGTGTGTCTGTCTGTCTGTCTTTGTCTCTGTGTCTGTGTCTGTCTCTGTGTCTGTATCTCTGTATGTACGTTTGTCTTGTCCATCTGTCTCTGTCTCTGTCTATGAGTGTATCTACGCATGTGCCTATGTGTGCTGTCTATGTGTGTCTATGTATGCATCTATGTGTGTATCTATTCATAATGTCTGTGTGTGTCTGTGTGTATCTGTGCATATGTCTATGTGTGCTGTCTATGCATATGTCTATGTGTGAGTCTATGTGTGTATCTATGCATATGTCTACGTGTGTATGTGTATCTATTCACATATCTATGTGTGTGTGTGTGTGTATCTATGCATATGTCTATGTATATGTCTATGTGTGCTGTCTATGTGCTAGAGGTCCAAATGGTATGTTTTCCTAAATTGCTCTCCACCTTTTATTCTGAGACATATTTCACTGAACCTAGAAGTCACCAATTTAGCTAGACTGACTGGCCAATAAGCCCTAGGGATTTTCCCATCTCTGCCTCCTTAGTGCTGGGATTATAGGTATATCCTTGCCCAGTGATTTGGCTGGGTGCTGGCCTTCCAAACTCAAGCCCTCAGGCTTGCATGGCAAGCCCTTTACTGACTGGGAGTTTTCCCCAGCCTCAACACTAGTGTTTTTAAAATGCTAGTTGGGCTGTGTTCAAGAGAGTCTAGAGTTTCCAGAGGCATTTGGGGTGAAAGCCAAAGTTGTTATAATAGCCAGTGAAGCCCTTTGTTACCTGGTCCTGCTCAACTGTAGCCTCATCTCACAATTCTTCTACTCATCCATACTGGCCCCTGCCCCTTCCCCACATTGGTCGTGCCTGGCACGTCCTGTCCTTTGCCCTTCCTGTGACTTTTGCATTGAATTCCTTCAGTGTTTACCCACTTGACTTGATGCACTCCCCTTTCTCACATCTCTACTCCAGTGTGGCTTTCTCAGGACTAGAGCAGCACACCAGCTGAAGCTGCTCCTGGCTCCTCCCACTCGGGTACTTCTCCCAGCAGCCATCGGAGTGCGATTTGAAAAGAGCAAGGACTGTTGCCTGCTTTGTTCCTACCTAGAGAGAAAATGAGAGAAGGGCAGTTTCCTAGACATAGTGTAGTAGGTGCTCAACAAACATTTTTAAATAAGTGTGTGTCCTATTCTGTTTTGACTGTTTGTTGAACTGTTCTTTGTCTGGTTTGTGTCTTAAGTGTGGAATCCTAAGAAATGTCAGAGAAATCATAGTGACTGTCATCTCATTGTGCATTCTTGGATATTTATCTACCCATTCCCAATACAAAGAGGTTTTATATTGTCTTGAATTTAAGAAAATAAACTTCTTATACTTCTGGTTTGTTTTGCTAATAGCTCTGTCATTACCGCACGCACCTTACGGCTTTGCAGCGCTCTGCTCTGTGCTGTTTAAAGACTGAGTTTCATTTGCCTGGTTTTGTTATTGTTTGTTTTGTTTTGTTTTGTTTTGTTCTTGCTCTTCCTCTCCCCCTTCCCCCTCTGCCACTCCTCCTTCTGTGTATTGTGTGTAGACACAGAAGTCTGGAGAACTTTCATAGCGCTGGCTCTCAGCCTCACATAAAAGATCCCCAGGCCTATTGATGCCTGCTTACATCTTCCTCTAACCCCACCACCTCGTCACTGACCTGTAAAGCAGTGCTCCTTAGAACTCTATTCTTGTGAATTCAGGGTACATTGAGCCACTAATACACTGGAGGAGAGAATAGAAAGTCAACTTTAAGTATCTACTTATTTGGATGGATCTCAGGGGGAAAATATTCCAAGGAAGATTTATGTTTGTTAGGCATCTACTAAATTCTCTGCACTCAAATACATATATTTCTCTAATACACTTTAGAGTGGATTTCTTAAATTAGCAACAGTTATTGTACACATCTCTATTTGGCCTCTTCCATTTTTATACTTTCATTTCATTACAAGAGCTTTCATATAATATAAATTATTTGGGTTGTAAGGCCTCTTCAAGATGACCTTAAGGCATAGACGAGTATATGCGAGATGATTAGCTTATTTGAAGGATACAGTAAGATACCATGCTGGGCTTGAAGGCTTCATGAAAGAAGCCAGAATTAAAATTGTCCTGCATAACATTTTTCTTAAACTTTTAACATTCTACTTCTCAACATTTACCTCATTTAAAAACTCTAAATTACTACTTAACGGTTCTTTATCTTGAACTGAACTTTCTGTAGATGACTTTTTCCTTACTATGAACCACCAGCCCATGAAATTTCAGATGGAAGTGTTTTCTGTTTGCTGTGTATTTACCTAATATACATGAAACACTGTTATGTGCACATAATACATGCCAGAGAAAGGTGAAGTAAAGGCAACCTATGTATCTAAAGTGACTCACTCACTTATGTTAAATTTTGATACCTTTTATTATAACTTTATTTTATGGCAACTTTAGTTTATGAATAAAACTAGCACTTGTAAATACAAGCACCCATCACTGTGTAGCTGACAGATTGTAATGAACAAATATTTTTCTGTCAACATCATTAACCTTCTGTGGGACATGTATTAAAGAGCTTCACAATGGACCGTTTCTGATCCTTTGATAGTCAAACTACTGGGGGTCACCTGTGATAATTTCCAGGTGTCAGGGAACCTCTTGATAAAATCATTTTATCTAAAGCAAAGCACTGTCGTGGAATTACTCAGTTGTAGGTGCAATCTAATAATTATTGCCAATGGTCTTACATGATGATAGTTTTTCATTAAAATATGCTTAATCTGGCCAATTTCTTAGATAATTTCTTAGATAAAAGAAACTTCTTTTATAGAGTTTCACCTTCCTCACAATGAGATACTAAAAAAAAAAAAATACAACTCAAGTTAGAACTGAAAAGTTTTGAATTTTTCCTTTTTAAAAGTTTCCCGTCAGCTTTTCTTATATCTGCCCTGAGTGGCCTGGAAGTCCTATCAGGAGTCCCAGTGAGGGAGCAGAGTGTGCTGGGCTGGTTGCAAGGGCAGCTTTCCTCCCCTGCTCTTTAAAACTAAATCAAAATTTTTGGATGAATTTCTTTTTTCTTCTATTTCTTCTTTAAATTTTTTATTAAAATATAATCATATCATTTCCCCTTCCATCTCCTCCTTCCAGCCCTACCTCCCCTCCCCCACCCCATGTCACCCCCCCATGCGCGCTTTCAAATTCAAGACCTCTTTTTAAAAATTCTACTTGTTAGAAGTATATGTGGTGCATATATAAATGCAATCCATTGGGTCCATTTAATACTGCTTGTGTGTATATTTTTTAGGGATCAATATGCAATTGGATAGCCTTTTAGGGGCTCATTTCTGGGGAAGACAAATTTTCCTCTCTCGGTAGTCCTGTCTCAGGGCTCATAGTTCTTCCTGTGGGGGTAGGGCCCTATGAACCTTTGCCCATCCACATTGGCATGTCACCTGCTTTTGTCACCATTCTGTTCTTGTTTTAGCAGCCATATAGTTAAGATTTAGTGGGTAGCTTCCCTGTCACATCTAGAAGACACAATCTTACAGAATACTTTCTGGTTTTAAAAGCTGATTTACGCTTACAGGAGTGAGAGAAATTGATGGCAGCAATAAAGGGAAGATGATTTGCAGGATGGAGAGAATCTAGAAAGAAATGGGCATGGTATTAATGAATGGGAATGGACACGGGAGCCAGACAAGGGGACTGAAGTAAACATAGAAGAATGTGGTAGACCAGTCACTGTCTTCTGTGTTTAAGCTGATAATGAACTTAAGCCCAAAATGGTTATAGAATATCCATTCTCAACAACACTAGAATTGTGGCCCAGAGTGAAATGCTGCGTGCAGAGTTTTTCAGACTAGTCAACTGTCTTTTGTGGCCTTGTACCTTGACATGTTTACTGTTACGTTACTGCCAAATATAGACTTTAAGAATACTAGAACTTTTGGGGTTTGTTTTTTCAAAAATCTAGAAAGCCAGCTAATTTGGGAAATCTTCCTCTTTTAAACATCATCCATTCTACCTGTTGTTTAACAAGTAGAATGCCCTGTGAGCTAGGATTGGTTTTCAATTTGCAGGCTTTGTCTGAAATTCTGAGTGCCGTTTCCCCCAAATCACCTCCAAATGCATCCCACATCAGAAGGTAAAGGTCTCTTTCAGAAGCTTGTCTGTGCAGTTCCTTACTAGCAGGAAAGGCTTTCTGTAGAAGCTATTATTTTCCTTTTGTTAAGATTTGAAAGTTATAAGCCTTTCTCTGCTTCTTCCCAGCCAGGTCTCTAGACAAACTTTATAACTTTGCTGATTGCGCTGGACTCCACCTGATATTTGCTCTAAATGCACTGCGTCGTAATCCCAATAACTCCTGGAACAGTTCTAGTGCCCTGAGCCTGTTGAAGTACAGTGCCAGCAAAAAGTACAACATTTCTTGGGAACTGGGTAATGGTAAGTAAGGATGTCATTTCCTATGAATTGATACAATAAAGGGAAAAGAAGTTGGCTTGGAGTGTAAGCTCAGTCAGTGATTCTCTTTAGGGCCCTGGCCCAGAAAGCATTTGAGATGCTTGGCCACTGAGTTGTCTGTTTCTCTTACTGTGGTGAAACACCATTACCAAAAGAAACGTGGGGAAGAAGGGGTTTATTTGTCTTGCACTTCCCAAATCATACTCTACTGAGGGAAGTCAAGATAGGAACTAAGTAGGGCAGGAACCTGGGAGCAAGAGCTGATAGGCCATGGAGGGCGCTGCTTACTGATTTTGCTCCTCATGGCTTGCTCAACTTGCTTTCTTACAGAACCCAGGTACCACCAGCTCAGGAGTAGCCTCACCTACAATGGGCTGGGCCCCTCCCCATCAGTGACTTATTAAAATTCCTTAAAGGTCTGCCTATAGCAAGATCCTCTCAGATAATTTTATCCTGTGTCAAGTTGACATTAAACTAGCCAACACAATGTAAATATGATATAAGACAAAAGTAGTTAAGGACAGTAGATTCATTTAATTCACACCACATAGTTCCCTCTGGATACTTACTTCCAGATATGATGGAAATGCTAAACACACACACACACACACACACACACACACACACACAGAGAGAGAAAGAACAATATGCTGATCAAGGACTAACAACTTGATGTTAAACCACATAAAATCTGAGTTTTAATGTGCAGTGCATAGTTTAGGGAACGTTGGTCCTGAAAGATGATCCTTATAAAATAGCTCACTGGATCTTTGCCAGACAAATTCTTGGAGCGCCATATGCTTTGCACAGGTGCACTTGCTCATATTTATTGCATCCTGGAATTGAAGTATTCTTAACAAGAAGTCAAAGAGAAGGAACAAATAAGAAGACATTCTATAGATTTTAACAGCATCCATCAATGGAAATCAACTTTCATCTTCTTTTTTCTATTCTCTTCATTCCTGGAATAGAGGAAATTTGAAAAGAATTGTGGTATAAAGTAATAGAGACTTTACTAAACCAGAGGATAAATGGTTTAAGGATAAAGGATAAGATGCCTTTGGTCAGGCTTTGCTATTTTTTTAATATTATCCTTCATACTTAAAATAAAATAATTAAAATGAAAAAGCTCAACTAGTTACAGAGAAGCTAAAAAAGCATCAACTCATAGGTGATTGATGGGAATTCTTTTTCAGAGTTTTGAGGTCTTGGAGTGTGAGGGTTTATTCAGCTAAAATAAATTTTCATCTCGTATAACTGGAGGAGTTTAGTAGCAAGACTGAGTGGGGAATGAGGAATATGCATCTCTCTGTACAGTATTAAGAGCTGCCCCTCCCATCTGTTCTTTCCTCACAACCGTCCAGCACAGTGCCAAAGTGGAGCAAAGCACACTCAAAGAGTGTTGCTACTTGGCCACAAAACGTGATTCCCACCATCATCCTTTAAAACGCTTCTTCAGAACTTACCAAGAGTAAAGGATCATTTGAAAGGAGGCGAAAGGCATGTTGGGATGGCAGACAGGCTATAGACAGGCTACAAAAGCACAGAATGGAAGTCGTGGATTTAACATTTTAACAAGGCAGAAAGTGTGGGTCGCCTTGTGAGCACCCAGTAGGTCAACCGGATGCTCTACCCTGGGAAGTTTTAGTGTAGCCTTTTCTGTTTCCTTCCTTTTCCTCCTTTATGTGTTTTCTTTTTAATTCTCAGACCTTTCAAGTACATTCCACTTAGACACAAACCCTCCAAGCCAGGTGTGATGCTTTTCAGGCTGTCAATAAAGTTGGCAGAGTGAGTTGTACTGCTGCACAGCAGGTATGATCTTTTTGTTATCAACTGCACTGAGGAGACAGGTACCCAGGTTCCCTCCAATATAACATCACTTGGGACATGGCCTGTTGGGGCTTCCATCTGCGCCCAAGAGCAGGACAGTTCTGCCCTGAAATTTTCATATATTTGTTTAAAATATTATTGTTTGACAGTTTTACTTCCATTTACCTGACCTACCCACCTCAGTTTATCCATTAGGGATTCCAGAAAATGTAATTTGATATAGGACTGGGTACGTCCTATATCAGAGCCTTATCTTACAAGATATCAATACGTTTTGTTCTTACTTCCCTGTGTTATGTGTGCGTCTCTTCCCTGTATGGTCACCATTCTGCCTGGATTTGTTTTCTCCAGCTTTCTTTCCACTTCTTTTCTGTGACCTCATCTTTTCAGAATGAATGACAAGGAGTCTGGCCAATCCTCATCACCTATCCTTTTACCTGTCCAGTTCCCCTTAACAAGCACATTATCATGAACAATCCAGTGTCTGAAAGCCAAAGTAGACAATTATTCTGTTTTCTATAGTGACTGGATTTCAGGTGACTAAATCTACTTTTTAACTCTCTTTTGAAATAGAAGAATAATGAGTGTTATAATCAGCAAAGCAAGGTGCACCTAATAGCAAAAGACAGCAAGTAAGAATGTTTAGGACTCAAAGGTCTAAGAAATAAAACTTTGATGACACAAGATATTTAACGATTTTATTCTGTGGCCATAGTTAAATATCCATAAATTGTAAACATTGTAATTGGTTTAGTAGGTAATAATTATAATGTGTTATATTTGTATTAATCGTTATTGGATTGAAAGTAAAGAATAATAGAGAATTCTGGAGCTGGGATGCAAACTGGGGACATATATAAGAATCTCAACTCAACTTCCCTATGGAAGTTGTGTTCTTTAGAAAATTGTATTTAACAATAAAAATTACCATAAGATAGTGTACTACTTTTAATTGAATGACCACTATACTACATTTTGAGTTACAAATAAATTATAGAAATGTTTGTTTCCATAGACTAGTAAAGTCTGCTGTAGTCAATTATTTAATCAGTGTCATGTTTTTGTACCCACTCTGGGCCCATATAGGGTCACCTGGGCTCTTCTGATTTTAGCTTTATAATTCAGTTTCTTAGAGTCTATTGAGTGATAAAACAAAAATTTTGCCTTTAGAAAACTTAGTCTTTTAAAGATTATCATTATTATACTAGCTACCCAGATTTATTCATTTATTTGCTAAACATTTACTTGGCTTTTAGTCCCAAATAACTGTAAAATAATATTTATATATTTTACTATGTATATCTGTATATATGATAGCTTTGCAAAACCCAAGCACAAGTTGAATCACAATTTTTAAGCATATTGCCAGCTACTTATGAGAATAAATCATAGCTGGGAGAAGTGTTTCAGAGGATACAGTTTGATGTTCAGACAGAAGCAGTTAGGGAAACAGAAGGAGGAGGGAAAATGGAAGCCTATAGTTTCTACATGTGCCTGTTTTTCTCCTTTTCCACTTTCAGTCTGTATCTCAGTGCCACCTTCTCCCTGTGGCTTCCTCCCTGTATACTCCCACACTCATAAACATTATACTCACTCATTCTTATGTTTGCTATATATGTATTGAGCACATATGCACACATGCAAGACTGGCACCAAGAAGTAAGATTGTTAATAAAAATAACTGGTTGAAAATATGTCTCAAAACTGCTTTTGGAGATGATTTGAGACATGTACTGGAGAAACCATAGAATGGTATAACCAGAGCCTGATGGGTAATTCTGGTGGGAGCACTGAAGACCAGAAAGCTCATAGGACTGTGTATAGTGAAGCTTATAAGTGTGGTGTTTCACATGGGAACAAAACTCCATTGAGAATTGTATTGAAAACTACTTATATTGTGGCAAAGAAATTATATATTTTTATGCATTTCCATACACTTTGTAAGAGGCTTATATTAAAGGTGATGGTAGTCTTAGATTAAAAGTAATCTAGCAAAGGAAGATTGCCTTTGTCTGTGTATATTATAAAAATTGGGAGAAGAAAAGGAGAATAAAAAGATTTAAAGACCTTTCAGGTTGGGCAAAAGAAGCATGCTCAAATTTGGGACTAAGGAGGGTGTGGATGGTTGAAGACGTCAATCTTATTTTTAAAAAAAGTAATACCATAATTAGCATCGAGACAACAAAAAAAAGATACCTTGAGTGTGTCTGGGAAGTAGCCAGCCCCACCCACTGTAGAGTCACAGCTAGAAAGGAGTAAAGTAATTTGAAATATTTTGATTGGAGAAGAGGGTTCGGGTTGTGCTGTGACAACAGAGCCTCCTGGAGAAGTGTTTCCACACAGCCAACCACCTAGCTGCTCGGACAGCTGAAGCCAAGGTCCCGGAGAGCCAAGCAACTTCTTGAGCTAATAGCATACCTTGCTTGTAACTTCTGCTCGAATTTTAGGTAAATAAAACACTAGATTTACAAGGTTGTGGGGACTTCACCCAGATTTCAGATGCAAGTCTGGGAGGCAGACCAATATGTAGCAGAATAGAATTCATACAGGTGGTCCCCGAAAGAAAGAACATGAAGCTGTGGGGGTGAAGCTGAAGGTGTGTTGGAGATAACAGAGAGTTAGCGATGCTGGGAGCATGGACCATTTGCTGAGGAAATCCACGGGCAATGAGGAGAAGCAGCTAAGGAGTCCGGTGGGCCGAAATTCATAAGGCAGCAGGGTTTTCAATCCTTTGAAGACCACATCACACCACCATGTGACACAGATACCAGACACTGATCCGCAGCTTATAAAGTTTGTCTACTGGATTTCAGTTTTGCTTTGGGTCCATCCTTCCCTCTATCCTTAGTCTTCCCTTTAGAATTGGCAGTATTTACTCTGTGACACTGAATACTGGATATGTTTAATTTTATTTTTTTATATTTTATAAAGGCTCACAATAAAGTATCTCAGTAAAACTCTGGACTTGAACTTTTGAAGTGTTAAAATTGTTCAGAGTTTGCTCAAGGACTCATGTATTTTCAGAGTGAATATACAGAATAAAGAATGTGTAGTTTCCAGAAGTTTATTACCGAAAACTAAGGGTCGGATAAACTTCAAAAGCTATTACTCATTACTACTATAGCTAAAGGGCCTTGAAAGTTGTTAAACTAACATATAATATGGATTAAATATATATATGCACACAATTACAGATAAATTAAGTCATTTTTATATATTTTAAAATGCTTTAGAACTGATACTGAATATTTAAGACAAGTGGCTTCAATGACGTATCAATGGCTTCTCTAATTGTGGTTCACAAGCAAAACAAAACACAATGCAGCTTTTTTGGTTTTGGGGGGTTTTGTTTGTTTTTTGTTTTGCTTATCATATTGAATATGTACCATGAGGTGAGAATTTATAAGACATGAGGCCAAATTCTGAATCTTTAAAAAGACTTTAAGCCATGATTAAGTGGCATCCTAGAAAAAGCAAAACCACACAGAGAGAGTAAGTGGAAAAGACATTTTAACAATGGGAATGTGTACATGGAGCAGGCAGGGTGTCTAAGGTGATAAATGACCTCACTGTGCTCCTGTAACTACAGAGGCGTAAGCTTGCCCTTGCTCCCATATAACACAGAGTGAGCCATAACAAAAATTATAAACTTTAGTGCCAAAATAATGTATCAATATTGGTTTATCAGCTATAACAATATACCAAACCTAGGGAAGGCATCTATACTATGAGCTACTGAGTATGTGTTTGTGTGTGTCCACTCCTGTGTGTGGGGTGTGTATCCCTATAATAAGGAACACTAATTACTCAGGTCTCTTTGTAGTGTATGAGCAGCTTTCTATTACACTAAAATTGTTTTAAAATACAAAACTGACATACACTAAAACAGTAGATTTTTAATCATGATGGAAACAAGCACCTTAGGAAGATGGTGTAATTTTTAGTGTTAGTTTCACTAAGTGTTAACAACAACACTAGAAACAGTTGAAAGAATATTTTCAAACAAGAACTGACAGAGACACATCTGAAAGAAGACATACAAATGGCCAATAAGCACAAGAAGGCATGTGTATCATCACTAGCCACTGTAGAAAAGTAAACTAGGATCTCACCAGGCAGTGTGTTAGTGTAGGTTTTTCTCGTGCACCCTTTATTAAGCTAAGGAAGTTTCTAGTCAAAGTTTTTTAGGGGGACTTATCATTTTTCAGATGCTGTCTTGTGTTTGCACATATTGATGTTGTACTTACATTGTCTAATCCATCTAAACAATAGTTTATATTTATTGGGTGAATATTAAATCAACCTTGCATTCCTGGTATGAGGCCCACTTGGTCAGTGTTTGGCTTTTTTGTATATATACTGTTGAAAATGGTTTGTATATATTTTGTGGAGATTCTTTGCATCTATGTTTAAGAGGAATATTCATCTGTAGTTTTCTCTTAATGTCTCTGTGTACTGTTGGTGTAATATTGGCCTCATAAAAGAATTGGGAAGCATGCTCTCTTCCTCCATTTTCTAGAATGCGTGTGAAGAATTGGTATTTCTGTCAATGCTTAATGAATCTAGGCTTCTTTGAGAAAAGGGTTTTGTTTTAATTCCTAGTTCAATATGTCTTTCCTTTTTTATGTTTATTTAGAATTTCTACTCTCTCTGAGTCTGGTACTTTATTTTGTGAAACAGTCTCTCTGTAACGGGCTAGCCTCAAGCTTGCTTTGTATCTCAGCTAGCGTTGAACTCATAATTCTCCTTCCTCAGCCTTCTAAATGCTTGGGTTACAGGCATCAGCTACCAAACTAAGCTAAGTCAGTTTTAATACTGTATGTCTTTCTTGAATTTTTTTAATCAACTCATTATCTAAACCATTTCCCTAAAGTTATTCTTAGTATTCCTTTGCCAGTTTAGCAACTTGACTTCCTTTATGGTCTTTCATTAATTCCAAAATTCAATTACAATTTTTTGTTTTCTTCCTTAGTCTACTAAAGGAATGTCAGTCAACTTTTCATTCGTTGATTTTCTCATTTTAATTACTTCTTTTATTTTTAGAGGTTATGATAGAACTGCATTGTTTCCCCCTTCCCTTTGCTTCCTCCAATCCCTCTCGTGTAGACTTCCTTTTGCTGTCTTTCATATTCATGGCCTCTTTTTTATTAATTGTTGTTACATGCAACAATTTGCCTTCACTCTGTGATACTGGGCACAGGCATGCACAGTTTATATGCATGCTCGGCCACGGCTTATTATATAGGTGGTAAGGATTTAAACTCGTCTTCTTGATTGCTAAGTATTCTTACTCACTTGGGCATCTTCCTGGTCCCTTCTTCGTTTCTCTTTTTCTACAATTTTATAAAATTTGCACAAATATTTTGAGCCTTTTTTTTCTCTCCTTCATCTCTTCCCAGATCACTAACCACTCAACTTCATGTTCTGTTTCCTCTTTCTCTCCAAAACTCCACAAACACAAATACATAAAACAAACAAAGGAAAAAAAAAAAGACAAAATAAAGAGAAACCAGCAACCCAACCCAAACCAAACCAAACCAAAACCTGGAGTTTGTTCCGTGTAAGCCAACTACTAACTCCTGACCATGGGGCTTGCCCTGAAGTGTGGTTCATAGACTCAGTGACACTCCATTGGAAAAAACCTTTCTTTCCCTTTGCCAGCAGGTTTCAGTTGCTGAGGGCGCCCTGGTTATTGATGGCACCCTGTATCCCTTTCCTCCTTTCAGTGCTGGGACTCTATCTGGCTTGACCTTGTGCAGTTTGTGCCGGCTGCCCCAGTCTCTGTGAGTTCACGTGTGTATCACTTCTGCAAGTGTGGAAGGTACTCCTTCCTTGGAGTCATCACTACGTCTGGATCTTCCAATCCTTCTGCCCCCTCTTCATGTAGATCCCTGAGTCTCGTGGTGAGGAGTGTCATGTTGATAGAGTGCTGACAGGTCTCTCACCTTCTGCGCTGTGCAGCTGTGGGTCTGTGTTAATTACTATGACTGCAAGAAGAAGCTTCTCTGATGGGGACTGAGTGAGGCACTGACCCATGGGCATCGCAGTGTGTCACCAGGAGTCACTTTTTTGCTCTGTTCCTTTAGCAGAGTAATTTGTTAACTATATATACTGTATTCCCAGCAGTAGGCTTCCCCTAGGCCCAGGGCATTCTTGTTCTTGGCCACATTAGCAGTGGACCTGATTCCATGAGATGGAACCTTTTTTTCATTTCTTAAGGAAGAATTTTAGGCTATGAATTTATGATCATTTTCATTTCTAGTATAGGATTATCAGGCTAAAACTTTTCCCTAAGCATTGCTTGTGCTGTATTCTATATATTCTTTTATGTTTTCATTTTACTCTTTTCTAAATATCTTTTATTTCTTTGTCATCTCTTCATTGGCCTATGCGTTTTTCATTTTTATAGTTCCTTAATATTTGTGGATTTTCATATTTCAACTATTTAAAGTATAATCCTGTTGATCAGGATATATAAATTGTATTATTTAAATTATGTTTAAATTATGAGATTTATGTAGGCCCTAACATTTCTCTATTTAGAAGGTTGTTCTGTGTGCCCTGGAAAACCAAATATATCCTGCTACTGATAGGTGGAATGTTGTGTCAATCAGACAGGCCAAAGTGACTTCAAGTGCTACTTGAATCTTCTACCCAGCTTCTTGAATTGTGTGTCATGCCTTGACATGGGGTTGTGTAACTGAATGTGGGGATAAGAAAAATTTACCAATGGAAAAGTTTTTGGATGTGCAATGACTGAAAATTAATTCAAAATTGTCCCAGTCTCATCATAATATACTCTGACAACGAACAACTACAGGGAGACATTTTAGGTTTATAACCTATTGTTTCAGGGAAGTCAAGCAGGGGCATGAATGATCCATCCTCAGTCAAGAACAGAGAGAATGAGTGCAGGCTACTACCCTTCTCACTTTTTCCACTCCGATATAGACCAGGTCTCAAACTCTAGAAGTGCTGCTACCATAGTGGGTTGGATCATCCCACATCAATTAACATTATCAAGACAACCCCTAACAAACATGCCCACAGGCCTAGGGTGATTCTAAATAGTCTCAAATTGACAATTAAAACCAACATTGCAAAATTCAAATGTGTGAAATCCAGGGTGTTTCTGGTAGCACGCACTTGTGTTGTGTCACGTGACTTGGTTCTGAACACCGACTGCACATGCTTTGGGCTACACTTGCCTTTCTGCTAGGCAACCTGAACGCGGCCTGCCACACCTCAGTGCAGATGAGAACAGTGTGTATTGTAAATTTCCTACGAAATGCAGAGTTTTAGGCTCTGACAGAAAACATTGATACAATAATTGTGGAAAATAAAGACTTCTGATATTTTTGTGACATCATTCCTCAGATTGTAAGTATCAAATAAGTATTATCTCCAGATTGGATTGTGTTAAAAACTGGTATTTAAGTTGCTGACTTGTGTTTTAATGTTAAAAATTATTAAGTTAATTTAGGGTTGGGATTCTGAAATGGCCTGAAACATACTTCTGAAATTTTGAATTTTTATTTACACAAAGAAGTGTTCTAAATATTGATGATTTTCCTTTCATACCTTATGATTTTCTTGTTGAAAATGGTGCATTTTAAGTGCTCTGTTAGAGGAGGGCAGAATTCTCAGTTGTCCATCCCAGAGGCCAACTTTGTTTCCTTTTGTTTGGCTTTTTATTTACTGTAATTAATGATCTAGTCTATCACACTTGCATCAAGTAGTTACTAATATCTCCAATTAAAATACTCAATCCTTTGGAAGCCAGAGAAATGACTCAGTAGTTAAGTATACTGTCTGTTCTTCCAGAGGGCCCAAGTTCAACTCCTAGCACCCACAGAGTGGCTCATAACCATGTGTAACTCCACTTCCAAGGGTGTCTGACACCCTCTTCTGGCCTCTGAGGGCAGTGTGTGCACATAGTACACAGGCATACATGCAGCAAAGCACCCACACATATTTAATATTTTTTAAATTAATTCTTCAGAGATATTTTAAGGTCAATTGCCTTGGAGTTTCCTTTGCATTGTTATAACTTAATAATAAACCAATAACAGATCAGATTGTGCTTCTTAACGTGACTGTAAGGCCAGGCCAGCAGATATACTGATAAAGGTAACACAGTAAATACTTGGATGGTAACATGCCTTCTTGTGTCTTCCCTATAAGAGTACTAGGGTTCATATTCATGTGCCGAGTATATAGACTTCTACAGCTCTCTAAGTTACTTCTAAATATATGCAGCCTTCAGGATTAAAGGGTGGGAAAGAAAGATTATTAATTTTCACTGTAGCTGTCTTATTTCCCCAAATTTCTCTTAAAAATTTTATGTGAGCCTGATAATCTGTGTCCCGTTCCTACCAGAATGACAACTTCAAACTGCCTGAGATTATGGCTTGGGGGTGGGGGAGGGTCTCTAGTTGGTTTCCTCTAAATCTAAAGAGCTCCTGCTTTCTATACCAGGGCTTTTCATATTCTTCCAGTATAAACTTAGGCAAAGCAGTTTTGCTCAAAAATATTTTCCTCAGCTACTTTGCTACCAGTGGACATCATGGGTGTTTCTCCTAATTTTCTGTGCAATAATCATATTTATGAAGGTTACCCTTGTTACTCTTCATATTACTTCCCTTAAAAAATAGTTATAGAAATAATAATCATATTTATGAAGGTAACCCTTGTTACTCTTCGTATTACTTTCTGATCTTTTATTGATTTATCATTAAGTTATATCAATGCAAAGGAAACTCCAAGGTAATTGACCTTAAAATATCTCTGAAGAATTAATTTAAAAAATATTAAATATATGTTGTTTTGCAATAACAAATTACTATGGCTTAAAACAAAAGAAAAAAGTCTCTCTTACTGTTTATGAAGCCAGAAAACTGAAATCAAAATGTCAGCATGGTTGGTTTCTGCTGGAAGCTCTGAAGGGAGATCTATTCCATTCCTCTCCCAGCTTCTGGGAGCTGCCAGAATTCCTTCCCATAGTAGCCTCTCTCTGGGCTTTGTGTTTGTCACCACACAGAGGTTTTCCCTGTGTCTGTGGATCTGAAGGTCCTTTTCCCTTGTATTACACACACAGCAGTTGTTGGGAGAGTGTATTCTGCAAAGCATACCATTCATTACAAAGTGTCATTTGAAAGTAAGTATGATCTCTTTTGTGATCAGGTGATGCTTTATGAAAATAGGTTTGGAAATGCATGGATCAGCAAGTTAGCATTATCAATATGACTGTTTCTGTGTTCCTTAAGATAACTATATCCTCCTTTAGTTATTTTATTCATGCTAATAAGGAAAGGGCTGGCAGAACCTTGCTCCTCTCCGTTCTAACTTATATGTCTGTTTTTAATCTAGAGCCAAATAACTATCGGAGCATCCATGGCCGGGCAGTAAATGGCAGCCAGTTGGGAAAGGATTACATCCAGCTGAAGAACCTGCTACAACCCATCCGGATTTACTCCAGAGCCAGCCTGTACGGCCCCAATATTGGACGGCCCAGGAAGAACGTCATTGCTCTCCTAGATGGGTAGGCCAGATTACTTAGCTGTCTTACAGCATTGCTCATGAAATAGGATGGAATGAAGTACTTGTGTTTATTCTGGTTATTTTCAGGATTAAGAAGAAAGGAAAGGCTTTCTCATTGCAGTTTATGCCTAAATAGGAATTCTTTAGCAAACAATAGAACTCACTGGGGGCTTCTAGAGTTGGAAGAAAGGGGAGTCATATCTTAGACTCTGGGTTGTTTGAACTGGATGCATTATTTGTAAAAGTATCATCTAGTATAGGATTTTATTGAATCGTTTTATATTTTGAAAAGGTTGAAAAACAGTACACGTATTTACAAATTAAAGGAGAACTGAACTAATGCTTCAGTAACGGACAGTCTGCAGAATTATTATCACTTGCTTAATTTCGACTGATCTAACAAACATCTTGTGTGCATTGATGCAAAATGTTCTCTAACTCAGCTTTGGCAGTGGGCCAGCCTCAAACTGAATAATGGATATGTGCATATAGATTTGGTCTTGCTACACAGGGTTGGAAGACATTTTTGCCAATAAATAAAATAATTAGAATTAAAAAGAGCCACAGTAGAGCAAGGAATGCTATATGTGTGTATATATTAGTTGAATCAAGGCTCAAAGCCAAAATTCAACTAATGCAAGAATAAGAACAATGAGGCTGGGAGATTCCCATGTTAATGTGTGGCAGTTACTCAGAGTCCAGAACAGGAATAGTTCTCCCTACAGTTCGGTTTGAATGAGATAGCTTCCAATGACGTGTGTAGACCAGGCAACTAGATAAATGTCATGCAAGCATAAACAGATGAAAAGAAAGAAAAATGCTGTCTCCTGAATGACTGTGTCTCGATGGCTCCTGGGACTGCCTGATTACTTCATCTTCGTTTGAGCATGTGAACATAGCAGACTTTACTGAATAGCTGGGGAAGGCGCAGGGATTTATATGGCAACAGCAACAGCAAGGCAGAGTTTAATATTAGCCATTTTTCTCTGTTTTGTCACTGAATTTTTATTTAAGCTACCTTTCGTAGAAGAAGCTGCACTTCTTTCCCTTTGTCTTTTCCTGCTGCAGCCGTTTACTTCCTCTTCTGTTGGCAATGCCATGGCCTTAGTCCCTGCTCATCAGAGAGGGGCTCCTTCTGCAGACTCTCACTGAACTTTGACGTTGCTCTCAGCATGTGTGCGGTGAGGAGTAGGACCGAGGTTGCTCTCATTTTTTTTCTGTTATACTTAGTGTATAAAGACCCGTCATAGTGCACTAAATCATATTTCACCTATAATTAAGACAACCTAATCACTCTATCCTTTAAGTATATATCATTATTATCTTGAAGTATTCTTTTTCTTTAAAGACTTGATTAATATGTTCCCATATAATACACAATGTCATGGGACTGTATTGATCATTTATTCATTCTAAAGATATTACTCAACTAAGCTCTGAGTAATATGGTAGGAACTAAGAATAATAATAAACAAAACAGATACATTCTTTGCCCTCATGGGGTATTCGTTAAGTTAGGAGAGACACACATTAATCAGAAGCATAACAGCAGGACAATGTGAAGAGGCACTACATGGTTATATTAATGACTGTAAGTGCTGTGGCTTAATTAAATTAGAGAAATCATGGAAACATTCCCTTAGAAGGTGTAATATAAAGAACGATTCATTGACTCCAGAACATGAAAAATAAACAGTATCGTGGTTACTTTTGTTTATATAGTTTTAGAATGAAAAACATGTACAAAGACCGGGAATATGAAGACTGGCTAGGCTGGCTGCAATATCAGAGTAGGAAGAGGTGTTTTCTATCAGACCCTGCAGGCATGAGGAAGGACTTGCTGTTCTTTCTAATTGCGTGTGGGATGACAGAGGATGTTTTAAGCTGGAGAAGAAAATTATTTATTGTATGAAAAGAATGTTGTGTGTACTCCAGAAAATAGATTAGAACAAAAACAGAAAACTCCATGAGAAGATTGCTGCAGTAATGCAGAGGGAAACAATGGGGGCCTGAGGTAGACTGGTGGCTGTAGGCAGTAAACTGTAAAATGTGGTAGTTTGCTGAGAGTGCGTAGAAGGATGTGGTGCAGACAGTGGTTAAGTGGACAGTGTCATCTCTGAAATGAGAAGACAAGAATCCTTCTAACTAGTCCTGGGAATAAAACACTTTTATTTCCATCCTCTGAAACTAAATATAGATGTCAAAAGTATCATTTAATAGATGTAACAAGATCAGGTTCTCTGCTAGAAGCTAGAGATATTTATGCATTTGGGATGCTAGAGATATTTATTCATTTGGGAAGGTTTTAGCACAAAAATGAGATTTAAAGCCATAGTAGTAGAGAAGATAAGGTAGCATACAAAAAGAAAAGAGAGTTTAGGCAATTAGCCTGAGGAGGCTGTATATCTAAAGAAGTAAGAAAACTGGTAAGGGCAGAAAGAGGCATCACATGAAGAAAGTAGACTTTAAATAAAGAGAGGTGGTCAACAAATAGGATGACAGAAACGTGTCTTCAGGGTTTAGGGGCTTATAGATGTTTATGACGTTGAGAGAGTTCAGGAGTGTGAGAGCTCAAGACGACCTGCAGTGTGGGGAGTAAGAGATGACCTTTACTAACCTTTACTGCCAAGAGAACCACAGACAACTGAAGGGAGTGTGTCATCAAGGAAGATGACTCTGTCCTTCCTTTAATGAAAAATAGAGTAAAATAGGTTTGTAGGTTAAGGTATACCCAGAGAGAAGAAAAAGGGGATATAGCCAAATTAAGGCATCCTTTAAAGTTAGACGAAATGGAAACCAGAATGATGGTGCTGTAGAGAACAATTCTCCCATGGTAATAAAAGATAAAAAAAAAACAAATATTTTTCTGCATTGAGAAGTTTAAGAAGCCATGTTTATGAGGAAAATCTGCTACCAGTTAGTGTAATTAAGACGTTCGATTTGTATCCATGATGCAGACACGAGTGCATGTAAGTTAGTGTGTTGGGAATGAGTTGAGAAGCAACACAGTGGTGAGAGAGAAGGCCGTGTACTACTATCTATCATCTGAATATGGAATGCCCCCTCACGCTCTCGTGTGTGAACGGCTCGCCTCCTGGATAGTAGCACTGTCTTAGGAAGTGCTGGAGCCATGAAGAGGTGAGGTCTAGCTAGAGGAATTAGGTCATGGGACAGTGGAGGTGGCTCTTCTTAGGAGATACAGCTTGCCATGCGTGGCCCTTTCCTCTTTCTCTGCTTTCCAGCCACTATGGTATTCTATTTTAGATCAGACTGTAAGCAATGGAGGCAACCAACCATGGACTGAAACCATGAGCCCAAATAAGCCCTTTTTCCTTCAATCTATTTTTCTTCAATCTCAGGTATTTGTCACAGCGACAGGAAATCTGACTGACAAAGCATGTGTCTGGGGGGTTGTAGTGGCAAAGGGTAGAGTATACTTCCTCCATATGTAAACATGCAATCTAAACAAAAAAGACAAAAGTCTTTTAAGACAACGAAAGACATTGATGAATATTTGTTTTCTTTTATGTGCCAAAATGAGGATTTACTTTTCTTAATAAATATGTATGAAATAAAAAGTGAAATAAAAGTAAAAAAGAAACACCCAGAAACATAACCAACAGTGCAGAATGGTAAGCACTGTAAAATTACCAGCTGCTAGCTCTTCCCAACTCTCTTGGCTGCACAGACACACTGTTACCTAGATGCATGGTAGAGCCATTGTTTCGAGCACTGCATTTTTACTCATTGCTTCATGTGGCCCTTATTTCTGCGTAATTCACATAATTGTCATTCTTAGTAAGAAATAAAATATTCCACTGCATTAATGTACCAAGTCTACCTAAGCATTCTCCCTCTATTGGATATTTGGCCAGTTTCCAGTTTTTGCTTATAATGTAGTGCAACTATAAATATCTTTATACAAATAGATTTTTAAATTTTTCTTTTGAATCATATCCTTGGGCTGTATCCAAAAGTTGAGTTGCTGGGTAAAAAAAAATGTATATTAATTTTTATGGCTTTATATTCGCTGCCAAATTTCTTTTCAGAATGATTTCACTAGGTGAAAGGGAGTAGTGTATTACTATATCATTTCCAGATATCAACAACAGTGAGCATTGGCAGTATTATTAATTGACTTTGTTTAAATTAATGTAGGATCATGTTGCATGCTTGTTTATATTTGAATTTTGTTAACTTCAAGAACAGCTGAATATTCTCCAACTTTCATTGTTTTGTTTCTTATTTCTCTTATTTCTTTCTTTCTCTATTTATGTTCATGTATGTGGGGGGAATGTGTGCTGGGGAGGGGGGCTGTGCCATCTGTGAATGAGCATGTGTAGGCCAGAGACCAACATCTGGTCTCTTCTTTTTGTGCTCTCTTCCTTGGTTGTTTGTTTGCTTGCTTGCTCGTTTTGGGTTTCGTTTTGTTATGTTGAGACAGGGTCTCAGTGAAAATGGTGGCTACCATTTCTGCTGAACTGACTGGCCTGTGAAATCCTAGAATCTGCCTGTGTATGCTCCTTATACACAGCACTAGTGATTCAGATATGTGCCATGGTGCCCAGATTTTATGTACATGTTGAAATCCAAACCTGGGACCTCATGCTTGCACAAGAAGTACTTTACCAATGCGCAGTAGCCCTAGCCCTGCCTTTAGTTTCCTTATCCCAAATTTGATTAATAATGCAATGACCATTTTGTCTGCATTCAAGGGTATTTTTATTTATGTGTTTGTGTGTGTGTGTGTGACAAAATAACTAATACCCAAAAAGAATAGATAAAAAGAAAAAAATCATAGGACTGAAATCAATGGATAGGAACAAACAAACAAATAGTACAACACTCAATAAAATTAAGAGTTGGTTCTTTGAGAAGATCAACAATATTAAAAACCTTTAGTCAAATTTACCAAAACACACAGAAAGAGGAACCAAATTAGTAAAATTAAAGATGAAAAGTAAGAAATCACAACAGTGTAGTGGTTTGGATATGGTTGGCCCATGGGAAGTGACACTGTTAGGAGTTGTGTCCTTGTTGGAATAGGTTTGGTTTTGTTGGAGGAAGTGTGTCACTGTTGGGATGGGCTTTGAAATTCTATGCTCAAGCTCCACCCAGTGCAGAAAAGGCAGTCTCCTTCTGGCTGTGGTTGGATCAAGATGTAGGACTCTTAGCTCCTTTTCCAGCACTGTGTCTGCCTGCACACTGCCATTCTGCCTGCACACTGCCATGCTTTACACCATGATGATAAATAGACTGAACCTCTGAAGCTGTCAGCCAGCCCCAATTAAATGTTGTTCTTTATAATAGTTTCCTTGGTAGGTGTCTCTTCACAGTAATGAAACCCTAACTGTATTAGTCAGGGTTCTCTAGAGTCACAGAACATCTGGGTAGTCTCCATATAGTTAGGGAATTTGTCAATGACTTACAGCTTGTAGTTCAACTCGCCAACAATAGTCAGCAGTACTTGTGGATGGAAGTCCAAGGATCTAGCAATTGCTCAGTCCCACGAGGCAGGCCAAGAAAAGCCAGAGTGAATCTTCCTTCTTCCAATGTCCTTATATAGGTCTCCAGCAGAGGGTGTGGCCCAGATTAAAGGCGTGTGCCACCGAGCCTTCCAATTCTTGATTAGTTCATTCCAGATTTACTTAAGTTGACAACCAGAAATAGCCACTACACTAACTAAGACCAACAGATACCAAGAAAATTCAGAGAATCAAAAGGACATACTTTAAAATATGGGAAGCATAAAAGAAATAGATATCTTGATATGTATGACCTGCCAAAATTAACAATAAACAATTTAAACAGACTCATAATCCCTAGTGAAATAGAAGTAAAGTCTTCCAACCAAAATAAGTTCATGGCCAGATGGATTCAACAATAATTCTACCACCAGACCTTAAAGAATAATAATGCCAATACTCTTCAAATTATTCCACAAATAGAAAGTGAAGAAATATTTCCTAACTCTTTTTACAAGGCCAATATTACCATGATACCAAAACCACACAAACGCCTATCAACAAAAAGAAAATTAAAGACCAATACCCCTTATGAACATAGATGTAAAAATTCTCAAGTACTTGAAAACTGAATTCAGGAATGCATAAAGAAGATTATTCTCTATGACCAAGTTGACTTAATTTCAGAGACTCAGAGATGGTTCAACATACATAAATAAATGTAGCCCACAATATAAACAGAAAGAAAAAAAAATCATCTTATTAGATCATCCAATTAGATCTCAGACAAAAGCCAACATCCCTACATGATAAAAGTCTAGGGAAGAATAGGGATGCAAGGAAAATATCTCGACATAATGAAGGCAATTTTCAGAAAGCCCACAGCCAAAGTCATTCTAAATGGAGGCAAACTCAATGCATTTTTACTAAAATCAGGAACAAGACAAGGATGCCTACTCTCTTCATACCTATTTAATACAGTTCTTGAAGTCTTAGCTAGACCAATAAGACAACTGCAAGTGATTGAGGGGATATAGATTTTGAAATGATTAAATAAAAATATCTTTATTTTTAGATGGTACAATATATGTAAAATACTCTACGGATTCCACCAGGAAACTCCCACAGCTGATAAAGACTCTTTCAGCAAAGTAACAAAACACAAAATTAGCAAACAAAAAATCAGTAGCCTTTTTGTATTCAAATGACAAACATACTGAGAAAGATGAGAAAGAAATCAGGGAAACAGTGCCTTTTACAATAGCCTCAAAACTTGTCTCTAACCAAGCAAATGAAAAACCTGTATAATAAAACCTTGAAGACATTAAAGAAAGAAACTGAAGAAGATACCAGAAGATACAAAGATCTCTCATGTTTATAGTTGGTAGGATAAATATTGCAAAACACCAAAAGCAATTGATAGTCTCAATGTGAATCAAAATTCTGACACCATTTTTCATAGAAGTTGAATAATAATATTGATAAAAGCATTTAATATTAAAAAATATTGAAATAATATTAAACTTCATATGAAAACACAAAAACCCAAGATTGCAATACTTTATGATAAAAGAATTGCTTGAGCTCTCACCAGCCATGTTTCAAGTGGTACTACAAGGTTATAGTAATAAAAACAAAGATGGAATGAAGAAAGACATGTTGATCAGTGGAATCGAATTGAAAACCCAGACTCTAGTGCACACGCCATCAACAGCTGAGTTCTGAGGTGGAGGCTGTTTAGACTCAACTTTTCCGTGGACACAGACTCAGGTTGCCAATGAACACACTTCTTTGTACCATTCACATCCATCTTCATTTATGTTTATTTTAGACCTTGTCATTTTTCTTTTTAATAATCTTTCTGTAGCTGTTCTCAGATGCTAATAATTTCACCATGTAGATTTCTGAGTCATTTTTAAGTGTAATATCTAGTCAATTCAATTTTGCTTGAAGCCTTAGGTTTTTCAGATACACTGACTCCTGGCCTTTCGTGTCTCTATCTTCCTAACTTCCAATCTAGTAAACAGCTGGCTCCATTATACAAACCACCATCAAGTATGTCAAAATAGTATACATTTTGGAAAATGACATACTCTATTTTATTGTGTGTCCTTATGTTTTGTGTAATTGTTTGGAAGACCACGTTATTTTTTTCATTATCCCCAAATCTTCAGTGATCTCCTCTGACCTTGCATGACATTTTACTTTTCTGCTCTAGCATTTACCAAATTAATGATAATGTGTTTGTTTACATATTTCTCTCCCTCAATAGATCATGAATTAAAATCTAGATTTTGCTGCTTTATATCCTTAGAACCTAGAAATGTAGTAGATAGCATATGCTTATTTCAATGCTTATTGAAAAGAATAGTATCTGTCTATAAAACAAATAACTCTAAGTTTATATGATATTAAAATAGTATGCATGAATTATAATTTTGAAGCCATATAGTTAGGATGACATTTGAATTATGTGGATTTTATAAATAATGATAGCTTTAACGTTGTAGACACACACCAGCTTTTAAGCTTTTGAAAGCAGGACTATCTAGGACTGCCTCCCAGTTAGGATATGAAATGAAAGAGGGTAAAGATTGGATCCTTGTGTTTGTGACATCAGGAGTTGCAGGTTTGTCAGAAAACAGGAAATACTTAATGAAACGTTTTCTTTATGTTTTTCATGTCCCTAGTCAGGACTTGGCTAGTTCTAGACATTGTTGTTTTAAATCTAAACAAGTCAAGAATTTTTTCCAGTCTCTACCTGGTTTTCTTCTATAAACGTCTATGTACCATCTACTTGATGACCATTTATACCAATTCACTACTTTTCTTTTACCAGACAACATATTTTTCTCATATCAGAAGTTCACTATAATTGCTTTGTTTCACACTGATTGTATATTTCTATGTATACACAGTAGAAATCCCAGTCAAAAAAGTTTATTATAAATATTGGTTTATTTAATGGTTAAATCTATACCCATAACCCAGAAAAATATCCCAATATCATTTTAAATATAAATAAATACTCAAAAAACACAGACACAGAAAATCAGTAGCATAGAAGAGAAACTAAAATGAAAAAATATAAATAATTAACCTAAGAGAAATTATAACTTGTAAGCAATACTTAAAATACCTATAATTTTGTATCCATATATATATGTTATATATATATATAACAAGATATGTACACCAAGCTATGTGGTAAGATATTGCATTTATAAATTTAAAACAAAGCTTAGTAAGTATGTGGATTATATCCATTAGTGACCAATTCCAAGCCACCAATAATGCATCAGTGTACCATTAAAAGGAAAGAAGTAAAAACACTTCCCCTTGGAGACGTTTAGCTAGGGAGTCCAGATTCAAATCCTCCATGTCATGCTCCCTGTGTCTTCTGTCCTCTGACTGTTTTATATGAGCCCAAACCTGTGCCTACCTGAAGGCGATCTTAAGAATCTGCTTGTCCCTGCATCTCTGTGTTTCTGTCCCTATGTATAGATATATGACTGTTGTGTCTTTGTGTGAGTGATATCTGTAGGGTGTGTCAGTGTGGTGTGTGATGTGTGGTGTGTGTGTGTCTATGTGTATGTTTGTGCTTGTGTGTGTGCTTGTGTGTGTGTGTGTATGCTGTATAACTGCTCTATCAAAGGGTTTTGATCTGTTTTACTGACTAGCATCACATGGGGGAATGGGATATTTTACAGAAATCTTTAGCAGAGTTTTACAAAGAATTAAGTCACTGGCTCCAACTGACCATGATAAAAAATATCATTACTTATCAACCAATATCCTTAAGTAGTTGCTTTCAAACTTTATGGTAGATTTTAGGAAACTGCTTTCAACTTCTGTATTTGGTGCTGTCAGCAAATGATGCACGTGTATTATTCTGGGTCAGGAGCATGGAAGAGTAGAGACTTAAGATGGCAGCCATGCATTATCTTAGGCCATAAAAGTTAATTGCATGGAAAATCCAAGGGAAGTAAAATTGAATTGTCACATTGTTCTCTTAAAGACAGGTTAAACAGTTTGATCACACAGTAGAGGAGCCTTAGGTGACTTCAAGGTGTATAATTAACTCTGGCTGAGAGGTTCAGCAAAAAATTCCAGTCTCCTAGAATGTTAGACATATTCTCAGATTATTGGATTGCTGCAAATAAGGGTTAGACAATGCTAACATTTTGTTCTACTATAAAAAGAAGCCTAAAACTAGTGGTTAATAATGAGACATTTCTCTCCTCATACTTCCACACACTAGAAAGTCCAGGAATAAACATGGATACAGGCTAGAATGGTGGATTATAATAGGACAAACACAGTAAAAATGAGAAATTTAATTCTGTTAAAATTCAGAGAATGTATGCCTGCTTCAGGGGCCTTACTACTCATCTTTCCCTTCCCTTCTATTCACTACTCAGCTTCTAGAAAAATAAAGAATATTTAAAGATAAAGATAGCATGTATTTGATGTCAACCAGTAATACGTTTTCTTGTTCTTAGAATAACTGGTGGGCTTCTTGTTTTATTTTGATTCACAGGACTCCACAGTTAATGATCTGGCTACCGCTTGACCCTATGTATTTAACCAAGTTCCCTTCTCCTTCATCCGAGCCTCACCACTGCCAGAGCTCTCTCCATCTGCCACATGGCTGGTCTATTCTCATCCTTTAGAGTCCTTTCTTATATAAGCTACTAGTTCATTTATAATATTTATAACTATATTTACTGCTTGCTTACTTACTGGTTGTAGATTATAAACTGTGAAAGTGTAAAGAAACTCTATTGTATTTATTTTGGCAAAATGCCTACTGCTTAGTTTCTCACATTTGTTGAGTAAGCTTGTGGATGAAGAATGTAAGCTGCCACTGCATCATACAGTTTCCAGCAGAATAATTTAATCTTAACCCATTGAAGAAGCCAGGCCTACCTCCCTGCTCCCAAGGTCTCAGAGAGCTATGGGGACATTCATATTAGAGCAATGGGGATGTAACTAGACCAGAACTAGGATGCAAATACTGTCTTCTCCAAGTACTTTATGTTCAGTAGTCAACAAACCAGAAACAATGATTATGTATGATTGCTATGTACGTGTGGATGGTGATGGGAATTGCCCTGTTACTTTAACTATGCTTTTATTGTGACTTTTTGGAACCCTAGGCACTTTTCTAATTAAAATTCTTCTTTAAGCAATACATTTTTATAGTATTTCCCTGCCACCAATTTTTCCCAGACCCTCCCCATCTCTCTCTCTTTCTCTCTCTTTTTCTCTCTGTATACTCCTCCCCTTTACCTCTACCTGCCGCTGTCTTTCAAAAGCGAAAATTCAGAAAACATGAGGAAAAAAAACCCAAGAAGACAAAAAATTGCCAAAACAAATAAATAGTTCATAAAAACAACAACAACAAAACATGAAGTTTATTTTATGTTGGCCGATTAATATGGCTAATATACCAATGACATTCCATTGAAGAAAATGAAGGTGTTTTTTTTTTCTTTGCTAGCAGGTTTCAATTGAAAATAACTTCTTCACTAGAGATGGAACCCCCATCTTCTTCACTAGAGATGTCTGTGAAAGTAATTTTTATTCACCTGATATAATTGTTGACTAGAAAGTTAACTACTGAATAAGCTCACCCTTTCTAGTTCTTTCTGGACTCTGGCTGGCTGATTCAACTCAGCTCTTCTGACTCAAACTCCAAGCTGACTGATTCAAACTGGCTTCTCATCTTTCCGCTGACTTCCTTCGCTTGGCCTCAAACTAACTCTGACAATCTGTTCTAATCTTCTGACTCCTTTTTTATTATGATTACTTCTATTTTCTTTTACAGTCCAACCATTTTCCTGCCTCCAGGTCCACCCTCCCACAGTTCCTCATCCCCCTGTCTCCAAAAGGATGCCCCTTCACTCCACCGCCAGTCTCCCCACTCCCTGGGACCTCAAGTCTCTTGAAGGTTAGGCACATCTTCTCCCACTAAGGCCAGACCAGGCAGTTCTCTGCTGTACATGTGTCGGGTGTCTTGGACTAGCTCGTGTATGCTGCCTGGTTGGTGGCTCAGTGTCAGAGAGATCTCAGGGGTCCAGGTTAGTTGAGACTGCTGGTCTTCCTATAGGGCTTCCCTCCTCCTCAGCTTCTTCCAGCCTTTCCATAATTCAACCACAGGGGTCTCCAGCTTCAGTCCATTGCTTGGGTGTAAGTATCTGCATCTGTCTCAGTCAGCTGCTTGTTGAACTTCTCAGAGGACAGCCATGCTAGGCTCCAATCTATAAGCACACCATAGGATCAGTAATAGTGTCAGGTCTTGGAGCCTCCCCTAGAGATGGACTCCAAGTTGGGCAGGTCACTGGACTGCCCTTCCCTCAGTCTCTTCTCCATTTTTGTCCCTGCAATTCTTTTAGACAGGAGCAATTCTGGCTTCTGAATTGCTTCCTTCTTATTATCAGACTTTAACTGCCTCTGCTGGCCTGCACCAAACTCACGAATGAACTCAACTCCACTGTACTCATTACACTGACTCCCAACTGACTCAGTTCCCAACTCACTGACAACTGAACTTTCTCTTTCCCTGTGCTGCTCTTAAATAGCTTTTCTCCTGAGACTTGGGTGTATCCTACCTCTGTTTCATTCTGTCAAATGTTTCTCTGATTCATCAGTTGGTCTGCCCCTCAATTAGACAATATTCTTTGGGATTAAATGTGTGCACTGAAGAATTCCAACCAGAGGGCTTAAAGGCTTGTGACCTATCTACATTCCAGCTGGATCACACAGACCTAGGTCTTTGGATGTGATCCCTTGTCAGAGCAACCATGTTGCCAGATTAAAATTTCTTCCATACATGTCCATTTCCCCCTCACGGTCCTGGGATCCCATCTGGCTTGAACCTGTGAAGGCCTTGTAGGTGCTGCCCCAGGCTCTGTTGGCATCAGTCCTGTTGGGTCTGTTTCCTTGGAGTCATCACCACCTCTGACTCCTATGATCTTTCTGCCTCTTCTTCACAAAGACCCCTGAGTCCTGAAGGAGGGTGGCAAAGATATCTTGTTTAGTCCTGAGTGCTCCGAAGTCTCCAGCTTTATGTCCATTTTCCAAATGCAGCTCTCTGTATCAGTTCCCATCTACTGCAAGAAGAAGCTTTCCTGATGTGGGTCAAGGAAGACACCCTTCTACAGGCACAGCGGTGTGTCATGAGAAGTCATTTTCTTGCTATGTTCCTTTAGCAGAATAATAATATTAGGTTTTCCCCTAAGCTCATGATCTATCTAGTCTTGGGTTCTTGGCATAAAACAAAATACATAGAACTGTTTTCTTTAACTTAAAACTTATTTTTTGTCTTCTGATTGTAACTTGAGGCCATGGGGACAGGGACTTCTGTGCTGTTTAAGAGCAGTCAATTTTTCAAATGTGTTATAAGCAGAGAATACAAGCAGAGACAAAAGACAACATTGGATATTTATTTATTGTCACATCCATTATGACATAAGTCATCTCAAAAAATGGCAGGAATTGTTTTGAGGTACCTTTTAGCTCTAACATTTTGAAACTTGAAGATACTTTGTTTAGCACAAAACAAAAAATTTTCCCAAATAGTTTTTATTTTGTAGCATAAACCCTTGGGTTTTATCTTATGCAGGTCAATGCAGAAGAACGGTAGAGAGTACATTTTGAAACCAGGGGAGAACTGATTATCTATTGACTCATCAAGCTAAGGACTCATTTCATCTCTCCAATTCGTAAAGTGGGACTATGATCGATGCCTTGGCCTTTCATAAATACCCAAACGAGGTGATGAATTTAAAATGCTAAGCCTAGTTCCTGGCATATGCTGACACCCAAAGAAATGACACCCACGGTGGTTGAGAGCAGATGCATTTTAAAGACGAAAAGGGCAATTTTCAGCCTTGGGACTTGTTACATAGGACTTAAATGCAAGTACCTAGTCATTAGGTAGTTGAGTGAGGAAGGAAAATCTGAAGACACGCTCGATAATGTCGTGTCAGTATCACGAGGCTGACCCCAGCTCATTCTCTGCCTAGGAGACTCCCTTCTGCCACATTCTTTCTTGTAGCAGAAGATGTACAGCTGGGGACTGTTTGGTGTAATTATTACAGTGTCATTCCTAATAATTGTCCTGTTTTATTTCAAATGTGAAAGCATTATGTGGCTTCACCAACTACAGGAGGACGTATGAGATTAATGTATTCCTTTCTTAGTTTGTAAGAAAAGAATTTGCCTCTTTTTGCCTCCAGAGAGAAATTCAGCTTGTTCAGTGCCCATAAACAGGGAAACCCTGGCTACTGCTCCCCGCACTGTCTGCTCCTTAGCTGACAACCGTGTTAATGACCCGTAACTCTGACTTCTCTCTGCTATTGGCGTTTTTTATTTTATTTTTTTTTAAAGAAAGCACTTCTTTCCTAGCTAGAGAGGGAGCCTGGTTGCTTACTTGAGCTTAGGCATATGAGTTACTGCTGTTATGAAAGATGTATTTCTGTAACACTAGTCTTGAAGTCAGCACACCTCACAGACTGTGAAGCAGAGTCCGGGCAAGAAACAGGTCAGGCTGTAATTCTGCCACTTTCTTCAACTGGGTGCCACCTTCCAGACTAGCACCACCAGTAGGAGCTAAGTGTTCAAGCAGGAGCTTGTGAGGGAAATGTTATGTGTAAACCATAAAACCCGCCAACTGCCTACATTAGATGCACCTTCAGCGATTATAAAAATTATGTAGCATGATTATGAAGACTATGTAACATGATTCTGGTTTTCATTACTTTAGAGTCACTATTGAAAATAGTGGGGTTTATATGGTATTTCATGCTTTTTATTATATGCTTTGGTTATATTGACCCCTAGTTCCCTCTTTGTCTCCATCCTGACCTATGCATTGTACCCTTCCTCTTCCCAAATAGTCTCACTTCTATGTTCAGGCCTTTCTCTGAGAAAAAACATGTAATGTTTATGATTTTGATTCTGACTTATTTCAGTTACCTTGAAGATGTTCAATTCCATCCATTTTCCTGTAGAAGAGATACATTTTAATCTTCTTTAAAGAGGGCTAGTAAAGTTAATTTCACTGTGTATCTGTACCACATTTTTTTCTACCCACTCATCTATTTTTGGGTATCTAGGCTGATACTGTGAGTTGGTTATTGTAAAAAGCCAACACAGCAAACACAGTTGGGATGGTGTCTTACATTACTGATATAAACATAGGTGTGCTCACTTAGATTCCCTTATGTATATACCAAAAGTAGCATTTCATATGATGGTTTGGTTTTGGTTGGTTGGTTGTGTGTGTGTGTGTGTGTGTGTGTGTCTGTGTGTGTGTGTGTGTGTGTGTGTGTGTTTAAATTTCTTGAAAACTTTGATAATGGTTTCTTTGGTGGTTATGCTAATGTATATCCCTACCAATAGCATTTGGTTCCTTTTCTTCTCCTTCCATTCTTGCCAGGATGAGTGCCCCTGGCTTTCCCTCCCCCGACCCCTTTCTATGAGACAGTGTCTCACACTGTATTTCAAACTGTCCTGGAATTCACTGTATAGCTTAGGCTGGCCTTGGTCTCCTGGCAGTTCTCCTGTATTGGCATTTTTGCTTGTTTTCTTAAGGTCTGCTATTCCAGCAGGGTTGACATGGAAATTTCAGTATACTTTTGGTTTGCCTTTCCCCGATGACTTAAAACATTGACTTTTCATCTATTCTGCTGATCATTTGTACTCCTAAGGACATTTCTGTTCAATATGTTGTACAAATATGGACTCGAGGATTAATGGATTTGAGGCTTGAAGATGATTAATTCTTAGAGCTCTTCATTCCAGTTCCCAAATTATTGAACTATAGGTTTTCAGTATTCGCTGATGATTTACTCGATATCACTGGTTTCTGTTATGTGCTCAAAAAATGCTCAGATTCCATTCCTATCCCACACTTTCTCTTTCTTGCAGCCTGATCCTTTTTGTTTTTTTAATTTTTTCTGAGTTTTTATTTTTTTTTTATTTTCTAAGTTTTTTTATTTACATTCCAAATCATTTCCCCTTTCCCGTTTCCTCCCTCCCCGAAAGTCCCATAAGCCCCCTTCCCTCCCTCTTTTCTCCATTCAACCCCCTCTCGTTACTCTGTCCTGGCGTTCCCCTACATCCAGTCTTTCCAGGACCAGGGGTCTCTCCTTCCATCTTCTTAGAAATCTATTGATATGCGGATTGTGTCTAGGGTATTCCGAGATTCTGGGTCAATATCCCCTTATCAGTGACTGCATACCATGTGTGTTCTTTTGTGATTGGGTTACCTCACTAAGGATGATATTTTCAAGTTCTGACCATTTGCCTAGGAATGTTGTGAGTTCATTGTTTTTAATTGCAGAGTAGTATTCCATTGTGTAAATATACCACATCTTCTGAATCCATTCCTCCATTGAGGGACATCTGGGTTCTTTCCAGCTTCTGGCTATTATAAATAAGGTTGCTATGAACATAGTGGAGCATGTGTCCTTATTGCATGCAGGTAAAGCCTCTGGGTATATGCCCAGGAATGATATAGCCAGATCCTCCGGGAGTATCATGCCCAGTTTTCTGAGGAACTGCCAGACTGCTTTCCAGAGTGGTTGTACCAGCTTGCAATCCCACCAGCAGTGGAGGAATGTTCCTCTTTCTCCACATCCTCGCCAACAACTGCTGTCTCCTGTGTTTTTGATCTTAGCCATTCTGACTGGTGTGAGATGGAATCTCAGGGTTGTTTTGATTTGCATTTCCCTAATGACTAAGGATGATGAACATCTCTTTAGGTGCTTCTCAGCCATTAGATATTCTTCAGGTGAGAACTCTTTGTTTAGCTCTGTACCCCATTTTTTAATAGGGTTACTTGGCTCTCTGGAGTTTAACTTCTTGAGTTCTTTGTATATATTGGATATTAGCCCTCTGTCGGATGTAGGGTTGGTAAAGATCATTTCCCAGTGAGTTGGTTGCCGCTTTGTCTTTTTGACAGTGTCTTTTGCCTTACAGAAACTTTGTAATTTTATGAGGGCCCATTTGTCAATTCTTGATCTTAGAGCATAAGCTATTGGAGTTCTGTTCAGGAAATTCTCCCCTGTGCCCATATGTTCAAGGTTCTTCCCTAGTTTCCTTTCTATTAGTTTCAGTGTGTCTGGTTTTATGTGGAGGTCCTTGATCCACTTGGAATTGAGCTTAGTGCAAGGAGATAAGAATGGGTCAATTTGCATTCTTCTGCATGTTGACCTCCAGTTGAGCCAGCACCATTTGTTGAAAAGGCTATCTTTTTTCCACTGGATGATTTTAGCTCCTTTGTCAAAGATCAAGTGACCCTAGGAGTATGGATTCATTTCTGGGTCTTCAATTCTGTTCCATTGATCTACATGCCTGTCACTGTACCAATACCATGCGGTTTTTAACACTATTGCTCTGTAGTACATCTTGAGGTCCAGGATATTGATTCCCCCAAAAGTTCTTTTACTCTTGAGAATACTTTTAGCTATCCTGGGTTTTCTGTTATTCCAGATGAATTTTTGAATTGCTCTTTCTAACTCTATGAAGAATTGAGTTGAGATTTTGATGGGGATTGCATTGAATCTGTAGATTGCTTTTGGCAAGATGGTCATTTTTACTATATTAATCCTGCCAATCCATAAGGATGGCAGATTTTTCCATCTTCTGAGGTCTTCTTCAGTTTCTTTCTTCAGAGACTTGAAGTTCTTGTCTTTCACTTGTTTGGTTAGAGTCACGCCAAGATATAAAGCTCCAGCTCAGACTTGCCAAACCAGAGTGTGTGGAGATGGGGCCCAAATATTATTCTTTCAAGAACTCCAAAAAAAAAATCTTTTTAAAAGAAAGAATTATTTATTTATTTTATGTATGTGAGTATACTATCACTGTCTTCAGAACACCAGAAGAGGGCATCAGATCCTATTACAGATGGTTGTGAGCTGCCATGTGGTTGCTGGGAATTAAACTTAGAACATCTAGAAGAGCAGTCAGTGCTCCTAACTGCTGAGCCATCTCTCCAGCCCCAAAGAATTCTTGATACTCCAAAATGTAAGAATCACTTCCCTGTACAGGCAGAGCAGTATTTTATTGATGAAGAAATAGATGTGTACAAATGTTAAGATAACAAGCCATAGGTTATTGAGTGACTGCACTATACTATCCAGTGCCCTTGTTTCATTTCCCGATAATCCTCACAACATCCTTGTGGGATAGGTGCTGTTCTCCCCAAATGAAATGATCTAAGGAAGTGAACCTATCCAAATCCACATAGGTAATGACAGTGCCAGGATTCAAAACAGATATCTATTTTGCTGGTGAATCCAATGGATTTCTACCCTGTGGTGCCATTTACCTGAATTTTCATTTTCAACTAAGGATGCTATAAACAGTCAAGACTATAAAATATAAGCCTCTTCACTTGGGGCTCACAGTAATTGCTCTCACTCATCCTGCCTCTTACCACAGCTTCAGCTCCTGGACATTTTCCTTCCTCTATGAAATTCATAATCATATCCTGATGTGTATTTCTTCCTTCCTCAGCCAGGAAAGATCATATCGAGTCAGTTAAAGTCCTCTGCGCTTGACTCCAAGTCTGTATAACCTCCTCGGCAGCGCTGTAGATTGCCAAGCCATGCCTCTCATAATATTCCTCTAGCCAGCCCCTTTCTCTTCTAGCCAGAACCTTCCAGATGTATTCCAACATTTTCCCTCACAACTCATGTTCTCCCAGCTTTATTATTCTCTTACATGTGCTTCTTTCTTGTTTCAGACACTGTCTTACAATCTCCAATTTTTCAGCCCCCTCCCTCCACTGGAGCAAATTGGCTTTATCTTGAGGGCCAGTTACAGGTAACAAATGTTCGGCCATCTCTCTTGAGAAAGGTTCTCGGCCAGTTCACAGACAGGTGGTAATGTACTGTGGTCTACTCCCAGCATCTGCATGGACTCAGGAAGAGCAGCAGCACAACGAAGACTGCGAATCTGCTCCTGCATAGCTGTAATAGGACTCTAGAGTAGAATCGGGTTCAATCCTGCTCTGTAGTGAATTACGTGGGTCATCTTGAGCAGTTTCTTCATCTGTCAAAGAAAGAGATAATGCCACCATCACCCCTAGTTGGTGGCTGCTTAGGAGGAAGCCAGTTTCCTTTGGGGATGGAAGCCCAATAGGCTGCCTGTGCCCCATGGGATGGTCCTAAAACACATGCACAAACTGGCAACACTGTGGTGGATTTAGAAAGACTCAGTGGATTTAAAGAGAATACTTGAAGTTAAAAGGGGAAAGTGGTTGGTGGAGTATGGGAGGACTTGAGGAGGGAGTGGGGATGGATTTCATCAAAACACACTGTATACACGTAGAAAGTTCTCAAATAATAAATTAAAATGATAAGAAAAATATATAAACTGCTTAACAAATGTGTATTAATTGGCAAATGTTAGTTTATGTTTTCCTGTATTTGTTCAAGACTATAACTACATTAAATATGAGTGTAACTTTTATCCTAAAAATGGATTGGCTGGAGAGTCTCACTCATTTCAAACCCTGTGTATAAAGGCTGTGTAAACTACCTTGAGGGATGTATATAAGGTGTCAAAGAGAGGTGTGACAAAGAGACCCCCACTTCTGTTCAGCTGTGCTGTCTTTCTACTGTCACTGAATTGTTATATAGAGATACGGCAGAAGCAGAGAGGGAGAAAGAGTGAAGTACAGAAGAAAGAAGACCTGAAGGGAGAGAGCCACACACTCATAGAAGAGAGAAGGGGAGAGGAAGCTATGGCGGCGGCATCAGGAGAGGAGGAGGAAGGGGAGGAGAAAAGAAATCAAAAGTTTATTTGTCCTGCCCAGGACCCAGTATCTTCAATCAGCCTAGAAAAACATTAAGTGGCAGGCCACGTGAAGATGCCCAAAATTTTCCATCAGTTTACAGGTCAACTTGATTTAATAAAAGAAAAATTTTCTCTCAAGTTTTTCCTGGGCCTTTTGGCATCACTGTTAATGCCTTCTTTGTGTCCTGACAAAATCAGTGGTTCTTTTTGTAGACAAGGTAGGTGGGTGGGGCTTCTGTACTCTTATTGAAGTGTGCACTCGTTTAGATAACCAATTCTCCTCTTTCCTGGGAAATAAAATCCAGAAACAAGTTCCTAAGCCTGTGCTTTATAGTCTGGAATCAGACATCAAACCTTAAAGATCATGAAAAAAGATGGACCTATTCTAAGTGAGAGTTGTGATCTCCAGAGATGGCTCCGCAGTATCAGATACATCATATGTGTAGGTAGATGACAAAGAGAAGGTCTGCCAGGTCCAGAGTCTCCTGGAGGAAGAAAGGATTCTCACACTGAAAGGGGGTTTTCCCCATAGCAGCAGATCAGGTCTCCCAGAGGAAAGAGAGCCAGACCAAAGTGTCTACCTGGGACTGGCCAAAATTTTTCTCTCATGCAGGACCCTATTCTCCCTCCACTGCCACCCTTTGATGACTAGAGATCATGTGAAAGCAAGCACTTCCCCTCCAAGTTCATATTGCAGACTTCAAGCCTCACAACCAGGATTGGAACATACCACTTGGGAAAAATTGGAATTTCTCTCCTTGTCAGTTCTCACATCCTGGGTGACCTGTAACTTACATGGGAAGCTTCAGCTAGTACTAGAGCCTTACAGTGCTCTTCTGCGTGCAAGCCAACAACCCTCTTTAACATCACGACTGCTGAGCACTGGGCAACTATGGTAAAAGTGTTCATTTGTGTGCTTTAAACCTGTTTCTGAGACAGGAAGGAAGGAGCAGAAGTCTCTGTGATGAACCAAGGTTATAATCTTTTGGGACTCATTGTCCTCTACACTGACAATATAGACATAAAGCAGAGTGTAGACATGATATAGATATCAAATAGATGTCGAAAGCCCTCGTGTTCAAGGAAAGGGCAGGGAGACAGGGAGCAAGCCTCAGACCTGTTGACTGTTAGATTTGTTCCTGGGGATTTTGTATACTCCATTTCCCTTATGCTATTTCTGTTGTTAATTTTCCTCTTCCTGGTGGATTTTAAAACAGTGTTATTCAAAGACTTCTGAAAACAAAATATTCAAAGCTATGATAACTATTTTTAACACTTTTCGAAAAAGAAGACTGTCTTTGGCCATATGATAAAACAAAACAAAACATAACACCCATAGGGTATTCAACAGTATTCATAAAATGATTTTCCTCCCCAGAATGAGTGTAGAAATGCATATATATGCTTGCTTTATCGCATCAATTTACCAAGAAGAACAAAAGAAAATATAGTTTATAACAACTTTCACAATATTGTTTCCTCAAAGTTAGCCACAACTTTTCTGTTGCTTCAATACACTAAGAAATTGTTGGATATAACAAATGTTTGGGGATTAAAATAGGTTAAAGAATGTAATGAAGCTAAACTATAAGTATTTTTATATCTTCTACAAAATAGTATATTAGGTAAGAGTCTAACTTTAATTTCTATTTCAAAAAAATTAAAACAAATCATGTGGTACTATTCTAAATGGTTTTCATATAAATTCTTGTTATTACATTTTATACTTTTAAAAAGTTTATTCTATTCCATAAGATTTTTTTACTAATTCCTGAATTAGGAATGTTTTAATTATTACTGTGTTTGAGATATACATTAATCCATTGAGATATACATTAATCATATACATTAATCATTAATAGATATCTCTATTATTCCAGTTTATCTTAATTTTCTTGGCTTCTTTCAGGCAAAAATTGGAATGACTTTGTAAAGCTTCAAAAATATCTACTGGGCCTTTTGTATTAAAATTCTCTAAATGCATAAGCTAATGTAAGAAATTGTTTCTTTTCAAGAGTACCATAGAGTGGCTTTTTTGCTGGGGGGCGTTTTTGTTTTGTTTTACTATAGTTGGTTTTAAGATATTTGTCTTAGTTAGGTTTTTACTGCTGTGAATTGACACCATGGTCAAGGCAAATCTTATAAAAGACAACATTTAATTTGGGGTGGCTTACAAATTCAGAGGTTTGACCTATTATCAAGGTGGGAGCATGGCAACATCCAGGCATACTTGAAGCTGGAGGAGCTGAGAGTTCTACATCTTCATCCAAAGGCAGACAGGAGAAGACTGGATTCTATGTGGTTAGGAGGAGGGTCTCATTGCCCACCTCCACAGTGACATACTTCCTCCAACAAGGCCACATCTTCTAAAAGTTCCACTCACTAGGCTGAGCATATACAAACCACCACATTACTCTCCCTGGCCTGCATAGGCTTGTTCAAACATATAAGTAAGTCTATGGGGGCCATACCTAAATATAGCATAATAAAAATATATTTGATCTAACTTTCAAAGTCTCTTCTGAGATTCATCCAATCACTTAACTGTAATCCCCAAAGCAAGACAGGAAACCAGCTGGCTAAAGTCCAAACTGTGCATCTCCACGTCTGATGTCAAAGTGATCTTCAGATCTCCAACTCCTTTTTCATCTTTGTTAACTGCAACAAACTTTTTTCTCCTGGGCTGGTTCCACTCTTGTTAGCAACTTTCCTCAGCAGATATCCTAAGGCCTTGGCATCTTTAACATCTTGGAGTCTCCAAGTTAACTTTAACTTCACAGCTTCTTGTTTCAATGTCTGGGATCCACATATGCTCTTCTGAGCTCCTCCAAAAGGCTTGTATCACCCCTTCAGCTCTGTCCTCTGTATCACTCTAGGCTCTAGTTGACTCCACTCCACTGATACTGATGTTCTTGGTGGTCATCCCATGGTACTGGCATCTCCAGTACCCTGAGGTCTTCTGCTGCAACTAGGGTTCACCAATAGCCTCTCATAGGCTCTCTTCATGGTGCCAAACTCAACTTCTTTCATGATCCCTTCAACTGCAACTGAGGATACACCTTCACCAATGGCCTTCCATGGTCTCTCACAGTGCCAAGCCTTAGCTTCTCCCCATGACCCTTTCATACCTTCAAAACCAGTACTACCTGGGTGAGATTCTTACACATTACCAAGTCTAGCTGCAGCACTTCCTGTTCCTCTTTATTACTTGAAACATATGTTTTATATTTTTCCTGTTTTAAGCTTGCTATGCTTCTTCAAAATGCTCTTCATAAGACTTAGCCAGAAAACAAAGTCTCTGTTGGGCTCTTTTGAGACCTCCTTTGGCAATGCAATTAATATAAATCTCTTTACCATAGCCGCAAGTACACTCTTCAGAGAAGGGCAAAAAGCAGCCACATTCTTCATCAAAATATCACAAGAACAGTCTCTTGTCCACATACTGAAATTCTCCTCTGAAACCGCTAGAACCAGGCTTCCATAGTTCAAATCACCCTCAGCAACAAAGTCTTCCACATTCCTATTAGGATGGCCAATTAAGCTCCTCTTAAAGTATTCCACTGCTTTCCAAATCCAAAGTCCCAAAATCCACATTCTTCCAAACAAAGTTCTATCAGAACAATATCTCAGTCTCTGGTACTAACTTCTATTAGAGTTTTACTGCTGTGAACAGACACCATGACCAAGGCAACTCTTGTAAGGACAATATTTAATTGGGACTGGATTACAGGTTCAGTGGTTCAGTCCATTATCATCAAGATGGGAGGATGGCAACACCCAGGAAGGCATGGTGCAGGAGGAACTGAGAGTTCAACAACTTGTTCTGAAGGGTAACAGGAGACTGGCTTCCAGGGAGCTAGGATGGGGGTCTTAAAAACCAGGCCCACAGTGACAAACTTTCTCCAACAAAGCCACACCCCCAAATAGTGCCACTCCCTGGGCCAAGCATATTCAAAACACCATTAATATTTCTCTGTAACTTCTCTAAATATCATATGTCATATTTTATGGTTATATAGAAAGATTATTGACATTATTTTAAATGTCCACAACTTTATAGCTTTCCCATTCTTTGTACAATGTTAGTTTGATTAATAATGAGTTGTTGAAGCATTTATTGACATATTTAGCAGAACAAATGACAGAATGCAAATGCAGGTCTCTAAGATGAAGCTATCATGAAAAAGTTGGTTTCTACTTTTGATGTTTCTTTTTGTTTGTTTTTTTTTTGTTTTTTTGTTTTTTTGAGACAGGGTTTCTCTGTGTAGCCCTGGCTGTCCTGGAACTCACTTTGTAGACCAGGCTGGCCTCGAACTCAGAAATCCTCCTGCCTCTGCCTCCCAAGTGCTAGGATTAAAGGCGTGCGCCACCACCGCCCGGGTTTCTACTTTTTATCATGGTAAACAGCCTATCTTTTTAATTGACATTCCAGGGAATTTGGTCAAGCAGGATATTTTTGTCCTAATTTTCTTGTGATTACATAGCTGCTATGCTCAGTGACTATTCCCTTCTAGTTCTTCAATGTATCTTCAATAGGATTAGAAAGTCCTGTTAGAAATATCTCAGTAAGTGTTACAATTAAAACTTCCACAACCTCTCATGCTCTACCACACTAACCATGTTTCATTGTCACAATTCAAAGCTTCTCTCTCATCCCCCTGCAGTAGACTCTTGCCACCCTATTCCCACCAGTAACTTTCACACTTACTACAGCAGGAGTAATCTTCCTAAAAGCCAAATCTGATCCTGACATGTCTTTTAGTATAAACATAGGATAAACTGACCAACCATACATGAAGGACGCACTAGCATGTTCCATAGCCATGCTCGCAGCTGCTCACACAGACACAGATGGGGTTTGGATGAGCATCTCACTGTCAGGACAAGGATCAGATTATTACAATAGGCCACTTGCTGGAGCCCTGACCAGCCTGACCTCCTGCTGTCCACTCACCTGTTTCTTGGCATCCAGCTACACGGGACCCTGAAAACATAGCTTGTCTGGTTCACGCCTACCATAAACCAGGTTGTTCCTCATAGCACAAGCTAGACCCTCCTTCTATGTACTACTCAGAGTTATACCTGATATGAATCTATTTTCTACTCATGTCCCTTCTAGCACCATAGACAGCAGAGCTAGCTGCTCTCGCAGCTACGACCCTATAGGCAGTTAGGTTGGTACTCGTGTGGCACAAAGTAACTTTGGTAGTTAACTGTGTACATTTCTGTCTTCTGGGGTCCACTGTGTTTGTCCTGCAACGGGGCACTGACTGGATCACCTTTTGATGTGCACATTCAGCACATTTTCTTGCAAATAAATACTAAAGAGCTTACATTTTTTAGAAAAAAAAACCCAGAAACTTAAAGAAGCTATTTAAGCCTGAGATGTTTTCTAATAAATATGGTTGTATTCTCTCAACATAAAATTCCAACTTTTTCTTTTCCATTTTAGAGTTTTACTAGATGTCTTAGTCAGGGTTTCTATTCCTGCACAAACATCATGACCAAGAAGCAAGTTGGGGAGGAAAGGGTTTATTCAGCTTACACTTCCAAATTGCTGTTCATCACCAAAGGAAGTCAGGACTGGAACTCAAGCAGGTCAGGAAGCAGGAGCTGATGCAGAGGCCATGGAGAGATGTTCCTTATTGGCTTGCTTCCCCTGGATTGCTCAGACTGCTGTCTTATAGAACCCAAGACTACCAACCCAGGGATGGGACCACCCACCTGGGGCCCTCCCCCCTTGATCACTAATTGAGAAAATGCCCCACAGCTGGATCTCATGGAGGCACTTCCCCAGCTGAAGCTCCTTTCTCTGTGATAACTCCAGCCTGTGTCATGTTTACACACAAAACCAGCCAGTATACATATTCTACTCAGCTCTAGTGAAAATAGCTTAGAGTTTTAATTTTATATCCAGCCACTTTGCTGAACCTGTTTATTAGCTGTAGGAGTTGGAGTTTTGGGGATCACTTAAGTATACTATCATATCATCTGCACATAGTGATACTTTGACTTCTTCTTTTCCAATTTGTATCCCTTTGACCTCCTTTTGTTATCTAATTGCTCTAGCTAGAACTTTACATACTATGTTGAATAGATAGGGAGAGAGAGGGCAGCCTTGTCCAGCCCTTGATTTTAGTGGGATTACTTCAAATTTCTCTCCATTTAGTTTGATGTTGGCTACTGGTTTGCTGCATATTGCTTTTACTATGTTTAAGTATGGGCCTTGAATTACTGATCTTTCCAAGATTTTTAATGTGAAGGGATGCTGAATTTTGTCAAGCATCTAAAGAAATGACCATGTGTTTTTTTTTCCTTTGAGTTTACTTATGTAATTTATGTAAATTTGAGTTTACTTATGTGGATTGTGTTGATGGATTTCCATATATTAAACCATCCCTGCATCCCTGAGGATGAAGCCTACTTGGTGGTAGTGAATGATCATTTTGATGTGTTCTTGGATTCAGTTGGCAAGAATTTTATTGAGTATTTTTGCTTCGTTTTTCACAAGGGAAATTGGTCTGAAGTTCTCTTTCTTTGTTGGATCTTTGTGTGGTTTTGGTATCAGCGTAATTGTGGTTTCATAGACCAAGTTGGGTAGTGTTCCTTCTGTTTCTATTTTGTGGACTAGTTTGAAAAGTATTGGTGTTAAGTCTTCTTTGAAGGTCTGATAGAATTCTACACTAAAACCAGTAGCCTTCCTATACTCAAAGGACAAACAGGCTGAGAAAGAAATTAGGGAAACAACACCCTTCACAATAGTCACAAACAATATAAAGTATCTTGGTGTGACTCTAACCAAACAAGTGAAAGATCTGTATGACAAGAACTTCTAGTCTCTGAAGAAAGAAATCAAAGAAGACCTCAGAAGATGGAAAGAACTCCCATGCTCATGAATTAGCAGGATTAATATAGTAAAAATGGCCATCTTGCCAAATGCAATATACAGATTCAGTGCAATCCCCATCAAAATTCCCACTCAATTCTTCATAGAGTTAGAAAGAGCAATTCTCAAATTCATCTGGAATAACAAAAAACCCAGGATAGCAAAAACTGTTCTCAACAATAAAAGAACTTCTGGAGGAATCAGCATCCCAGACCTCAAGCTGTATTACACAGCAATAGTGATTAAAAACTGCACGGTATTGGTACAGTGACAGACAGGTAGATCAATGGAATAGAACTGAAGACCCAGAAATGAACCCACATACCTATGGTCACTTGATCTTTGACAAAGGAGCTAAAACCATCCAGTGGAAAAAAAGATAGCCTTTTCAACAGTAGTACTAGTACTGTACTGTACTAGTACTGGTTCAACTGGCAGTTAGCATGCAAGAATGCAAATCGATCAATTCTTATCTCCTTGTACAAAGCTCAAGTGTTTCAAGGACCTTCACATAAAACCAGATACACTGAAACTAATAGAAAAGAAAGTGGGGAAGAGGCTCGAGCACATGAGCACAGGGGAAAATTTTCTCAACGGAATCCAGTAGCTTATGCTCTAAGATCAAGAATTGACCAATGGGACCTCATAAAATTACAAATCTTCTATAAGGCAAAGGACACTTTCAATAGGGCAAAACAGCAACCAACAAATTGGGAAAAGATCTTTACCAATCCTACATCCGACAGAGGGCTAATATCCAATATATACAAAGAACTCAAGAAGTTAGACTCCAGAGAACCAAATAACCCTATTAAAAATGGGGTACAGAGCTGAACAAAGAATTCTCAACTGAGGAATACCGAATGGCTGAGAAGCACCTAAAGAAATGTTCAACGTCGTTAGTCATCAGGAAAATGCAAATCAAAACAACTCTGAGATTCCATCTCACACCAGTCAGAATGGCTAAAATCAAAAACTCAGGGAACAGCAGGTGCCAGCAAGGATGTGGAGAAAGAGGAACACTCCTCCACTGCTGGTGGGATTGCAAGCTGGAGCAACCACTGTGGAAATCAGTTTGGCAGTTCCTCAGAAAATTAGACATAGTACTACCTGAGGACCCAGCTATACCACTCCTGGGCATATACCCAGAAGATGCTCTGACATGAAATAAGGATACATGCTCCACTATGTTCATAGCAGCCTTATTTATAATAGTCAGAAGCTAGAAAGAACCCAGATGTCCTTCAACAGAGGAATGGATACAGAAATGTGGTATATTTACACAATGGAGTACTACTCAGCTATAAAAAACAATGAATTCATGAAATTCTTAGGCAAATGGATGGAACTAGAAATATCCTGAGTGAGGTAACCCAATCACAAAAGAACACACATGGTATGTACTCACTGATAAGTGGATATTAGCCCAGAAGCTTGGAACACCCAACAATTCACAGACCACATGAAGCTCAAGAAGAAGGAAGGCCAAAGTATGGTTACTTTGGTCCTTCTTAGAAGGCGGAACAAAATAACAATGGGAGGAGATACAGAGACAAAATGTGGAGTAGAGACTGAAGGAAAGGCCATCCAGAGACTTCCCCACGTGGGGATCCATCCCATATACAATCACCAAACCCAGACACTATTGTGGATGCCAACAAAGGCTTGCTGACAGGAGCCTGATATAGCTGTCTCCTGAGAGGCTCTGCCAGTACCTGACAAGTACAGAGGTGGATGCTCTCAGCCAACCATAGGACTGAGCACAAGGTCCCCAATGGAGGAGCTAGAGAAAGGACCCAAGGAGCTGAAGTGGTTTGCAGTTCCGTAGGAGGAACAATATGAACTAACCAGTACCCCCAGAGCTCTCAGGGACTAAACCACCAACAAAAGAGTACACATGGAGGACCCATGCCTCCAACCGCATATGTAACAGAGGATGGCCTTCTTGGACATCAAAGGAAGGAGAGGCCCTTGGTCCTGAGAAGACTCGATGCCCCCGTGTAGGGGAATGCCAGAACAGGGAAGCGGGAGTTGGTGGGTTGGTGAGCAGGGAGAGGAGGGGATGGGATAGGGTGTTTTTGGAGGGGAAACTAGGAAAGGGAATAACATTTGAAATATAAATAAAGAAAATATCTAATAAAAAGTAAATGAAACTTCACAAAAAGAAAGAAAGAAGAAAAGAAAAGAAAATAGCTTAGAGGCCTCAGAGCGTTCCAGAAATTGGGTTGGATTTGGAATCAGACTTTGGTCTTAGTCCACACCGGCTGAGTGAATTTGAACATCTCAAACACCCCTTGTAAGATGAGGCCTCTGGACTTAAGAAGGAGTATCTCCCTAATTGTTTTCTCTTGGAGAATGTGGTCTACACATATAAGAAGCTGAAAACAGTTTATAAGAACATGTCAGTTTCACTATGGTTATTTTTATATGATTTTGAAGGCAGCTTTTAAAAGACTATTACTATTTCAGAGATGATAGAAATTGTTATAGAGGTGAAAATCCCTTGCAAATGTATGTTTAAATATTTGTTTCTTTTCTTTTAAAAATTAATAATGTTTACATGTAAGACTATCTAAATTATCAGACTTTCATAATATCCTGAGGAAAAGACAAAGAATTCCATCTCCCTTCCTTTGTCTGGGCCATCGACTCCTCTGTTGCTTGGATTATATACGCAGCAGAATAGTCTTGGGGATTCTCATTCATTTCCTTGACCCTGTAGTTTTTCATTTTTCTTTTTCTGCATTTTGACAGATGCTTACTATATGCCTATTGACTTAAGTAGCACATACCAGGGTAGGAAGGACCAAGTACATAAGCATCTCTGTCCTTATAACTCTGAAAGGGGACTCCTAAATGCAGGGCAGGCAAGCAGAGTGGAGGGTGAACCACCCTGACAAACTCAAAGGTTTTCCTGCTGGTGAAATGAGGTGAAGTAGCATAGAATCAGCTGTCTGGGCAATCTGAAAAGTCTACCTTTCTAGCCAGTGAAGAAGCTACACATCATCTGTAAGAAGGGATTGATAACATCTAACATCCTCATCACCAAGCAAAGCAATGCTAAGGAATCTAATTTCCCAGTACCCAGAAAATGCCAAATATCTACCAACCACATTGACATTTTGAGTCAACCCATCAAACTCTTTCCATTCTTGATTATTCACTATTATATTTTTGTCATTCTTGCTCCCAGACTGTAGAATGGTACTACAGAAAGAAAAACAAAACATAAAGACAAAATCAGTCTAAGACCACAGTAGTGGCTGCTGCTTTCTCCAGCTGTCACTCCTGCCCTGTTGGATGTGACCTTCTCCCTTTTCCCTTATTCCTTTATAGACTTCCTTCTTGGCTTAACAACATTCCTGGTTTCCACATTTGTTCAGTTTGTTCTACAGGTAGATTGAGTCCTTTCGATCTCAGCAAAACAGACCTTTTAATTTTCTCACAGCACCCTTCCTTGCTATCCATTTGTCTAGAGAGATTCTGCTAGGACAGGACAGCAAGGGTCTTCCAGGAAAGAGGCCATCTTCTCCTCTACTCAAGAGCTCTTTGGTTATAAAGCACAATTAAATGTTTCCTTTGAAGAGACGATCTTCTTTGGAGTCTTGAGGTTGAAAGGAACATTTGAAAGAACTGGGATGTTTTCTTTGATTCCTAATTTTGAGTAATAACTCTCAAAGAAAAGTAGTAGCCATGGCAATACTTGCCCTCAAACAAGTGAGCAGAGACAGAAAGTTATTTCAGACATGTGGCCTGTGGCATCTGTGAGTCACAAATGCATCCTCCTCTCTCTGGTTCTTCTGAACTTACACAGGCTCACACAGGTTAGTGAGCAATTGCTCACAAGGTTTTGCTGTAAACTGTGCCCAGAATCAGGCCTCCCTCTACTTCAGAGCTGGGCATACTGATGGAGGATAATTAGTTCTCTGCTTAGCTGCTCCAGAAGTGGATAAGTTACTCTTTGTGGTGCTCATGTTTCTGCCCCAGTATGTTTCACACAGATGCGGCAGCTTTGCATTGGAACATATTTGATAGTGCTTTGCAGATATATAAATAAATTGGGTTTTCCCCTGCTTTCTCCAGAGAGATAGGCCTGCAGTTTCCAGAGGCATCTATTGTGGTGCTATCCTTGGGAAACAGCATTGTTTCCCAGCTGAGATCAGAGACTTTGGAGAATAGAAAACAGCACAGGTATGTTTGGATTATACAATAATCACTGTGGGACCTGCCAGGCATGGGCTTCGGGAGACAGCTGTGAGAGAGGGCTGTCCTGGGAGCTCGATGTCCACTGCTGGGGCCTCAGGTTCTCTGAGGAAGTCTATCAGGATATGGATTGGCCCAATGTATTTCTTGCTTTACCTTATTTTAGCTTTGGAGATATGGTTATTTTAAGTCACACCATCTTTTTTCTCTATTCTTACAGATTCATGAAGGTGGCAGGAAGCACAGTGGATGCGGTTACCTGGCAACAGTAGGTATTCATCATTTTTTATCTCACTTATTATCGGCAGCTGTGAAACGGAAGATAATTAGTTGTCACCAAATTCACAGCTGACATTTAATAAACTACCCTTTATCTTTCAAGAAAAATTAAAATCACCTCTAAAGCTGTTATTAGAACACATGTTGTCTGATGTGCTATGACTTTATGTTGTTATTTTCAAAACCATAACCCTCCCCCCCCAATTCTGACAATTTGGAAATCTCACCTATTAATGTACATTCTTAAATTAATCTGTCAGGGATGAAGGGTAATGGAGATGAAGTGTGACACCGTTTCCCTGTAGGCCTTCCCTTGGAAATGAATTTCCCTGTTTAAGAGAGGAGACAGTTTTGAGTGTTCAATATATCATGTGAACATACAAATATGGTATATTACCAGATGTAGTTTTAATTAGTGCCAAGAAATTTGATAAAATAAAACAGGTTAAAAAGAAAAAACTTTAGAAATTTTATTTATTTATTTATTGAGAAAAATTATTACTACAGAAATGAAACAACTTTGGGAAAAGGGATAAGCCTCAACACTCCAGGAAGAAGCTCATGTTAACAAGTCCTGTCACCTCAAATGCAGCTCATCTTGTGAGGGTAGCTATCTAGTGAGAGTAGCTGTCCAGTATGAGGGTATCTGTCTAGTGTGAGAGTAGCTGTCTAGTATGAGAGTAGCTGTCTAATGTGAGGGTAGCTGTCTGATGTGAGAGTAGCTGTCTAGTGTGAGAGTAACTGTCTAGTGTGAGAGTAGCTGTCTAGTGTGAGAGTAACTGTCTAATGTGAGGGTAGCTGTCTAGTATGAGAATGGCTGTCTAATGTGAGGGTAGCTGTCTGATGTGAGAGTAGCTGTCTAGTGTGAGAGTAACTGTCTAATGTGAGGGTAGCTGTCTAGTGTGAGAGTAGCTGTCTAATGTGAGGGTAGCTGTCTGGTGTGAGAGTAGCTGTCTGGTGTGAGAGTAGCTGTCTAGTGTGAGTAGCAGTCTGGTGTGAGGGTAGCTGTCTAATGTGAGGGTAGCTGTCTGGTGTGAGGGTAGCTGTCTGGTGTGAGGGTAGCTGTCTAATGTGAGGGTAGCTGTCTGGTGTGAGGGTAGCTGTCTGGTGTGAGGGTAGCTGTCTAGTGTAAGAGTAGCTGTCTAGTGTGAGTAGCAGTCTGGTGTGAGGGTAGATGTCTGGTGTGAGAGTAGCTGTCTAGTGTGAGAGTAGCTGTGCAGTGTGAGAGTAGATGTCCAGTGTGAGTAGCTGTCTGGTGTGAGGGTAGCTGTCTAGTGTAAGAGTAGCTGTGTAGTGTGAGAGTAGATGTCCAGTGTGAGTATATCTGACTAGCATGACAGTGGCTGTCTAGTGTGAGGGTAGCCATCTACTGTGTACATTTAGGTGTTCCCTAAGTCTCTGGTGTCTGTTCAGGGGTGTTGGTAATGTATAACTCAAATCACTGTGAGAACTATTTTAGCTTATATTCATACCCAGGTTATCTAAACAAGAAGTTTCAAGATTTTTCCCCCAGAAATTCTTGTCCTTCATCGTGTTTTTGTAAGTCATGGAATAAGTCTCCCAGCTTGTCAATTATACTCATCCCTTTATTCCAAAACCGAAAGCCAAACTCTGTTCCCTGGCCTTTGATTTACTATCTGTTTCAGGTTGAATGAGACATGTTCCCCAGATGTTCATGTATTTAAATACTTGGTTCTCCTTGCTGGAGGAAGTGCGTCACTGGGGACAGGCTTGAGAGTTTATAGCTTTCCCCATTTCCTGTTCTTTCCACCCCACAGCTCCCAGTCTGCCATCCCTCTCTCTCCCTCCTACTATATGCAGATGACATGTGACCATCCAGCTTCCTGACCTACTGCCATGTTCTCCTGACTGTTCTCAGTCTTCCTAGCATGATAAACTCTATATTCTTCTGAACTGGGATCCAGAATAGAGCCTTTCTTTTCCTAAGATGCTCTTGGTCACAGTGTTTTTTCTCAGCTACAGAGAGCAGTAACTAACACACTACCTCCTGATATCAGTTGCTGTCACTTGACCATAACTTGACTCTATTCACTCCCTCCTGCACACTGGAGGCTTTCTGTCCCTGAAAGCCCCTGTGCATATATATGTGTCTCAGTGCCTTCCTTGTGTGCCTCAGTGCCTTCCTTGTGTGCCTTCCTTCTGTGTCTCAGTGCCGTCCTTGTGTGCCTTCCTTGTGTGCCTGTCTTGTGTGTCTCAGTGCCGTCCTACACATTTTTCCTTTTGTCTTCTCTCTGCCATTCATATGCCTGACTCTTGGTCATCATCTGAGTTTGAAGCTTCATACCATCTCCTTGGAGAAACCTCCCTTTATGATTTTACTATCAACAGGTCCTCTCGTTCTTTTTCTTGCTCATTTTACATAATACTTAAACTAATCTACAAAGTCTTTCCATAATTTGTTTTTTACCTTTTTGTATTTTTCATATTAAAAGGTATTTATTCAATTCATGAAGTACCTATTTAGATAATTGTTTATTAGGCATTAACTATTGAAATAATAGTAGCTACAATGATAATAATAATAATGAACTAGAGACTCTTCTTGAATTTTACATGTTGGCCAGATCTGATCTATTTGTTTAAATTGTTTGATTTGGAAGGTCATGCTCCCAAATTGGCTGTGTTTTAAGGGACAAAATATTCAATTTAATCTGTTCACTATGTAGAAACCCAGCAACAATTATACCAGTATTAAATTCAAATTACAGGCACAGTGCTATAGCTTGTATCCAAATACTTTAAAAGCAAACAGACACTTAGTATGTTTCTGAAAGGAGTAGAAACTAGAGGTTAGATACTAAATTCTTGATGAAGGTGAATGGTAATAGATGAAAGACATATTTATGTGACTTTTCTGGTAGTCAACTAATCCATATTTCACAAAGTAGCTGGAATGAAAGCAGAAATACATGGTTATATCATAAGGAGGAATCAGAGGCTGGAAGAAAATTCTATAAGTGCATGTAAACTTCCCAGGAATCTCTGGTCCCTGCAATACATGTGTTCACTATGAGATCCAAAGAATCAGGTGCAAAACAACTGAAACTGTCAAAACAGAAATTTCAGGGCAGAGGTATGCATTCTTTTATATTTAGCACACATTGATTATAATAAAACAATATGTTTGTTATGATCCAGATATTAGAATTGACTGACAATTATTTCAAAGTAGTTATTGTAAATATTCAGAGGTAAGGGGGAAATGTCCACACTAAATGGTCACATGGGAAAATGTCAGTGCATTTTTTTCAATTCTTAAAATTTATTTGGAACATTAAACATGATAGAAGTAGAAAAAAATATCTTATGAAGTTCCCTATGAAAGGAAATTGTGGCAGGTTCCTGATTAGACAGAAACTGTTCCATCTCCAAGGGAGAATATGCAGTATAACTGTGGCTTCATAGAATGAATTGGTAGTGTTCCCTCTGTTTCTATTTTGAGTAGTAGTTTGCAAAGTATTGGTATTAGGTCTTCTTTGAAGGTCTGATAGAATTCTGCACTAAACTCATCTGGTCCTGGGCTTTTTTTGGTTGGGAGACTTTTAATGACTGCTTCTATTTCTTTAGAGGTTATGGGACTGTTTAGATGGTTTATCTGATTCTAATTTAACTTAGATATTTGGTATCTGTCTAGAAAATTGTTCATTTCATCCAGATATTCTAGTTTTGTTGAATATAGACTTTTGTAGTAGGATCTGATGATTTTTTAAATGTCCTCAGTTTCTGTTCTTATATCTCCCTTTTCATTTCAGATTTTGTTAATTTGGATACTGTCCCTGGGTCCTCTGGTTAGTCTGGCTAAGGATTCATCTATCTTATTGGTCTCTCAAAGAACCAGCTCCTGGTTTTGTTGATTCTTTGTATAGTTCTATTTGTTTCTACTTGGTTGATTTCAGCCCTGAGTTTGATTATTTCCTGCTGTCTACTCTTCTTGGGTGTATTTGCCTCGTTTTGTTCTAGAGCTTTCAGATGTGCTGTTAAGCTGCTAGGGTAAGCGCTCTCCAGTTTCTTTTTGGAGGCACTCAGAGCTATAATTTTTCCTCTTAGCACTGCTTTCATTGTGTTCCATAAGTTTGGGTATGTTGTGGCTTCATTTTCATTGAATTCTAAAAAGTCTTTAATTTCTTTCTTTATTTCTTCCTTGACCAAGTTATCATTGAGTAATTTTGTTCAGCTTCCACGTGTATGTGGGCTTTCTGTTGTTTTTGTTGTTATTGAAGACCAGCCTTAGTTCGTGGTGATCTGATAGAATGCACGGGATTATTTCAATCATCTTGTATCTGTTGAGGCCTGTCTTGTGACAGATTATATGGTCAATTTTCAAGAATGTACCATGAGGTGCTGAGAAGAAGGTATATTCTTTTGCTTTAGGATGATATCTGTTAAATCCATTTGATTCATAACTTCTGCTAGTTTCACTGTGTCTGTTTAGTTTCTGTTTCCATGATCTGTCCTTTGATGAGAGTGGGGTATTGAAGTCTCCCACTATTATTGTGTGAGGTGCAATGTGTGCTTTGAGCTTTAGGAAAGATTCTTTTACGAATATGGGTACCCTTGCATTTGGAGCATAGATGTTCAGAATTGAGAGTTCTTCTTGGTAGAATTTTACTTTAATGAGTATGAAGTGTCTTTCCTTATCTTTTTTGATAACTTTAGGTTGGAAGTAAATTTTAGTAGATATTAGAATGGCTACTCGAGCATGTTTCTTGGGACCATTTGCTTGGACAATTGTTTTCCAGCCTTTTACTCTGAGGTAGTGTCTGTCACTGTGCCATCTGGTCATCTCTGGTGTTAGTTGGTCTTGCTGTCTCTGACTGGAGCTTGTTTTTACTGTGAGCCTGTAAGCCTGTGTCCACACTCCTGGCAAGACCAGCGCTCTCCTGGCCAGGGTTTGGCTGTGGAGGGCTGTGGAACAGTCTTAGCTCCCGGGGGCAGATGAAGACTGGAAGGGTCCTGTCCCAGCTGCTCTATTGTTCCTGTGCCCTGTGCGCTCCGGGCCTGTCCTGCTTTGGACAGTTATTGGAGAGAAAGTAGAGATCTCACCTCTGAGCTCAGGAGTGAGAGCACTCCTGGGAGACCAGCTCTCCTCTGTCAGGACCTGTGTACAGAGGGCTGTAGAACCCAGCTCCTGGGTGCAGATCCGAAAAACATCTTGTTATGTTTACTTGAAAGTAAAACATAGAATGTATAGATCATACTTTAATTGCATAAAGTTGAGTATAAAAAGAAGACCAAAGAAAAGACACCAATGGATTAATAGTATTAGGCCTTCAATGTATAGGGTATGGGGGCTATTTTTGCTCATTTTTACTTTTCTGTGATTCTGAATGTTTTATAATAAGTATGGAATACATTTTCCTCATATTAAAGAAATTGTCAGTGCCCAGTTCCTTCATTTATACTCTAGTTTCCCTGCTCCAGAAGCAGTTCACATAGCTTACTTACCTGTATTCTTAATTTCCATATTTCTTAATAACCAGCTGAATCAACTTGACTTTCCCCCAATTCCCTTAATCAATTACTATGGAAGGCAAGAATTTAGTTCTCTCATGCCTCTGGCATCATGTCACTTTATCCCTTTATCTGTCTCTAATATCTTATATTTCAGTGATTAGATCAAAATTCATTGTTCACATTGTTACTATTAATTTTAAAGTTAATGTAGTTTGCATGAGAGAGAGAGAGTGCGAGAGAGAGAGAGAGAGGTGTGATCTGTGGATACGTGTGTGTGCAGTGTTCATGTACAGAGTCTAGAGAAAGGTGTCAGGTACCCTCCTCTATCACTCTCTCCATTATTTCTTTGAGACAGGATCTCTCTCTCTCTCTCTCTCTCTCTCTCTCTCTCTCTCTCTCTGTGTGTGTGTGTGTGTGTGTGTGTGTGTGTGTGTGTATACCTAGAACTCATACTTTTGGTGGGCTAGACTAGCAGCCAGCAAGTCACATGGACCCTCCTGTCTCTGCCCTACATTACTGGAGTTACAGAGGTATGAAAGGCCTCACCCATATTGTTACTTAGTGGCTCTGATCCTAAAGCACAGAAAGTGGTTGTGATCACTGAGCCATTTCTCCAGCCTCAGACTATGTAAATTTAATTCATAGATCAGATATATGATATTTTTGATTGGTTTTCACAAGTTTTTGTTTCCCTTTGTGTTGATAACCACCTTTTTTACTAACTTCTTCTTAATCTATCATTAATTTGTCTTAAAACTAAAATTTTGGTAAATTTCTATAAATGCAGACATTTTAGGTAGCAGTTGGCGTTGTCTCCTCAGAGATCTGCTCCTCGAGCCATTTCTACTGTTCCCATCAGGACCAATTGATCTCGGTGCTTCCTGAACAGCTGTTGTCCTGGGATCACCCTTCACCACATCATCGGGGTTCTCCTTGACTTTTTTATTTATTGGATAAATAATAACCCTTCTCTGAGGTTTATTCCCTCGACTTAGTGTATTATTTCTCCCAGGAACTTAAGGGAAAGATAGATGAGAGCCTTGCCTTGAGGTTTGATTTCTATGTCAGGTGCACATGGCTGTCGCTCGGAATGCACACCACCCATACTCCATCTCACTGCAGCTTTCACTGTAACTGTTGAGAAATCTAATACTTTTAAAATTCTCCAAGCCTTTCATTTAGATGGATTTTTTCTCTCTCTTAATAATTTTAGCATCTCCCTGTCCCCAGGGGTCATCTATGTGACCCTCCCTTTATTCTGTTCAGTTGGTATATAGCAGACACTCTGTCTGAAATCCACACCCTCAGTAAGAAGACCGACTTAGAACATTTTTCTTTGCTAAGGGATCCTCTCATTTAAAGATAGCCCTTCTGGGGCTGTTACAAGTCAGGTATTGACAGTCCTCAAGTCATACTCTGATCTTTACATTTTTCTCCATTTTATTCTTCCTTCTGTTTTCTTTTTTTTTTTATTTTCTAAGGTTTTTTTTTTATTTACATTCCAAATCATTTCCCCTTTCCCATTTCCTCCCTCCCCGAAAGTCCCATAAGCACCCTTCCCTCCCTCTTTTCTCCATTCAACCCCCTCTTGTTTCTCTGTCCTGGCATTCCCCTACATCCAGTCTTTCCAGGACCAGGGGTCTCTCCTTCCATCTTCTTAGAAATCTATTGATATGCAAATTGTGTCTAGGGTATTCCGAGATTCTGCATTAATATCCCCTTATCAGTGACTGAATACCTTGTGTGTTCTTTTGTGATTGGGTTACCTCACTAAGGATGATATTTTCAAGTTCTGACCATTTGCCTAGGAATTTCGTGAATTCATTGTTTTTAATTGCAGAGTAGTATTCCATTGTGTAGATATACCACATCTTCTGAATCCATTCCTCCATTGAGGGACATCTGGGTTCTTTCCAGCTTCTGGCTATTATAAATGAAGGGGCTATGAACATAGCGGAGCATGTGTTCTTATTGCATGCAGGTAAAGCCTCTGGGTATATGCCCAGGAGTGGTATAGCCGGATCCTCCGGGAGTGTCATGCCCAGTTTTCTGAGGAACTGCCAGACTGCTTTCCAGAGTGGTTGTACCAGCCTGCAATTCCACCAGCAGTGGAGGAGTGTTCCTCTTTCTCCACATCCTCGCCAACAACTGCTGTCACCTGTGTTTTTGATCTTAGCCATCCTGACTGGTGTGAGATGGAATCTCAGGGTTGTTTTGATTTGCATTTCCCTAATGACTAAGGATGATGAACATCTCTTTAGGTGCTTCTCAGCCATTAGATATTCTTCAGGTGAGAACTCTTTGTGTAGCTCTGTACCCCATTTTTTAATAGGGTTACTTGCCTCTCTGGAGTTTAACTTCTTGAGTTCTTTGTATATCTTGGATATTAGCCCTCTGTCGGATGTAGGGTTGGTAAAGATCATTTCCCAGTTAGTTGGTTGCCGCTTTGTCTTTTTGACAGTGTCTTTTGCCTTGCAAAAACTTTGTAATTTAATGAGGTCCCATTTGTCTATTCTTGATCTTAGAGCATAAGCTATTGGAGTTCTGTTCAGGAAATTCTCCCCTGTGCCCATATGTTCAAGGTTCTTTCCTAGTTTCCTTTCTATTAGTTTCAGTGTGTCTGGTTTTATGTGGAGATCCTTGATCCACTTGGAATTGAGCTTAGTGCAAGGAGATAAGGATGGGTCAATTTGCATTCTTCTGCATGTTGACCTCCAGTTGAGCCAGCATCATTTGTTGAAAAGGCTATCTTTTTTCCACTGGATGGTTTTAGCTCCTTTGTCAAAGATCAAGTGACCCTAGTAGTGTGGATTCATTTCTCAGTCTTGAATTTTGTTCCATTGATCTACATGCCTGTCACTGTACCAATACCGTGCGGTTTTTAACACTATTGCTCTGTAGTACAGCTTGAGGTCCAGGATACTGATTCCCCCAGAGGTTCTTTTACTCTTGAGAATAGTTTTAGCTATTCTGGGTTTTCTGTTATTCCAGATGAATTTTCGAATTGCTCTTTCTAACTCTATGAAGAATTGAGTTGGGATTTTGATGGGGATTGCATTGAATCTGTATATTACTTTTGGTAAGATGGTCATTTTTACTATATTAATCCTGCCAATCCATAAGGATGGCAGATTTTTCCATCTTCTGAGGTCTTCTTCAATTTCTTTCTTCAGAGACTTGAAGTTCTTGTCATACAGATCCTTCACTTGTTTGGTTACAGTCACACCAAGATACTTTATATGGTTTGTGGCTATCGTGAAGGGTATCATTTCTCTTACTTCTTTCTCAGCCTGCTTATCCTTTGAGTATAGGAAGGCTACTGACTTGCTTGAGTTGATTTTATATCCAGCCACTTTGCTGAAGTCGTTTATCAGCTGTAGGAGTTCTCTGGTGGAGTTCTTTGGGTCGCTTAAGTATACTATCATATCGTCTGCAAATAGTGATAGTTTGACTTCTTCCTTTCCAATTTGTATCCCTTTGATCTCTTTTTGTTGTTTAATTGCTCTAGCTAGAACTTCAGGTACTATATTGAAAAGATATGGAGAAAGAGGGCAGCCTTGTCTAGTCCCTGATTTTAGTGGGATTGCTTCAAGTTTCTCTCCATTTAGATTGATGCTGGCTACCAGTTTGCTGTAAATTGCTTTTACTATGTTTAGATATGGGCCTTGAATTCCTGATCTTTCCAAGACCTTTAGCATGAAAGAATGCTGAATTTTGTCAAATGCTTTCTCAGCATCTAATGAAATGACCATGTGGTTTTTTTTTCTTTGAGATTGTTTATATAGTGGATTACGTTGATGGATTTCCTTATATTGAACCATCCCTGCATCCCTGGGATGAAGCCTACTTGATCGTAGTGAATGATCATTTTGATGTGTTCTTGGATTCAGTTGGCAAGAATTTTATTGAGTATTTTTGCATCGATATTCATAAGAGAGATTGGCCTGAGATTCTCTTTCTTTGTCGGATCTTTGTGTGCTTTTGGCATTAGTGTAATTGTGGCTTCATAGAACGAGGTGGGTAGTGTTCCTTCTGTTTCTATTTTGTGGAACAGTTTGAAGAGTATTGGTGTTAGGTCTTCTTTGAAGGTCTGATAGAATTCTGCACTAAAACCATCTGGACCTGTACTTTTTTTGGTTGGAAGACTTCCAATGACAACTTCTATTTCTTCAGGGGTTATAGGATGGTTTAGATGGTCTATTTGATCCTGATTTAATTTTGGTATTTGGTATCTGTCAAGGAAATTGTCCATTTCCTCAAGATTTTCTAGTTGTGTTGAATACAGGTTTTTGTAGTAGGATCTGATGATTTTTTGAATTTCCTCAGTTTCTGTTGTTATCTCTCCCTTTTCATTTCTGATTTTATTAATTTGGATACTATCTCTGTGCCCTCTGGTTAGTCTGGCTAAGGGCTTATCTATTTTGTTGATTTTCTCAAAGAACCAACTCCTCGTTTTGTTGATTCTTTGTATGGTTTTATTTGTTTCTACTTGATTGATTTCAGCCCTGAGTTTGATGATTTCCTGCCTTCTACTCCTCTTTGGTGTATTTGCTTCTTTTTGTTCCAGGGCTTTCAGGTGTGCCATTAAGCTCTTAGTGTATGCTGTCTCCCATTTCTGTTTGGCGGCACTCAGGGCTATGAATTTTCCTCTTAGCACTGCTTTCATTGTGTCCCATAAATTAGGGTATGTTGTGCCTTCATTTTCATTAACTTTCAAAAAGTCTTTGATTTCTTTCTTTATTTCCACCTTGACCAAGTTATCATTGAGTAGAGCATTGTTCGGCCTCCATGTGTACGTGGCTTTTCTTTTGTTTTTGTTGCCATTGAAGACCACCCTTATTCCATAGTGATCTGATAGGAGGCATGGGATTATTTCTATCTTCTTATATCTGTTGAGGTCTGATTTGTGACCAATTATATGGTCAATTTTGGAGAAGGTACCATGAGGAGCTGAGAAGAAGGTGTATTCTTTAGCTCTAGGATGGAATGTTCTATATATATCTGTTAGTTCCATTTGGTCCAAGGCTTCAATTAGATTCACTGTGTCCCTGTTTAGTTTCTGCTTTCCTGAACAATCCATTTCAGAGAGCGGGGTGTTGAAGTCACCCACTATTATTGTGTGCGGTGCGATGTGTGCTTTGAGTTTTAGTAAAGTTTCTTTTACGAATGAGGGTGCCGTTGCATTTGGAGCATAGATATTCAGAATTGAGAGTTCTTGATGGTGGATTTTTCCCTTGATCAGTATGTAGTGTCCTTCTGTGTCTTTTTTGATGACTTTAGGTTGAAAATCAATTTTATCTGATATTAGGATGGCTACTCCACCTCGTTTCTTGGGGCCATTTGCTTGTAAAATTGTTTTCCAGCCTTTTACTCTGAGGTAGTGTTTGTCTTTGACACTGAGGTGCGTTTCCTGCATGCAGCAAAATGCTGGGTCCTGTTTACGTATCCAGTCTGCTAGTCTATGTCTTTTAATTGGGGAATTGAGACCATTGATATTAAGAGAGATTAAGGTATAGTGATTATTGCCATCTGCCATTCTTGACGCTATCTTTATGTTTGCGTGGTTATCTACTTTTGGGTTTGATTCAAGAAGGTTATTATCTCATTTTTTCCAGGGTGTTGTTTCTCTCCCTGTATTGGAGGTTTCCACCTATTATCCGTTGCAGGGCTGGATTTGTGGAAAGATATTGTGAAAATTTGGTTTTATCATGGAATATCTTGGTCTCTCCATCTATGGTGATTGAGAGTTTTGCTGGTTATAGTAGTCTAGGCTGGCATTTGTGCTGTCTTAGTGTCTGCATGAGATCTGCCCAGGATCTTCTGGCTTTCATAGTCTCTGGTGAGAAGTCTGATGTGATTCGGATAGGTCTTCCTTTGTATGTTACTTGGCCCTTTTCTCTTACTGCTTTTAATATTTTTTCTTTGTTTAGAACATTTGGTGTTTTGATTATTATGTGACGGGAGGTATTTCTGTTCTGGTCCAGTCTGTTTGGAGTTCTGTAGGCTTCTTGTACGTTCATCGGCTTCTCTTTCTTTAGGTTAGGGAAGTTTTCCTCCATAATTTTGTTGAAGATGTTTACTGGCCCTTTAAGTTGCAAATCTTCACTCTCATCTATACCTATAATCCTTAGGTTTGGTCTTCTCATTGTGTCCTGGATTTCCTGGATGTTTTGGGTTAGAAGTTTTTGCATTTTGCGTTTTCTTTGACTGTTGAGTCGATGCTTTCTATGGAATCTTCAGCACCTGAGATTCTTTCTTCCATCTCTTGTATTCTATTGTTGATGTTTGCATCTATGACTCCTGATTTCTTCCCAAGGTTTTCTATCTCCAAAGTTGTCTCCCTTTGTGATTTCTTAGTTGTTTCTACTTCCTTTTTTAGTTCCTGGATGGATTTGCTGAGATCCTTCACTTGTTTGTTTGTATTTTCCTGTATTTCTTTAAGGTATTTTTGCATTACCTCTTTCAGGATTTCTGCCTGTTGACCCACGTTCTCCTGCATTTCTCTGAGCGATTTTTGTGTTTCCTCCTCATGGGAATCCATCTGTTGATCCATCGTCTCCTGCATTTCTTTAAGCAGTTCTCGTGTTTCCTTTGTAAGGGCATCTAACTGTTGATTCATTTCTTTAAGCAATTTTTGTGTTGCCTCCTTATGGGCATCCGTCTGTTGACCCATATTCTTCTGCATTTCTTTATGCAATTTTTGTGATTCCTTTGTGAGTGCATCTACCCGTTGATTCATCTCGTTAAGCGATTTTTGTGTTGTCTCCTTGTGCGCCTCCATCTTTTGATCCATGTTCTCCTGCATTTCTCTAAGCAATTTTTGTGTTTCCTTTGTAAGGGCTTCTAACCCTTTCATGACCTTTCATGACCTTTCATAACCTGATTCATGGTCTCCTGTAACTCTTTATGAGATTTATTTGTGTCCTTCTTGTGATCCTCTAATAGCATCATGAGAATTGATTTTAAATCCAGATCTTGTCTTTCGGGTGTGGTGGGGTATCCAGGACTTGCTGCTGTTGGAGAGTTGGGTTCGGATGGTGCCATATTACTTTGATTTCTGTTAGTAACGTTCCTACGTTTGCCTTTTGCCATCTGGTTACCTCTGATGTTAGTTGGTCCTGCTGTCACTGGCTGTTGGTTGGACCTCCTGTGAGCCTGCAAAGCTATTTCTGCCCTCCTTGGTTTACCAGGATTCCCCTGGCACAGATTTCTGGGACCTGCCCTGCTCCTGAGTGACTTTGGAGCCCTGATGTGCCTTGCCCCAAGTGATGTTATATTGGGGATTCCTTGCACATCCAAAGGCTCAGCGTAGTGGATTCCTGGAGCAGAGGTCACCAAAGGGAGGCTGGTAGGCTCCTGCCCTGTGCAGGGGTCTGTGATCTCTCCTAGAGTGCGGGGGGGGGGGCGTCTCTCTGCCAGGCAGAAGTCCCACAGCAGAGCTGGCATGCTGGTTACCGCAGATCTGCCCAGCTCTTGGGAGCTGCATACACACAATCCGCCCGAGACCCAAGCGATATTATGCCTGTCTGTCTCTGAGCCTGGCAGTCCCAACTTCCCGGCCACTGGAGCAAAGATGGCGGAGTGCACTCTGCACTCTCTCCGTGGCACTGGTCACCCTGCAGAGGCGATGGCCTGCAGATCTGGCACCCAGACGACCACAGCGCTGTCCCGTTCTTGGGAGAAGGCGGAAGCCCCAACAGGCCGTGTCCCAAGCGATGTTATATTGGGGAGAACCTGGGTACCTGTCTCTTCAGTGCAGTCTACCGGAACAGAGGTCGCGGAAGGCGGCTCTCATCTTCTGTCCTCCTTCTGTTTTATTATAGATCCCCTTTATCATCTGCATTTTCTGTTGACATTTATACTTCTGTAATGTTATTCTGAAAGTTGTTCTATCCCTCAGAACATCCCCTGCAGAACGCCTTTCCTTGTTTCTAGATAGATTGTCTCTCATTTCCTCTCCAAGGATATATCAGTTTTAGGTTCTGTTGAAATTTGTATTTCTCCTACTTCCAAAATCCCGTATCTGTTCCTCAGAAAGCCCTTTTCTGTCGGTCCATACTGTCCCGTGTTTGCGGTCTTTTCTCCTTCTGCCTTTCTGTTGTTTTCTCTACTCAGGACTGCTTTCCTTCCCCATGCATGTTCTCCTGCATACTTCATTAATGCTGCAACCTTTGTTTCCTTCCCATTTCTCCTTTATTTTCATTTCTAACTTTAGAATTAAAGCTCTCTTCTCCCGAATTCCTGATTATTTTGAGTTTCTAGTTTTATTCGTTACGAGCCAATTGCATTTTTTTCTTCAAACAATGAAAGTCTGTACAGGAAATTCCAGCCACAGCGTCAGATTTCCTACCATTCCTACCGTTGCTCCTTTAGTTGTTGCTCCAGAGAAGAGTTCTCTACTCTTCTAACTTTCAGCTGAGTCTGCTCACATGGGAGGGAATGAGAGGGGTGTTTGTTTGCCTCCATGTTTAGAAGCTGGCACTTATAGTTGATTGTTCTCCACCTCCCCAGGGCTTGATGGCCTGGCCCAGCCCCTCCTCTGTTGTTCTGCTTTTCTGGAAATAAGGCAGATCCCCAAACACCCAGGACAATGGTTCATCTATTTATTCATCGCAGGACACCATTCACTCTTGACAACTATTAAATCTTCCACATTTTTATATAAAATGCTATGCTAGAGCTATAACAAATTTTAAATTATTTAACAATAAACTTATTATATTTTAACACATATATTTACAGAAATTTATTTTATTTTTCAAAATCAGGAAAATTAATTTTTAAAAAGGCCTTAGTTTATATTGTTGTATCTCTTAACATCTGACTTAATTAAATAGATGCATTGTTTTGGTTTCAGACTGCAAAGAAAATTTGGCTACATTAAAGAGATGTGGTTGAAAGAGGAAGGAATTTTAGAATATCATTTTCCAGATAATTGCAGGTATTCTCAGATAAAAGCAGAATGCATTAAGTGGTAGTTTCTTCAAAGTTATTTACAATATAACTATATGGTATTGAATATGAAACTATGCAAGTGACCTTCTCATACTCTTGTCCAGCAGATCACACGGGTTTTGAGCTTTACAGAGATCTCTTACTCATGGGTAACGTTGTAATGGCCTGAATCAGTCAACTGGAAAATATTGCTTCACTGAGTTATGAGCTATATAAATCTTTCAAATGTTGACATATTTCATTATAAAATATCAAAATCTCAAACTTACTAATACCACCAGTGACCTATCTTGTTAAGTCATACAAGAAAGAGTTAGTCCTTTTGATGACAATCATCTAAATGTTTTACTGTAAAGTGGAATATGATTCCTGATCAGATGATTCTGAGAGTAAGTAAAGACTGAGAATGCTACTTTCCCAAAGCCTACTAATTGTGTCTAGCAACCATTGGGAGCTGAAACTTCATAGAGTCAATCATAGTGTGCTTGTTAGAAATGCAAATATTCAGGCCCCATTATAGTATATTAGTCAGGGTTCTCTAGAGTGTCAGAACTTATAAAATGAATTCCTATGTATGTATGTATGTAAATATGTGTGTATACACACACACACACACACAGAGAGAGAGAGAGAGAGAGAGAGAGGATTTATTAGAATGACTTACAGCCTGTGGTCCAGCTAGTCCAACAATGGTTGCCTATGAACAGAAACTCTAAGAATCCAGTAGTTGCACAGTCCATGAGGTTGGATGTCTCAGCTGGTCTTTAGTATACACTGGAATCCCAAAGAAGGTAGGCTGTACTGCCCGTGAAGGAATGGACTTCTAAAAATGGACTTCTAAAAATGCAAGAGCAAGCAGGCAAAGAACAAAAGCTGCTGCTGCTGCTGCTGCTTATTATTATTATTATTATTATTATTATTATTATTATTATTATTATTCTTGCTCCTCCTCTTCCTCCTCCTCCTCCTTCCTTTTTCTTCTAAGTCCTTATGTAAGCTACCAGCAGAAGTGGAACCCAGATTAGATATGTAGTAAAGATGTGTCTTCCTGCCTCAAAGATCCAGATTAGAAGTAGATCTTCTTCAAATTAAGAAGTTCACAGATGTGTCCTCTATTTTTTGGGTTTCAGTTAACTCTAAATGTAGCCAAGTTGACCACCAAGAATAACCATCACCCAGAAAATAAGAAACCTTGAAACTCCATGTGCTTCTCGTATACTTGAAAGTTTGGGAACCCGCCGGGCAGTGGTGGCGCACACCTTTAATCCCAGCACTTGGGAGGCAGAGGTAGGCGGATTTCTGAGTTCGAGGCCAGCCTGGTCTACAAAGTGAGTTCCAGGACAGCCAGGGCTACACAGAGAAACCCTGTCTCGAAAAACAAAAAAAAAAAAAAAAGAAAGTTTGGGAACCACTGTAAGATAAGAAAGTGGTCTGTATTTGATGTCTAAGAATACATTTGTCACCAAAGTTTTGCCACAAGACTTAATTAATACAGAGGATTCTGTTCTAAGGGAGAAAAAAATCTATTGTCCTAGAAATTGGCTTTTAGAAAATTATTACTCTTGGTTGTCAAGATCATAGCTTGAAGACATTTAATTTTCAGTAACTTTTTCTCATATAAAAGTTGGCATTGGGGCTGGGAAGATGGCTCTGTGGTTAAGAGCACTGACTGCTCTTCCGAAGGTCCTGAGTTCAAATCCCAGCAACCACATGGTGGCTCACAACCATCCGTAATGGGATCTGATGCCCTCTTCTGGAGTGTCTGAAGACAGCTACAGTGTACTCATAATAAGTCAATCAATCAGTCAATCAATCAATAAGTAAATAATTGACATTTTCCTGTCTTTGGTTTTCGTCAGTTATGATACCCATCAATTTTGTCTCCTGCTGTGGAAGAGAAATGAAACATGGAAGAAATGCTACCGCTGGAGGCCTAAGAGATGCAGTTTCTAATTTGAGAGTTTGTTAGATTTAAAAAAGCATAAATGACCATTTAAAAACCTCATTGCCAGAACAACTATGAATTTACCCCAGTATAAATAAATGTGAATAAAATAGATCTGAGAATAGCATTAATTTATGACCATTTCTGCAAGCAATGGGACATTAGAATGACTTGCTCAGTTCGTTTTCTCATACCACTCAGGGCTGGCACCACCTTCAAGGGCCTATACCCTCCTATATCATCATTAATGAAGAATGTCTTACATGCCTATGTACAATCAATCTGATGAAAGCCTTTTCTCAACTGACATGCATTCTTGCCAGATGCTTGTGTCAATTTGACAAAACAAACAAAAAGCATAATTGTCCTTGTAAACTTTACATACCAATACATCACTATTAGACCATACCCTTTCCTTTCTTCTTTATCCCCAATATGTTGCATTAATAATACAGTATAAACACAGTTTAACTTTAAAAGTCCAACAATTGTTTTTGAAAGAATCAAACACTTAAAAACTTCAGTCTTGTTAAATATCCAAAGTCTCATACCCATGGGTTCCTATAAAGTAAAAAGGAAAAGAAAAGAAAAAAAAACTAGCTTGTTGTTACTAGGGAAGAACTAGAACATAGTCATAACCTGAACAGAGCAAAAGCAAACTCCAACAGTGTTAAATTAAACCGTGTACCTCTATATCCTGAATCTGGACTCTCCCATTTGAAGAACACATAGCTCATCTCATGGGTTCAGTCCAGCTCCACTCAGCAGCTGCTGTTGTCTTCGATAGTCCTCCCCAGGTCCTGGTATCTCCAAAATGCTGGGGTCACCTCCACCAATGGCATCCTGGCCTCCATTCAGGGTCTCTTACTCTGCCACACAGTGCCAAACCTCTCTATGGTCCCTTCAGTCTTGGAAAATTCCACGGCTACAAGGCTGCACCTTCACCAACGGCCTCTCCTTTCAGTGGTGCCAATCTCAATTGCTCTCAGTCAATCCTTCAATCCTGAAGCTCTCATGGCACCCAAACCAGCATTGCCTGGGAGATTCTTGCAGCTGTCAGCATGAGAGGAGAGGCATCTTTAGTCCACTTTGAACCACAACAGTGTGCTGAGCCTGAGGAAATACTCCCTCATGCTCTCACCTCAGTGATGCCAGTCACTCATTCCAGCTGCATCCTCCCCTCTCCCCCAGATCCTCAGCTCCTCCCTTTCCCTTCAGAAAAGAGCAGGCCTCACACGGATAGCAACCAAACACAGCATAACAAGATGCAGTATGACTAAGAACACACCCTCATGTCAAGGCTGGGTGAAGCAACCCAGTAGGAGGAAAAGTATCTCAAGAGCAGGCAAAAGAGTTAGCTGCTCCCCTACTTCCACTGTTAGGAGTCCCCCAAAAAAATCCAAGCTATGCAACCAAAGCATGTGTGCACAGGACCTAGCATAGGGCCACACAGGCTCCGCGGTTACTGCTTCAGACTCTGTGAGCCCCTATGATCCTTGCTCAGTTGATTCTGTGGGCTATGTTCTCCTGGTGTCCTATATCCCTCTGGCTGTAACAGTCCTTCCTCCTCTCTTCTATGGGGTTCCCTGAGCTCTGTCTGTGGGTCTCTGCATCTGCTCCATCAGTTGCTGGGGGAAGCCTCTCTGGTGACGATTGGGCTCGGCACTGATCTGAGTATAGCAGAATATCATTAGGAAGTGTTCATTTACTTTTTTTTTGTTTTTTGTTTTTTGTTTTTTTGTTTTGTTTTGGTGTTGTTGTTTTCTTTGGTTTTTTGGTCAGTAGTTTCTTCTTAAAGACAGCTAGCTAATTTTTCAGTCACAGCTAACAAGCATCATGTGTCCCAATAAAGGAAAAGTTTCACCTCAGTGGTTTTAGTCTCTTGCTAGCCACTAGCCAGAGGTGATTTCTGACCAGAAACCACAGATTCTGAATACAAAATACCACAGGCACGGCTCTGATAGAGTTTTTCAGGCTCTCTCACACTTCCCTCTGGAACTTCACAAGCCTGGTCTCCATCATCTGCACTGCTCTCACTCTTCTCTTCCACATTCCCACGACTGCTCTGTGAGCTCTGAGTACTCAGTGCAGTGTCTGAGACAGAGTTCCCAACTCCTACAGTTCCCCCCAAAACAGCATGGACAGGTGTGTGGCAGAGATACCCAAGGCTGGCACAAATCCTCAGGAATGGAGATTCACTCAAAACGTGTTTTGTGTAATATATTGTTGAAAATGAGGTAAGAACTAACATTAACTCAAAGCTCTCTGTGCACCAGTATTGTTGTGGCCCCTTATAAATGTAAACTTGGAAAACTCTTCTGACCTTGTGCTAAAGGGAAGCCCAAACCAGCAGCATTAACATCACCTATGAGTTTTCAAAAGGGCAGTCCCAGTCCCTACTCCAGTCCTTATAAATTAGAATGTGCATGTAATAATGCCCTCAGATGCTTCGCGTGCGGACACTGGACTAACAATACAAAGCTCATGAGCACCGAATTTCCCTAAGCAAGTAAGCATCGTAAAGAGAGTCTGGGAGACGATGATGGCCGACCATTTAACTAATACTTTTCCCCACAGAGCAGAAACCATTGCTCTTCCCATTCACAATTTCCCTCACTAGTTACTTTGAAGAAGCATAGTTCACAACCTGTTTTCTAGGTGAAAATAATAAAAGTAATCATTCGGCTTCCACTTGAAATTTTCACTTTAAAAGCATTTGCCCCCGACAGAAAGGCTAAATTTAAGCTCCTGGTCTATAACAATGAACCTGGAAGATTGCAGCCGAGTTTGTGTGTGACTGGGGGTAAGGCAATCACAAGCTTCCTTAGCTCTGTAGGAACTTACCTCTCTGTTGTACTTGAGAGCCCAAGTTCAACTGTTGTCAGGATTCTCCCACAGGCTTATCCTGATGAGCAAAAGACAAGAGCAAGTGGGACAGTTAGACCTTAGCCTGAGGAGATGAGCGAGCTGGCGTGCAAAACAGAAAATGTCGTTTTTATGAGCTAGGAGGTATTTTTATGGTTTGCCTTGAGTGAATAGCTCTGATGTTGGGAGAACAGACTGGAAACAGCTGGGCTGCACTTTGGATCAGTTGCCACAGCAACTTGATACATTTGTCTCTGGTGTCATTTGATCCCTTTAAGAGCTGTATTACCTCAGCCTGGATGTTTGACTTTGGGGCTTTCTGTGCAGTAAGCATTGTCTGATTGTGTTTCTCAGATTACATGCAGTGTTAATTATATTCATTTGGAAGTTTGGAGTTTAGGATTACAGAACATAGCTACCTCACAGGTGACTGGAACTCAGGATCCTATCAAACTATCATTATAACTGTCAAAACTCTAATTTCCAAGAGCAAAATACACCTGATGCTGTCAGGGAAAACCATGCAGATTTCAAAGCCACCCCAAAATCTCCACTTTAGTGATAGATTCCATTTTCTCACCTCAGGTAAACTTTATGAACAATGCTTTTGTAACTTAATCCCAATGTAAGTTTATGTTGGTAGTTACATTTAATTTTTGTCTTGGCCAGAATTTTAAGCAAGAGGCACTCCATTTGGATTTTCAAAGTAAAATTGAACACACTTGTAGGATATGAAAAACAGCTTAATTTTTTCTTTTTAAGTGTGTGAATGATTGATGTGTTGATGAGAGACTGAGAGTGAACCCAGCTACTGTCCTTAGATAAAGGGCTGACGACATTCTGTGAGTCGTTTGCCCTGACAGACATTTGTTCTCCTTTGGCCAAGTGTCTATTTTGCCTCTTTGATGAGAAATGGTCAGGCAGCTTCATCCTGTCTCCCAGGTTCATGGCAGCTACAGCCATAAGTCTTGATGCATGGACATCACTGTGTCTGTGTCCACTGTCACCCCACCCTTTTCTCTAAAACTCACATTTATCTGGAGGAACAAAAGCTCCTAAGAGTTCAGCAGAGAAAGGGAAGTATAATGTCATTAGAATTTATGTTGAATGGTTTGGAGAATTGCAGAAAATAATTTCATTGTTGTCTAGAGTTACATGGCTATTGCTGGGCAGACAGTCTCCTGGACATCGCCATTATACAGCAGCATAATTGTGGCTTCCTGCTGGCATTTCGGTGTGGAGATGGATTGCTGTTTCCTGTCTTTCCCTCTCTGTTACTCCCTTCCCACTTCATTTCATACAAATAAAAGGAAACAAAGTTAGCAGTAAATAAAAGAACCACTAACAATAAACACTTCTGTTAAAGTTCCTTCACAAACGTCAAGGAATTCAAATATTCTGTAATTCTAAAATTCACTTACACCATGTGTAATTAGTATAGTTTTTCCAATGCATGCCCAGCTTTCTCATGAGATGCTTTAATAGGAATCACATGAAAAATGTGGCCAAGCATTGTAAGTGCTTTTAACATTTGCATTTCTCATTCTCTGTGGGTAATTCCGTAAATCTGGGGTTAGCCTAATAGGATTGGAAGAGGGCAGTGAGGAGCCAATGAGGTTGGGAAAGCAACCCTCCTGTGGGGAAATTTGGCATGACCTTAGTGACAGAGCAATGATTTCCTGAAACATGGAGGTTGTTTCGTTTCATAAAAAGCTGAGGTTCGTCATGTGGAGGGCGCAGAAGCTCTTCCAGGCATGGAGCACACAGGAACATCCCCAGCAGCAGCATTTTCAGTGTCAAGGAAATCACCTTGACTTTCAGCCTAAAGAATGAACAGCTACAAACTTCAGAAATCACAAGAAACAACTTCAGAAGTAAGCCATTTCCCAAGTCTGTGTCCCTCTATCTCAGGAGCCAAGACCCACCCCAGTGATTCCCTTTTAGGTTTGCAAGAGCCCTGAGTCGAGGACCAAGATTGAGCATCCTTCCTCCTGCCCTCACACTACACATTGCTAAGCCCTCACTTCCAAGGTCGCCTTTTCAAGATGCATTTTACACAGAGCATAGAAAGCCTCCATAAAATTATAAATTTATGTGTATATAATAAGAGAGACAAGGAAGACTTGTGGGTATTGGGACTAAGAAGAGTCTTTCTTAGACCATTCTTCATTGCTTTGGTCAATACTTTATATGTGATTCATGCTTTTTAAAAAATAACTATTGAAAGAATTGGGGTGGCACACAGAAAAACATAGCTGCATGCAAGCCAACTTTTTCTAAGTCATGTATTTTTCCTGGGACTACTATTTGCTTGAGTTTGGATTCAAGACATGGGAAAGGAGACAGTATACACTATCGTGATCTACCTAGTTTCTATGAATCCTCTACTTGGAGATTCATGGAATGTTACTGAATGGCACAGTTTCCTTCCCAAAACTTCTGGAAATGTCTAAGGACAAATATTTTTTTTAGTCCCATTATAGTAAGAATTTTAATTAAAAGAAAAGAATGCAAAACCTATGTATCTAATAATTAGTAAACAGATTGTAAAGAGCCACTGAGCTCTTTGTCACAGCACATTTTGCAAATTCTATTCAATAATTGATAACTGCTTTCCTATCACTCACGTTCGTATTCTGCTTTGGCTGTCTAAGAAGCTATGCTGAATGTGTCTAATAGAATAAGAATATACATGTTAAGGGTTAAACCACCTGCACATCTGATGATCACCCATGAAAAAAGTATCTTCGTAAACTTCAACTTAACACCAAACATTGAAAATAGGTTCTCTCTTAAGGTTTCCTTGTAGGGGACAGAACAGTGATAGTAAGGTTGCTAATAAGATAGCTTTCCTGATCACAACATAAAGTACATGTGTGTTCCTGAAAAGCACTCAGAGGAGATATTTTAAAGTCTAACAAATATCATACCTTACTGTAGGTTTTAAGGTTTACAGCCTTTACTATGTAACTCTGTAGACTTAAGTATGTTTTCTCCAGTCCTACTCTCTCTAGAACTTTTATCATAAAAGCATAATGGGTTTTGTCAAGAGCTTTTGCTGGGGCTATTAAATGATCATGAGATTTTTGCATTTAAGTCCATTTATATGATTTATTACATTTACTGGCTTACATGTGTTTAACCAGCCCTGGGTTTCTGGGATCAAGCCAACTTGATCTTGATATGTGCCTGTATTGTTTTTGCTAGTATTTTATTGAGGACTTTTACATCTGTATTCATTGGGGATATTGGTCTGTAGATTTGTTGTTGTTGTGTCTTTTTGTTTTGGCAAACTTAAGAAGTGTTGGTTGTAGTTCTTTGAAAGTCTGATAGAATTCTGCTGTGAATTCATCTGGGCCTTCATTTAAACAGAAGGCTTTCATTACTGTTTGATCTCTTTTGTTATAGGTCTGTTTAGGTTTCTGACCTCTTCTTGGCTTAACTTCAGTAGTTTGAATGAAGCAAGAAATTCCTCCATTTCTTTTAGATTTTCCAAATTATTCTAGTACAGGTTTTTAAGTATTCTCTTATAATATTCTGAATTTCACTGGTGTCTATTGTAATGATTCTCCTGTTGGTTTCTGGCTGTGTTAGTTTGGATCATCTCTTTCTTTCTTTTGGTTAGCTAGGGCAAGGGTCTGTCAATTTTGTTTATAGTTTCCAAGAACTGACCCTTAGACTCGTTGATTCTTTTGATTGTTCTCTTTGTTTTATTTCATTAATTTCTGTTATGGTTTTTATTATCTCTTGTAATGGACTGGGTTTGGGTTTCTTTTTCATCATCAAGTCATTATTTGTACTCTTTCTGATTTTTAGTAACCTTCCCTTCATCTTCCCAAATCTGTGGGGGTACAGTGTTGGGTTTTCATTTTTATTTTGTTCCAAGAACATTTTGGCTTCTTTTTTTATTTCTTCATTGACTCCTTAATCAGTAATGAGCTGTTTATCCCCATAAGCTTATATACTTACTAGAATTTTGTTTGCTGAAGATTTTAATTTTATTTGCATAATATTCATATATGATACATGGAATTATATTGATTTAGTGTATTTATTAAGGTTAGTTTTGTGTTTTGCATGAGGTCTGTTTTAGAAAAGTTTCCATGTACCCTGAGTATAAAGAGAATTTTTATTCTTTGGTATTTGGGTGGAATATTCTGTAGATATCAGTTAGGTCCATTTGATTTAAGTTGTCACTTAATTCTGAGATTTCTCTTAAGCTTTTGTCTAGATGACCTATCTATTGGAGAAAGTAGGGTGGCGAATTCACCTACTACTAAAGGGTTTGTGTTAATCTGCATCTTTAATTCCATGAGTATGCTTTTTATGACATAGTTACCAGAGTTTGGTGCAAATATGTTTAGTATTGTGATAATTTCTTGATACCTTGATTAGAATGAAGGCTTGTCTTTAACACTTCTGATTAGTTTAGTTTGAAGGCTATTTTGACAGACAGTAGGATGTCAACACCTGCTTATTTCCTGATCTGATTGATTTGGAATATCTTTTCATCCATTCACTTTAAGGTGATGCCTATCTTTAAAGATAAGATAGATTTCTAACAGACAAGAAAAAGATTCTGTTTTGTAATACATTCATCTAGCTTGTTTTTGTTGTTTTGTTAATATTTAAATGTGTTGAGTGCAATTAATTTTTTGGTCTCTTTCTGTGTCTTCTTAGTCATGCTTTGTATTTCATTATTTATAATTTCATTTGATTACTCTGTGTGTAGAACTTGCTTATATCCTTCCATTTGGTAAGATACCATCATATCTCACCAGTTATGCCTTTAAAAGAGGTCCAGATTCCAAACATTTTAAACCATTTCCACCACTACAATCAGAATTCAAATAATTTAAATTCTTCATCCATATACTGCAGTCAGATGCCACCTGGTCTGTTTGCTTCATTTCAGTGCTCACTTAGGTTAATCTTATCATGACTTCCCTCAGAATCATTCAGTGTCCCTTAGTCCAACTAAAAGTAAATCCAAGTCTAATGCTGGTAAAGTGGCCAATGGAGCTGCATACTGATTCTCTGAACACTTTTGCCACCATACTCCCACCCTCACACAGCTCTGCCCTGCTATCCTTCCTGTTCCTAGAAACCTTACAGTGATGCTTACTTCCACTCCTTAAATCTTCGCATTTACTTTCCCCATTACCCAAAACCTTTCTTCCCTAAATCTATAGGAACTTAGGTATCCTCCTTACGTATACCTCTACCTCCTTTGAGACAGAATGCCTCATTGGCCTGGAGCCCACAATTACTCTATATAGACAGCTCAGCAAAGCCCAGGCACTACATTGTCTCCATTGCCTCAGTGAAAATGTGAGCCCAGACGTGAACCCCACTCCTGGCATTTTTATGTGGTTGGAGGATCAGATTCAGGTCTTCATTTTTGCAAGGTAAGCACTTTACCAGCCAAGCCATATACCCAGTCCCTATGTAATAGCTTGGTCCCACTTCATATTTTTCCTCATTGTATTTATCCCTAATATGAAACAATTTGCTATCTTTAAACTTTCCAGAATGTAAGCTATCCAGGAAAAAAGAAATTGTCCTATTGACTACCTGAATTCCCAGTATCTTTAGTACTTGGTACATAGACCTTTGTATGATTGCTGAATGGGAGAATCGAAGGAAATTTGGTGAGTCTAGAGGCCTAGTGATTTGAGTCCCTAGACAGATTTAGGACTAACGTAAAAGGCAATGTATTTATTGACCTATGCTGTTTGTGTTCTTTTTTTTTTCATTGCTGCAATAAAACTCCAACAACTTAAGAGCTGGAAAGAGCGGGTTCAGTGCATGAAGCGCTTGCCATGCTTGGCTGCTGACATGAGTTTGATCCTCAGACCCCTCGAGCTGTTCCTCTACCTCCACACTAAGGCAGGGGCATGCCCAAAGACATGCATCATGCACATACGCATATCATACACACGCGAGATAATATGTTTTCTAAAGTTTAAAGCAACTTAAGGAAAGAAAGATCTATTTTGGTTCACAGTTCAAGAATAAAAATCTATTGTGAGAGGAAGGTACAAAAGAGGGATGTGGTTCAGGAAGCAAAGAACGATCCCTGTTGATTCTCTCAGGACCCCACCCCATGGACCAGTGCCACCCACATCTAACCCAGCCCTGAGCTCCCCTTACAGGCATGTTTAGAGGTTTGTCTCCTAGGTGACTGTAGATTCTGCCAATCAAAATGAACTGTCATGTTTCAGATGCTGAACATCCAAAACTGAGTCCTAGCTACAAAACAAAAAGATATGTAGCTAGACTAGGTTTGCTTCTTCAAGGTATATTATAAAAAATATTAATTATCAAGCTTGTTAAATAATTAAAGCATGAGATAATAAACAAATATGTGAGACTTTCATGTAATTGGTATTTTTTCAGTATAGTTCTCAGTCTTGGGAAAGCGCCCCATGGATGTACTTTGGGAAGTGCTACCCTACTGCCGATTCCATATCTGACTCACATATATTCAACACAATATGTATTTTTATACCAACCATAAAAATGATGGGCATGTTATTAAATGAACATAAAAAGATAAAGTCTTTTTGTTTGTTTGTTTGTTTTATTTTTAGTAGAGCTTAAAATCTTGCCTTTTACTGTGGTACAAACCCAAAGTAAGAACAAATTTTAGACATTGGAGTTTATTGTAATAAGGTCGTACTTCAATGTCCCTCACAAATCCCAAAGGATTTTCCCTCCATAGTAGCTAAGAGTTGACAGTTCGGCTGCGCCAAGGAAAATTGTAGACCCAATTATTTGGATACGAATTTCCTGCTATGGTCAAAGCTATTTGACTTGAGTGATTGTCATCATTCTTAGCCTACAGAGAATAGGCTACATTCACTTAAGAAATGGTGTGTGTATTAATATAGTCTATCCATGAAGTCATTCAACAACTGTTTCAATGAACAATAGTTCTCCTTGGAGGGTGGCACAGACATTAATTGAAGGTAAGATTCTTGTTCATTGGCTGTGATAATTTTGAAAAGCATTCATCTCAGAAAAAAGAGTAACTTATAAGGTCATCTTCAAAATTGATACAATAATTATAAATATCAAGCAAAACATTCAGTCTCACTCTTTGTTGTCTCTTACAAGCTACCTCCCAAATTAATTGTCTACATTTCTTTTGGCTGTATAATTATTTTTGAAATATGTAAGCTGTTCTGAAGTCCATAGTATAGTGTAAAAAACATCAAATAAACAACCCTACTAATAGAGAGACTGAGATAGGAGAAGCATGATTTCAAGACCATTATGGGGTACACAGCAAGACATTGTCACGTGCAAGCAAGCAGAAAGTGTACATGGATTGTACGATATTAGACATATCTCTCCAATTACTAAATTATAGAGACCACTTAGTGACAGTCAACAAATTTCTAATTCCTCATATTTTTGAATTTAAATCGATTAGGATATGTTGGTAATATTAATTTTCATATTAAGAGATATTAAGAAAAAGTAATTGTTACTTCCTGTTATTTTTGTTGTTAGAGGTGGAATTATGTTTGTGTGGGTTTGTTGAAAGATTACTTTCTTGCTTTTTCTAGGTTGTAGTTTCCTTCTTGTGTTGGTATTTTCCATATATTATCCTTTGTAGGGCTGGATTTGTAGAAAGATATTTGTGTAAATTTGGTTTTGTCATGGAATATCTTGTTTTATCCATCTATGCTAATTGAAAGTTTTGCTGAGTATAGTAGCCTGGGATGGCATTTGTATTCTCTTAAGGTCTGTATAACCTCTGCCCAGGATCTTCTAGCTTTCATGGTCTCTAGTGAGAAGTCTTGTGTAATTCTGATAGACCTGCCTTTATATGTTACTTGACCTTCTTCCCTTACTGCTTTTAATGTTCTTTCTTTGTTTTGTGCATTTGGTGTTTTGATTATTAGCTTTTAATATTCTTTATTTTTTTAGTGCATTTGGTGTTTTGATTATTATGTGATGGGAGGATTTCTTTTCTGGTCTAGTCTATTCGGAGTTCTGTAGACTTCTTGTATGTTCATGGGCATCTCCTTCTTTAGGTTAGGGAAGTTTTCTTCTATAATTTTGTTGAAGATATTTACTGGCCCACCCCCCCGGAGCTCTGACTCACATTTCTAAAAGCTGAGAACACCAACTGACTCACTAGGGCTGTAAACGTGAGAACTCATACTGAAGCTTTCTTCCCCTAGGCACGCATTGCACAGTGTTACTTGGTTCAGCTTTGTCTGTAATAACAGAGTTTAACTAAAGTGTTTTGGTAATAGAGAATTTGCTAAATAAAGTCATAGTATATTCATGTAATAGAATGCTAATGTAATTTTAAAACATAAGATTTTGTGTACTAATTCAAACAATTCCACATGACAGTTTTCAGAGGTGAGAGTAGTCACAGAGGGTAGAATGTTCTGTTTGCATGTGTGTTTAAAGTCACCAAAATACAAAAACTGGCAACATTTGTTGCATAAAAAGGGAGAAATGAGATCACAAAGATAGAAGCAGAAGGGAAACTTCTCACCATAAACTCTCTTCCTTTTGATTTTGAGCCATGTGAATCTATTAGCTCTTTGCAAACTAAAATTAAATGGGGATTTGGAAACCCTGAAACCATGTTTTGCTCTTCTAAAACCAGAATCCCATTTGAAGTCGCTGCCTCCACATCTTTTTGTTTTGCTTCCTTTGAAGGATCGGATCCTTTCCATTCCCTTCAGTGTTTCTCCTACAATCAATCCCAAGCTACTGACTCTTGTTCTAGTGTTTTCTGTGCCAGAAAGACTCACACAACCTGGCAGAAAAGCTGTATCTGGGAGAGGGGAGACAGAGGAATGTCAAGCATTGTAAATTCAAGGTGGGGGTCCTGAGATGAGCCCCAGCCTCTGCACCAGTCCTTACTTGCAGTTTAGCTTTCTCATCTGGAAAGGTCTGAAGAACAGACCTTCATTGGGGGAGGTTCTAAGGATCAGTGAAACTATACATGAAAGGTGCTTATCAAACACATCTGCACAGAAGAGAGGGGTTATTTGTGAAAAGTATATGAGGTATCTAGTGGCACAACCTGATAGTAGTAGCATTGTTAAGGACTCTTTGGTTGTAACACCATTCATTATAAGGAACCACAAACTGCCAATATCTTCAGGCTGTGGAACTCCATCCTTAGTACACAGGGGGCATTATGAGGAGGCTGAGATGCAGACACATCTAATGCCAGCTGTTGCCTCTGTGTTTCATTGGGCTCCCTTTGCCAAGGGCTTTGCTGTGACCAAGGAAGTCTATGGTACTTGCTAACATCTGTCTTTGTAATGGTGTGGACTAGATGTAGAAGTAGAACTTAGAGTTATTCTTTAGAAGTATATGAAGGGAAATTAGGAATGAGCTTTATAACAAGTCAACAATTTTATCTCATGGTCTGTAACACCTAGAGATGAGAGGGTCCTCAGCATCATGTAGTCCTTCCACAACTATAAAAAGAAATACCAGGCATCAGCTGTATACCCTACTGTGTAAAACTGCCAAGAACCCCCCAGGATCACTCCCTTCCTACTCAAAAGCCATGACTATTCTCACACCCAGCAAACTGCAGTGTGCTCACCCCAGCACAGCATGGCGGTCTTCATTCAGACAATTACCCAAGGTCCCACCTGCTAACTGAGAAGAAATCAATAGCAGGAAAGCAGTGTAGCCTCAGTAGTGATACAGCCACATTTTAACCAAACAAAAACTGATGTTCCTGCTCTTAGCTTCATCAACTCAGTGAAGTTTATTTAGTCCCATGCAGTCTCCCAGAGAGGAAAACACTAACACTCTTGGCATCTGTTGTCCATTCGCTTTTCTACCTTACATGTGGACCTCTTTTCCTGAATAGTTTCTATCAATTTTGACCAGGATGTTTTTGCTTCTTTTCATTATTTTAAAAAGCTCTCGTATGTACATTTTCTCAGAGAGGATTCATTATTGACTCTCTTCCTGAGAAGAAAGGACAATTTAACTACACAAGTACTGTTACAGTAGCCTTAATAAAATAAAATAAAATAACTGGAAGCAGAATTAGATTTAAATTTGATACATATCCACCATTTAGAATAGGTTTCACTGCTATTTTTGTTTTGCTTATAATATTCTATGTGAAACAGGACATTTAAATATAAAAGTGAAGCACACTTGGTTCCCAGTTTAGCCTCATTATTTTCTCAGACATACAACTGAATAATTTCTATTTGCATGCTTCTAGCACACATTGCAATATTTTTACTATATATATGAGAAGCCATAAACTATATAGTATTGCTTGCATGCTTGAAAAATCATATAAGCCACATAACTTTAATTTATGCAACAGTACATGAATATGGAGAGGTTATATATATATGCTCATTTTGTTTTGTGGTTTGTTTTTATTTTATAAGTTGGCATGCAAAATAATGGGTTTCATTATGGCATTTCCATACTGCTTGGTTCCTGCTGGTCTCCCATCCTCCTCCTGTGGTCTATCCAAATGCCCTCCTGGTGGGTTTCTTCCTGTGACCTCCAGTTCCAGGTCACTTGTTTTCCATGTCCACTTCCCTCCAGCAGGTCTCCTTTGTTTCATCTCTTCTCATGGATGTCTATTTGCATGACATTTAGACACACACACACACACACACACACACAAAATTACAAATGCATACATACAAATTAAAATATAGGAACCCTGTATGAGGGCAGACATGCAGTATTTATCTTTATGAGTCTGGCTTTTTTTTTTTTGCTCACTGGTAAATATCATGGTTTCATTTTCTTCATAACTCAATAAAATTCTACTGTGTATATATACCATGTATTTTTGATCCATTCATCTAAGCTGACCCTATTTCTTGGCTATTATAAATAGTCCAGGGCTAGAGAGGTGGCTCAGGGGTTAAGAGCACTGACTGCTTGCTCTTCAAGAAGTCTGGAGTCCAATTCCCAGCAACCACATGGTGGCTCACAACCATCCATAATGGGATCTGATGCCCTCTTCTGGTGTGTCTGAAGACAGCTACAGTGTACTCATACATAAAATAAATAAGTAAATCTTTAAATAAACAAACAAATAAATAAATAGTACAGCAGTAAACATGGGCAGTAAAGAGAAAACATCTCTATGACAGAATTGATGGTCTTTCCACTCTGTGTCTAGGAATGGTAAAACAGTTATGTGCTCATTCTAATTTTAATTCTTGAAAGACCCTCTGAAGTGTTCAGTAGTCACTGCACACAATTATACTTCTCAGCAACAAATAAAGATTCCTCTTTCCCCAAATCCTCCACAGCATTTTTTGACCTTTGTTTCCTTGGTGTTAGCCAATCCTACTATGGTGATAGAGAATCTCAAAGTAGTTTTAGTTGGCTTTTCTTAATGGCTAAGAGGATATTTAAACACTTTTAAAAATATTTATTGGTCATTTCTTGACTCAAGAATTGCAACTCAGCATTTTGCACCAGGGAGCTGGGCAATATTAAAATATTAAAAGCAGTAAGGGAAAAAGGGCAAGTAACTTATAAAGGCAGACCTATCAAAGAATTACACAAGACTTCTCACCAGAGACTATGAAAGACAGAAGATCTTGGGCAGATCTCATACAGACCTTAAGAGAACACAAATGCCAGCCCAGACTACTATACCCAGAAAAACTCTTAATCACCATAGATGGAAAAACCAAGATATTCCATGATAAAACCAAATTTACACAAATATCTTTCCACAAATCCAGCCCTACAAAGGATAATAGATGGATAACGCCAACACAAGAAGGGAAACTACATTCTAGAAAAAGCAAGAAAGTAATCTTCTTCCAACAAACCCAAAAGAAGATAACCATACAAACATAAAAATAACATCAAAAATAACAGGAAGCAACAATCACTATTCCTTAATATCCCTTAACATCAATGGACTCAATTCCCCAATAAAAAGACATAGACTAACAGAAATACTTTTCATGTAAATCTTCAATTTTACCAGAAAATGTTTGTAATTCCTCTTTCAAATAATTTAGTAATTTTTTTATGTCTACCATTTTATCTGCATTATTTTTCATGATAATCTTCAATTTTAACATGTTCTTCTATATATTTCTTCTATTTTATCAGAAATGGTTTCCATGTAAATCTCTGATTTTATCACAAAATGTTTTTAATTCCACCTTCAATTAATTTACAAAAGTTTTTTTATGTCTACCATTTATCTGTATAATTTTCATGAAATAGTCCAATTTAAAGTGTTTTTCTTATATTTCTTGAATTTTATCAGAAACATTTTCCATGTAAATCTTTAATTTTACCTGAAAGTGTTTATAATTCCACTTTCAATCAACTAAGAATTATTTTTATGCCTACCATTTTATCTGTTTAATTTTCCATGATAATCTTCAATTTTAACATGTTTTTCTATATATTTCTTCAATTTTATCAGAAACATTTTCCATGTAGATCTTCAACTTTATCAGAAAATGTTTATAATTCAACTTTCAATCAACTTAGGTATACTTTTATGCCTACCATTATATCTATATAAAATTTTCCATGATAATCAATTTTAACATGTTTGTCTACATTTTTCTACAATTTTATCAGAAATATTTTCCATGTGAATCTTCAATTCTATCATAAAATGTTTCTACTTCCTTTTTCAATTAATTTAGCAATGTTTTTTATGTCTACCATTTTACTCTTTAATTTTCCATGAAAATTGTCAATTTTAATGTGTTTTTCTATTCATCTCTTCTATTTTATCAGAAATATTTTCCATGTAAGTCTTCAATTTTATCATAAAATGTTTTTGCTTCCTTTTTCAATAAAAGAACATGCTTTTCAAAAAAAAAGAATTGCAACTCAGTTCTTCAGTCCATTTATTGACTGGAAGGGTTTTTAGGGGAGCATCGTGTTTAGTTTTTGTAGTTATTGTTTATTTGGTCTGTGCGTGCTGTGTGCACATGCCTGTGGAGCCAGGGGTAGCATGCTCCTCAGACTCACCACTTTCTCTTTGGAGACAAGATTTCTCCCTGATCCTGGAGTTCACCAAATTGCCAGCACTGGCTGGACAGCACACTTCAGGGACCTTCCTGTCACTTCCTCCACTGCCTGGTATTACAGGCATATAGCACTATACCCAGCTTGGTTGTGGGGTGCTGGGGTTTCAAATTCAGGCCCTCAGCTTTGCAACGTAAGTACCTTACTGAGATGGATCTATCTCAGCCTCACGTAGGACTTTGGATTCAGCACATTAACCCCCTCTCCGTTCACTCTGGTGATGATTTCCTTTATTGTAAAGAATCTTTTTTACTTTTATGTAATCTGACTAGATAGTACCTAGTTGTTCTCTTTTCTGAAAGTTCTCGCATATGCCTACATCTTAAAGTAGTTTTCTTACACTTTTCTAGCCATTTTACATCTTAAAGTTCTTGATCCACTTTAAATTGATATTTTGCTCAGAGTGATTGATAAGTTTCTAATTTTATTCTTCTACAAGTGAATATCCAGTTTTCATTGAGAAGCTTGTCTTTTTTCTAATGTATATTTTGACATCTTTGTCAAAATGTATCTATAACTGTATATTTTTACTTTTAGGTCTTCTGGGTGTTTTTTCATTGGTGTTCATGTCTGTTTTTGTAGCAGAACCATGTTGTCTGTCACTATGACTCTATAGTATAATTTGATTATTGGTATATTCTGATACCTCTGACATTATTCTTTTTGCTTAGAATTTTTTTTTACCTATTCAAGATCTTGTGGCTTTCTGTAAAAAAAAATGTTTTTTAGTGTGAAGAATGTCATTGAAATTTTAATGGAGATTGCATTGTACCTAGTTTTGGTGTTATATCCATTTAAAAAACAAAACAAAACATTAATTATTCCAATCCATAAACATGAAAGTTCTATCCATCTTCTAGTGTCTTCTCCAATTTCTCTTCAAGTTTCCATGGTAAACACTGTCTTTCTCAACCAGAAATCAGTTATTTACATCTGTAACAGCTGGGCCACTGTTGTACCAGTGAGCAGAGCTTAGCTAGGAGGTTGGTATTGCAACATGCAGGACCCAGCACAAGGAAATGATCACATATATCAAAATTTCAAGAGTATAGAGACTTTTTACATATACTATGTGGGTGCTGAGCTCTGGCATTTTAGGCTCTGCCATTTCTCCTGCGGATGCCTGCTGTTAGGTTTACCAAAAATAGGTAATGATTTTAACTTCTGGTATTTTCTGGAATTGTTTTTTACTTTGTTTGTTTGTTTCCTTGGGATTTTTGTTTTGTCTTTTTTGTTTGTTTGTTTTTGTTTTTGTTTGACTGCTAAGAGTTATTGAGCATTGTTAGATGATCTAAAGGGTGCTATCAGGAAGTATTTGTATATATACATTTTTGTTACATTGCCTAAAGAGCAGGAGAATGAGAACTAGAGGAAATGGGGGAAGAAGTGAGGACAGAGAGAAAGATTTTCAAGTTTCTAGGAGCTTGTAATTTATTTTGTCATTCCGTATAAATATTTACTTTTGAGCCTAATTTTGTATTTTGTGCATTTGATCTCATTGCAAAGATGGCCCCACAATCAGTTTTCAGACATAAAACACCTGGATACATTCCTGTCCCCAAGCTTAGTGCCATTGCCTGCTGTAATTCTGCGAATCCCTAGCGGCCTCTTCAGAGCCCACTCCCATGGCTGAAGTATGAAGAATTTTCCCACCCGTTCCTTTCCCAGCTTCCTGCAAACTCTCCCCAGCAGTGCTGGGATCAAGGTCCAGCTGTTTGAGCCTCTGCCAAGATAGTGTCCCTCCACAGACAGTTCTGGATACATGGGGGAAATACTACACTCAGGATCCAAAATCTGCAAGGAGTTAACTGAGAGGGTCAGATTCGGAGTGGGGAGCTTAACTTGAGACACATCTCAGATCCACATCCTTGGTTCACCATGGATTAAATCATACAGTCAGTCACTCATTTTGTTGAGTCTCTCTTCACGCATCCATTGTGTGCTGGGGCGAAGTCCATAACCCTTTTGTGTGTACCAATTTGCTATGTTTTTTCGTGGTATAAACTCTTTCAAATTAACTGTAATATTTTAGTCTGTTGGGTAACTCATGCATGGAATTACTCAAAAAAGTTGAAGAACGCTTAAAAAGCGTTTATATTGCCTAGAATCTCTTTGTAGCAGTATTCACTTCATTCAAGCTTTCCTGCCCCAAGTAATTTTAAACACAAGATAGGAAGTCCGATCCACTGCAGGGAAGATGAAGAATGGCCCGCCTCAGAAGCAAGCCCTATAGCAAAGGCAAAGAGCAGCCGCGGCAGGCCGGAGCCTGAGTGAGGCCTTCCGAGGAGGGGCAAGCACGTTTTATACAGCTCCATGGAGTCCCCAATCAGCTTTCTCCACTGTTTGGCTTCGAGGTGTCAGGCTACATTTTACAAGTCGACCGGGTTGTTCTAATGAGTTTTTAAGCTCCCCCCGCCCCCTCCTCAATCCCCTTTGGAGGGGAAAGCTTCAGTTTTATGGAATTACCTGCCCAGTTAGCTGGCTGGGTGTTAAAATTCTGAGTAGACCGCCCCTCCTTTTTGAAAGCATCCAGCAGGGGGGGAAATGCTCCGGAAATTCCTGAGCATTGGGAAGCCAGCCCTAATGCAATTACCTGAAATAAAAGAAGGGGTCAGATAATAAGGGGCAAAGGTTTTTCCTCTTAAAGTAAAGGGCCAGGTAAACAAAACCAGCTGCCCCTGGGGCCAACAAACTCTCCTCATTAAGTGTTTTAAGAAGCTAATGGTATAAGTAGCTAATTGTAGCACAATCCTAAAACTGAATCTTGAACCATGAGGATTTGGGAAGGAGCTGGGTGAAAAGACTGGAGCTGAAGCTGGATGGCAGGGTCTTCATAGGTGATCAGGATGGAGTAAAAATCAATGCTTTGGCCAGTATGTCTGTGAGATGACTTGGGTGTCTTAGTTGGGACAAACTTAAATGTATATGTTAGTACGATAGGATCTAGAATAGATTTTACTTTGTATATCGTAGGAAATTTTCTGTACACTGACTATAAAAAATTCTGGAAGGATATTTATCAAAATGTGAACAGCGATTCTTAGTGTTCTTTTAAGTGAGTGCTCATTTTATTCTTCTATTTTGTTTGAGCTTATTTTTTAATTTGCATTTTTTCTCTTTTAATAAGAATAAGGCAATGCTTTAAAAAATAAGATGAAGTATATCATATAGTAAATAAAATCTTAAAGTTTATAAATGCACAAGAACATTGGTGAATAAGTTAGTAAGAGGATTCTTCTGCTTTGATAACTCAGCCTTCCTGTGACCGACCACTCTAGAGTGACAGTAGCTGCCATCAAGCAAGACAGACTACTGATCAGCTCATTAGTTACAGTAGTTCTGAAAAGATTATTTCAACAGTTCCTTCCTGGCATCACCCATCAACTGAGAGCTCACAGGAGAGCTAAGATGTTCTTAACAATGTCACCACAGGGGACTATAAAGTCGCACTGTTGGATTAGACAGAGCTTCTCTAACTGAAGACTTTCTTTGCTCTCCCACCACCAGTTTCTTTCTGTTTTATTTATCTGTCTCAGAATCCTCTGCAGCTAAACTAATTATCTCTTGTAGAAACCGGTGGGTAGTTAAGAATCACCATTATCTTCTGAGGACAAAGAACAGCAAAGAAGAGATTTGCCCCCAAATCACTGGAAAAATTAGTAGTAACCTAGCCTGGCTTTCTTTTACCCAGTCTTTGTTCGCAATCAGCATCATTGGAGTTGGGCTGTAGTTATGTTTGTAATAAGTAAATGAGTAATTAAATAGCCTTCATCATCATATAAGCAATTTATTATCACTAAATGGTGGGCACAAATTGCTCTACCTTCTTTATGCCTGTATCTGTATGCTATATGGACCCATAATTATGGCATTGTGGAGATGTATTATTGGAACCAAAGCCCTCTCTGATAAGCAGGGCTTCCTCCAGTAGGCTGAGGTGGGAGGCCTACTTGTGAGTTGCAGCCAACTTGTGTTGCATAGTGAATTGTTACAGGCTAAACTTGATTAGAGTGGGTTCCTGTCTAAATGAACTGGGTTTATCCAGTTCATACTCTCTTGTTAATGGATCCCCTTTTGGTCTCTTTAGTGACATCCCAAATTTCAGTGACCACAGTTCCTGTTTAAATAGTTTAAGACAAAAGCGAGTTTAAATTGCAAGTGAACATTGCTGAAATTCCCGTTCTAATTTAAATTAGACTCAGGCTGGGGTTGTTAGAAAGCTGCTGTTTTGTTTAGGGCATGGACAGGCCCCCTTAGTTGGGTCAAAGGTACAGACAATGCCCAGGGCCATATTTGAGAAACACTTTAAAGGGTGTCTGACATCTCTGTGACCTTCTCTTATTTGCTCAGCAACTTCATCTATAACCATTGACTATAACCATTGATCTATAACCCATGACTCAGAGTCCGGTGTCAACATGGTCCATCCCGATTTCCCTCTAAGTACCTGGTCTATATTTCCTTCTGGACATTCTGCATGTTTGATATATCCAACTGACTCCTCCCTCTCCCTTGGCAAGCTGTGGCCCAACTCTAATGCCTAAATGTCCTCAGCATAATGTTCTTCAAAGCAGTCTCTCTCCTGGGCTCCTGGGCTCCTGGTCATCATTCAGTCCATGCCTTGGGCACCTCTAAGGACAAGTACTTTACCACAGCCTGTCACTGTGTCTTCCCTTGTATAGGGCCAGATCACTTCTTAACCCACACCATCAAGGTAACTTTGTACCCTAGTTTCTCTCCTTGTGGCTCTTCCTGCTCCAATTCAGTATTCAGGAGTAGCCAAGGAAAAACCGGGAATAATTAAATCCAGCTTGTTAGGTTAAAAATGGGGTCAAAAAATGGGCTGTAAAAAGCTTAGTTTAGAGTTTCTACCGGAGCTCCTTCCTCTGCTGGATGGAGGGAGTGCTGCAGGATCCAGAAAATAGACCATCAGTCTGAGCAAGCAGCAGCATGGAGCACCTGCGGGATCCAGAGTCTGTCTGCACTCCTAGGACTTCCTCCTTCAGACTCTCTTCTGGCGAGAGGCTCCCCTGCAACCCCAAACCACAGTCTTTCAGTTAAGTTTCTGCTACCTTAGGCCTTTAAGTAAACTGACAGAGTATATTTGGTTATTGAATACCTTTTATGTGCTAGGCAGGCTCTGTGGCCAGTATTTTTCTTTATTTGTTCACCGTAGCAACCTCATAAAAATATTACAAGCCTGAATTTTTACTATTTACATTTTGATTTATACTGTGTAAGTATGTGTATGAGAGAGAAAGACAGACAGATAGACTCAGATACACACAGAGATGGGAAGAGGTGGGGGAGGGAGAGGGAGGGAGGACACACACACATTTGGAAGTCAGAGATAGGTTCCATAGTCAAATTCAGATCATCGGATTTTTGTGGAAAGTACCATTTACCCACTGAGCCATCTTACTGGCTCCAGGCTTGAATTTTTAAGCCCATCTTATGGAAAGAGAAATCCACATCTATCGTGGTCTGTGTCCAGGTGCTGTTGCCCATGGGGATGAAGGACGATGCAGAGTTGGGAGTCGGTGGGGTGGGACGGGAAGAGAGGGCCATTGCTGAGGATTTTAGTGTTACAGATTTTTTAGACAGCACTCAGTGAAACAGCTTGTTCATATACATCTTATTCAGGGTGGACCAGGGCTCTCTATATAGGAACCTTGGAGAGTGGGAAGGAGTTTTCAGGGTGAAGGTAAGTCATTGGCTAGAGTTTAACTTGCTGGGAATGCCTCATTTGCATGGAGAGGCATTCCAGGAATCCCTGGTGCTTGCTGAATGGATTTTTAGATGGAGAGAGGAAATTGAATTTAGGACTATGTGACCTTGCTCAGGTAGAGGATGTGGGGGTCAGGCTCTCCAGATAAGGCCAGGCAGAGAAGAGGAAGCCTACTGGAAAAGGGAGTCCTCCATCTTGCACAGAGCTCAGAGGAGCTATCAGGACCTGGTAGAATGCGACCTTAAATAGCAGGGTTTCCCAACAACATGTGTGTATGGAAATGGTATAATTAAACCCATTAATTTTTATGCCAGCTTGGAAAATGGGGCAGGGATCTGATATCACCTCGATAGTAAGTAGTGAAACATATTGAACTATGGATTTTAACTCTAAGGTCTATGTAACTTGAAAGGGGGAAAAGAATGGCCTGAGCTACACAGTGAGTTCCAGGCTAGCTTAGGCTACAAAAATGAGTCTTTTGTCTCAAAAACAAACATGCAAACAAAAGCTAGATAGATGATAGATGGGCAGGTGGGTAGATAGATTGATAGATAGATAGATAGATAGATAGATAGATAGATAGATAGATAGATGATTAAAAATTAAATACACTAAAACTGAGGTCTGTATATACTAGGGAAAACATCTGAGATTACATAAGTAGCAAACACTAAATCAGGAATTTGAACTCAGATATCTCCAAAAGCACATCCTTTTGAACATATCAGTGATTTAAACATTGGGTTCTTTGGAAATGTCTTAAGGTGGGGAGGGGGGCCAACAGGAGGGTGAGTAAGACCTGCCCCTTCCCTTACTTTAATCAGAGCACCTGTTTATAATATGAGATTTTAAGTCTGAGCATCCAATACAGCATGTGTTGGCATGGAGGTTTAACATTAAGAATTTTCATATAGGTCTGTGTGTACTAATAGATAGATATTATATTTTAAATGAAAGAACATCTATCATTAGTTATCAATCAATAAGCCTTTAGTAGATTAGGCTAGGTGTCTGAGAATCATAAGCATTTAAAAATTTGTTTAGTTCAGATTTTGCAGTGGTAGGCATAAGGGGCGGTTTGAGGTACTGAAGGTCTCCTAATCTAAAGCCAATGTCTGCTCAGGAAAGAGAGCCACATAACATGGGATAGCCAACTGCTCACAGCATGGTGTCAGTGCAACTTGATGATTCCCTTCAGCTGCTCATGGAAACCAGACCAAGCAAATCAAAGGAGCAGAAGCCCTTTAGCTCAGGAGGGCGAGCGCTTTGGGCTGACGTGGGTCTCAGGGTTCCTGCATTCGCTCATTCGTTCATCCCAGTGATGGAGGGGGCTCAGCTCCAGTGTGCTTCACCAGGGAAGCAAGTTTCCTGGACACGCTTGACCCTCTGACAGCACTGCATCAGAATTTTGCAGAATCTCTTTTCTTATTTAAAATGGAAACCCAGCAAATGTTTGGGTATTCCTTTGAAACTCTCCCATTGCTTTAAGGTAAAGATAGGGGCAGCCATGAGATTGAAAGCTAAGTCCCTTTCCTAAGAAAAAAAGTAAGTTTTTCTCTATTGCTCAGGTTAGATTATGGATTTTCTGTCATTTCCCAGAAAGTAAGAAATGGGATTTTACCTAAGCAAGTCTGAAAAAAGTCACAGCAACAGACAAATGGAAATGAGAAGATATAAAGTATATAATGTGACTTGAAAGGAGTCAAACCTATGAAGAGATGAAGCTCAGGGCCAACCTTACCTCAAGAACCAGAGACTTCTGCCAAGAGAAGTATACTTCTAGTTCCCTGTTCAAGATTGTATCTGACTCTATTTTATTTCTATTCCAGTTGCTACATTGATGGCCGGGTGGTCAAGGTGATGGACTTCCTGAAAACTCGTCTGTTAGATACACTCTCTGACCAGATTAGGAAAATTCAGAAAGTGAGTAAAATTATCTGTGAGCTACTGTGTTTGGAACAAAGACAAGGAGAAGGTCACAGGATCTCAGCTGGAATTTAGTGCTGTGGGAACCAGGGTAGGAAAAGCGTCCCGATGGGCATAGCCAGCATCACCCCCTTTCAGTGATGATTGTGGATCATCGTTTTTTCACAGTTAGAAGGATTTGTGTTTGTCACATCAAGATCTAGAGCCATTCTAACTGAGTATGTCGAGGGTATGGAGCTCTTACACACTGTTGATGGGAATGGAAACAGTGTAATCATGGGGAATAGGGCAGAAGTGTTTCAAAAACCAGAAATAGAGCTGCACATAGCCCAGGCATCCGAAGGAAGAAGTCATCATATCAAAGAGCTACTTGTACTCCCACCATTCCTAAGGTGTTGTTGGAAATAATGGAGGTTCAGAATCATCCAAGATATCTATGGACAAATGAAGAAACAGTATAGCATTCATTATGCATCAAAGAATGAAATCCTGTCATTCTCAGAAAAATGGTTGGAACTGGTGGTCATTATGTTGACTAGAATAAGCCAAACTGAGAAAGACAAATCCTGTGTGTAAAATAATTCACTCAAACTAGAAGATAGTAGACGCTAGAAGAGGAGAGAGGGGAAAAATAGCAAATTTGGATAACAGGTAACATAATAACACAGTGAAGTGGTGGAAATGTGTTCTTGTCTCCAGTATGAAAAGGTAACTATTCACAATAAGATAGTTTAACAATAACTGGAAGAGAATCCAGAGGCTCTAAATGTAAAGAAGTAATGAGGAAGTGAAAATCTTTATTATACAACTGAAAAAGTACATAGTATCCTATAAATATGTACAATTATTATAAATTAATTAAAACAAAAAGTACAATTCAAAGAATAAAACCTCTACATGGGAATCATATTAAAGGTTTGTTTCAAAAAAACAGACTTATTTTTCATCCTTCCAACATTTTACTCTACATGTAAAATCAAGTAAAACTCTTATTTTTATTTAGAAGGTTTCTTTATCTTACTAAAAATATTTTTAACAGTTAATTCTAAGTAGTTCAGTAAAGAAATGGCACGGTTGCTTGCTTTCTTGTCCTGGGGCTTTACGTGGGCTGCTTTAAGGAGATACTCACTGCTCACATTTACTGAAGCTCTGGTTTCAAGAGCAAATGGCTCTGATCCATAGCCATGCAAGAGCTGAGTTCATAAAAAGGAAGAGGAAACTAAATCACATTAAGCAGCTGAATGTAGGTCTTCCCAGCAAGACTCCTTTAGTTGATGAGCCAATCAAACTAATCAATGATGGTCATTAGCAATGGATTTAATCTCGTTCCTGATGCTCCTGTGTAGTGTGGCTAGAGTAGATCTGCCTTGAATAGTCATCTGCCTAGTGATTCTGTGGAATACAGGTTACAGGGTCACATTTTGAGATATTTAGATTTGTTCATTCTGCATTACGAGTATCTTGTGTCTACAATTTCCACGGGACCTCATCAAAATGCAGTATCTTGTGCTGTCCAGTCAGGTTCTTTCCAGAAATTTGGACTCTGAGGATGCTCAGCTATCTTTTGAGCAGATAAAATACTTCTCAACATGTAGTCCCTCTGTAAATGTGGGGTGAATGGGTAAGTGGATGAATGAATGAATGAATGAATGAATGAATGAATGAGTGGTTAATGTTGAAAACTACCTCTCTGAAAGAAACTTCTCTTTGAAGCCATCATAGAAAAGCACCATTGAGAACTAAAGAGGAAGTCTGAGCACTTTTTATGCTCTCATCCTCATGTCAAACAGCACACACCCTCCCCTCTGTGTTCAGCCATTTTTAGAGAGTTAGAACCTGAGAATACTCAAAACTTCCTGATTTCTGCGTCCCAATGTAATCACCTTGTGACCAGGTATACTGGCCAGAACCTTTTTATCTCACTTCTATTAGGCAAGAAGAGCAAAATGATCTGAAATATTTTTGCCATCTGACAACAGTTAGTGGGAAGTATTACTAGCACAAGGCAAAGGGCCAGATTCTGGAGACACAAAATAGAATAAAATGTGGCCTCAGGGAATTCAGTCTTAAGTCTTAATGTTCGAGTAGGTTGAAATGTGTTGCCTGGTACAGAAGAATATCAGCTAATGCTGATCATGGCGGTGCATGCCTATAACCTCATCCCTGGCACTGAGGCAAGAGGATCTTGAGTTGAAAGCCACACTCAGCTAATGAGACCCTGCCTCAAAAACAAACAGAAGCTGGCCTATGGAATAGCAGAGTTCTTCTAGACTCACTATGCTAAGTAAAGTGTTGCTCCCTGGAAGAACCCTAGAAGGAATATTCTTTTACTCATTTACTTGTAAGTTATCCTCTCACTCTATAAATATGCAGATATTTATGCTTCAGAGTGCCTTCTAAGTGCTTTTATTGCAACAATATGAAAAATTCTCAATCCCTTTGTTTTGGGCTCTTCTAGCTTTGAACCTGAGTAAAGGATTGTTGTTAGTAGTATTGTGCCAAGAGAGAAGGTCTTAACTATGCATCTTATTAGTTAAGGATAGCAGGTGAGTCAAAGGTAAAAGAAGGATGAGGAATTCTCTCTCCATGTCACCCTGTACCACCTCATAGTCCTTGACTATCTCAGAACTTCCAAAAGCTAAAGTAGGAACAAAGTTTACTTCTTGTTTTATATAGGGTTCTAGAAATATAAGGAAAAGGGAAAGTTGAGATTCAAGCCTTTTAAAATGTGCCTGATGCCCTTGAAATGGCATCCCACTTCAGGAAGAAACTTTGGAAACCCCCGGGAGAAATGACCTATAAGTGAAAGCCTCCTGGATCAGGCATCGCCTTTTGGCCCTTACAAACATAGCATGCCCAGTGGTCCTTTCAATTCATGGTCTTTATTCTGGCTCTCTATGACTGTGTAACCCATCACTCCAAAAATTCATGGTAAAAACATCATTTATTAAGTGATAGAACATATAACTTGGAATTTGCACAGGGCACAGCCAGGATAGTTTGTCTGCTCCATGGTAGCTGAAACTGTTAGCTGGAAGAGTTTATGGCTGAGTGCATCAGAATTGTCACACAGGATTATTAGAGGCATTTTCACTCAGCTAATGTGGGTGATAACAGCTGTCAGCTTTCACCTTAGTTCGGACTGAGAACCAGAATATCTAAGACTTTATTTTTTTTAACCTATAAAGCGAAGATGCTAAGAATTCTATATTCTCTCCTCTTTAAGGAAATTAAGGTGGTTATACACAGATGTTGTATTTATTCATACGAACACCAGTCATTATTGCTGTTATATTGTTAGTTATTACAGTTGCTTTAATAATTTTTGTGACTAGAAATGTTCCATACTACCTTTATTCTCCATTCATTCTTTGCCTTTTTTCCCGTTCCTCTTATTTGAACCCTGGAGAATATAATAGGTGATATTTTTGGCACCTGAAAGGCAATGACTCAATTGCTAAAAGCAGCTGTGGTTTCCAAATTTGGACTGCCATTTAGAGAAGAATTCTGTTTTCTCAGCAGTCAGTGAATTATCATGTTAGATGAAATCTATATGATACTTTTGGAAGCCAGTGAAATGTCTGGACAACCCCCCACCTTTGGATGAGCCACACACCCCTTTCCATTAGAACAAGGATAATCATCTCAATATTGGGAGATGAGTCAAAGGGAGAGTCACGATGCAGAGATAGGTCAAATGGGAAATGTGAGAGACATTGAGGACACAAGGCAGATGGTATAGTGTGGAGAGCTGGGCTGACTCCAAACAATGACCTAAGAACCAAGAAGAACCACTCTGGCTCAAGTCATTTGAACTCTGTGATTTGTGTCTTCATCTCCTAGAGGAATCAGAGGAGGAAATAACACTTTTTATTTTATTTTCAGCAATTCAATAAGCACAGGAAGGAGTTGGTGAAATCCCAGTCAGGAGGAAAGTATTTCCAAAAGTATTGTCCATATGATTGCACTTTGAATATTAAATAAACTACAGTTGGCTTCCTGGGTATTTGAAAAGTTAATTTCTTCCTCCTTCCCCTCTATCCTTTCTCCATTCATTTATCAACTGGCCATTTGCAGTATTTTCCAGACTTCTGAGAATAACAATGTAAGCAAAGCTAATGTGGCGTTTGTGCTCGTCGACCTTGTAGTCTAGTGCAAAGCAGTTAATGAAGCACGTGGATAATAGCAAGCAGTGATGGCTACAATGGCATGTGATGGGAACCCACGTGGCATCCATTCATCTGACAGTGTGAAGGGAGGGAAGCCATGAGAAGCCTTCCAGAGCAAGTGGCACCTGAAAGAAAGGGTCCCTCTGATGGTTTTTCTTAGGCTACTGTTTGGGGCCATTGGTAGATGTGTGAGGGTAAGAGAATGTTTGGTCCTTAAAAAGACCTCTCTCACTTTTATTAAGTAATTCAGAGAAAAATGCCAAACATCACATGAAGCACAGCTGTCGGAAACTGCCACCTGCTACATTCCCTCTCTCCCTCTATCCCTCTCTCCCTTCCCCCTCCCTCCCCTCTTTCCCTTCCTCCCTTCTTCCTTCCCTCCACACTCTCACTCTGTTTGTCTTTTCTGTAAGTTACTGCTACCTAGGAGAGGAAAATACTGTGAGGTTTTCCTCAAGGAAGAAGAATGGTGGATTTGCATGTAGCCTGAAGAGTCTAGCAGGTCCATTTGTTCACCAAGGTTGTTTCCTAGAGGCAGTAGTCAAAGAAGAGGGGAATGTAACTATAAGACAAGGAAGCCCTGGTATTGCATGGCATAACCTACATCAGAAGGAAGAGCCCACCTAAGAATTATAGGAGTTAAGTCTAATAAGGCATAGCACATCTCAGAGGAATAAAGACTGGGAAATGCTTGGTTTGATCAGTATAGGTTTCCTTAGAAATTGTTCAGGGAAGGTTTTGGAAGATGTGTAGGCAACAATGAATGCCACACTTCATATTGATGTTATGCTGTTTTTAATATATCTTAGATGTGAGGCCATGGAAGTAAAGTAGAAAAGTAATCCTGGTAAGTTAATAAACATATCAAAAACAAACTTTAGTTCTCAGTGAACCTTCTGGTTTGTCAGGCTATCCACTTATATGAGCTTTTTAATATATCAAAAATAGTTTTGAGGATGATAGAATAGCAGAAGCATGATTAAAGAGGCAAATAATTATGTTATTCTTCTTTAGGGAGAGAAACCAGAAATTATAAACATCTATAGATTAAGAATGGTACTTATTGAGTCAAAAATAAAATAAAAAGAAAGGACATGACTGGTCTGTGTTTCAGCACCAGAAGAATGAAAAGGGGCAGGGGGAGAGAGGGGGGAGGGGGAGAGGAGGAGAGAGGGAGAGGGGGAGAGGAGGAGACTGAGACCATAGCCAGAGGCAGGGATATCTGGGAGAGTCCATAGTGGACATAACCAGACTGAGCTGGCCCATGTAGGGAGAGACAAGAGGACAGGAGGGTGAAGAATAAATGAAAAGGGCCAGGTAACCAAAATGGCTGGATTATATAGGGAAGAGCAGCTGGGGGAAGCATATGCCAGCCACTATCTGTAACAGGTAGAGATTGAGGGATGCTGGAAGAATGTGGTAGCCAGTTTCACTTTGATATACTAATGAACACCTCAGTCATTTGTCCAGGGTTTGAGACCAAACATATCATCACCAAAAACGAACAAACAAACAGAAACAAAGAACAACAACAAACCACATTTATGAAATCATTCTTTAATTCACTCACTCCTTCAACAATACTGAGTTCCTTATTTACTGTCCCAGTGTGTAACACGTGACAGATAATCAATATTGAAAGGAGGGAAACACAAAAGTATGTGGGACACATGACCAACAAGTAATGTCTTAGCTCCTTCACAGTTGTATGTTTGCTGTTCACACTGAAAGCTCAGTCTGTGGCTAATGTCACAGTGTGGTCGAACACTACAGAAATGAATGTCGAGACCCCTGTGAATTATGTCTACATACAGGCATAACAGAAGAGTGTCTTTTATGTGGGTAGAGGTAAAGGACAGTTCTTTTTTGCCCCAAATAATGTTACAATCTGTTTGTAAATGCCAGGTATACCATTTTAGAAAATAATCTTATTTTACTTTAGAAATATGATGTGAAATATTAACCTGGCACAATGTCAACTACCCTGTTAGTGTCAAAGAGTAGATATCAGTGGAGAGGAACAGGAACACAAGCCAAGAAAGCAGATCAAAAGGAGAATACACTAAGGACCACAAATATAGCGTGTACTTCATTAATGACTTGGGATGATATACATGGGCAATCCAAATGTTATGGGGCATAAGTCTTATACATTGGGGACCTTTTGAAGAGAAAGAAAGCAGAGCCACTAGGGTTCACAGGTTAGTATCTCTAAACTTTACAAAGTGGCTCGGAGAACTTAAGCTTCCAGATCCCCACTTTCACAGACATCAAGCAGTAGATTTCAATTAGAATATAACAGGGCCCTAACTGGAACCCTGAGCCAGCCCCTGGTGTTTGCCTTTGCTAGCTGGAGGTCGTTAGTTGCCTTTACATCAATGAAATATCCTCATTTGTTGACTGAATATTTAATAAAGTCACTGTCAGGAAGTTCATGGGGCATGAAAAAAAAGAAGGAAATACAGAGTTACATTTATGTTTGGTAAGATAAGACCATTGATAGCATCAAAGAACTTTGGAACTTGGACAAAAGAAGAAAACTTTCTGAAGAATTGAGGAATATTCTCTGGAGAAAATAACATTTGAAATAATCCTTAAGATGTAAGACTTAAGGGAGTCTTAACTTTCTGGAGAGACCCCCTGAGTGGACCATGCAGAGATGGGAATCGATGCAAAAAGCAAGAGGATTTTTATTATCATCCAGCATGCTGGGGCCGCCCTACACATGGAGACAGAACGACATGCACTCCAGGCTATGCAGGACTTTTTATACAGTTCTCAGGGCAGTCACCATTAGGCACAATGTGACTGGCAGAAGAGTGTTACCTTTAAACTAATTGGTTGATAGGGGATGAGGTAGGTGGCCAACAGACTCTGGGCCTTTCCTAGCCACAGGGACAACCCTGTGGTCTGAGGAATATGATTTAGCCTCTCCTTTCTGGGAGGGAGAACCCTTGCCCTTCTGGGAGGGGCCAGTGTTCTATGACCTTTTCAAAGTTTCTGAGTTAACCCTTTCAGAGAAAACTAACAAAGGCATGGGGGAGAGGGGAAGATGGAAGCAAGTAAACACCCAAAGTATAAGACAACAGTTTTAAAGTGGTAAGGTCATCCTGCATGGACTTTAAGAGAAAGGACTGGAGGATGGGTGACTAATCTCCACTCTGTAAGGTAGTAAATGCCACTTTAATAAAGCCATCAGTGTTCTAACTGGTGCTCAGTGGTCACTGAGTTCAGAAATATCAGATACAAATTACCTGCTGTTCATCTCTATGACAATCAGACCTCTCAGTGAACAAACAAGAAAGAAAGGAAAATGGTTGCTCCCTACAGCTAGCAATGCAAAAAAGAAGCCAATGAAAGTTCTAAAACTGGGGAGGGGTTCCACAGCTATCAAAGACAGCAGGTGAAGGATGGTCTAGAAAAGAAAGAGAAAGACAGGGAGACCAAGAAAGAAATTGTGAGGTCAAAACTCAGGAAGAGAGGAAGGAAAAATAGGATCAAGGCTATTCCCCTCCTCAAAGCAGAAACAATATTGAGAGTTCACCTTGACCGCTTGAAAATACATGTGGAGTCAAGACTACTGATGTTCAAGGAAGAGATATGGGCAAGGATTGAGGAACTTCCTGAGGACCAGCAAGATGCCACAATGGGTAAAGGTGCTTGCCATCGAAACTGACAAGTTGAGTTCAACCCTCTAGAACCCACATGGGGGGAAAGAGAGAACTGACTCCTTCAAATAGTCTTTTGACCTCCATGTGCATAACACACACACATACATACACACACACACACACACTCACATATACACATACATACACATATACACATACATATACGCACACATACACACACATACACATATACACACACATACACACACGTATATACATACATATACGCACACGTACACACACATACACATACACACACACTCACACATACACACACATTCACACATATACACACTCATATATACACACACACATACACAATATGTAAAGAATATTAGATTGTGTTTGAGAAAAGCAAGAAACCTCTTAAAGAAAATCCTCTGTGAGCTGCTATGTAGGAGACTTGTTTGGTTACTTAAAGCATCTGCTTGCTCTTCTGAAGTTCTGGGGAAGGTTGACTCCCAAATACATGAGATCCTGGAATTAATGGGCTCCAGCTTCTTTGGGAGGACGGGCCTCCTGCCAGGACTGATTAGCCCAGCTGGCCTGTCCACTGTTCCTGTTTTATTGCTTCCTTTCTCATTAAGGAAGGTGTTGCTTTGGATAACCATAAACAACATGTCTGCCGCAACAATGCTACCATCTCTTGCACAGCTGGTGCCTGAAGCCAGGTCTTCACGAATCTTCTCAAAGACTTAGATTCCAGCTTTAGAGACAGGATATCAAGGAACTACAGGAAAGGGAAGACCAGTTTTGAAATAATGTGCTCCATAAATGGTTATGTTCCTATTTCACTTTTTTAAAAAAATCAAAAACGTTTTCCCTAAGTGTGCTCTCCCTTTCTTTCTCTCACTTCCCCACATCACATCTCTTCTACTCCAACTCCCAGCCTCAGAGAAGCTACAGAAACACACCACACATTTCACTCAGTTCTTGCCTCTGACATGTGAGAGAGAGAATCTGAAAAGGTTTAACCCTCATAACTCTCTGCCTCTAGAAAACAAGTAGGGAATTGTGAGCAGTCAATGGACACTTAATGAACTTTTCTTTGGGTGCCCCAAAGCTTCCATGACCACATGGGCCCCAGGGCTGAAGTCTGTCTGGGAACAAAACAGCTGGAATGGGCTAAGCGTCCGGCTTCCTCCTCTGGCCACTTCGGTCCCTCAGCCCATTCTCTCCTCCCCAGTGTATCCTTAGAACAACCTTCACTGGCACATCATTTCTCACCAGGAGCCCTTTCCCTTTCCAGAGCCCTCTCCTTTTCTCTCTTCCAGCACAGGGAGAATCATATTTACTCAGAAAACCACAGTGTTGAACTATAGCCCTTGGTTTCTTAGGGTTTCGTTTTCTGAGAGAATTTTGCAGCTGGTTCCATCTACTTTTTCTGTTTGGTTTTTTTTTTTCGTTTTTTCGTTTGTTTGGTTTTTCTTCTCTTCAGCCCAAGCTGCTTTTCTCCCCAGGCTCGACATCACCCAGCATCAGCGTCCAGGCCTCCACCACACTTCGCCATGCTGGCCTTCTCCGTTCCCAAATCCCCACCGTGTCCTCAGCAGAAAAGGCTTAGAGAGCATCTGCTCAGCCGTGTTGACGCCTTAGACTCTCAGCGTTAGTTCTTTAGGAACATCGCCTCCTCCTCCTCGTATAACTGCTTCCGTTTGTATCAGGTTTACCTCACTATGTTTTGTTCCTGTGCCTAGCAGGATGCCTGTGCAGAAAATAACTGCATGTATGCTAATTATGCTTATTAAGCTAATTGTGCTTATGTTTACGATCCATGTGTATTTAAAATTCTAAACTGCCCTTTCCTTGTGCTTGACATAGATCCGGGATATTATTCATTAACCCAAGTGACTTGTCTAAGGCAAGAGCAACCAATGCTGAAGTTAAACTTTTCAAACACAAACTCGGGCTCCTTGGACAAGCAGAGAAATCCAGAAAATATCTGAGCTTAAATGCTTGCTATATAGCAGGAACCGTTTTACAAATGTAAATCATAAAATACACTGAGAAAGATATTTTATTCTACACCAGAACACAAAGAAGCAATTTACAATACTCAAGGTCAAACAGTGAATACACAATAAGGCCAGAATTGAAATGCAGGGCCCTGTCTCCAGAGTCCATAGCTCCTGAATGCTGACTCATCAGTCATAAGGCTGGGGAAGAGTTAGCTGGGGGCGGGTCCAGGGCTTCATGCATGCTGTGTGTATGTTTTCCATCCTGAGCTCCAAAAACAAACATTTATAAATTATTTTCTTTCAGCTCTCCCTACAGTCAGATGAGAATTCTGATTAACTTTTTTTTTTTAACCAGTGGACTTTGTAGGATCCTGTATACATAGTTTTTATAACTCCAAACATTTTCTGGACTCATATTTTCATTTAAAAGAGATAGACTTTAGACTCTGAAACAAAATCATCTTATATAAATTACCCCTCAAAGTTCAGCACAACACCTTCACCTTCTACCTAAGTGTTGAGAACAAACTTGCTCAAAAAGTAGCATGATTGTCATATTTTCAATTTCAGAATCTCATATTAATTCCCCATAAAACTCTTAGACATTCAAATCATATTGGGTGATAATTTGATTTTAAGAATTGTAAACTTGTTGGGTTTCATATATGTCACACATGGAAAGGATCAGGATTTCTCTTTTCCTCTCAGAAGTCAAGGCTGCTACATCGAAACTCAGCAAATGCATAGGCCCACCCAGGTCTTTTGTGTCCTGGAAAGTTCTCATTGTATGTTTCTGTTTTTCCTAATCTCTAAATTTGTATTTGCAAGCAGCACATGGCTTTCCATTCTTTGACCAGTTTAATTACTCTTTAAGTCATCTAGTTTTCTTTAAAAGTGGAGTTTACCATGAGCGAGTGCAGGGGCAGATCTGGTGTTGCATCAGCTCCTTTGTGTGACTAGAGCTCTGTTTTCTGTGAAGCCCACTTCTGTGCCAAGTCCTGTGCTAGGAAGTAAACACTTTAGAAAATAAGACTGAGGGGTGTGCTGGAGAGATGGCTAAGCAGGTCAGATCAAATACTACTCTTGGCCTAGAGTACCCAAGTTCAGTTCCCAGCACACACACTGGGTAGCTTACCAACTGCCTAAAACTCCGATCAAAGGCCAGAGCCATCTACAGGCATCTGCACAGACACACACACACACACACACACACACACACACACACACACACACTTTAAAAATAATTTTTAAAAAAGTATTAAAAAGAAAAGATGAGTGGATTTCCTGACTTCAAACAGATCATAGTTCAAGGCTTCCTGGAAGCATCATGAGTGTGCCAGGTCCTTAATATTCTCAAAGGAAAAGTACAGAAAAAGGATGTAAGGTGAAACAGGACCATTGCTTGTAGCACCAGAGAAGGCCATCTGGATTATAGTAAATAAAGAGACCAAGACTGAGCAAATGAGGTCATGTGACTGGCAGACGAAGGACTCTCTGGACCAGTCCTCTAAATTCATTCATCACCTTAAAGAACTCCCATAGACCAGCGTTCACCTGCTGGGTCCGTGTCGCTTTTCACAAGCTCAGGATTATCCTGTCATTGGCCTCATGTTAGTTATTCTTTGTTAAACAGCTGGGATCCGTACACCAACCTTGTCGGGTATTATCCCATCTATGTATAAGGACGTGGAAGCTCAAAGTGGTCATAGAAATAACAGGACCTTTAATTTGTATATCATGTTACAGGTTTCACAGTCCTTTTAAGACATATGTATGACCTCATAGCAGCTACAGTAATCTGGCATAAGTCAGATCAGACCTCTCTCCTGCTTAAATCCCTCCAGTAATAGCCTCAGCCACACTCAGAGTGAAAGCATGCGTCTTTCTTCTCTGACCTCATTTGCTCAGTCTTGGTCTCTTTATTTACTATAATCCAGACGGCCTTCTCTGGTGCTGCAAGCAATGGTCCTGTTTCACCTTACATCCTTTTTCTGTACTTTTCCTTTGGGAATATTAAGGACCTGGCTCCCTCTTAATTCAGATACCACCTTACAGAAGGCCCTTCACTGATCACTGTCTAAAGCACCCCTTCCTCCTGCCCAGCAGTTTCTTCTTGGCTCCTATTAGCACTGAAATTATTCTTACTTGTTTGTTTACTTACTGTTAGTCTCCTGGAGTGACTACAGTGGAAATCAGTTGAGATCCACCTGCCCTTAGTCTGCTTAGCATTTAGCAGGTGGTTAACAAATGCTGAAGTGGTAAATTAAAGCATTTGATAATGCCTCAATAGTTTTGAAATGAAATCCTTAACCTCTTTCTACTCTATTTTTAAGAAATATTCTCCCTAGGCAATTTCACCTATTTCTGTACTTTATTATACAATTTTAATGACTCCCCAACAATTCAGATCTTTATTTCTGAGATGATCATCTCAAAGGTGTATTTAACCTTTATTCATATTTAACCTTTATTTGCCTAGTTAATTTTAACTTCTATAATCGAACACACACATTTAAAAAAAAAGAAATTAGTTCTTTGAGAGTTCAGTCCAATGTGTTTTAATCATAGTTACTCTTCTTACAACTTCTCTCAAATCTACCCACCTTTCCTATCCATCGACCTTCATTTCCTGTTTTTTTAAACCCACCAAAACCAATTAGTGATACTCAAATATTCTAGGATATATGTTCTTCCGCCAGAGCACTGTCAAAATGGCTAAGGGCTACATTCACAGAGAAATCTGTCTGTCTCTTTCCTAGAAGCTAACAGTTGCCAATAGCTCCACAACTAGGGGAAGAACCTTGTGTGTAACTCCTATTCCTTGCTGAGATATTGTCTGACTTGGGCTTGCACAGGTTTTGCACAGACTGTTGCAAGCACTGTTAGTTCATATGTACAGCTGTCTATAAGACAATGATTCTTTGTGGTCATCTGCCACCTTTGGCCTTTGCATTCATTCATCCCCACTCTTCCACAATGATCCCTGAGCCTTGGGGAAGGGGAGATGTGGTCTATGTGTTCCTTTTAGAGCATTCTACAGTCTCTTGTCTCTGTGTCTTGGTCAGTGTGGGTCGCTGTATTAATGACCATCTATTTCAAATAGAAGCGTCTTCTTGTGAAATAAGGGTTAAGAACTGCATTGATCCATAGGTATAATGATCATTTGGAAATAGTTTAAAACTGTGTTCATTCAGCAGCTTAATAGTAATAACATTTCCCTGGGGCCTATGACCTGTCTAACCATAGGTAGTTTCTTAACCTGATAATGGTGACAAGTATGGCATGTTTTATCTTGTGAAACAATGAGACAGTGGTTGGTTACTCCCTGAAGTTCATGCCACTATTATACCATGTCTTTCTAAACCAGTTATTGTTGTAATGCATGGAATTCAATGGGGTTGAAATCAAAGACAGTCTTAACACTGAGTGTTAACAGCCAAAGAGGTATGCATCCATATTGTAAAATACTAATACATTTTAATATATTATTTTCCAAAGGGACTTATAGTTAGTCTATTTCAAGCCCATGCCTTTAAAGTTAATGAAGAATTTTAAGTCCAAGATAATGATTGCTGAGGTCAAAGGTAATTGTGATTCATATCAGAATTCTCAGGGTATATTTTTGCATGTCTAGATACCGCCTCTTCCTTTGCTAATTCAAGACTAACAAATAGTAAATCACTTCCTTTTGTCCCCCACACCAAACTTCCTCCTCTTTATCAACTCCGAGGAACTACTAATTAACTTTGCACCTCTATGGACTTTCTAGAACATAATCTGGCTCTTTTAAATAAATGGATCCATATAACATATGACTTTTATGTTGGGTTTCTTTCACTTAGCATGTTTTCAGAGCGTATCTCTAAGGGCAAAGTTAAACTATGAATTGCCTGAAAGGCAAAGGTAAAAAAAGAAAAGAAAAATATAAGTACATTCTTCAGCTTTAATTAATTATAAGGAAGTACATGTACCGATACAGTGTATTTTAAGGAATTATAAATATAGTCTTCATCTTCACTATATGACTCTTTATAATCAGTTAGCTGTTTCTCTTGCTTTCTTATCTTTATGATTTCTAATTCCCTTTGAGAGAGACACTCTGAGCAGTTTTAAAAAGAGTGGGAGCAATGGTGATAAAAACCGCATGATGTTGGCACAGAGAGACAGATCGATCAATGGAATAGAATTGAAAACCCAGAAATAAACTCACACACCTACAGAAACTTGATCTTTGACAAAGAACCCAAAACTGTACAGTGGAAAAAAGAAAGCATCTTCAACAAATGTTGCTGGTCTAACTGGTGGTCTGCATGTAGAAGAATGCAAATTGGTCCATATTTATCTCCTTGTTCAAAGCTCAAGCCCAAGTGGATCAAGGACCTCCACATAAAACCAGATACACTGAAACTAATGTAGGAAATAACCTCAAACACAGGGGCACAGGGGAACATTTCCTGAACAGAACACCAATGGCTCCGTCTCTAAGATCAACAATTGACAAATTGAGAGAGACACTCTGAGCAGTTTTAAAAAGAGTGGGAGCAATGGTGATAAAAACCACATGATGTTGGCACAGAGAGACAGATCGATCAATGGAATAGAATTGAAAACCCAGAAATAAACTCACACACCTACAGAAACTTGATCTTTGACAAAGAACCCAAAACTGTACAGTGGAAAAAAGAAAGCATCTTCAACAAATGTTGCTGGTCTAACTGGTGGTCTGCATGTAGAAGAATGCAAATTGGTCCATATTTATCTCCTTGTTCAAAGCTCAAGCCCAAGTGGATCAAGGACCTCCACATAAAACCAGATACACTGAAACTAATGTAGGAAATAACCTCGAACACAGGGGCACAGGGGAATATTTCCTGAACAGAACACCAATGGCTCCGTCTCTAAGATCAACAATTGACAAATGGAACCTCATAAAACTGAAAGCTTCTGTAAAGCAAAGAACACTGCCAACAGGACAAAACAGCAACCTACAGATTGGGAAAACATCTTAACTAACCCTACCTCTGACAGAAGGCTAATATCCAAAAAACTTGAGTTTTAAAGAACTCAAGAAGTTAGAATACAAAAAAAACAAATAACCCAATTAAAAAATGGGGAACAAAGCTAAACAAAGAATTCTCAACAGAGGAATCTTGAATGGCTGAGAAGCATTGAAAGAAATGTTCAATATCCTTAATCATCAGGGAAATGCAAATCAAAATGATCCTGAGATTCCACCTTCCACCAATCAGAATAGCTAAGACAAAAAAAAAAACTCAAGTAACAATACATGCTGGCGAGGATGTGGAGAAAGGGGAACTCTCTTCCATTGCTGGTGGGATTGCAAACTGATACAACCACTCTGGAAATCAATCTGGTGGTTCCTCAGAAAATTGGAAATAGATCTACCTGAAGACCCAGCTATACCACTGCTGGGCATATACCCAAAAGATATTCCACCATACCACAAGGACACGTGCTCCACTACGTTCACAGCAGCCTTATTTATAATAGTCAGAAGCTAGAAACAACCCAGATGTCCCTCAGCTGTACACAATGGAATACTCTTCAGCTATTGAAAACAAGGACATCATGAATTTGCAGGCAAATGGATGGAGCTAGAAAATATCATCCTGAGTGAGGTAACCCAGACCCAAAAGGACATGCATGGTATGTACTAACCGATAAGTGGATATTAGCCAAAAATCAGAATACCCATGATACAACTTACAAACCATAGGAAGCTTAATGAGAAGGAAGGCCCAAGTGTGGATACCTGAAATCCTCTTAGAAGGGGAACAAAATAATCATGGGAGGCAGAGAGAGGGAGGAACCTGGGTGGGAGAGAAGGGGAAGGGGGAAAGGGAGGGCAGGATCAGGAATGGAGAGAAACAGGAGAGAAACCCAGAGGGCCAGGAGAATGAATGGAAATATGCAGCAGTGGGGGTAGAGGGCAGGGTGAACTTCTAGAAAGTCCTAGAGACCTGGGATGGGAGAGGCTACTAGGACTCAGTGGGGATGACAGTAACCAAAATGCCCAACAACAGGAAGATGGAATTGGAAGAGACCACCTCTAGTAGATAGACATGGGCCCCAGTTAAAGCAGGGGACCACCCACCCATCTTTAAAATTTTTAACCCAGAATTGTTACTATCTAAAGGAAATGCAGGGACAGAAATGGAACAGAGACTGAATAAACAGCCACCCAGTGACAGGCCCAACTTGGGATTCATCCCATGTGCACACACCAAATCCTGACATTATTACTGAGGCCATATTGTGCTTGCCGACAGGAGCCTGGCATGGACATCCTCTGAGAGGCTCTACCAGCAGCTGACTGAGACAGATGCAGATACTTACAGCCAAGCGTTGGACTGAGGTCAGGGACCCATATGGAAGAGTTAGGGGAAGGACTGAAGGAGATGAAGAAGATGGCAACCCCATAGGAAGAACAACAGTGTCAACTAATCCGGACCCCTCAGAGCTCCCAGAGACTAAGCCAAAAACCAAAGAGCATACGTGGACTGGTCTGTGGTCGGGCACATGTGTAGCAGAGGCCTTGTATAGCCTCAGTGGGAGAGGATATGTTTTATCCTGGGGAAACTTGATGTCCTAGAGATGAGGGATGCTGGTGGGGTGAGGTGGGGGTGGGAGGGAGGGTGAGAGAGCACCCTCTCAGAGGTGCGGGCGGGGGAGATGGTGTGAAGAGCTCTGGGAGGGGGAACCAAGAAGGGAGGCAACTTTTGGAATGTAAATAAATAAAATAATTTAATAAAAAAAAAGAACAAGATGCCTACTTAGCAGTAAGCAGGATGCAGCCCCTGATGATTCTCTGTTTTCAGTGTACACCATGTTAGGGCGGTGTCTTATCGTAGCGTATAGTTTGAACCCTTGCTTTGTGCTTACCGAGCATCTGCTTCTACCCTTTAACAGCATGTCAGTGTGGACTCCACCATTCATTCTTGTTCCTTTATTCTTGGCTAGAATTGTTACTTTATCTAATTTATATGTTAGTACAACTTTATTTCTGAAAAGCTCAGTAACTTTGCCAGTACCAATTTTTTGTGAGTTATAAAATACAAATTTCCTTCTAAAGGGGAGTGAGACAGTTGTAGGAAGCTAAACCTAGGAAGAAATATAAAAAGGAATATGGTCACTTGATGTCTACCTATGAGTTTGGTTACATGTATAGATATGTATTTCATATTGCATATCCATATACATTCATGTAAATACATCTCTATTTATTCTTTCTGGGAGTCCTAAGGAACCAAGAGCTGAACGATAGTATATTCCACCTCAACTTACCCCAGAACCTATCACCAATTCACAAAATGTCTTGTTTATGTTTTGTCTGTTTTCTTTTCTGTGTGTTCATTATGTCTGACATATGTTCTTAACACACGCCTCTTTGGTCTTTATTATTATGTATTAACAAATGGCTATATAAAGCTTGTTTATCTCTTAATTTATATTGAATTTTTACCTCAAATGCTACATAGAATTTCATATGATGCACTAAATGCATTTCATATTTCAGTAGTCCTAACTATGGGCACCTACCACCAACGGCGACATGGTGAAATCTTTGTACTTTTCTCTTTAGAACCGTGAAGAATAATGTCTTAGGTGATATGTCTAGCAGAGGAATTTGTGGTGTCTAAGTGCACATTTCTCTGTCAGCCTCCCTTGTGTATGCCAGCATCCTCCAGGCCTACTTCGTATTCTGGTCATTGCAGCAGTGGCCAGAGCTTGATGCTAGTGGACACAGCAGGAACACGCTGCTCACTCCTTCTCTTGGGTGGCTCTGTTCAGAGGCAACAAATATTTGGGTCATGCTTAGCTCACAAGCTACACATGAAACTTCTTCAGGCTGCTCTATAAGGAGGCAGAAACCAAGAGACATACTTCCCATTGAAGGACAGCTAGACAGCTTAGAGAAGGGTTATATTTTTACCTAAAAATCCCTATGAGATTGAGTATAGGTTGCCAGCATTGGTTGCCAGTTTGAAACCATATCCTCCTGTTGTCTTCCCCTTCCCAAGTTTTGGTCTTGTAGCTGTCTATTCCTGCTAGGTGGTATCATTTCCTCAAATGAGCTAGCTATAGACAAGCTCATGACTCAGAATGTACTTTCAGAAGCTACTAGTATTACCCATTACAAGAACTGCCAGACTGCTTTCCAGCGTATCTGTACCCTCATCGGAATAGTTTGGCTAGCCTCCAACTTGTAGAACAGAGACTGGGTAATTTCAAAACTTCAGAGGGACACATTTTAACAGGGCTTTGCCTCTGCTTAGAAGGCACACAGCTGTAGTTCCCTGTGTAGAATCTGACTCATGGGTCAGGGACTTTTCTTTTTATATTTACTTCGGTTACATGCCATGCTCATTATACAACAATTCCATAGAAGATTTTTTCACTCCTACTCATGGTTCACGACTTCTGATACATAGACCCTGTGCTTTATCATAAAAGTTCTGTAACATGATCCTGAAAAGCATTCCTTCTCAGGGCCTGTTACTTTAGAAACATGATGTGGTTATTCTTTTCTGGTGAAGGATGTTGCTCTTTCCTTTTGTGGATTTCCTATAAAAGGAAAGCAACAGATACACATCTTCATGAAGTAAAGAACAAGTCATGACCACTCTGGAGTAGGGAATGAGAGACACTTCCTTTTGGGAATGATGGTGCTTCTCATTTGGGAATAGCTATTAAAATCCCATCTGTCCTCTTCTGCTTTTGTTGTGGGAACAGGTGGTCAACACATACACTCCAGGAAAGAAGATTTGGCTGGAAGGCGTGGTGACCACCTCAGCTGGAGGCACAAACAATCTGTCAGATTCCTATGCTGCAGGATTCTTGTAAGTAATTGACATTTTCACTCCCAGGAACTTTTAGGAAAGGACAGTGAAACTGTAACACACTCACTACCCGTCACAAAGCAAAGCTCATTCCCAATGGAAAGTTTCCGTCTATTCATTTGTGAATGTATTTAACAGTACTTAGTCACTTCTCCACTACTAATGTTTTATCAGACATGAGCATCAGAGCACAGATGACATCTTGAGTAAGTCCTAAGTTGGTAGTTCACCTCACCACGGAGTCAGCAGCTAACATCCTCCCTTCTCAGTTTTAACATAGTTCTGGGAGTTCAGTAAAAACAGTCATAGTTTTGTCCTCCAGAAGCATGACTAGAGGGACTAGCATGAGAGATGACTACATTGCAAAGAGTAATTATGCTGTGATATCTTGGATGCATACTGGATCTACCAAGAGTCAAGCACTGAGGCAAGAGAGCTCATTTAGCTAGTGGCAGAGATCAGACTCACACCCAAACAGCCTTCTCCAGAGTCCAGCTCTTTCCCCATGCAGTAGACCACTTCTTTCTGTCTCCCACGGCCTTCCTATGAAAAAAGACTGGTGGGCTTACAAAAGAATAAAAACCTCCCTGAGCGGGATTGTCAGAAGGTTTTCATAGGCAAGCTGGCATCTTGTGAGACATGGTAAGAGTACCCTGATCTTCCCAGGGGAGAGCAGAAGAGCTGACAGTGAGGTACCTCAGGCTGAAGAAACAACAGGAAAGGCACGGCAGAGGGACAGACGCTAATGTTGAGTAAAGCCTTTTTCAGCAGAAATAGAATGAAGGCATAGACTGTGAAGAGGGTTTATACCAGATGATGGATGGTCTGGAAAACCATATAAAGGAAAGGATGCCTTGCTCTGGGCTTATACTAAGCCTCTAAAGATATAGAAGAAGAGATAACTGGATAAGCATGTTAAACTTAGACCTTGTCAATATTATGCACAGGATCTCAGAAGGGATGAGAATATGAATTTGAAGGCTACTGTAGTTGCCTGAAGAATGACTTGAGTCAGAAGCATAGAGCTCTGCCTGACTCTCAGTGTCATTGGCTAGGACAAGCCTCACAACCTGAGACTAACCAAGTACTTTTGTTCTGGTCCATTACGGTCCCTTGGCCCAGGCTTTCTGGCTGAGCAGTGCATAAACTGTGGCTTTGCCCTCAGCTATGGGTTTTGCTACTAACAGCTGTTCCTAATTAGACAGATGCGGCTCCCCTCCATTGAGACAGTTTCTTTAATACATTTGTGAAGAACAGGTCAGGCCAGCCAAGTAGATGGCATTTTCAGATGGAGTGATGTTAAAGGTACACGAAGATAACCGCTCAGTGTAATTCATGGTGTTACTCTGGGTATTCTGTGTCTGTAACCTCAGCAGCTAACTTTGTATTTCACAGAGAAGTCCAATAAGCATGGTTCAAATTAATGAAATGGAGTGAATCGGCATTTAATGCAGTGTTACTAAGAGGCTTCTTTCATAATACACTCCCTTCTAGTTTGATACGAATCCTGTTACAAGGGTGAAAAGCCAGGTTGGCAGTCAGTACTCAGGGGACCCCTTGGAACCAGCCCAGGAATGGCTTTTGCTCAGCTGTTGCCAAATGACTCTGCTTTGAGGTCCAGCAGGCAGCCCAGTTGTATTGAGTGCTTTCCTGAATACTCTTACATGTTAAGAATGATTCGAAATGAAAAGTGCCACAGACCTTCACAGAAGCAGCTGCAGAGACCTGCCTTTGCATGAACATCAGTCAAAGAGCTATAGATGTCTACGTGGAACTGCAGATGAGCATAGTGGTTGATATGTGGGCTGTAGCTCAGATCACCAGCGCTTGGTTGACAGAGATCAGCTAAATCTAGTTCATTCTGCTCCTGGTCTTTCCTCTTACTTCCTTGTCATCCATCCCATCTTAACCCCACTGGCAGCACACAGCAAGGCACTGTGTTCTTGAAGGTATGCAAATTGTCTCCTAGAAAAATAATAGAGGTATAGCATCCTAAGAAGCTAGGGCGCATGTGAAAAGATGGCACTTCCCTGGGACTCTCCATATATCACATAACCACGAGCTTCCTAGGGCACATGCAGATGTACACATGAATCAGAAGTCTGCTACTGGGACTCAAGGACAGTGCTATCCTCTCAATCTTCAATTGGAAAACTACAAATTCATCCTGATAGGCTGCGTGTCTCCAGCATCTAGAGGATACAACAATAAAAGTGGTGATTAAGGCACTTATGGGATGGGAGAATAGATACTTAACAAGTGAGCAATGGGATCACTTTACACAGCACCAAGAGACAGCCCCGTGATGCCATGCAGATGGTGCTGGTGGTGGGGCTCATGCAGATACGATCATGCATATCGATTTCTTCTAGAAGATGAAACTCCATATTTGCTTGTATAGTTCAATATTAAAGATAGACCATGATATCTCTGTGCCTTGTGAACACGGCTAGAACTCTGGTTTAAGAGGCATTCACCCAGAGTTCTTACTGGAATCCCACCACGGGACATCTTTGGTAATCCGTCTGCTACTGTGCCTCAGGATTAGAGCAAGAGCTGAACCTATTACCCTGATTTCACAGGCTTGCCAAACTAATGAAAATAATAAAGGCAAGTAGCTTTGCCATGTGATGTTCTCAAAGTAATTTCAATTCTCTGGGTCACAGTGTCCCAGTGTGAACAAAACGAACAGAGCAAGCGTTCTGCTCTATCGTACGCAGACTTAACTTCTGATTTAAACCTTGCTTGTGTATGTTTCGCTCTGCTTTTGGGTTTGGATTTGCAGCTCTAATTGTCAGTAAATGTGTTCATTTCTTTGAGAATAAAATAAAACTGTAAATGTAAAAAAAGATTTGAAAATGTGAACATTATTTAACCATAATATAAGAATTAGAAATGCTCTTTATTCCAGCAAGGAAAAAATTTAATTCTAGAAGTCATGGGTTTGGAGCCCCATATGGTTTCAGATTTGGGAAATCATAGCTATGCATAATTTTTCCCATGTGCTAAATGGTGATTTTCAAAGTTTCTAGAATCTAATTTTATCCAGACTAATGTCAGCCTAAACAGTGCTGTGCACCGACAGCGTGCCAGGAAGTACTGTGAGCACAAGTTCAAATGTGGTGTGATGGTGGGTCTGTGAGCGGTGGGGAACGGTAGAGATCCATGCGTGATCACCATCCACCAGGCTGACAGAGGGAGGGCACATTAGAAAGAGCTCTGTGAAGGCAGAAGGTGGCACAGCTGACTAGGATGCAGGGGTTAGCCAAGAGCACTAGCTTAGGAGATTATATGTGGTGAGAAATTTAGCAAACAAAAAGAAGGGTCGGTAGAAAATGCTAGGCAGGAGTTAAAACATGGGAAAGGTATAAAACGTGTGTCAGTATGAGAGAGCATGCTCCACTGGCCATTCAGAAATAGCTCTGTGTGACTTAGACCTGAGAAGAATGAAGTTTGAGGTAAAAGCTAAGGTGAGTGATAGTTTCAGCAGAAGTAACACAGAGAGAAAACAATGACTGCCCAAATTGATGAATGAATTGAATCTGTCAGTTACAATGGCAGGGTCATGGCATTTGGGAATGCCCTTTGAGCAGCATGCTGTGTAACCTCGGCATTTTGCATAGTCAGGATGAGAACGTGGTCAAGGCAGGTTTCCCATTGCAGCACACATATGAAGGTAATGTGCTTAAAACCCTGAATAGTTGATCATGGTGTCAAGGAAGAACATTCTTACATTGACTGTGACGGTGAAACATGAGGGGTCCAGACACTGAGGCTGGTTTGCATAGGTCGTAGGTCCGTGTAGCTTAGAGTCCTGTGCAAACAGTGTGTACTCTTACAGAGCAAGGAGACTGAAGATGCAAGGTGTGCTGTGAAGTCCTGTGCTCGTGCGTGTGTGTGTGTGTGTGTGTGTGTGTGTGTGTGTGTGTGCGCGCGTGTGTGACCAGGGAGGAGGCACTGGGCTTCTAAGTGCTGGCCAAGTTCATTTGTTAGTATTCTAGAAGTAAAATATAAGTCATACACTATGATAACGCTATGACCATGAACAACATTTTATTCCCTCAGACTTCTTCTCCTGTAAAATAAGAGATTAACTGATGATCTTTGAGATCTCTTACCTGTTCAGCACCTAAAATGATTTTCTCCTTTAAAGCATCAAGTAAAATTGGTGGGTCTGGTGACATTATTTGTGTGCTGTACCCAATCTTCACAGTGCTTTTTAGATGCCATTTTAAAATGTGCTGATGTGGCTTTTTTTTCTTCTTTTCTTTTAGATGGCTAAACACTTTAGGAATGTTGGCCAATCAGGGCATTGATGTTGTGATACGACATTCATTTTTCGACCACGGATACAACCATCTGGTGGACCAGAATTTTAACCCGTTACCAGTAAGTGCTGGATAAAGATTCCCAATTCTTTTCCATATCATTTGGTTCTTTTGATCATGCCTTTTTCCACACTAGGAGATTTTTTTTCTCCTCTTTCTATTGGCAGTCTCTTTCATAAATCAGACAGATCATTCTTGTCTTTGATTTCATGAACCATTCCATGGGCTTTTGGTTTCACTGCCTCTCCTCCACACAGAACCTACACAGACACAGACACACACACACACACACATATGTATATATATATATACATACATTTATATGTGTATAATGTATAAATTTATTACTATTACTTTAGCAAACTTTGTACAATTAAGATTCCACATCTACTTGTGGCCTGTTTGAACTCTGCTTGAGAGTGCATTTTTCCAGATTGTTTTCTTTTAATGCTAATAGGAGGCATTAGCTAACGTCAGATGCAGCATGTTGAAAGCAGATGGGGTGCTCACCAAGATCAGATACAACAGGAGCCCATCTCAGGGAAGGGATGAAGTACACTTGGAGTTAGATGCTGACCCCTATGTAACAATGAAGATTTGCCCTGAGGCAGAGTTCCGAGTGACCTGCTGCATCAGGGAAATCACACTTGGCCCAGAAAAGCTGATGTTTGCTTTTTTTTCCTTAGAAATATCGCACAGATGATTCTTTTACACGGGTATCATCTCATGGTCCTGGTGGAAGGTCAAACTCCTCTCCCCATACCTGTGGTTGCCCTTTGAGATGATGTATCTGTTTTATTGATCAAGGACACTGAGGGCGAGACAGGAAGAGGGTATAACACTAGCCCTAGCTAGACCAGGTCCTGGGCCTGGAGTTACGGCTGCCATGTGGGCCCTGGGAATAAACTGGAACAGAGCATGAGCACGAGTTCCTGTCATTTGCCTCTGTTGCCTATTTCTTTTTTTTTTTTCCTTTTTTTTTTATTTTCTAAGTATTTTTTTTTATTTACATTCCAAATCATTTCCCCTTTCCCGTTTCCTCCCTCCCCGAAAGTCCCATAAGCCCCCTTCCCTCCCTCTTTTCTCCATTCAACCCCCTCTCGTTTCTCTGTCCTGGCCTTCCCCTACATCCAGTCTTTCCAGGACCAGGGGTCTCTCCTTCCATCTTCTTAGAAATCTATTGATATGCGAATTGTGTCTAGGGTATTCCGAGATTCTGGGTTAATATCCCCTTATCAGTAACTGCATACCATGTGTGTTCTTTTGTGATTGGGTTACCTCACTAAGGATGATATTTTCAAGTTCTGACCATTTGCCTAGGAATTTCGTGAATTCATTGTTTTTAATTGCAGAGTAGTATTCCATTGTGTAGATATACCACATCTTCTGAATCCATTCCTCCATTGAGGGACATCTGGGTTCTTTCCAGCTTCTGGCTATTATAAATAAGGCTGCTATGAACATAGCGGAGCATGTGTCCTTATTGCATGCAGGTAAAGCCTCTGGGTATATGCCCAGGAGTGGTATAGCCGGATCCTCCGGGAGTGTCATGCCCAGTTTTCTGAGGAACCGCCAGACTGCTTTCCAGAGTGGTTGTACCAGCTTGCAATTCCACCAGCAGTGGAGGAGTGTTCCTCTTTCTCCACATCCTCGCCAACAACTGTTGTCTCCTGTGTTTTTGATCTTAGCCATTCTGACTGGTGCGAGATGGAATCTCAGGGTTGTTTTGATTTGCATTTCCCTAATGACTAAGGATGATGAACATCTCTTTAGGTGCTTCTCAGCCATTAGATATTCTTCAGGTGAGAACTCTTTGTGTAGCTCTGTACCCCATTTTTAATAGGGTTACTTGCCTCTCTGGAGTTTAACTTCTTGAGTTCTTTGTATATCTTGGATATTAGCCCTCTGTCGGATGTAGGGTTGGTAAAGATCATTTCCCAGTTAGTTGGTTGCCGCTTTGTCTTTTTGACAGTGTCTTTTGCCTGTTACCTATTTCTACCCAACTTGTTCTACATTCCACACCCTAAGTCAAGAGGCCTTCAAGCCCAGAGCAGGAATAGTGTGGCCCACAAGAATATCATTCTCAAGTCTCAAAATTGAAACCAATTGGCACATTGTTTTTAAAGATTTATTTATTGTTATATGTAAATACACTGTAGCTATCTTCAGATACACCAGAAGAGGGTGTCAGATCTCATTACAGAGAGTTGTGGAGCCACCATATGGTTGCTGGAATTTGAACTCCGGACCTTTGGAAAAGCAGTCAGTGCTCTTAACCTCTGAGCCATCTCTCCAGCCCCTTTGGTTTTAGTCACCGAGTGAGAATAAGTCTTGAAGTATGTATGTGAAGCTGAGAGAGGGAGGAGGGACGAGAGTTTTCTGTTTAGAACCATAGACATTTAGTTTGTTTTCAAAATTTTTGTAAAATAGCCAAAATAATTAGAAAACTATCTCCACCATATATGTATTAAACAAACAGATCATGTTTTCTATTTGGAATAAATATAAGGGTTTTGTTTTTGTTTTGTTTTGTTTTGTTTTGAGAAGCAGGATTTGGGGAGGAACAACAATGAATAAATAAATAATAGGATGTTATTATTCTACTATACATCCAGAGTTTCCTGGATGTGGATACAGGAAGGATTTTATTAGCATGTGACAGGTAATGAAAGAGACAACTGATGGTAAGAGGCCAGATAAGCAGACGTCACACAAGCAAGGCAGAGGCTAACACAAGCGTTTCATGGCAGGAACTAACTCAGCAAGTTCACAGGATCGCAGGTGCCTGAGGCACCGAAGGAAGGAGGAGACTTGATAGAGAGGAAGTAGGAGGGAGTCAGATTGTTCAAGAAGATTATACTAGAAATAGTGAGAAAAAAATCCCTGGAGAGCTTTAATCAGGAAAGTAAGAATCACTCTTCCTTAATGCGTTGAGTAACATTTTTAACAATGCAGGTTATACTTAACAATTCAGATTGTTTTTTATTTCTTATTTTTATTTAATTTTATTTGGTGTATCAGCAAAACTCCAGTCCTCCCTTTTTCCTTCTTCCCTTCCTTCATTCAAACCTTATTCACGCCTCTTCTTTGCATCCATTTGCTTACTGATAATTCCTGGCCGCGGATCTCTGCGGTGAACCAGAGGGACAGAGATCCTGTCCAGTGCGGCAAGAAACAGAAAATCATTGTAGTTTATCATAACTGCTCTAAATAAAGCCCACTGAGGTAAATATGACCTTATTAACTTTCCTGAAAAAAATAGAAAGCTAAAGAGTAAATGCATGTTCGAGGTCAGAGAAGTCACAGTAGCTAGGACTCCTGGGATTTTCTAGCTCTAAATTCTACTTTCTGTCTGCTGTGCTGCACTATTTCCCAAAGCGCTCACTTAGGTGTCTTTGTCATGCCTGAGTAAAATTCTGCCCTTGACTTGGGTCTGGAGATAAATAGGAGCAAAGGAGACAAGCTGGTGCAAGACGGGTGTTGGAAGACTAAACAGGCCTCCCTTCTGGGGTTAGACCGCCTGGGTATCTTACCACGCCTCGGTGTAACTGCCCAGGACCATGGCCATGCACACTTAAGACACAGACTTTCGTGGCTTTATTCTCCCCAGATAAGAGTAACTGCCCGTGGCTTTCTTTAAAAGCAGAGCACAGAAGTCCTCAGCTGACACCTGATGGCTCCAGAACTCACATAAGCCTCTAAGGTGCTGAAAAAGGGTCCCCAGATGCAGCACAGGGGCCCAAGAAAACTCCACAGCTGGGAGAGTGTCCTAAGTGTCCCCTGCAAAGAAGTTACAAGACAGACCAGGATGTCGCTGACTGGGCCCAAAGATCGGTTAATGGAGCTGGACCTGAGGATCATATTAGTCACCAAGTCAGACGGCTGTGGGACTGATAGCTAAACAGTGCCAATAACAACCTGTGGCCTTTCCACCGGCTGCTGCTTCAAGAGAGTTTAAGAGATTAGAGGATTCGCGAATTATACTTGAGTTTCTCCTAGAAAAATAAGTGTTTTCTACTCCCGTTCCTTCAAACCCAACTTAGTATCTTTCAGGAAAGAATCCTGTTAGCAAGTTTGTTTCTGTTCAGCTGGTGCTTTTGAGTAAATCCAGAGATGGCGAGCCTCGGGCCGTGACCCACAACACCCCTGTCTTTCCTCAGGGCTCCTCAGGTCATGCCCCACACCAGCCCTCCCCTTCCTCCTTAACTTTGCAGCTTTCCACCTCAGCTCTGGCAGGCCTGTTCCAGAAGTATCTGTCAAAGGTAAGAGACAGTATCCGGGTAGGACGGCACTGTGAACATGGTTACGAGGAGTTAGGGTGAGGGAAGGTGATACAGAAGAGTTTAGGGCAGGGAAACTATTCTGAATGATATTAAATGATGGGTTGTTCATATGTTGATCCCCAACCACAGAATGGACACCACAGGTAAACTCTACTGTGAAATATGGACTTTCCATGTTACTGATGGAAGGTCACCAAATGTGAAGGCTCCACTCTGACCCTGATGATGGCAAGAGCTACTGATAATGGACAAGGACACAGGGCACCTTCATATCTGTGGGTTGGTTTCTGCTGGACCTGAAGTCTTCTCTTTTACAACAGAAGTTCAAAAAAGTGGGGTGAAGAAGAGAAGAGGAGGAGGAGGAGGAGGGACAGAATGAGAAAGGTTCTGCTCAGGAAATTCAGGAAATAGTTTCTCAGCCACATTCCTTGTTTCTCTGTAACTTTCTGCTAGCAAAGTCGTGCCTTCTCCTGCTGTGAGACCTTCTTCCTCCTGAGCAAAGGAGTACATTTGAGTTAAGCCCCGAGCATTGTCATAGGCTCCCACCCTTTCCCCTGATGGCCCGGCCATTGGGAAAGAGGGGACAGACATGTGAGTCTCCACAGCTAAGCAATCAGTTGTGAGATCCCTTGGGAGTAGCCGATGTTTATGCAGAAGAGTTCCGCACACTCAGTGGACAGAGGCCAGACCCCACCAGCCGGGCACTTCTCCTCCGAGAGGGTTCTGGAATTCAGCTTGTTGCTTTTTTTAAGAGTGTGATTTACAGAGCTTTCAGGGAAAGGAACGGGGAATTACTAGTCAGCATCTTCCTAGCTCCCACGCTAGGACAGCAAAAGGAGTCTTCACACAGATATAATTCAATTTAGAAAAAAAATGAGCTCTGAGTTCCATCACCATTGTGTGGATATACAGATAAATAAGGCATGGTCTCCCATCTGCAGAGTCATTAGCCCACTGTGTGTGAGATCACAGCTCAGTTCTGTTTGGAGACTAGTGTAAGGAGCTCTGTCAGGGTGTCTTAACATCCCCACTCTGGCATAGTGGGGCAGCTGTGTGCTCTCAGTGCTCATTTCTTACTATCCCTGATGAGTAACAGCAAGTACTCCACAGGCCTGTGTACAGCCTTTGAGCCCTCTGTGTACGTTGTTTGGGAGTACAATCATCAGTCATGGATTAGAGCACTGCGCAGTATTCTATAATGAAATTAAACCTATGGTTGCAGTCACCATAGCAACAGATTCAGAGCCAAACCATCACTGTTCAGATGTCATTTAGCTTTTGGAAAGAAGCTCTGCCTTTTACTATTGCAGTCTGGCTTGCTTGATTAGCCTGTCATTTAATTCTAGGGCAAGTTTTTTGTTAAGTATCCCATCTTTCTGTATCCCCCTTCAAGATGTTGGAGATGGTTGCCCCTATGCACAGCGTAGTCTAGATACAAACACGGGATCAGCTCAGTGTACCCTTTCTTAAGGAGGAAGACCTCATTACAAACCCATATCCCAGTGTTGCTGGATGGACTGAGACTTGAACCACCCAAACAGGGAGCCGCACAGCCCAGGCCTGAGACAAGATTTGCGGGTTCTAGTTCTACGGTTAACTACGAGTGTCTTTGAGTTCTGGCCTCCCTTGGAGTGAGGTGAAGGGAGGATACGCTGCCTCCCTGTGAGCCTCCACAGGTCATTGTCACTGTGCTTGAGAGGATCACTTAAAGCATACGATTTGGATCTTGCATTTGCATGAAGTATAGAGAATTATTGGATGGGACTATATCTCAGAGCGAGGCAATTGCCAGCACCTTATTATTCCTTCTTTGTAGACTTTTTGTTGCTGCAATCAATAATACTGTTTTTTTTTATCTGAAAAAAGGAGATCTTTATTTTTAAAGACTGTGAATGAATTAAAGTCTGACTTTAAAATATCCAGATTAACATAAATCTCCACCTATGCACGTTCCATTTATTCATAGGGACTTACTACACTTATCACATTGCTCAGCGCTGTGCTGAAGGCAGCATCAGACTTTAAGAAGCTGGCACCACAGATACAGACAGATGTTAAATAGATTAAAAGGGACCATGGCAAAAGCCATTCTAAAGGATAGGAAAGAAAACAAAAGTCTGACTGATGGAGGCAGCAAGGGCTACCCAGGAGGGGTTTGGGGGAGGCAATGCCTAGGTAGATCCTCAGTAAGTAGCCAGTTTGGGATGGGAGGAGAGCATGTAAACACAAGCACTCCGTTTTCCAGCGAGTCATGGTAGATGAATTATGAATAATCATCACAGAAAGTTTTTCCCATTGCTGTCCCATGGCCACACAGGGTGTGTGAAATTGAAGAACTCAAAAGCTAAAACCCTGGAGGTGGTGTGGCAGGGGAGGTACAAATCCAGACAACCTAGCCTATGACCTGTTTCTTAGTGTGACCTTTCTTCTCTCTCTTTTCTTTCCCGTGGGATCCATCAGGAACATGAAAGAAACAAAGTGTACCTGTTTAGAGGTAGCTGTGATGTGACATTCAATACTGTCATTAGGGGCCCTAACAAAGACTTTTTCCATGTGCAGCCCTCTTTGTGGGAGCCTCCTGCTGCTGAGAGAAGGGCAGCCTTGGCTGTAGGATCAATCACTGGGACTCAGGCTGCCTGCATCAGTGGCCAGAGCACCGGGCTGCATGCCCAGTGAACATGACTGGCTTCTTTTCTCCTCTGCATCTCTTAGCCCGGGCTTTGAGCTCAGAGCCTTGTTCCGCGATGGCTGACCAGGCAGGCAGCACTTGGTCACTGATGCTTTTACATAAAGGCTTCTCTGATTATTTTTCTGCCCTCCCTCATCTTTTTTCTATTTATCAACTTGAGCAATATGCACAGTTCGTCAACAACACACACACACACACACACACACACACACACACACTAGTATTTGTAACAGCTCACCCCTCTGGGAAGTACAAGCAGCTCTGGGTGTGGAACAGATGAGGCTCAAAATGCAACACTGTGATTTTCTAGCCATGTGCGCCTTTATTTCTTCTGTGAAAGTGAGCAATAGCTACCAAGGTTGGAGTGCAGGGAGTGTTGGAATTTACTTCTTCAAATACTGACTTTGAGATCGGCCTGAACAGCTTTTCCAGTTACCTCCTATATGTACTTGAAATTACTAGAAGACCTCGGCGAGCATCAGTTCCCTCCCCTGTGAGAGCAGAGCCCATCTCAGGGGGTTATAAAGGGTTGCATGAGCCAGGACATACCTATCTCTCACCCTGTCATAAATTCAATGATTGTCAAGAACTTTTGTTTATGAAGTGACTTTGTAAGATATAAAATTGTAAGTCACAATAATAATTCTTAGCAATAACATGAACATAACTGTGGTGAGAATCTGAATACTTGTATAGATCTATGGAAACAGATTCAAGTAATAATGAATAAAATATGAAATGTAGATTTTTTTAAAATTAAATTGCCAAAAATTTAAAGGAAGAAAAAGGAAAGCTGTGGTTCCTGAGTTTGAGAGGAATTGACTGCAGATAGTTAAAGGCAAACTAAATATTCTATTTTTTTCCCTCCTGCAAAGATGCTGTCTAACTTTCCCAGTGAAAGCAATTAAGGCCTTGACAGGGCTACAGTGTGAATGCTAACACTTTCATGTGATGTTTATGCATGGCCCAGTAAAACCTGGAAACCATGATATGTCACATCAAAGTGCTAATGACAGCATATTATGTAAATCAATGAGTAGCAAGAATTGAGAATCTCTCTCTGCCATTAACCACTTATATTGTCCCCAGACTGCAATACTGGAGATTACAGCTCCTGCAGATTGTGTAGCAACCTAAATAAATCAGAGAGAAGTGAAGAAGAAGTTGTTCCTTGAAGCAGCCTGCAGATGAAGATGAATAAGTTCGGCTCAGGACAGAGGAGAGCCAGATCTCATGAGCTGGTCAGCTTGCCCAGACCATGAAAAATTACCTAAAATAATAAGACCAAAAAGAGAGAGGAAACAAAGAAAGATGTAAAGGGGGTGGGGGATGGGAGACATGCCCTTTAGAGGGTTAGAAGGCTTTCTGGTGTCATAGACAGACAAACTTAAGGTTATTTCACCAAAGACACTGTATTTGTGACAGAGAGTTTCTAGGAACCAACAAGAAGATCCTGATGACTGACTGTTAGAACCACAGACAACGTGTCTTTGTCTTAAGTCTGTTTCTGTGTTTTAGTAGCTATTAGTTTTAAGTGAAAATTCTTTCTAGAAATGGAAAAGCCCTGGATTCAGCACTCAACACACACACACACTCACTCACACACACACATACACAAATGCACTCATACATGTATGCACATACATGCATAAAAATTAGGGCAGAAAGGTGATTAAAGAGATGGTTATAAAAATGTGGAAGTAGAAGTAAACATAAATTCTGGTTTTAAGTTATATACCCCACAATTTATAAATTCTCAGAATTCTGTCACCCATTAAATACTTCTGTCCTAACTTTGAACTCTTAGCATTATCCTAATTCATCTCAGATTTGGAGTTAAGCATGGCAAGGACTGAACAGAATACAATGTTTTCACTTATTCTGGACATTAGAATTGTGGACCGGTGGCTGTGGAGGGTATGGATATGGAGTCTAAGAAGTCACTTAAACTGCCTACTTCCTATGTGGCATATCCTACCCCATGTGTGACTCTTCTCATTCATAAGAGACCTCTTCTCGGTGTCATGACCACTCATAACCAAAGTCTGTGAAATATCAACACAACATACACATAGCAGGGAAAGCTACATAGCACACTGAATTACTGTGAAGACGCTTTACCCTAAAGTCCCTTTACATTTATTTTCCCTGCTGACAACCTAGTTCAAACTTTAATAATTGATTTAAAGAGCTCCCAGCTCCCACAACCACCACCACCAAAAAAGGAAAAAGAAAAAATATATATAGTTATGAAAGTGATTTAGGTATCTTCATTCAACAAACTCATGGAAGTTTGCATTTTTCCTTTCCCAAAGTTTTTCAGAATTGATTCTCCCTAGAGATGGGGCAAGCTGAGTTTGTTTGTTTGTTTGTTTATAAATAATTTATTTACATTTCAGATGTTATCCCCTTACCTGGTTTCCTCCCCTCCTGGAAATACCCTATCCCATCCTCCCTCCCCCTGCTTCTATGAGGGTGTTCCTCCACTCACCCACTTGCTCCCACCTCCCTGCTCTCGATTCTCCTACACTGGGGCATCTATTGAACCTTCATAGGACCAAGGACCTATTCCTTAATGTCTCTTAACATCAATGGACTCAATTCCCCAATAGAGTGAGTTCATTTTTCTATCTAAACAGTTATTGAATGTACAAGGGAAGAGAAGGACACAGATACTACTTCACCACAAAATCAAAATAGCATTAGAGGGTGTGTGTGTGTGTGTGTGTGTGTGTGTGTGTGTGTGTGTGTGTTTGTGTGTGTGTGTGTGTTTTAAAAGGGGGGTTATTAGACTAGCCTCCAGACTGTGGTCTGGCTAGCCTAACAATGGCTGTCTCCTGATGGAAAGACTAAGAATCCTGTAGTTGTTCAGTGTAGGAGAATGTCTTGTATGGTCTTCAGTCTACATTGAAATCCCAAAGAATGCCAGCAGAATAATGCCTCAGCAGCAGGAGAGATGAGCTAACTAGCTAGTAAGAGTGAGAACAAGCAGGCTAAAATCAAAAACTTCCTGCTCTATGTCCTGGGCTGCTACCAGAGGTGTGGTCCTGATTTAAGGTGGGTCTTCCCATCTCGAATCAAGCAAAAGACAGATGTAATCTAAAAATTAGCCATTACAATCATGCCATATATGTGTGCTGCATTTTTAAATCTATTTATTGGCAGATATTATGGCTGCTTACACTTTTTGTCTAGTGTGACAGTGTTCAGTTGAAAATACATGTGCCGTGTATAGTGTATGTTTTTATTTTCATTGGGTGTATACCTAGTGCTACAGTTTGAATAATGGCAAAGTTTCTATAGCTTTATCTTCATCAGTACAGCAATATTAAGATATGTGACCGTTGGATATCAATTGTATTATAGACTTCTTCATTATGAATGATAATAATAATAGCCTTTTATGAAGGGGCACAAAGTTGAAGGCTGTGCTCTCTTGACCCTGCCATTGCTTTCATCAAATGAGGATAGGGCACAGCTGCCTTCTGGGGTGCAGCAACAAAGCACTACTGGAAGCAAAAACCAGCCCTCATCAGACTCCAGCCATGCCAATGCCTTAATCTCAGCCTCCATGAGAAATAAATTATTGAACTTTATAAACTGCAATTCCAGATGCTTTGTTACAGCAGTGTAGACTGAGCTCTATAGGAGCAGAACTACTGCTGCATCTGAAAAAATATGTTTAAATTTTTGAAGAATTATCAAACTGTTATAATGAAATGTTTTAACCATTTGGTATTTCTGGTATACATACATAAGGGCACTATTCCCAGACACTGTGTAAGAATGAAGAAGGTGAGCTGAGCACAGGCTTCCATGTGTTCATGGCCTTCTTCTGATGATGATGACACCATAGGTTTGTTGCTGTGACTTCCCTTGGAGTGAAAGACCGACCTTGAGCTGTAAATGGTAATAAGCTTTTTTCCCCACTTAAGTCACTCCTGTCATGGTATTTTATCACAGCAATGGAAAAGAAACCAAGACATTCACACATCCAAAAAAATAAGCAGCTGTATTAGTTTCAGACAAAGATATCTTTAAAGCAAATAAATGGACTCCGCCATCTTTGCTCCAGTGACTGGGAAGTTGGGACAGCCAGGTTCTGAGACAGACAGGCATAATATCGCTTGGGTCTCGGGCAGCTTGTGTGTATGCAGCTCCCAAGTGCGGGGCTGATCTGCAGTAACCAGCGCGCCAGCTCTGCTGTGGGACTTCTGCCTGGCAGAGGGACGCCCCCTCCCCCTCCTAGGAGAGATCACTCACCCCTGCACAGGGCAGGAGCCTACCAGCCTCCCTTTGGCGACCTCTGCTCCAGGAATCCACTAGGCTGAGCCTTTGGATGTGCAAGGCCTCCCCAATATAAGATCACTTGGGGCAAGGCACATTAGGGCTCCAAAGTCACTCAGGAGCAGGCAGGCCCCAGAAATCGGTGCCAGGGGAATCCTGGCAATCCAGGGGGAGCAGAAATAGCTTTGCAGGCTCACAGGAGGTCCAACCAACAGCCAGTGGCAGCAGGACCAACTAACATCAGAAGTATCCAGATGGCAAAAGGCAAACGTAGGAATGTTACTAACAGAAATCAAAGTAATGTGGGACCATCCGAACCCAACTCTCCAACAGCAGCAAGTCCTGGATACCCCACCACACCCGAAAGACAAGATCTGGATTTAAAATCACTTCTCATGATGCTATTAGCGGATCACAAGAAGGACACAAATAAATATCATAAAGAATTACAGGAGACCATGAATCAACGGTTAGAAGCCCTTACAAAGGAAACACAAAAATCGCTTAGAGAAATGCGGGAGAACATGGATCAAAAGATGGAGGCGCACAAGGAGACAACACAAAAATCGCTTAACGAGATGAATCAACGGGTAGATGCACTCACAAAGGAATCACAAAATTGGCATAAAGAAATGCAGAAGAATATGGGTCAACAGACGGATGCCCATAAGGAGGCAACACAAAAATTGCTTAAAGAAATGAATCAACGGTTAGATACCCTTACAAAGGAAGCACGAGAACTGCTTAAAGAAATGCAGGAGACAATGGATCAACAGATGGATTCCCATGAGGAGGAAACACAAAAATCACTCAGAGAAATGCAGGAGAACGTGGGTCATCAGGAAGAAATCCTGAAAGAGGCAATGCAAAAATACCTTAAAGAAATACAGGAAAATACAAACAAACAAGTGAAGGATCTCAGCAAATCCATCCAGGAACTAAAAAAGGAAGTAGAAACAACTAAGAAATCACAAAGGGAGACAACTTTGGAGATAGAAAACCTTGGGAAGAAATCAGGAGTCATAGATGCAAACATAAACAGTAGAATACAAGAGATGGAAGAAAGAATCTCAGGTGCTGAAGACTCCATAGAAAGCATCGACTCAACAGTCAAAGAAAATGCAAAATGCAAAAAACGTGTAACCCAAAACATCCAGGAAATCCAGGACACAATGAGAAGACCAAACCTAAGGATTATAGGTATAGACGAGAGTGAAGATTTGCAACTTAAAGGGCCAGTAAACATCTTCAACAAAATTATGGAGGAAAACTTCCCTAACTTAAAGAGAGAGATGCCGATGAACGTACAAGAAGCCTACAGAACTCCAAACAGACTGGACCAGAACAGAAATACCTCCCGTCACATAATAATCAAAACACCGAATGTTCTAAACAAAGAAAGAATACTAAAAGCAGTAAGAGAAAAGGGCCAAGTAACATACAAAGGAAGACCTATCCGAATCACATCAGACTTCTCACCAGAGACTATGAAAGCCAGAAGATCCTGGGCAGATCTCATGCAGACACTAAGACAGCACAAATGCCAGCCTAGACTACTATACCCAGCAAAACTCTCAATCACCATAGATGGAGAGACCAAGATATTCCATGATAAAACCAAATTTTCACAATATCTTTCCACAAATCCAGCCCTGCAACGGATAATAGGTGGAAACCTCCAATACAGGGAGAGAAACAACACCCTGGAAAAAATGAGATAATAACCTTCTTGAATCAAACCCAAAAGTAGATAACCACTCAAACATAAAGATAGCGTCAAGAATGGCAGATGGCAATAATCACTATGCTTTAATCTCTCTTAATATCAATGGTCTCAATTCCCCAGTTAAAAGACATAGACTAGCAGACTGGATACGTAAACAGGACCCAGCATTTTGCTGCATGCAGGAAACGCACCTCAGTGTCAAAGACAAACACTACCTCAGAGTAAAAGGCTGGAAAACAATTTTACAAGCAAATGGCCCCAAGAAACGAGGTGGAGTAGCCATCCTAATATCGGATAAAATTGATTTTCAACCTAGAGTCATCAAAAAAGACACAGAAGGACACTACATACTGATCAAGGGAAAAATCCACCATCAAGAACTCTCAATTCTGAATATCTATGCTCCAAATGCAAGGGCACCCTCATTCGTAAAAGAAACTTTACTAAAACTCAAAGCACACATCGCACCGCACACAATAATAGTGGGTGACTTCAACACCCCGCTCTCTGAAATGGATCGTTCAGGAAAGCAGAAACTAAACAGGGACACAGTGAATCTAATTGAAGCCTTGGACCAAATGGAACTAACTGATATATATACAACATTTCATCCTAGAGCTAAAGAATACACCTTCTTCTCAGCTCCTCATGGTACCTTCTCCAAAATTGACCATATAATTGGTCACAAATCAGACCTCAGCAGATACAAGAAGATAGAAATAATCCCATGCCTCCTATCAGATCACTATGGAATAAGGGTGGTCTTCAATGGCAACAAAAACAAAAGAAAACCCACGTACACATGGAGGCTGAACAATGCTCTACTCAATGATAACTTGGTCAAGGTGGAAATAAAGAAAGAAATCAAAGACTTTTTGAAAGTTAATGAAAATGAAGGTACAACATACCCTAATTTATGGGACACAATGAAAGCAGTGCTAAGAGGAAAATTCATAGCCCTGAGTGCCGCCAAAAAGAAATGGGAGACAGCATACACTAAGAGCTTAATGGCACACCTGAAAGCCCTGGAACAAAAAGAAGCAAATACACCAAAGAGGAGTAGAAGGCAGGAAATCATCAAACTCAGGGCTGAAATCAATCAAGTAGAAACAAATAAAACCATACAAAGAATCAACAAAACGAGGAGTTGGTTCTTTGAGAAAATCAACAAGATAGATAAGCCCTTAGCCAGACTAACCAGAGAGCACAGAGATAGTATCCAAATTAATAAAATCAGAAACGAAAAGGGAGAGATAACAACAGAAACTGAGGAAATTCAAAAAATCATCAGATCCTACTACAAAAACCTGTATTCAACACAACTAGAAAATCTTGAGGAAATGGACAATTTCCTTGACAGATACCAAGTACCAAAATTAAATCAGGATCAAATAGACCATCTAAACCGTCCTATAAGCCCAGAAGAAATAGAAGTTGTCATTGGAAGTCTTCCAAACAAAAAAAGCACAGGTCCAGATGGTTTTAGTGCAGAATTCTATCAGACCTTCAAAGAAGACCTAACACCAATACTCTTCAAACTGTTCCACAAAATAGAAACAGAAGGAACAGTACCCAACTCGTTCTATGAAGCCACAATTACACTAATACCAAAAGCACACAAAGATCCGACAAAGAAAGAGAATCTCAGGCCAATCTCTCTTATGAATATCGATGCAAAAATACTCAATAAAATTCTTGCCAACCGAATCCAAGAACACATCAAAACAATCATCCACCACGATCAAGTAGGCTTCATCCCAGGGATGCAGGGATGGTTCAATATAAGGAAATCCATCAATGTAATCCACTACATAAACAATCTCAAAGAAAAAAACCACATGGTCATCTCATTAGATGCTGAGAAAGCATTTGACAAAATTCAGCATCCTTTCATGCTAAAGGTCTTGGAAAGATCAGGAATTCAAGGCCCATATCTAAACATAGTAAAAGCAATTTACAGCAAACCGGTAGCCAGCATCAATCTAAATGGAGAGAAACTTGAAGCAATCCCACTAAAATCAGGGACTAGACAAGGCTGCCCTCTCTCTCCATATCTTTTCAATATAGTACTTGAAGTTCTAGCTAGAGCAATTAGACAACAAAAAGAGATCAAAGGGATACAAATTGGAAAGGAAGAAGTCAAACTATCACTATTTGCAGACGATATGATAGTATACTTAAGCGACCCAAAGAACTCCACCAGAGAACTCCTACAGCTGATAAACGACTTCAGCAAAGTGGCCAGATATAAAATCAACTCAAGCAAGTCAGAAGCCTTCCTATACTCAAAGGATAAGCAGGCTGAGAAAGAAGTAAGAGAAATAATACCCTTCACGATAGCCACAAACCATATTAAGTATCTTGACGTGACTCTAACCAAACAAGTGAAAGATCTGTATGACAAGAACTTCAAGTCTCTGAAGAAAGAAATTGAAGAAGACCTCAGAAGATGGAAAAATCTGCCATGCTCATGGATTGGCAGGATTAATATAGTAAAAATGAGCATCTTACCAAAAGTAATACACAGATTCAATGCAATCCCCATCAAAATCCCAACTCAATTCTTCATGGAGTTAGAAAGAGCAATTCAAAAATTCATCTGGAATAACAGAAAACCCAGAATAGCTAAAACTATTCTCAAGAGTAAAAGAACCTCTGGGGGAATCAGTATCCCGGACCTCAAGCTGTACTACAGAGCAATAGTGTTAAAAACCGCATGGTATTGGTACAGTAACAGACATGTAGATCAATGGAACAGAATTGAAGACCCAGAAATGAATCCACACTCCTATGGTCACTTGATCTTTGACAAAGGAGCTAAAACCATCCAGTGGAAAAAAGATAGCCTTTTCAACAAATGGTGCTGGCTCAGCTGGAGGTCAACATGCAGAAGAATGCAAATTGACCCATCCTTATCTCTTTGCACTAAGCTCAATTCTAAGTGGATCAAAGATCTCCACATAAAACCAGACACACTGAAACTAATAGAAGGGAAACTAGGGAAGAACCTTGAACATATGGGCACAGGGGAGAATTTCCTGAACAGAACTCCAATAGCTTATGCTCTAAGATCAAGAATAGACAAATGGGACCTCATTAAATTACAAAGTTTTTGCAAGGCAAAAGACGCTGTCAAAAAGACAAAGCGGCAACCAACTAACTGGGAAATGATCTTTACCAACCTTACATCCGACAGAGGGCTAATATCCAAGATATACAAAGAACTCAAGAAGTTAAACTCCAGAGAGGCAAGTAACCCTATTAAAAAATGGGGTACAGAGCTACACAAAGAGTTCTCACCTGAAGAATATCTAATGGCTGAGAAGCACCTAAAGAGATGTTCATCATCCTTAGTCATTAGGGAAATGCAAATCAAAACAACCCTGAGATTCCATCTCACACCAGTCAGGATGGCTAAGATCAAAAACACAGGAGACAGCAGTTGTTGGAGAGGATGTGGAGAAAGAGGAACACTCCTCCACTGCTGGTGGAATTGCAAGCTGGTACAACCACTCTGGAAAGCAGTCTGGTGGTTCCTCAGAAAACTGGGCATGACACTCCCGGAGGATCCGGCTATACCACTCCTGGGCATATACCCAGAGACTTTACCTGCATGCAATAAGGACACATGCTCCACTATGTTCATAGCAGCCTTATTTATAATAGCCAGAAGCTGGAAAGAACCCAGATGTCCCTCAACGGAGGAATGGATTCAGAAGATGTGGTATATCTACACAATGGAATACTACTCTGCAATTAAAAACAATGAATTCACGAAATTCCTAGGCAAATGGTCAGATCTTGAAAATATCATCCTTAGTGAGGTAACCCAATCACAAAAGAACACACATGGTATGCAGTCACTGATAAGGGGATATTGACCCAGAATCTCGGAATACCCTAGACACAATCCGCATATCAATAGATTTCTAAAAAGATGGAAGGAGAGACCCCTGGTCCTGGAAAGACTGGATGTAGGGGAATGCCAGGACAGAGAAGCGAGAGGGGGTTGAATGGAGAAAAGAGGGAGGGAAGGGGGCTTATGGGACTTTCGGGGAGGGAGGAAACGGGAAAGGGGAAGTGATTTGGAATGTAAATTAAAAAAATAAAATAAAAAAAAAAGCAAATAAATGTATGAGGCATAAGGAGGAGCATACCATGAAGACAAAGATGTCTGCTCCTAGAGGATGTATAAGTGTCTTAACAACAGACTCTCTAGTTACACAAAACGAAAACAAGGAAAACTAAAGAAGTAAAGGAATCCATTATTGTACCTGGAGACTTTCAACAATCTTCTATTAAAAATTAACGAGTTGGTCTTCCCAACTCAATTAATGTAATCAACACAATGTCTACAGACATGCTCAGAAGCCCATCTCCCAGGGTTCTAGGTTCTGTCAAGTTGACATTTAGCCCAAACCATCAGTTCTGGTATATTTATTTCTCTTCCTACTCAATTTTTAATCTACATGAATCTTCATATTTAAAAGAGTTTCACATGGAAAGCCTACAGTTAGGTATTGGGGTTGTTTGTTTGTTTTTGGTTTTTATTTTTATCTTTTATTTTAAAGATTATAATATTATCACATCATTTCCCCCACTTTCCTCTCTCTAATTCCTTCCAGTCTCTTTTCCCCTTTTATTGAAAATGGACTCTTTTCTCATAGAATATATCCTGATTACAATTTCTCCTTCCTTTACTCCTCCCAGTAGCTTGCCACCTTGTTTCAACCTCTAAATTTACTACCTTTCTGTCTCTCATTAGAAAAGAACAGGGGCTTCTAGGAGATGACAACCAAACATGACAAAAGACAATATAAGGTAAAGCAAAATGATCACGTCAGTGCTGGACAAGAGAACCCAGCAGAAGAGAAAGAGCCTCAAGAGCAGGCACAAGAATCAGAGACCCCCTTGTTCACACAGTCAGGAGTCCCATACAAATACTGTGCTAAAAGTTATCCTGGCACAGACCCATGCAGGCCCCGCACTTGCTGCCTCCGTCTCTGTGAGCTCATAGGAGTCTTGCTAGTTGATTCAGAGGGCCTTGTTTTCCTGGTGTTCTCCATCCCCTCTGACTTTTACATTCAACACCTCCTCCTCTTCAGAGTTCTCTGAGTTCTGAGGGGAGGGATTTGAGTCCATTTAGAGCTGTGTATTCCAAAGACTCTGTCTGCATAGATTGTCTGGCTGCGTGTCTCTGCATTGTTTCTGTCCGCTGCAGGAGGAAGCTTCTCTGATGATGACTGAAAAAGGCACTGATCTATGAGTATAGCAGAATAGCATTGAGTCATTTTATTGATACCTATTTTTTTTTAGACCAGTGGTGTTTCATTTTATTGTAGCTCACTGGGCTATCTAGTCTCTGGTTCTTCCTTCCTTGCACCATCCAAGCAGTGTTGGGTATGGGTTCCATCTCATGGAGTGGGCCTTGTCAGGTCAGACATTGGACTACTACTCCCACAAGTTCTGTGCCACCTTTACTCTAGCATACCTCATAAGAGGACAGATTGTAGGTTAAAGGTTCTGTTGTCCCGGAGCTAGTGTTTACATTCCTCCTTTGGTAGCCTGCAGAGTATCTTCCTGTACCAAAAACAATAGAATATAGGGGCAAAGACTCCATGTAGACACCAGCTGAACTTCTGTGTGTGCAATGAGTTGTGTAGATGTTGTTCACAGCAATGCAGCCCTGCTGTCAATTTGCAGAGAGCAATCCATTGTCTTAGCAAAGCCTGGGTTGTTTGAGGATTTCCTTTGGACCCCCTTAGCCAACCACTCAATTGAATGTAGTCCAGTACTGCTATTGGAAGCATCATTTGGTGATGAGAGCATCAGTTGGCTCTCTATATCCCCCATTATTAGGAGACCTCATTAGGATCACCTTCATATACTTTAGGAAGTTTCCAAGGCACTAGGTTTCCATCCTAAGTCTCAAATGTCCCTCAGTCCCAGCTGTCTCTCCCTGCATTCCCTCTTTCGGCCCTGTTTCCTGTCTCCCTCCCCACCTGATCCTCCCATTCCCATGCCCACCTGCCCCCAGTCACTATGGATCGATTAGCATTCTTCTACATGCAGGCATCCAGTTTGACCAGCACTATTTTTTGAAGATGCTGCCTTTTTCCCAATGTGTATTTCTAGTTTCTTTATTTAAAAAAAACAAGCAAAAAACAAAAACAAACAAAACAGGTGTCCACAGGCATGTGGATTTATGTCTCGGTTTTCAATTTAATTCCAGTGATCTACGTGTCTCTTTCTATAGTAATGCCACAAGGTTTTGAAGTCAGGAATGGTGAGACCACAAACCTTCTTTGACTTTTCAAAATTCTTTTAGCTATTCTCGTGGTTTTGTTTTTTGGTTTTGCATATGAAGTTGAGAATTATCCTGTCAAGGTCTGAAAGAATTGTGTTGGAATTTTGATGGGAATTACATGGAATCTGTAGATTGTTTTGGGTAAGATGGACATTTTTACTATGTTAATCCTACCAATCCAAGAGCATGAGAGATCTTTCCATCTTCTGATAATCTGCATTTTTTTTCAAAGACTTGAAGTTTTTATCTTACAAGTCTTTCACTTGCTTGGTTAGAATTAGACCAAGATATTTTATATTATTTGAGGCTATTGTAGAAGGTGTTGTTTCTCTGGTTTCTTTCTTGGTCTGTTTGTTATTTGTATGTAGGAGCTGTATTTTTTGTTTAGTTAATTTTGTATACAGTTACCTTGCTGAAAGTGTTTATCAACTGTAGGAGCTCTCGAGTGGAATTTTATGGTCACTTATGCATGTTATCATATCATCTGCAAAGAACTCCTGCCCTTCCAATTTGTATCCCCTTAATCTCCTTCAAATGTCATATTTCTTTACCTAACATTTCGTGGACTATATTGAATAGATATGGAGAGAGTGGACAACCTTGTCTTATTCCTGACTTGAGTGGAATTGCTTTGAGTTTAATGTTGTCTATAGACTTGGTGTAAACTGCCTTTATTATGTTTCAGTGTGGCCCTTGTATCCTTAATCTCTCCAGGACTTTTATCATAAAGGAGTGTTGGATTTTGTCAAAGGTTTTTTCTGCATCTGGAGATGATCATGTGTTTTTTTATTTTTCTTTTAGTTTATATGATTGATTATATTTATTGATTTTCATATATTGAACCACTTCTGGGATGATGCTTATTGATCATGGTCTCAAATCTTTTTTTATTTTATTTGGGTTATTAATAATTTATTGAGTATATCTGCACCTATATTCATTGGGGAAATTGATTTGTAATTCTCTTTCCTTGTTCTATCTTTATGTGGTTTAGGTATCAAGGTATCTGTGGCTTCATAAAATGAATTGGGCAGTAGTCCTTTTGTTTCTATTTTGTGGAATAATTTGAGGAATATTAGCACTAACTCTTCTTTGAAAGTGTGGTAGAATTCTGTGCTAAAACCCTCTCTCTGTCCCTGAACTTTGTTTGGTTGGGAGACAAGAGATGCAGGCAGAGGGGGAAGGAAGGCTGCAGTAGATGTTCTGTTGCACAACTAGGGATGAGACTGGGGGGAGGGGTGCCTTTGAAAGAGAGGAGGGAGCGGTGAAGGTCTCAGTGTACCTGTTTCTCTGGCCTGGTCCTCTGGTATAGTCTCAGAGAATGCCTGCTGGTGTTGGGATGAGTTGAGGGAAGAAAGGTTGGAGGAGAAAGTCTTTGTGATCCCTTGGGGATGGGATTAGAGAAGAAAGGAAGATCACTGCATATTTTCTGCTACAGAGCTAATAAGATGGGGGGATTGGATCTAGAGGAGCAGAGGAGTGGTGTGGATCAGCCTTCAAGCCTACCTGGAAGAAGAGGCCCTGGAGTTAGCAGGGGGTACCTGCTGAGATTGAGGTCTGGGGCAAAGCAACAAGTGGGGGAAGGGAGGTTAGAAGGAGAATATCTGTGATCCAAGATGGGAACAGGGGCATAGGGAAGGCCGCCACAGGTGCTCTGATGCAGAGTTGGGGATAAGACTGGGGCTGGATCTGGGGGATAGAGGGAGAAGGGAAAATTTGCAGTAAGTCTGCCTGGTCTGAAGTAGTTTTGTTTTATTCTGAAAATTTGTCTTTTCATTTGTGTATTTAAGCCACAGATGTCCAAAATCATTATCAATATAGTTGTACTGATAGTTACCGTATTTGCTACTGTTAATCTTTGTTGCTTTTGTTCTTTTTTCCTACTTTTTCATTCTTTTCTTGCTCATGATTTTGAGCATTTTATTTGACTCTCTCTTCTTTATTAAAATATCAATTACTTTTCTTTCCTTGTTTTACTTGTTATCTTAGAATTTACAATATATATAATAATAATAATTTATAATTAATACAATGCTACTTTCAAATAACACTAAATTGGCTCATGGTAACGTGAGTACTTTATGATAAAATATTTGCCATTGCTCCCTGTTGTTCCTTATAATGTCGTCACTCGTTTTACTGAAATATAGGCATACATAAGCATAGACACAGATATATGATGCATAAGCATAGACCATCAAACAAGGGTGGCTAGTATCGCCTTGAACACAGTGTCATCTATTAGACAATTAAGGCTAAATATTTTTACTTTTTAACAAAATGCATTTTTAATTAAAATATAATTATATCACTTCCTCTTTTCCCATTCCTTTTTTCAACCCTTCCCATGGCTGTCCTCTCAAATTGTTAATGTTCTTTATCTTTGATTATTATTATAATTTATATGCATGCAGAAATACAACCTACTGAGCCCATCTTAACTTTACCATAACTTTTTTTGGTGTCCCTGGATGCCCTGGAACTCTATAAACCCAGATGCCCTCCAGTTCCTAGAGATCCATTTTGCTCTCCTGCCTTCTGAGTGCTAGGATTAGAAGCAAGCACTGCCCAGTGCTTAGCTCATTCTTCTATTGACATTCTACCTTTCTTGTAGATTCAAGTCTCTGTTCTGTATTCTTTTCCTCCTCCCCAAAGACATTCATTTGCTATTTCTTACATAGTAACTATACTGACAAAAACTTTCTCAGATTCGGTTGTTAGATAAAGTATTTATCCTCAATGTTTACAGTATTAGATCTTATATCTCAATATCCCCTCTCTCTCTCTCTCTCTCTCTCTCTCTCTCTCTCTCTCTCTCTCTCTCTCTCTCTCTCCCCTCTCTTTTCCCTTCTCAATTTCCTTCTTTCTTCTTTACATGACTTTTGAGTGGTCAAATGTAATACATATCTTTTTTTTCTTTATGAGTAAAATAGCTTTTCCCTCCTAGCTACTTTTAGGATTTTTTTAATGCTTTGTTTTCTGTAGTATAAAATATATAGCTATAGTTAAAGGGCTGAGAAGTAAGTTTATTTGTCTTGTTCTGTCCTCTGAACTTGCTAGAAATCAATTAGTTACAAATGTGTTTATTTCTGGACCATATATATATTTCATTGATTTATATATTTTGGGTTTTGGTTATAATGCCAATACCATACTCTTGATTATTATAAGTTCCAGGACATAAAATTTTCCTTTTCATGATGTTTTGGCAGCTATTTTGAACTTTTAGTGTTATATCAACCAAATAATTTTAGTCTACCCAAAGCCCTGTATCAAGTTGTAAGTTTCTAATTACTGACACTCACCACCAATTAATTAATTACAGGAGGGACACATGTCAACATATGTCTGTAACAACCCACAAGTAGCAAAGCACTCTGCAGTAAAAGGCTCGGAGCTTTCACACTAGAAGCAGGAAGGAGACGAGGATCCTCCTCTCACGCCCATTCAATATAGAATTAAAAATCATCTGGATCCAGACTATTGGATATATTATTATATTATTCTTTGCTTGCTGTTGAAGAAATGAGCTCCCAGAGGATATGTATAATTTACCCAATGATTACTCACAGCATATACAGTCTGCATATCTTGCTCTTCTCTAAGCATGAGAAAGTCCATCTCAACAATGTGAGCAGAGGTCAAGCTAGCCAGTCATGACTGTAGTCTCTTTCCTGCCAGTCTCTTCACCTCTTCTGTCTAAGCAGCCTCCTACAAGGACCCTGCCTGCATTTCCTCCATGTCCAGTCTTTCCCCCACAGTACCACTGAGGGGCCTAACCTTGCCTACCCTCTTCTTAAGATACCTTTGTCAAATACCCTTTGCTGATCCAGACCTCTGAACTCATAAGCCTGACATTCAAAGATTTTAATTATCTAGATTCATCCTGTTTTCATAATTCTGCTTTCAAGTAGCTGCTCACAGCTTGCCTATCCTCAGTTGGAAGTGAGGTTGTGATTTTCCATATGCTTTTTCATGATCACCTCAAACATCCTCAACAATTAAAGTTCCTCTTCATTGCCATCTTTTCTAATGTTCCCAGTAAAGTTCGTTTCCCTGCTCCTTCCAAGTTATATAAATTAGTATTTCCTTTTAGAAAATAAGCTACTTGAAGGCTGGAAGTATTAGAACATAAGAGTACAAACTGGAAGATTATTAAATTAGCTATGGCTAAATTGAAATAAATTTGAAATTTTTTTGCTACATTTTACTAAATTGAGAAGCCATACTCCATTCTAAGGAGCAATTATGATGTTGCCTAAAGGACATTGACCACAAACTTGTTGACTCTCCCTAGTTACCTCTTAATTGACGGTCTTTGTGCACTTGTGTATCAATGACAATATAGGCAGAAAAGCATCTCAGATATTCAGAACTTCTCCAGGTATTTTGCCAACACTGAAAAGCACCTGGGTGCAAATCCACACCAACTCAAATAAGATAAAAGAAAAAAATAGCTTGCCAAATGAAATTTCTTAGAAACACCAATTTAATGATACATATAAATTAATCACAAACATATGGATTAAATTTCCCCCAGAAAAGGCATGCTTAGGCTCTCTCTGGACCACAAGTGATTGAAAAATGATTGGAGACATTTCCTGAACCCAAAGAGAAAAGGAGTATGTCTATACTTCTTTAACTGTAAATATTAGTGCAATAGATAAATTATCCAGAGGATCTGGGGAAGTTAGAAATATGGACAGGAAATAAGAAAATGAGATTTGGCTTTAAAATATGTTCCAGGTACATCTGGGGTAAAATAATCAGAAACAGGGAGATTTCTCTTTGACTTAAAACTCAATACAATTTTAGAGACTGCAAGACATCCAGGGTTATTTCTAATTGCCATGGTACACGCAGTAGAAGACTAATTGTGGGCTGGAGAGATGGCTTAGCAATTAAGAGCACTGACTGCTCTTCCAGAGGTCCTGAGTTCAATTCCCAGCAACCACATAGTAGCTCACAACCATCTGTAATGGGATCTGATGCCCTCTTCTGGTGTGTTTGAAGAAAGTTATAGTGTACTCATATACATAAAATAAATAAATCTTTAAAAAAAGACTAATTGTTATTCCTGAAGATGCAAAAGCGAAGACCCTAAACTACAAAATATGAAATAGTGCTGATGCCCACAGAACACACACAGGGTCTTCTAGCTTTTCTACATGATTCAGTACAGTATTGACCAAAGTCAAGACAAGACAAGAGAAACTGAAACTCAAGACCAGGTAGGACATTCTCTCCACTGATGGAATTAAACTTTTTTATTTAGATCCAGAAAGATATTATGAAACATTCACAAGAAACCTCTGATACTTATTTTTGTGTTTTCTACTCATTTGGAAGTAACTTTTTAAAGACATCAGATACTCATCCAAATATGAGGAAGTAAAGTATGCTTACTATAGTCAAGCTCTGACCTTGGACACTGGACCATAAGATACAATGTAGTTTTGATGTTTTTATTAATTTTAAACATTTAGTTTATTTTTTGATAATTTCATACATGAATACTGTATTTATATGATTTCTACCCTTCACTCTTCTCTTAACAATTCCTCCTAAGACTCCCTACTTCCTCTCAACTTCATGGCATTTTTAAAAAAATATTACTCCTACATACATAGACACACCTATACATACATGCATGCACACATGCACGCACACACACAGACTAAAGCAACCTGCCAGCCCATTTGGTATGTTCACATGTATACGTATTAGGAACGACTCCTTCAGATTAAATAACTTATAGGGAAGGCTGATTCTCCTTCTTTTGGCAGCCATTACTTGTCTGTAGCTCTTCATCTAGGGGTGGAGCATTGTGAACTTTCTGAGTCTACATTGGCATGTCAGTTGGTGCTGTCATTGTGCAGGTCTTGTTTAGGTTACCGTATTATTGAGATTTAATGAGTGTACCTCCCTAGCAATGCTGAGAGACATCTTTTAGCAGATGCCTTGTTCCTCTGATTATTACATTCTTTTGGAGTCCTTTTCACATTTTTCCCTGAGCCTTAGGTGTAGGAGTTATGTTATCATTCTTAGTGTTCTTAGTGTTCTGATCAGTTGTAGATATCTGTGATGATCTCTGCCTGCTGCAAGAAGAAACTTCTTTGGTGAGGAATGAGAGCTATACTTATTTGTTGATATTAAGAATTTAGTATTTAGAAGGCAGCTGGGAATTAAACTGGTTAGGAAAGTCACAGTAGAATAGGTTCTCCTCTGGGGGAAGCCATGATCTCACCAACCACATATTAGTTAACTAGGTTTACATTGCCAGACATGAATTCCCTTCATTGAGCAAACCTTAAATCCAGTGAGGTGGCCGTTAGTTACCGCTGAGATATAAGGGCCACTATTGCATCTTTGAGTATGATGTGCCATGCAGGTCACTGTTATGGTTCATAGACATTAGAGCTGGGTAGAACTGTTGCTTGCTTTCTTCCCTTGGCAGCTGGCAGAGCACCTTTGGGTACTATAAGAACTAGTCTTCAGGGATGAGACTTCCAGGTCAATTCCAGCCCAATTCCTCCAAGTTCAAAGTATGTGGTGTCTTCAGGAACAGGGTCTTACATTCATTCAGGTTCTGGGAGGCAACCAAGGACATAGAACATCTCTATTGTTTTGGGAGTCTCTTAGACTCTTCTGACTAATGATTTGAAGGGAAATCTCCTATGCCTGGCACTGGGGATGTTGGTAGATTTTGGCCCTTGTGAGTGGTGTAACTTTGTTTAAATTATCTATGTGTTATATACACACATACTTATATGTAGTATATATGTGTTTTAAGAAAACATAAATATTATGTTTCCCTATGGCTTTTTCAATCATCTTTAATGTTTTTTATCCCATCTCAGGATTGCAGGACCTCCCAGAAGAGCCCCATCCCATCGCTCTATTTCCCCTTCATGGTACCTTTGTCCTGCTGTCCCCATCTCCTCCCTCCTCACCCATAACACCCTTTTATTTCCTTAGTTTCCGTGGTTCTTCCATATTATATATTCACTTCTGAAGATTCAGAGCGAGGATCTACAAATAAGAAAGAATATTTGGGATTAAGATAGCACTCCCTCTGTGGGAGTAAGACCAACCCATGCTGAACTATTTTATTTGACTGAGGTATCCAATTCAGCTAGTCATCCCATAAATGCAGATTTAATAGGGTATCACTTCTGTGACCCTCAAAGTTCTTAAGGGGAATTCCTAAATTATTTTTAATATTTTTCCAGATTTATGCTGTCAGAATTGGTGTTTGGGGCCAGATGTTTGTGCTACGTACAGAGTAGCTCCTGAAATCAGTTCCTTTTGTCGTGTCTTGGATTTATCTTTCATGTTACAGAACATAAGGGAGCTCAAGACATTAGGTGGTCATCCCTTCTGTGAGCTGTACAGAAATGGTGCATATTGTATCTTGGCTTTTTCTCATCCCAGAGAGCTCCCCAACACCCACCCCCACATACACACCATTGTGCTGGAGAGGACAAGTTCCACTTATCTAGAGTGTCTTTATGATCAGGTTCTCATGGGATTTATAAGCTAAAAGGGTCGAGGTGCCAACAAGCAGGAGAGAACACAAAGGCCAGCCCTTGGTATGGGAGGAGTGGTGGGAGAAAGGCTGCCAACAGCAAAAAGATGCTGAAGACAAGCAACTGTTCGAAGAACAAGTGCTCTGACTGAGCGCTTCAGACAAGAGGCTGGCCGACAGCCAGCTCAAAATAAGCCAGTGCCCTTGGCCCAATCTAAATGGTGGTCCAAGCTCCAGGAAACTCAGTCATCCACCTAAGGTGACAAATGAGTGGTCAGGCACACAGGCCTTGTGCTGGTAACTTCACAAGGCTTCAGTGACTCTTCCAGTGAAAATGGATTATCCTGAGGTTTCACATTGGATGCCAAAGCTGTCAACATGAAACCAAGATCTCACCTCAAAAGGAATAAAAGATAGTTTATTCTGAATCAAATACACACGCACAGCCCAGGAATGTGGGTTTAGTGACCTCGTGTATCATGTCTCAAATACGGAAGCAGTTTTATGAGCTTTTTGTAGTTATGAAACAAAAGAAAGTCCTAAGTAAAGGCATTTTTTCCAGCCCCCATTAGTGGGAATATTAAGGATGTAGATCACAGCACAATGGGGGAAGGGGTAAAATCTGCTCTATGTTTTGGAAGCTATCAAGTACCATACTTAGCTTTTGAATTGATGAAAACTAGCAGATTTGTTTCATAAAAATACATTCCAAAAATGGTACCTAATAGTCAAAAGGATATTACATCAGATACAAGGGTGGGCAATAAAAACCTAGTAAAAGGACTAAAGGTAGATCAAGATAATTTGGCTTCAGATCTGGAATATTCTAATTCTAGAGCATGAAGTTCTAATCATACCATCATCAGCCTTGTAGAATCTTCAACTCTGATAGGGTTTTAAAGGGCTTAGAGTTACCTTCCCAAATTCCACTGTAAGATGGCTGGCTTTATTTCTTAAGAGGAAACAGAAATAACTGAAAAGACATCTTTTGAGTGAAGAGGAAGTAGAATGGGCTTTGAGGTTGTGTTGAAAAATACAGAACCCTGCCTTACTCTTTGATTTTTCCTTTAAAAGCAGTGACCCAGCTCGGACCCAACAGCTGACCTAGTTAAACAACACATCTCTTTGTTTAACTCTGCTGGCTAATTGAAGACAAGACTGGAAAAACTGTGAACATCTGGAGAATCGAGTCACAGTTGCCAGGGGGCTTTTCCCTGGAAGGCTAACCCAGTTCTCAGTACTTCCAAGAAGGGTTTGTGTTAGAAACGAGGATTCAGGGGGAAAGAAATGGTCAGGCCTGGGTATAAAAGTGATGTGTGATAGTTGGGAGTGTGTGAAAAGGACTATAGGTAGCTCTGGAGACATCCTGGACTGTGGGGGAGCTGCATCTCTGAGGATGTGCCAGTGGGCTGAGGCATGTGCTGAAGAGCTCGCTCAGGAGATGTCAGTGTGGTCTTCTGGTCCCGACAGGCTGTTGTGCTTCAGAGCGCTTAGATCTCTCCTAGTGGACATGAGGCTGTTCTAAGAGCAGGGCTGCACCTCTCAATGGAATCTAAGAGGAGAAGGTGTTTGCTGCTGCTAAATCAATAGAAAGGGCATCCAAGACCGACCAAAGTTGAACTCTAGAGCCTTCCATCTCTGCTGTGACATTGACTGCTAGTGGGGGGTGAGGTGCCGTCACATTCTACAGCTCAGACACTTAGCAACCAATCATGTTTGAACCAGTTTCTTTTAAACCTCTGATGCTTCTTGGAGTTAATGAACATTTAAAAATAAAACTTTCCATTTAAATGTAACTCAACCTTATTCTCCTGGAAATTCTTCATACTCTGTAAAGATTCACATTTTCTCCTCCCCCATGCCCTCCAGATGTGGGGAAGACAGGAGGCCTGAGTGAATGTATATTGTTGACATGCTCCCAGCCATGTAAGGTACCCAGAGCAGTGGCAAGGCCTTCTGCATATGGGTCAGGCTCAGAGGGATGGTAAAGCCTTCCTCTGGTTCTAGTATGAATGCTAAGAGTGTGTGCAAAATCTAGCACCAGCAACTTCCTCTACCCAGATGTTTACAGACTTCAACTGTTTTCTGGCAGAGACCCTCTGCTGAGACCAGCTAACTCTCCACCCTGCCCCCACCCCTATCCTGTGCACAACAGACTTGTGGTTCCTGGTAGTCATATACTTGTTCTTATTTCATTAGAGCTCATACCCACCAACCAGTCCGGCCTTGCTGTCCATGTGCCTATGTGTCTGCCCTTTCTCTATTTCTTTACTACCCCAGTCAGGTTTCCAGGTTCAAACTGAGCTGGACCAGCATCTGGGCCCGTAGATGCATACACCACATGCTAGTACTGATAGCCTGTCTGCTAACATTTGATTGCTAATTGACCCTCACTAGCACACACCCACTTCTCCAGAGTTTTCCAGTCATACTGGTACCTGCTCCTAGAACTGAAACAGCCTCTGCTCCCCAAACCCTGAGACTTTGTAGTTTAATTCTGTCACTAAAATTATTCTAGAACATGGCAGTTCCCCGTGACCTTACAGAACATGGAAATCTGAGGTCAAACAAAGGCAGTCGCAAGCTAGGCATGCGGACTGTGCCTTCTGTTTGCACTCAACTGTGCCACTGATCCCTGGCCCCACAGCTGCCCTGGGTCACCCGTGACGTCTTCCAACAGAACTCTGTTTGCAGACAGGATCTCTATGTTCTTCTTACATTGCCTGACAACTAGGGAGTGAGTGGTGGGTATCTTTCCTGTGGTCCAGGTCTAGTCTCCCGCAAACCTTCCCTATACCATGGCATGTACTGTCTTCTCTACAGTGTGGTTTCTAATGAACTTCTATGTTCATACTCCAAAGTGTTGTTAGATTAAGAACAGTTTTAGGAGTTCAGGGGTAGACATATTACAAAATAATTTTTAAGACCGTTGACTTATGAAATTTTTTTTTAAAGCTAACTTGAAACTCAAAGCTGAGGACTGCTCTTTTCAAGGGGCCTCTGACTTCAGCATAAGTTCAGATATCTAATTAGAGAGATATAAGGAGCCGAGGGACAGCAAGTTCCCCCAGAGAATTCAAGCTGGACGTGCTGTAAAGAAGGAGTGCCACACTGGTCACATCGTGTTTTCTCTCATTTCAGTGAAACACTCGTAATAAAACTGTCTTACCTTTAACTTCTTCCTTAAGATCCCAAAATATACTCAGTCACACACTATTGCCCTCTACAGAGCAGGGCATCATCGAGAGCACAGTAGCGTGTGAATTATCAAAACTGCAGACAAAGAGGAGGTTCAGAAGGAGCGCTCTGACTCAAGAAGGTCAGAAGTTGTTTCTGAACTTAGACAAGAGAGGTTAGCGGAAGTTCAGTAGATTTCGGGAATCTTTGGACAGGGCAGTTCTCAGAAGAGGGAGGAACTGTGCTCAAGAGTTAACAGCCATTGTTTAGGCAATTTGAATTGTATTAAGAGGGGTGGGAAGGAACAGCTGTGGGAGACACAGTACATACTAGGGACAAGGACGTAGTGGAAAATTCTCTGTCCTTAAGCGTCTCTTAATTTACCAAGTGGAAAATATACCCGTGCTGTCTTCAGCATGTGTGAGTAAGTCTTCTGATGGTGTGGCCTAATCTGCCTGAAAGCTCAATCGCTTCTGAACTCAATGTACAAACTTCTTACAAACTGGTGAGGTTCACATACTTGAGCATAGTAAGTAGGGTTTCCATCAATGTCTGCTTTTCTGGGCTGGGAAGAATCTGTCTTCTTCAAACAATGACTGAAACAAACAAGAGCAGGATGGTCACCATGAGAACATGGCCACAGCATTGTGAAAGGTCATGGCAGAAACTGGGGATCTTGCAGAGAGGACAGTGTTTGATCTATGCCTCAAAAATGATAATGTTTATGGTAATGTTAGAGATAATTCAAGGTAGTCGTTAATTTTTCTCCTGTGCTATCCATCTTATAAATACAGCATCTCTCATCTTCTCACATCCTGTACCACTGATGAAGACCTCATTTACTTAAGAAGCAGAGAGGGAAGCCACAGAGGGTAATACCTGTCTCGAGGGCACACTTAGAAGTGGCAAGCCCAGAACACTCTGGCTCCAAAGCCCGGTACCATTCTCTGTATCAGTGTCCCCCAAGTGTCAGATGGGAGTGACTAATATGGAGAGAGGGGGGTGTGCTGTGTCTGCAAGCAGGAGGACATTATGGAACGTTGAAGCCACCAGGACAACTGCACCCTCCTCCTTGTTCTTGTGAGATCAGGAGGAAGTTTCAGTGTGATGGCATGTATCCTCGTTATTCGAACATCATGTGCCCGCTACAACTGGACAGTGTATCCATAACATTTACCTTTATGTTTATTTTCTAATTGTGGAAGATTATGTTTAATTTTTATATAATATGATATAAAGTAAACATTTAAGTAATTATTAAGGAAATGCCGGTGTAGATGGACAAAGGAGGTGCAACCACAGCTGAAGAAGCCCTTAGGGCGTGGCAGCACTATAGTATAATCAGGTCTCAGCAGATGGGCAGTGTGGGTAGACCGTAGCTGCTGGTGCGAAGAGAATCAAAGAGCATCACAGGAGGAAAAGCTACTAGAGAAACAGAAACGCATCGAAGGGTGGCACAGCTGGAAACTGAGCGGGTTGGAGAACTAAGATGGATGCCTTAGACACTGAGGCATGAAGGCGACCACACTCTGACTCTTTAGTGCACAGCTTCCTAATAGAGATGTGGTACTCCGTGGCTATACAAAACAAGCTGCATTTATTTCCAGCTGAATAAGTGAAATAAGTTTTGAGGGGGAAAAAAGCGCTTATTTGGTAGCAGCTGAACATTGTGGAGACAACAGAGCCCAAAGACTCATAGTGATGCTTGCGGTGAGCTGCCTTCTGCAGCCTTGCCTCTCTCTGTGTGGTCCACAAAACAGGCTCTGGAGAGAACAGCGTTCTGGGCTGAGCACAGTGCGCATGCCTGAGATCCCAGGACTCAGAGGTGGAGACAGGAGGATCGTGATGTGGAAGATAGCCTGTATTGAAAAGAGAGGGGCGGGGGGGGGAGAGAGAGAGAGAGAGATATTAAATTTTAAGACAGAAATTCTATCTTTATTCCAGTGCAATAGCAGTTTCAACTCTCTTTAACTGTCATTAGTGATGATTTTCACTTACTAAAAATGTACCTTTTTAGTAGAAAATATTTAACATCCAATAAATATAAGAAAAGCAATCATTCAAAAAGATACTAATTTAAAACAAATTTCAAAACAAAGAAGTATGTGTGGTATAATTTGGCTCCTTTCTGGCTTCAGAGCAAATCATGTGACTTTAAACTGTTTTGGTTGTAGCTTTGTTCCCCCTGCCTAGTAGCAGTGAGCCAAACTTCCGGAAGTAGAAAGCTGAGGCGGGGGAGTTGAGATCTCCTGACTCAGGTCCCTCCATGCTGGTTCCTCCTGGAGAGTCAGCCTCCTGCAAGCCTTGCTTCCCCTCAGGTGGACTGGCACAGCACAGTGGAGCAGTTACCACACTAAATTATCATTTGTGCATGACCAAGGACTGGTGATTGTGGAGCAGTCTGGGCATGTCACACCATGAAGCAGGAGCTGGGACTTCTTGTTTTCCTCTTCTCTACTGGAGTCTTTGTGAGAAGCATATTCTTATAGTGAGGTCTGTCGCCTCTGGAAAAGCAAGAGGACACATTATTAGAGAAAATCTAAATTATATTTTCTGTCTTTTTCATTTCACTACAATGAGCAATTTTTGGCTTTTAAAAATGCTTTCCTGAAGGGGCTGAGGATATAGCTTAATGAGTCAAGCACTTCTGGTGCAAGGCCCTGAGTTCAGACCTCCAGAAGCCATGTAACACCAAGAATGGTGGATACACCTATAATCCCAGTTCTCCTATGAGATAGGAGGTGGAGACAGCAGACTCCCCAGAAACTTGTGAGCCAGCTAGCATGCTATACACTTCAGAGAACAACAAACAAACCCTGTCTCAGATTAGGTGACAGGCAGAGGAACTGACACCTGAGGTTGACATCTGTCCTCCATGGCATAGCATGCTGCCTATGTGCATGCTACACACATACACACACACACACACACACACACACATTCTCTCTCTCTCTCTCTCACACACACACACACACACACTTTTTAAAACTCTTTTCTATAATTATTCAGGAACTTTTACTAACTAGACAATTCTTTCAGAACAAACCATCAAACATCAATCTCCAAAGCATCTTATTCATAAGACAAAACCAAGTTTATTTTTATTAGTAGAGAAAATGTTACCTTAATAGAGTTTATGGAATTTCAGAGTGGAGAGAGCAGTCAGCATATTTATGAGATTTTGAAACTCTGTTTTGGGGCAGGTCATTCATTGTAGAAGCTTCAGTGTAATTCAGTAAGATCACAATATAATGGTTTAGTGTGGGTGGACACAGACAAGGGTTTTGAGTGGAGAGGTTTAAAGGAGACTTGAGATATCAATTGTTGTTTTCGGCTGTGTTGGGAGGTTGGTATGACTTTAATCATTTCCTGGAATACACAATCTAGCCACATGCTGCTTCTGTCTTCCTGGAGGAGGAATTCCTGAAATACTAGTGAAGATACTGTGCGAGGTTGGCGGGGATTGGCTCAGGATCCTGTGGACAGTAGCAGTGTAGCTGTGGGTGATTTGGGGTCTTACCACTCACTTTGTTTCTGTCTTTACATGACTGAAAATCCTGTGTGACTGTTTTTGGTCCTCACGGTTTCACAGTGTAAAGTGCACAGGTCTTTACTTACTCTGTTCTTGATATCGGTGCTCAGGGATGACTTTGCCTTCTATCCTCTCCTTTTTTTCCTTTGATGAGGAGGAACAATACCAAACTCTTTTTGAGGAAACCTCTTTGGAAGTCAGTTTAATAGCTATCATATGTACTAACATGCCCACTACTAGGTATATAACCAAGATAATTAGTAGCATATGTCTACACAAAAGCCCATATATTACCACATATCGTTTCTCAGGATTGCTAAAAAGTAAAAGCAATGTAGACATCCGTCGGCTGATTAAAATAGGTATATCCATGCAAAGAAATATTATTTGGCAAGAGTCACATAAGATAGCGTGAAGATCCTGCTGTTGAGTAAGAACTTTTACCTGCTGAGAATGCGCAATGAGTGAGGCAGAGCTCCTGGATCTGCAGCAGTAGGGCTGCGGTCGGCCTCCTCCTCCCTAGCTATCAGCTGGATCATGCACAGGCATGCTTGGTGCATTTGATACCCAGAGAGGAACTGTCTCATGAAACCTTCTTCCTCAATATGGAAAAATTATTTGCAGTGAAAATCATCAATAACAATATTTTTTAGGTTCCTTTTATTGTAATAAAGCAATTGACAGGTTCAAAAAGAACAAATTTATTTCTCTTTTAAAGATATTTCTATCTAAGCATAATTTTCAAATTCAGCAAAATGTTTTAGGATGAATTAAAATTTGTGTTTGCCAAACAAATACCTCACAGTTTACATTGTTTTTGCCGATTAGATTTTCAGCACAAAATCTTCCTATGGTCATATAAAAATGGCAGAATTAAGTAATTGCTTTGCTGTTTCATCTCTCAGAGCATCCTGTCTCCACAGTTCAGGAGCACACAGAAATGAAGTCCTGGCTGGAAAAGAGCTTCCCCTATGACAAAGCGCTCTCGCTGTTACAGACATGTTCCCACCAGGAGCGTGTGTAGGGGCAGCTGAATAACTGGGATGTCCTGGAATTAACTCACATAGGATGCAGTGTTTACCAAGGATGGGTTATTATGATGTGTTGATCTAAGACTGAGCAGTGACTACAGCAGACTGTCTCAGGGAGGAACTGGTTGCTGAGCTGTTGCACATCGTTGGCACAGGTTGGATAGTGGAGAGCAGACTGACTCGCAGGCACTCGGTCATCACTTGGAAACCTCTACACAAGGCGCGCTCACCTCAGCTCCTAGTCTCACAAACACTGGTCTCAGAGACACTGCAGCCATTACATCGCCTGAGTCTAAGTCTGCACAGATTCAACAATACCTATGACAAGTGGTTGCTTGTATAGTCTGTGGCTGTAGTTACTGTGATTTAACCACTTAATAGTAAAGGCAAAAGTAAAGTATACTTTGTAATTTGCTGCTGTCGAGTTACATCCTATACCTGAAATGATGTGGTCAATTTTTACCAAATCTGAGCTCACAGAGGTTATAACACCCACACTAAGTTATAAATAAGTTAATTTATAAAAGTAAAACTTGTTTTGTTTTGCTCATAAGGAGGGAAGAACTGCTGCAAAGTTGTTATAGCCATAGTTTGAACTCTTGAGACACCCAAGACTTTGTATTTGGGGAGATAGATTATTGCTCTGTCAGCCAGGCTACCCTTGGACTCCAATTCAAGACTCTTCTGCCCCAACCTCCCAGTGTAGCTGCTACCATAGGAGAATGTCAACACACTGAGCTCACAAATTTAACTTTTGAATGATAAAAAAAATAGTTTAATATGAAAAGTAGTGCACAAAATGAGGGATAATAATAAGAAATGATTTTTAGCAATATCCATCTATAAATGCCTTGGGAAATGTAGCTTGTCACAGGTCGCTGTGGATTAACCTCTTTTTCAACACAAATATATAAATATACTGTGAGAGAAACACAGAACTACATGGCTGGGTGACCCTATAGCATGAATCACTGGGAACTCTAGATTTATCAGGTGATTTATTCTTACATTGGAGCACTAAGCTTTATGTTGATATTAGAATATCCTATATGTCCATCTGTCCTTGATCTGTCTTTCTGCTTCCCTTCATTTTTTGTTTATTCCATTTCTCTTGCATTCCAGGCACTATAACAAGTAATATATTACAAATATGACTGTTATTTCTGCCCTCAGAGACTCTGTCCATGGCAAAGGCCAACATATAAACAACTTGCTAACATTTGCTGTGATTAGTGCCGTAAGGATGTACAGTGAGCTGGAAACGTGAAGTGGGGAGCACTGAGTTCTGTTCCAGTGGAGAGGAACTCTGTCTGGAAGCTGCTCTCCAAACTGAGCCTTAAGCCTGGGAGAATTTCCCAGGAGATGGGTCTGTGGTGTGGAGGGTTGCCCTGCAGTAGAGGGCAACACTATACAATCAATGTCCAAGGCTGGCTTCATTTGCTTCTCCTACCATTTCTCAATTTCCAAGAGAAGTAATATTAAAACTCACTGTTCCTGGTGCTCTACTTTCAAGTGGCACCTCATGTGCTACAGTCTTGTATTGTCATCAGCTTATGAATCAATCATTAGTTGAGTTTTGAAAAACAATTTGTCATTCTTGCTTAAATAGGATTTTTATAAATTTGAGTTCTTGTCCCAAATCTCTTGCATTACTTAATAGTTATTTTTCCATCTTTAAGATTGAAGGGGTGTTAATTCTAAAAGTCAATATCTTAAATACAAAACTGATCACCCTAATGAATTACTATACACACACAGAGGAGAGGACTAAGAGGGGAGGGAAGGAGAGAGGGAGGGAGGGAGGGAGGGAGGGAGGGAGAAAGAGAGAGAGAGAGAGAGAGAGAGCACACAAGCAACATTAAGAAAATCTGTAGCTCCCCCATTCTTTCTTCCCCAGAAAACAGTCTGAGGGGAGGGGTCTGCTTAGCCTCACCCTACATGTGGGTGGTCCTTAACTGTTATCTCAACTCTCTTACCGAGTACTAGGGGGCTGGGTCCTCAACTCCATCGAGCTCTTGAATCTGAGTGAAAGATACAAAATGTGGATGTGCAAAGAGGGAAGTCCAAAGAGGGTAACAGAGAGGCCATATGTCAGGACTCATAGCCAGTCACAGGGCTAACTGTCAGTCACAGGGCTAACTGTCAGTCACAGGGCTAACTGTCAGTCACAGGGCTAACCTCCATCCACCAACAAGCACCCAACTTCCAGATGGTTCTAGGACCCAGACTATACAGCCCTAAGCTTATGTTATTACCATTTTATTTTCTAAACTGACCCAATATTATTAGCCTGTAAGTCTATATGACTATACATACTAACACAGTTTAGAATGTGAATCCTCAAGTAGTGTGCTTCTAGGTTCAGGTTAGGGGAATATAAAAGGTACACAACATAATAGGAAATATCACACACATCTTTTTAAGGAAAAGTCTCTTTTCATGACTTCACATCTGAAAGGGGAAAAAAAATGAAAGCTAGTCCTGCAGTCCTGCCCCCTCCTGAGATTGTAATGCTTTCATCACGCTGGGAGCCTGTGAACCTCACATGGACTCCTGTGGGAATGATTAAGGTAACCCCACCTGCCGGGCTGGAAGCCAGTGACTCAGGAGGGAGGGACGCTCCTTTATCCCCCTGCTTCCCTGAGTCTACTCAGCAGGCCCTGTCACCCGTTCTCCACCTGGTTCCCACACAATCACAATCTCCTGACATCTTGTTATTCATAATGGTTAGCCTAAAAGCCCCAGATGACTGCAAGACTCAGTGGCTCAGAAAGAAAACCGGGCCATTCTGAGGCCATACGGATAATAACCTGCCACAAATTTGCCTACCTTTTGAGGTTGGTCAAAGCACCTTCTACTGCCACTGAGGAGCAGCAGGGCTCAGTGTTTCACAGACTCCCTGTGGATGGAGAGGTAGTTCAGCCACTCCAGAAAAACATTTCTTAAACACGTTCTTACCATACAGCCACATAGTCACACTCCGAGATAAAATTCATATTCACACTGAATCATGTACACACTCGTTTGTGGCAGGGTTATTACTAACAGCAAAACTTGGTAAGGATCAAAATGTGTATCTGTGGATAAATAGTTAATCTCTGGTACTCCCATTTCCCAGAATACTATTCTGCAAAAAGGTTGTGGGGGAGGGCTATTATCATAAACTTGAATAAGTTATTTAGTCTGTTTTGTCCTAGTGGAACACAGTTTCAAAGACAGGGTAATTTGTAGATAGCAGAAGTTTGTTTCTCATAGTTCTCATGACTGCAAAGTCCATGATCACCCGGCAGAGTCTGTTGTCTGGTTAGAGCTGCATCTTCCCAAGAGAACTGTGCTGTGCCTTTACATCGTAGAAGACAGAGGGCAAGTAAGCTGACTGCTGTGTGATGACTTTCTATTTTTTTTCCATTCTTTTTTTCAAATAATGTTTTAATTCTTCTCTCTTGTATCACATCTCAACAACAGTTTCCCCTTCCTCTCCTACCTCTAGCCTCTCTCTCCAGCATCCCTGAACTAACCTCCCCCATCCTTCAGATCCACCCTCTTCCTCCTCCCTTCAGACAACATCAGGCCTCCCAGAGACATCAGCCAAACATGTCCTAACAAGCTACAATAGCACCAGGCACATACAATCACTTCAAGGCTTGACAAGGCAACCTAGTAGGAGGAAAAGGGTCCACAGTAGCCAAAAGAGTCAGGGGCAGCCCCTTCTCCCACCATTAGGATTGATTTCCGTGAGAGCACCAAACTATAACATATGTGCAGAAGACCTACGTCCCAGTCAGTTGATTCTGTGGGCCATGTTCTGGAGTGTCACTGACCCCTCTGGTTCCTTCAACCCTTCCTCCACCTCCTCGGCAGGACTCCCTTTAGCTGTGAGACTCTGCATCTGCTCCCACCGTGATGATTTTCTTAATGCCATTCTTGAGAGCAGGACCTCCATGGTTTAATCACTCTGAACGATCTAATGCCATCATTTTTACAACACCCAGACTTTAACCACAGAAGATCTTTTCTTTTCTTTCTTTCTTTTTTTTAAAAGGTGCTTAATGAAAAAGTTAATCTCAAAAGGCCAGATATATGACTACATTTAGAAAACAGTTTTAGTTGGCCAAATTATGAGATAAAGAATAGGGGCTGGAGAGATGGCTCAGCAGTTAAGACTACTGACTGTTCTTCCAGAGGTCCTGCCTGAGTTCAATTCCCAGCAGCCACCTGGTGGCTCGCCACCATCTGTAGTGAGATCTGATGCCCTATTCTAGTGTGTCTGAAGACAGCTACAGTACATATATAAATTTAAAAGAAAAAAAGAATGGATTCACGGATGCTAGAGATCAGAAGTAGTGGGAGTTTACAAGGTAAATGTGACAAGAGACAACGTAAGAGAGATCTTCATAGTGGGTGTCTTAGTCAGGGTTTTACTGCTGTGAACAGACACCATGACCAAGGCAGCTGTTATAAAGGACAACATTTAATCGGGGCTGGCTTACAGGTTCAGAGGTTCAGTCCAGAATCATCAAGATGGGTACATGGCAGCATCCAGGCAGGCATGGTGCAGGAGGAACTGAGAGTTCTAATCTTCATCTGAAGACTGCTAGTAGAAGACTCAGTTCCAGACAGCTATGAGTAGGGTCTTAATGCCCACACCCACAGTGACACATCTCCTTCAGTAAGGCCACACCTACAAATAGTGCCACTCCCTGGGCCAAGCATATACAACCATCACAGTGGTTATGTGTATTACTTTCCTGTTGCTTGGATTAAACACTGTGACCAAGATCACTTTATTTTGGCTTATGGCTTCAGAAGGATGAGGTCAGGAGGATGGCAGTAGACAGGAATGGTGGCCAAAGCAGGAAGCTAAATTGGAAGCAGGACAAGGCTATAGAGTCTCAGTCTCTTACTGCCAATAACATACTTCTTCCAGCAAGACTATCCCTTATAAACCTCTCCAAAGGATGGCACCAAATGCAAAAAAAAAAGTGTTCATGTACTATGTTCAGAGCCTATGAGAGACATGCTTATCCAGTTCACCATAGTGTAAGAGTTTTGTAAACTGATGGTGGGAGTTCTATAAGTATGAATTGTTGTTAAATGGTATGTAAGCTATACATCTGTTGTTCTCATGTTGCTCAGTTTAATGTCATATTATAGTCATGTTGATGCAAATTAGATGAATACTATATAAAAAATCCTTTTAGAAACTATTAAATGATGGCATGAAAAAAGTTATGATTCAAGTGTGAGCAAACCACGGGCTGATATGCCCATCAGTGTTTTTTAAGATACTGAATATAACTTTCAAGTAAGAATGGAAGATATTCGGCATTAGAGAATAAACCACAAATAGGTTCCTGAAGCATGGGGGATGCAGAGGGTTTGAGGAAAGGTCAAGTGAAAGATGCAGGGACTGATGACCTCCTACCAGTGAGTCCATAGCCAGCTCCATAACAGCCCCACCAGCGTGACACAGAAAGCAGGCGATGGTGAGTAGGCTTCTCGCCACGGCAGGAGAGCAAGACAGTGTGGCACTCACATGCTGCATTTTGTTTTGAGATTCACTTTAAAAACTTAGTGAATGTTGCGGATCTCACAACAGTCCAAGTTTTGCTTGTTTTTCTCTCCGGCCTCTGCCTTCAGGCCATGCAGGAGAGAAAGCTGGGCTATGCATCACATGCCTATAATTCCATCACTTGAGCGGCTGAGGCATGAGGATTCCTCGTTGAGGCTGATTTGAGCTAGATCACATTGGGTGACTCTGTCTCAAAAATGAACAAAACGAACGTGAGGGAAGAATCAGAGCCGCCGCTTCGGGCTCTGCTCCTGGATGCTGCCTGACCGTGTTAGAGAGGAAGCACTGGGCATGCTAGCGTCTCCCTGCATTTTACACAGACTCTTCTGTTCTTTACTGATAAAACTGAATAAAATCTTCTGTTGCCATCCTGACTCTATTAAAACATCCTGGTATCCCATTCTGTCCTCTCCCATCCAGCCTTTTGCATTTGAGGTTCCACTGACACACAAACTAAGGTTGTAGACCTGAGAGCTTGACACCATATGTGATTAGTCTACTCTAGACTTCTCTAGAGAATTCATAGTAGCTATCTAGGCTTTGAAACTTCTTTCTGATGGTTCTAAGCTCAACATTATACTAGAAATGAAAACTCGGGGTTTGTTCCTACAGTAAGTGTGGCTTAGCATTAAGTAGTAATTAAATTCTGAGCCTCTGGTGAGAAGTGTAGTGGGTTTGAGCGAAAACCAGAAGCAGAAGGAAATGGAAAATCATAGAGTAGAGAAGAATGTGTTACAGTGTGTAAGGGAAGCTATAAGAACATTTTAAGTGCTTCACATTTTTCTGAGCCTTGGCAAAGGAATCTATTAAACAATTTTAGAATTTGAGTTTCTCTTGGGAGTTTCTTCATGCCAATTAAGAAATAAAGATTATTTGCTATTTATATCCTATTTCATTCTAAAGTATTTCTCAAATGAACATTTTTTACACATACCATCCTTGGTGCAGTTGTACCATACAGAGAGCAGGTTTGAGGATTTGGATGATGTACATGTGAGAAGCAGGAATGAAGCCAGAAAGGTTGAAGCTTTAGATTAGCCTGAGAAACCCACAGGAGCCTGGAAATAGTCCCTTGTAGGTGTCACTGTGCACCTCATGACTGGGTTCCTGTCCAGATGGCTGGACCATCTCCAGTGAAAAACTTGAATTTTCAGTTCTCAAGAGACAGACTTGGAAAGGTAACCCCTCCCACAGTCAGTCTCAGAACAGCAGGAGTAAGAGTTCTCGGAATGAATGCTCAGACCATTTTGAAATGGATCTGAAGCCGGTTTGTTCAAAGGATTCCGGTGAGGAAGAGCCTTTGTGGGTGTTTTTGTCCTAGGGGCTAGTGTGTGGACAGACTTGAGTCTTTGTTCTCTTCCCCAACAAGATTTCTTTTTTAAAGATGTACAAGAAATGGCAAGACAGAGAGAGATGGGATAGAGCTGATAAAAAGACATTCCCACAAGGCTAAAAGTCACTCTTATCGAATGGTTAATCAGAAAGTTCCTTAAAAGGGTTCCTCAGCATTTGGAGAGCTCAAAGAATGCAAAGATCAGAGACCTCTCAGAAGAAGGCAGCAGGGCTCCATTGTCTTCCTTTTTTATATTAATTATTCTATTTATTTACATCCTAAATGTTACCCCTTCCTGGTCTCCCTTCACAGAGTTCTTCTCCCCATCTCCCATCCCCTTCACCTCTGAGAGGGTGTCCCGCCCTGCCCTCCCCCATCCAGGTATCTCCCCTCCCTGGGGCGTCAAGTCTCTACAGGATTAGGTGCATCCTCTCCCACAGAGACCAGACAAGGCAGACTTTGCTACATATGTGCTGGGGACCTCAGACCAGCCTGTGTATGCTCTTTGGTTGGTAGCTCAGTCTCTGGGAGCTCCTAGGGATCCTGTTTAGTTGACACTGTTGGTCTTTCTGCGGGGTTGCCATCTCCTTCAGCTCCTTCAATCCTTCCCCTAACTCTTCCATTGGGTCCCCCGACCACAACCTCTCTCCTTAAGTGGTGATGGAGAGGAGGGAAGTCTCAAATTTCTGAATTCTCCCTCCAAATTACCACCAGATTAACCTTCTGATGAGGCAAAACTGAATTTGCTGCATGCTATGCTAAGAAAGAAACCTTTCTTCACAGTATCTTAATAGCAACTCTGAAAGGCAGGAATCTAGTCAGACTAAAGCTGAGGTTTGGGGGAGGCCTTTAAATGCAGAGACATGATTGACACTGGGCTAATGGCTTCATAGGATCGTTGGAGGTCAGTGGCCCAGCAAAGCAATGATTTTGTGATAAAGGCTTCAGTGATTCTTAGAGGGTCACCAGTCATTTACTGTTGTCAAACACAAGCACTTTAACGTGCGCTTAAATGGAACTTTCTGAACAAAGCAAAAGAACATAGTCTCAAAGTTGTGTCCTCCTGGACAAGAGCTTCATGGGATAGGAATGCCATGTTGACAAAGACAAAAATTATGAAAATCAGTACTCTTCATGCTTGTAGGTGGTTTCTGCTCTCGGTGGGTTATTCTAGATAACTGTGCAGGATTGCTGACAAATTATAGGTTTCAATGCTGTGGGAAAAAAAAGAAAAGGCGCAGGGCCTGGCGTGCACGGACACAGGGGCACACGCCAGGCTAGGCCAGCGGCGCGCAGGCCTCGCTCTAGGGCCAAGGTAGCGTACATATGCAAAGGACGCAGGGGGACACGGAAGTTCCGCGTGGAGGGTTGGGGAAGCAGGAAGATGCACGCGTGCCTCAGCCTAACGGGGAGCGGGCGGCCACACCGCCGGTCGGTCCCGTGCATGGCGCGCGCGCAGGAGCGCAGAGAAATGCCACACAGAAGGCATTCTGGTGTGGATCTCTCTGAGCGTTCCCTGTGCTCAGACTGTCTGCTTGACTGAATCCCAGAGTCTCAGACGGTGCGTACCAGCTAGCTCCATGTGGCGAGTTTAATAAGAGGCAGCCCATAGCTTTGATGTTTTATTATTAAGAAAATAGAAAGAGAAAAGAGATAGAAAGACAAAGAAAGAGGAGAAAATAGATAAGACAAGCCATGACCACGTGGAAAGTGGAGAAAATGGAGAGACAGAGAGATAGACAAAGAAGAGGGCCGGGAGAGAACAAGCGGGAGAGAGAACACGCGCTGAGGGGTGTTATTTATAGTGAGTTGAGTGGTCAGGTGACCAGAAGGCGGGGACAGTGTGGCTGCAGGCAGGTGACTGCCTAGGCGGAGTCAGGCTAGAACCTGGGGCGTGGCCACACGTCTCATTAAGGTACCACACAATGCCTTGTTTGAAATGGATGAGATTAACAGAAAAGGAAGTGAGAACAAAATTTCATCAAATTGAGAAAATGAAAGTGAATTGAAGTTGGAGACTAAATCTTCATCTTCCCTATGAGAAACAGAAGGACAGTTTCTATAGGTGATAATCAAATACAAAATGCTTGTTGTGAGAGGCAACGCCCTCCCTCTCACGAAGAACCTTTGGCACCCTTTAGCAATGTGGATGTTATCTTGGCAATGGAAAGGCATAAAGAAGGATGGGCTGGTACTGCAACTGAGAATTCAGGGGAAGGCTGCGCTCCTCAGACTGCGCTCCTCAAGGGGTTTCCTATTGGTTTCTGCTTTCTGAGAGTGGTGGGGGAGGAGCTGGGGAGAAACCACAGGGAAGCAATGGGCACTGGAGACAGGGAAGCAGAGAAATAGGATAGGCCTGAGGAGGGCACCCTGAGGGGCAGAGGTCTGACAGTGACAGATGCACAGGAGGACTGGGGACCCTGCTGAGTTTCCTCCCTCTCAGCCTCCCTCTCTGCTTCTCCCAACATGGGTCTAAAGTCACTTTTATTACAGCTTTAGTGTGTTTATTAAATATAGTTTTATATTTCCTGTTCATAATTGAAAAAGCAGATGAGCTCGACATTCTCTGTTTCTCATGAAACACACACACACACACACACACACATACACACACCCCAATCGAGTTTCTTATTTCTCTGTGGTCTTCACTTGCTTCTGTGAGCGAGTGGCCTTCACAGACTGGCTCTTCTTCCTTCCCCAGTCTACAGTTATTCCCTGTGGAAATTTAACCCACTTTTTCATATGCTAGAATGTATTATTCCTGACACCCTTGTCTGTTCTAACCTGTTCTGTGTCCTAACTGCTGCACTGTAAGCTGATTACTTTGTAGCTTGGTGTATACTATCCACTATTTTTAGCTTTTTTTCTTTTCTTTTCTTTTTTTTAATCCTTATACACATTTCTTCCAGTTAGAAGTGGAGGTGGCTTTATTCTACTTAAAAACTGAGTAATCAGTTTCAATCTGTAGCACACAGTGTTGATAACAAAGTCAGTGTCAGCCTGACTTATGGGTGTGAACATAGGAGAATACTAACTTGGTAAAATTCTAGAAGATAATTAGCTACAAATATAAACCTTGTCTTTCTCAGATGAATTTACTAAATTACACAATGAATGACAATGTAGTAAGCAGTTGTTCTTTAATTTGGAAGCTTTGGGAAATGAAGTTTTTCGGTGAGTTTAGGAGTCATCATAACATGGCAGCGACACTGGACAAGAAGCCAGGACATGACGCCTAACTTCGCACCAGCCATGAGACCTCAGACACAGGACTTAATCCCTCTGAGCTTTCATTTCTTTACCCATGTAATCAGGCTAATGAAAGTACCTACATCACAGGGCTTTGTGAGGATTAGCCAGCAATGACTGGGGAATGTTTATCAGCATGCTTGGGACACACTGTACACTCGGTGTTCAGTTCATTGTCATCATCGACATCACTACAGCCATAGCTGTTACCCGTCCACCATTTGTCTTCATGCAAATGACTTTACCTGTGGGACACCTGTTAGAATCAAAATGTTTGCTTGGCGGTCTCGGTGAATTCAAGGTCAGCCTGGTCTACAGAGTAAGTTCCAGGACAGCTAGTGTTAGCATTTTGTCTAACCTCCACCCCACAGTTACCTGGCAACAGTCAGGTATGCCTGACTCACTATAAAAGGGCATGCTTGTCCCTCCTCTCTCTCTCTTGCCTTCTTGCTCTCACTCTGTCCTCTCAGCCCTTCCCCCTCTCTCCTCATTCCTCTCCCTCCTGTCTCTCCACATGCTCATGGCCAGCCTCCTCTACTCTCTCTCTGCCTTTCTTTGTCCCTACTACCTTCTCAACTCACCTCTCCATGCCCTGAATAAACTCTATTTTATACCATACCATCGTGTGGCTGGTCCCTCAGGGGGAAGGAATGCCTCAGCATGGGCCCGTGAAGGCACCCCTTTCCCCACACCTTACCGTACCTCCACCAAACATATTCCTCCTCTCCCTATGTTTTTATAAAACACAACAGCCAGAGCTACACAGTTTCCATTTTGGAAAACCAATAAAAAGAAAAGAATCACAATGTTCTATCTTTCTTGTCTGTTTTGCAATACCCCAGTTCAGCTTGCTTCCATACAAGGGCCACCGTGGCTACTCTGTTAACTGGCATCTATAATTCACCCTTACATAGATAGATACCATTTCTTCTAAGGTGACTCTCGGGGTTTTCTTAGGAGTTCTCTCCTACAGTGACTGACAGCAGGATCTGTATTCCCAACCCCCCTCCTTCCTGCTAGTTCAGAAAATGATAAAAGTAAAGGGGAGAAGAAAAAAGGGAAGAAAGGTACCATCCCCTGTGGGGCTTATAAACTACTCCATTAATCTTTGTGGAAGTCCCTGAGGTAGAGGTGGTTCCCAGGGTTCTAAAAGTGGGACCTCATTTCTATGTGATCGTCCTTGTTAGTGAGTCCTCGCCCATCCAGTCTCCCAGTCTTGACAGTCTGACACTGTTCAAGCCCTGGGTTACCATTCTACTTCACTTTAAATTAGCAGAAAACTAAGGACAACCTGAGAGCATTCTTCGATAAATAAACCTCATTCCTAAATCTCAGTGCACAAAGGGAATCTTAGCCATTATCTGCCCCCCCACCCCCGCCATGGCTTCTTTTTCTCCAGCATTCTGGGCACTTGGGTCTTCTCTCCAGTCCCTCCTGGTCCTCCTGCTCCTCTTCCTCTGGGTCTCCCCATGAAAAGCTCATGCTTCCTTTCCTGTTCTTTCAAGTATTTGCTTTTTATAAAAGTGATATATTAATAATTATTCTGAAAAAATAATGTGCTCTAAATAATGAAAGATTTCTTAATATTCTATTCCTAGTTATCCTTCTCTTTCATTACTTTTGTAACTTTGATGTATATTCATACTGACTGTGTGCTATCCGAGGCCTTTCATGGGAGTCTGTAGACAGAAGGTTAATGCTTTTCTAGGTTTGAGAGATTGGAAGAGAGGCTGGAGAATGATATTGAGGGGTTCAGAGTTTCCTTTGGGGGTTGACAACAATATTTTTTTAATGCTGTAGTGATAGATGCACAATTCTGTGAATATACTAAAAGCCATTGAATTTTATACCTTAATCAGTGAACCATATGGAGTGTGAATTATATATCAATAAAATTATGGGGGAAAAAGAAATATAATAGTAATCTCATTAGATATACTCATCAAAGCAAATTAAATTCCAGGCCCTCTCCAAGGGCTGCCAGTAGTGCTGGTGGCTTCTCACCTCAGCTTCTCATCCACGGCTCCATGTTCTAGGACAAGCCTGTCCTCCTCAACAACAGATAAAGTTTTCATGGACTTAGACTGTAATCTTTTGATCCATGAACCTTCTCAAAAAGTAAAAGATATACAGAGACTGAGCTCTGATTCGTTTTCATTTTCTATCCTAAGAGTAAGAATCAAATATGAAATGCTCTAGATGGAAGGCAGTGAGCCCGGTATCTCTTCATTCTGAAGCAATGAAGCAACAGCTTTCAGATTATTTGTCCATACAGACCTTCAGCCACCTCAGGGATGAAAACATAGGCCCTTTGGTGATGGCAAGAGCTAGAAAGATGCTTATACATGCTGCTCTCCAACTCAGGCTCGTGAAACAACCGGAAATAATCCCCTTCTTCTACACATTGTCTCTGAAAGCTTTTCTACAGTAGAGATAAGTTCCATATTTTATATGGATAACTCTAAGGTCCCCCCTTTAAATGCTGCTGTTACATTTTAAAATCTAATAGCAATAAATAATGAAATGTACAGTACCTAATATACAGCATTGCACTGGTGAAGCCTCACAAGAATTCCCATGAGATAGATGTCATCTCCTTTTACCACTGAGGAACATATGGTTAAGTAACCAGCCAGGATCCACTACCCAAAGCCTTTCAGCTACATCCCACCGAGCCGAGTCTCTTCTTCCTGTTTCAGCTTTGAATATCATACTAAGTACTCAAGAGCTCCATTAGATCACGAGCCTTAGCTGGTTCATTCCTGCCTTGTTCACCACTCCTAGCAGGGGACTTAGCACATGTGGCAGCTGAAAGTCCACCCAAGGACCGGCTGCTTTACTTCCCCCTGAGCAGGCCAGACCTGAGCACAGCTATACACCTGAAGCATCCAAGCCCTGTGGATAGAGTTCACACAGGGGGCCATGTGGAGACGCTGACTAATTCCAAGAAGGGATTTTCTTTTTTAAAAAGAGGATGTTAGGGGGAGTCTAAAGGGAAATGTTAGGAAATTAAAGTCTGTAGAACCAGCATGAAGGCCGCTTACGGATTGCATTAGTCATGGAAGGTGAGTTCACTGTTGAAAAAGCAGGGACATGGAGAGATGGGAAGGAGGCACTGGAAGGATAAAGTGACAGGTATGAGAGTTCACAAAGTGCCTTCAGCTGCAAGAGCTCAACCCCAGTCAGCCCGGTGCACGTGAGCGCGTGTGCATCCGTCAGAGCAAGAGGCTGATGCAGAAAGATGCTCATTAAGATGCGGCCAAATGTTCATAGAAATAAAATTGACCTCTGAGACATGCAGACGCCCTCTCCGGGGAAGAAATAAATCATCATCCATAGCATCTGGTCTCAGTGGAAAGAAGATACTGTGTGGGGGAAGCAGCCGTGTTTCGAAATTACAAGCTAAGGCCAGATAAGAAAAGAAACAAACAAGGGAAGCCTCTTGCTTTGAAGTAGAACTCCAAGATGTCATGTCCCAGAATAGACACACAACACAGGAGCTATAGGGAGACTCGGAGCCCTGACCGTATGGCGGGCCTAATTGCCAACGTCCAAAGTGAAGACCCTTTCTCACAGAAAAGTTACGTTGTGCGTGAATTTTTTGGAGCTTTATCTTGGAGGCATCTCTGAGCGCCTCACTTATTATATATATAATATATGTATATTAAATGATTTCTTACTCTCATGAAATATGTCAGCAACCCACGAGCACTACAGCTTCACAGTTGCAACCAGTCTAAGGAGCAGGAAACTAATTAGCCCTAATTTTCCTGTGGAAACGGTGGAGATATGGTCCTATTCATTTTTCAGTTCTTGGTTTTTTTTTTTTCTTCTTTAAAAGGGATAATTTAATTTAACTGGTCAGTTGTGTCAAGATAAGTGCTTTAAAAAAAAAGTAAAATTAGGGCGGTGGGGGTGTGCGATTTTAATCCTAGTACTTGCAAGGCAGAAGCAGGCAGATCTCTTGAGTTCGAGGCTGGCCTGGTCTACAGAGTGAGTTCCAGGATAGCCCAGGCTACACAGAGAAGCCCTGTCTCGAAAACCAAAGAAAAGGTGAAAATATTTTATTCCTTTGAAACCATTCAGCAATCTTTCATTAAATATTGGCCTCCTTTGTGCAAGGTTAGAATCTGTGCGATATGAAACCCGTGTTTAACCCAAAGGATTACTGTGCCAGGCAGTGAACGGACCAAATGTTGACATATTTGGGGTCTTTCCCCTTTCTTTTCTAGAAATAAGTCTCCTGGAATCCACCTCTGGCATTCCCTGACTTTCCAAAGTTTAGGTAATAAATCTCTCATTAAACTAGTATAACTTAATGCCTTTTCCTGATGATATTTCTTAAAGCTGTATGAGCCTGCTGCCCTCAGTGAGATCGCAGCACGCAAAGGCATCAGATTTGTACACCTGAAGTTTTACACAGTACAACTGTAAGAACATTAAATACCCACAAGTAATATAATTAGAACTCTATCAGAAAGAAATAATCTTTTTGGAGTTGGACATGATGATTGTTTCAAGCTGAAAGTAAGATACAGTTTATAAAGGGCCCAGTTGGCCTTTCCTGGCCAGTTGTCCATTCCTCGACCCCTGCAGGTCTATGGCCTGGCTTACGTTATATGCAGTGTCTATATTTCTGATAGCAGACTGAGTAGCTCTGCCTTTCCTTAAGACAAGGAGATCGGGTGATGGGGGCCGAAAGGACAAGGCAGTGCATCCCGCTACCAAGCCACCGCTCAGTGCTGAGTTTTCTATTTTAATGACACGTTTTTTTTTCTAAAGAAAGGAAACAGTCCCTACATTATGTGTGTGGACAATACTAGTTGTCAGTTTATTGTTAAAAAACAAATCCTTCCTCTTAGGCCAGAGGAGGAACTCTGGGGCAGACAAGAGAGTTTCTTAAAGCCAAATCAGCACACATTCATTTGAGAACCTCCTAAACATAGACCATAACACAGCTCAAGCAAACATCACATAGACAGCACCAAACTAATGGACCATGGCTGAACACAGCAAGGCCAGATACATGGGAGAAGTCCCCCAGGCAGGGGGGCGGGGGGGGTCGAGAATTTTTCTTCAAGAAAGAATATTCAGATCTGACTTTGGGGAGAGGGGAGGGACAAGGAGCAAGGAAGGGGCACCCTGAGGTAAGGATTCCAGCCACAAGGAAGGAACCCTTGAATAGACTTAGACAACCTGCTGGAGTATGGCAAGAACAGTGAGGAAGCCAGAGATCCAGTAGGACATTGCACAACCTTTAGCACTTAGACTCCACAAGAAACTGGGATCATGTTGGGTCCTTTACTTTGTCAATATAGCAAGTAGAAATGGTGTCAGAGGAAGGTTCTTTGGTAGTCAGTTTGCGAGTCTGGAGTGGGAAGATCCAGCAGGCAAGGGCGTTACCTGGGTATGTATGGTCCTGGGCTGAGATGGGACCTGAGCTTTCCTGAAAGAGCTGAACGAGACAGTTTCTGAACAGAGGAAGCCACAAGAGGGGTATTGCTAATATCCCCCCCCCATTTTTGTGCTATTGAGTCTTGTCTACGCAGACAGATAGGAATAAGTCAGCATTCATTTGTTAACCAGTTGAAGAGAAGATCAGTAAAAACTGTTTGAGATAATCTAGGAAGTGTAAGTGAATTTTGACAGGTATAGTAATAGTTAAAGGAGGAGGAAGAAGAGGGGAGGAGAAGAAGAAGATTGTATATGGTTATGAAAAGGGTCACTTTTATGGTTTGAAATGCTACATGGTATGTTAGGGTCCTTCATATTTTAATTAAATTTCTATTTTAATAATTTAAATTTATGATTAAAGTGTAACTTACAGTTGAATTAAAACTAGAAAATAGTAAAAGAATAGGAAGATAACCGACTGGGCTGACCCACCTCTTACAACTTTATTGATCTCTAACATACATCCCATAAATTAACCCTTTAAAAATACACAATTCAGGGTGTTCTGTTCTATTTACAGAGTTATACAACCATCACCACTGTCTAATTTGAGGTCATTTAGTACCCCCAAAAGAAACTCCACAGCATAGCTTTGTGTGTGGGTCTGGGGAGGGGTGCTTATATACACTTGTGTGCCTGTGTGTATACACATGCACGTAGAAGCTAGAAGGGTGTGTCTTCCTTTTGTGTACCACCTGCTTTGCTTTGAGACATAGTCTCTCCTAGAACCCAGAGTTCACTGACTCAGACTTATTGGCGGATCAGCAAGGCCTAGGGATCCCTCTGTCTCCACCAACCCAGCACTGAGATCACAGCCATCTACCACTTAGCCTGGCTTTTACCTGGGGCTAAAGGCTGAACTCAGGTCCTCATGGTTGTGTACCAAGAACTTTACTGACTGAGCCATCTCCATAGCCTCTCAACATGGCTTTGTCAGAGCAACTCAATCCTAATTTTTATCTCTTGACACCATAGGGCAACGAACAGTAGCAGACCGAACAGCCAACATTTACTGTGGTTATTTTCACGGGGTCAACAGATGATTCTGATGGAAAAGGCACGTGCTGCTAAGCTTGATGACCTAAGTTCAATCCCTGGGGCCCACACAGTGGAAGGAGAATTGCCGTAGTTTTCCTCTTGACTTCTATACTCATGGCTCCCACACCATGGTATATATGTACCCACTCCCAACATACAAAAAAAAAGAAGAAGAAAGAAAGAAAGAAAGAAAGAAAGAAAGAAAGAAAGAAAGAAAGAAAGAAAGAAAAGAAAAGAAAAGAAAAGAAAAGAAAAGAAAAGAAAAGAAAAGAATTGAGCTCTCCACAAATGTTTTTGAGAACTGTATGGTCTTCTAGCAGTGTCTTTTCTATGTTAGCCCTGTGCACATCTGGAAAGCCTGATCCCAGATGTGTGATTTTCATCCCTGGGGTGGACCCACAGTTTTGGGGATCCTGCCGGCCCAGCTGTGCTCTCAGAGGCTGGTTTATTTGACAGGACCTGCAGGAGGGGGCTAGTGGTGGTTGTGTAACCCTTGATTTATTACTGTCTCCAGCCAAAGACAAGTGTTATACACTCACACAGACACACACATGCATGCATACACACTCATACAGATGCATACACACACATGCACACTCTCCTCATCCATTTGGAGGTGAACAGAGAGAAGGAAGCACTCACAGCACCCCTGTTGATTTCTCTTTTCTCTCAGATCAACTGGTCTGACTTCTCCCTGTTGCCTCCTTTGCCTGTGGTCTGTCAGCCAGAGGTGACGACAAGGAGCATTTCAGACTCTTTCTCCATCTGCTCCAAACACCAGGAAGCTGCAGGCCTGCTTCCCTCCAGGCCAGCTTAGAAATTCTAGTGTCAGGATAGAGCAGACTTCCAAAAGCCAAGCCCAGAACATTTAATACCTGTGCAAACCCATGTAGAATTCCTATGCCACAGGGTCACGGCTTTATGAGTGTTTCCACGACATGGTATTATTACACCCCAGATCTCTCACCTCATATGTCACTCAAGCATTCTCTGTCAGGAAACCAAGGAATAAACATCGAAAAAGAAGATTAATATTAGAAAGACTTAAGAGTAAAGTTCACCCAGCCATATGGTTCAGCTCAGAAGGGACATGTGCGAACCCTTCTCCCTATCCCTTCACCTGCCTTGCACTTCATCCTGCCTCACAAACCAGACAGGAATGCCCCTGCAGCAGCGTTGCCTATGAAGTCAGCAGGGCTGTTTTTTTAAAAGACACAGATCCTAGCAATTACTGTTCCTGGACGAGACTTAGGAATTTGCATGTCCCTTGCTTTCTGAGTGGTTTTTTTGGTTTGTTTTATTTTTTGTTCATTTTTTTGCTTTTCAGTACAGACTGCCATTTCCCCCCGACAGACAAACTGTGTCCTCCCATTTGAGTGTGTGCATTCACGAAGAGCTCGACAGGGCCAGCGAAGGATGGTGGTGACGACTAGAGATATTCTGAGTCTGACCTTCTTTTCACGTGTCCATTTTTCTTTCTGTTCTTTTCTTCCCTCTGGAGCCACAGGAATTAAGTCCCCTTCCCTTGTGTGGGAAAACCTCTAACTCAGAACTTCTGTGTTCTACCTTGGGAAACAAATGAACAAACAAAATCAAAGCAACCTTCTGGGAAGGAGCAAAGCAACACTCTCTTCCCCTGCTCAGTGACAGCTCTGCAGCAGAACCTTCCTGTCCTGCAGCGCTGCACAAAGGCTTGGGGAAGCGCTCAAATGGACCACCTCCTAACAGAGAGGAAGCTTGACTTGAAAACAAATATATAGTTGTTTCTGTGGGTCCCACAGGTCTTTAGCATGACTTCATAAAGAACAGGAAAAAAGTCACAGGAGACTGAGAAGCCCCTGGAGAGACAATCACTAAATGTGCCCCATGATCAGTCACTGTGCCAGACCCTCTGTGTTCAAAGGTGGTAGGCTTCGTGGTAAGTGTTGCATGTCCAGTCCATCTCAGCTACAGGAAAAGAAAGCCCCTCTCTAAGAGGAACGTCATTGTCAGAGCTCAGTCCTCGGCCATAGTCCCAGCTCTACCACCTTCTCCCTGGACAGAATGTATTTTCTCTCTGAGCACCAATTTTCTTCACTACCACATATGAAAGACTGAAATTTTCATTAGCTACCTGGCAGAGCTGTGAGAATTCAAGTAGATGTGGTGCATCCCATAACATCCTGAAGAATGCAATATTACAAAGACAACCAGGCAGGGCAGGGGCGTTCCTGCCAGGTGCTGCAGACCTGAGAACTGTGGCCAAGAGCCCAGGCTCTGGACTCCAGTTTCAGATGTAACCTTAGGGAAATGCTCCATTCTTTCCCTTTGTCTTCCTTCCCCTTCCCTTCTCTTCTTCCTCCCCTCCTCTTCTCTTTCAATCTCTTCTCTCCCCTCCCTCAGCAAACAAGATGATGATGATGGAGGTGCCGGAGCTGGTAATAATATCTATTTAGGTAAAGATGGAATGAAATCATACATGTGAAGCATTCGCTGTCTCTGGCTCGTGTTGAGCGAAGAGGCCAAAGAAACAAAACAAGCCCTCCCTCAGGTTTTGTCTGGTAGACTTCAGCTGCTGTGCTTCTTCCTCCTCCTCCTCTTCCTCTCCTCCTCCTCCTCTTCCTCTCCTCCTCCTCCTCCTCCTCCTCCTCCTCCTTCTTCCTCCTCCTCCTCCTCTTCCTCTCCTCCTCCTCCTCCTCCTCTTCCTCTCCTCCTCCTCCTCTCCTTCTCTTCCTCCTCCTCCTTCTTCCTCCTCCTCCTCCTCTTCCTCTCCTCCTCCTCCTCTCCTTCTCTTCCTTCTCCTCCTCCTCCTTCCTCCTCCTCCTCTTCCTCTCCTTCTCCTCCTCCTTCTCCTCATCCTCCTCCTCCTTCTTCCTCCTCCTCCTCCTCCTCCCCTTCCTTCTTCCTCTTCTACTCCACAAAATAACAAAAGACCACCCACTTAGCGTTGAAGCGCCTTGCAGACCCCTGGAGCCAGTGCTCTTCTCCACTAAGAAGAGATGTGGGCATCACTCAGCAAGAAGGCATTCAAAAGGGTAACTGGAGTTGCAGTTTGCCCAGCATTGCCCCAGTGTATTCCAGTGCTCAAGAGCAAACATCCAGGTTAGATAATACACTATAGACTCAACCCAGGTATCAGACTCTTCAGAAGAACTTTCGATAAGGGCCAGAAGCATGTAGGTTACTGGGAAAACATGATTCTTCTTTCCTCAGAAACATTTCAGACATGCCCATCTGGCTGAGATGATTTAGAACAACTGCAAATAAGCACTCATTTTTAGATGCTTAAAACACTTTGTTTGGTTTAGTTTAACTAAACTGCCTCGCCCTGTCTCCAGGAGGTACGTAGGTAGTAAAATTAATGGAAACAACATTCTTAACTACTCAATTTGCCAAACAGAAATTGTTTTGTCCTGTGTGCTGGTGGATGCGGATGGGCAGCCATTAAGACGATGGAGCCATAAAATTCTGCTTCAGATGGCAGGAAAGAAACGCTGTGGGCTTGGACATGAGCAAATTCTTGGACGACTATAAATCTGAAAGAAGAATATAGATCACTACATAAAGAAATTACAACAATAGTTACCAACGTGCCAGGTAGTATAAATATGTGAATGCACTTCACCCTCAAGAAATCCTGTAAATTTAGTGCTAGTATTAAAAGTGTTTACAGATGAAAGAACGGAGTTGTGGAGATTTAAGGAACTTGCTCAGTTAATGACAGAGTCCAAATGTCTGTCCCAGGCCTGTGTGTGTGTTAGTGTAAATGGAGTGAGTGGGGAAGGCGCCAGCGGCTGCAAGTGTGAGCCGCTGCTCACCATCCACAGTGCCCGCAGCCTGCCCTCGCTCACTCGCTCATCCTTGATGCTTCTCAGGGCTGCAGAGGATGCAGAGGGGTGGAAAGGGGAAAAGGGCAAGGTTTGGATGGATAGGAAAGCTCAGAGCAAGAGTGAGCTTCCTGCTGCCTGTGCTGTCCCACCCACCTCACTGGGCCTGAGGCAAGGTGGGGGCAGGGAGTGGGGATGGGACGGGGTGGGGGCCGCAGGGAGCTTCCTTTTAAAATAATGGGAGTCTGTTCACAGTGGCTCATCCTGTGAGGTTGAGCGTAGGCTGTACTCTCCAGGTGGTGCACAGCGCTCTGCCTACTTTAGTAAAATAAGTTCTCTGCCCAGTCCCTCTGGCATTTGAATTCTTATTTATAGGAATCAAAGCAAGTCTGCCTACTGCTTCCTCAGCTCAATCCAAGTGTCTAGGGAAGCGGCCTCTCTGCCACATACGCTTCCCCTTCTGCCCACTGTGACCTCCACCACTGAACCACACTCCACCAGGGCTGTATCTCCTCAGCCATCTGAGCCCTGAATTGCACTGGTACTCTTCTCGGTCTAGCCTTGTTTCCTAGACTCCTTTTTCGCTTTTCTTTTTCTGTGTCCTTATTAACTCACCTATCCACCGGTTGAACAGACATTCACCATTTACTATTAAACAAACATTCACAAACATAACCTATTATATTCTTGAATTTACCTCTGGGGCAGGTGAGCTCGTGGTCAGTTTTACTCTCTAGTGACCTGCCTTCCGATGAGAAGTAAAGGACCTGGGAGAGTTAGTGTGCACACATAAAGCACATAGAGCTTTGTCAGAACCTGGCGAGTCCCGGATCAGTTCTGCCTGCAAGGAGGAGTTCGGAGGGATCTAGAGTCCCGTGCAAGAAGTGGCTCCTGAGCTACCTTTCAAAGACCTGGCAGTTATTTAGGTTTGGCTATGCAGTTAAGTGAAAAGGAGAATTCAGATAGAGGCTGAATCCTATTTCACGTGGAAGAAAGTGCTTCATGTAGTTGGACTACTAAAGGCTAATCTAGGAAATTCAGTTGGAGCCTCACTAGAGGGCCATGTGTGCTTCACTCAGGTCTTCACGACACTGTAGTGAAGTTTAAAAAGTAGAGTGCAGAGCTGGGGTGATGGTCGTTTGCAGTCCTGCCCAGCTTCTGCTCTGACCCCTTCAGGCTCTTCTACCAACACTGGCAGTCATCCCCCAAACTCCCCGAAAATCCTCCAGTCTTACGGCAGATTCTGTGTCCTCGTAATGATGGCAGCTGCCTCCTGCTCTCTTCTTCCCTCTGCTGAGAAGCCGCCGCTTTACTTAAAATATGACCAGATGCCACCATGATAGACAAGCAGATAGTGAAGGGGCAAAGACTCGGGGCACTTGTCCCACACCCAAGATGCCATCTTACGAGGGTGCTTGGATCTGAACTTGATTCTTATGAACCAACAGTACGGGCTCTTAACAACTGAGCCATCTCTCCAGCCCCAACATACACATTTCTATTGACTGTATTCCTAGGAATGAGGGTCATAGAACGTGTATATGTCACATGTAGATACTGTACAGATACTTGTGAAGATTCCCATCCTCACCAGCAGTTCATGAAGGTTCTAGTTCCGCCACTCCACAGCTGGTTTTTTCTCTCATCTTAGCCACTCTGGGTGTGTGGTACTGTGGTACTGTCAGTTCTTGGCCTGATCACTGTAAAATTGAGCATCTTTCCTAATGCTCCCTGGACAGGACGGCCGCTCTATTAAAGTGTCTGTTCAGGCTTTCTGATCCTGTTGTCCATCATTTGTCTGTGCTTGTCTTTGTAGTCTGAGTATGACGTTTTTGAGAGATACTTGTACTGTGAATATATCTTCTTCCTTTCAGCCACTTTGCGCCCCTTCCATGGTGTTTGGTGAAAACGCATTCTGGAGTTTTGCAGTATCTGATTTTCAGTCTTCCCTTTTGAACTGCCTTCTTGGTCTTGTTTCAGTATGCTTTGCATGTTCTACTGTCACAAAGACGTTCCCCATGTTTCCTCCGACAGCCTGTTGTATGTATATCTGAATGTACCTGGAATTGGCTATGAGATGGGAATCAATAAATATTTCTCCCTGTGGATTCAGTTGACATGGCATTATTTGTTGAATAATATCATCGTTTCCCCAGTTCCTTGAACTGGTGCCAGGTTGGACATCGGAACATTGTACGTGTGAGAGTCGATTTCCGGATGCTTAGACGTCATTTGTCAAGTGTCTGTTCTGACACCAAAATCTCAGTGTCTTAATTACAACAGCTCTATAGTAAGCCTTCATACCCAGAGATCTATGTCTCTTCCAGCTTTATTTTCTTCTTAAAAATGAGTTATGCATTTGGTCCTTTGTATTTCCATATTGGCTTTAGAAGTGACTTATTAATTTGTGAAAATACTTTGCTAAAAATTTAACACAGGTTGCATTGAAGCTGTAGTTTAAGATAAAAAGACAATATTTTACAATATTATTGACCATTCTACAATTATGCCACATCCTTTTATTTGTTTAGATTTCTCAATTTCTCATCATAATACTTTATCATTGTCAGAGTAAAGGTCTACTCTATCTATCATTAGATATAATTATAGATACTGAATGACTATTGGTTATTAAGGTTTTATTTTCTATGTAGCTGTTCCTAGTATATTATAATAAGATTAATTTGGTTTATGTCAGCCTCATATCCAATGACATTTTTAAATTTAATGTGTGTGTGTGGATACACACTAAGGATTCAATGTAGGACCTCATGCGTGTCAGACAAGCACTCCACTACTGAACTATACACCCAGCCTAATCACATGTGAACTTTAATCACTTGTAAATCCTCTTCTCTACATATACAATAATATTGTTGGAAAATAACGTATTTTTGTTTCTCTCCTATTCTACGTATTATTCATATTTGAATGGGGCCATCTTTTGTTTACTAATATAGTTATAGGAGCTGTGTGTCCTGCATTCCAGAGGTCAGTGTCCATAATTCCACTTAGACCTGGACTCTCATGGTGTAGCCTTGTGAGCTGGTTCCTCCCTCCATCACTGTCAGTCTTACCTGACTAGAAGTACACATAATAGGAAATAAAGTTGGATGATCAAAGGGCTCCTTCTTCAACTCACTCCTTCTGTGGAAAGGAGCAGAGTCTTCTAGAGACAGTGTTTCTCTAGCTACACCCTCTGCTTTCTTCATGCTAACAAGAGTATTCTTCCAAGGCAGTAATACTTCAAAGTTTTATTCTACTTTAAAGAAACCTAACACAGTATTCTGAACACATCCTTATTTTGTTGTTAATGGGACTTTTAAAAACTCTGACTTTCGATCTTTTTGTTATAAAATGGATGTGAAAAAGAATAAAGTTAAATTGTCTTTACTCTATCATTTATGGTAAGATGTCTTTTTCATATTTGTAAAAACTAAAATTTATAATTTCATTAAAAACTTTATATATGCCCATTGTAGAAAGTATAGAAAACAAATGAAAGTACACAGAACAGCAATAAATACCCAAATAGTATGGAGCAAAGACTTTGGTATAACTGCAAGACAAGAGGTGTTAATGGATGAAAGAATTCCGTAGAGAACCAGACTGTGCCAAAATGTATAGTCCTCAAACGGGAGTTTACTTAGGCAAGCTAGCGGACCAGTGAGAGTGCAAACATAAACAGCTCTCGGGAGGGCAGATCTGGGCAGACAAATACATACTGGGCTGTTCAGGGAGGCGAAGACCGCAGAGAAGGCAGTGTGCACACAGCTCTGTGCTCAGAGGGGAGGTATAAAGAAAGTGGAACGCAGTCATTAGAGGTGAGGGAAGGCTTATTAAGTTACATTCTGATCCCAGGGGCTAGTGCTGACTCATTCCCCTCAAACACATTCATTTAAAGGGTTTGGCTAATGGCTCAGGAGGGAGTTACTGCCTCACCCTAGGGAAGATTTTAGGAGTCTTAAGAGTGAAGGCGAGAGGAGCTAAGTCTAGACTATTGCCTACCAAAGCATGTTCCATTTATGGTTAGCAACACCAAAAGATATTTTAATGGCACATGGATTTATGTCACTTTAGTGATTACACTTATTTTGTGTTAAAAAAAAATCATAGCTACTACAATGAGGCCAAGATTACCTAAATATTCTTATCTAAGGTCTCAGTGACTTAAAGAAAACTATTAAGCAAATAAAATGCAAATATTGTGCAGATACCGTAAAAAGTAAAAGTAAAAAAAAAAGTCTGATATAGAGCAAAACACCTAAGTCTTGAGAGACTTGAGTCAGAAGATGTAACCTTCTGAAGGCAGAGCTGACACAAAAACACGAATCTCTCTATTCCCAGGCCTGTGAGCTTTCTTCTGCAAGCAACAGATCTCCCTGTTGATTTGACAGACCTCAAAATTACAAGGGTTTCCAGATCCTTAACTTACCTCTCTTGAATATTGATGAGCTTTATGAAATTCATGTTATTATTAAAAATATCTCTGCTTTCATGTACTTATCCGCTTAAGCATTCCACTGTACTGTTGAAGGTGATAAAAAGAATTAAGCTGAGAACCCTAACCACAATGAACAAGAATTTTATGAAGTGGATAGTTAAGTACAAATCACCATTCAATACACAATAAAGGAAGTCAAATAAAGCCATACGAGAAAAAAAAAGTACTGTAAGATAAGAGAAGGGAGTATTTCCAGTAGTGATTGAGGAAATTCATGGAACAGATGCTTCTTAAGTTAGTCATAGATGTGCGGGAACATTTCAGTGGATCAAAGAGAAAGAAGAAAATGCTAGTTTAGATCAACAGCAGGCATGACATCAGAGGTGCTAGGCCTAGGGAGCCTGGATAATGGTGAAGAGTCAGACTGTGTGGAAGCCCACAGAGAAGAGCCAATGGATCCACTGCAGAGAGATAAGCCTTAGGGGTTAGGATGAGTCCCAGGCTTGGTGATGCAACTTGCTTCTGTCAAAATTATAAAAAAACAAGACAGGACTGGGTAGTGTTGTGGGTTATCCTGATGTTGTTTGTATTTTGATGTTAATTCTGTTTTCTCAAGAAGGGTTACCCTCCACCCCACAAGCAGTCGATCATGTACTCAGGTGATCTCATACGTGCCTTTTCTCCCCATTCTAACTGGTCAATAAAGGCTAGAACCCATGATGGGCAGTGGAGGGGAAAGGTGGGACTAGAGGCTTTGGAGAGTGAGGGAAGAAGATGGGAGAGGAGGAGGAGGAAGCCATGGTGGAGCAAAACCACATGGCCAGGAGAAACTGCAAGTAACAAAGGGTCTTATAACTGGGGAATAAGTTGGTATAGCGTTAGGTCTGCCCAATCTAGGCGTATAGCTTATAATCATAATAACTGGACTATGTGTTTTTATATGGGCTTATTGGTATTGGAAATTCTAACGCATACAACTCGCTGCTGACCTGGGAAAAAGAAGTTCTGATGGGGATAATAACAACCCCAACTGTCACAGGAAGTGCTATGGAGAGAAAAGAGAAAAATCAAATAGCAGCTACCAGAGACAGCAATGAAGTTCCCTCTTCCCTTTCGTGGCACTGGGGGCAGGGGGTGGGGGGCTTTAGAAGGCTGTAGCCTCAGATGAGCATGGAGGCTAAGGATGTCATGTGATCCGAGGACCTAAGAAGTGAGAGGTAATCATAGGTCTTGATCAGTGGGATGACGAGGCTGGAAATGATGGACAGAAAGATGGTAGAAAGTTCAGCTGACACAAACCAAGGGTATTCACCTGGCCATTGTAATGGCTTAAAGCATGTTCTATAGAGAGTAGGCTTGAAGAGGTGAGCCCTTCAGTTCATTAACATGTGCTGGGAACCCCAATAAACATTTCTTTGACTAAATGCAATTCCAAAGCAGAATAGAAACCATTTTTAGAATTTTTGGTATTTTTCTATTATTTGCTGTTCTCTTTTCTTAGTTAATTTGATATGCATGGCCACAGATTTCTTTTCAGAAGTGTTTTTAGAAGTCTATTCTTTCTACTTATTAATGAGGTTCTGTTATGCTTCCTGGTTTACACACAGAACTTTGAGTGACAACCACTAACGAATTTATTCTCTCCCAGGATCCTCAGGGGTCAACTACATGTACTTGAGAGTAATGGATTAAAAAAAAATCAGAAATTCTAAAAATAGTGTCTATTCTGCTTCAGAGTTCAGTTTAACCAAAGCAGTTGTTATTGGGGTCCTTCGGTAGGCAGAGCCATTGAGCATACCCTCACAGTCATGACCTTCAGAGATCTCATAGTTTAGTAACTGATGAACAACTCTGGTATACAATTATAGATATAAAAGGATGTTTGCGTGTAGGCTGTCTTGGAGGCTCAAAGAAGAAAGATCACTCATTGTGTATACCACACCAAATCCAAGATGCCAGCAAAAAATAAAGATCACTCATTGTGTGTACCATATCAAATCCAAGATGCTAGCAAGTAAAGAGAGATCCTAAGAGGCATCTCTGTTCCAGGGATGGTTAACAATCTGGAGAAAAGTCTTTGCAGAATTGACAAAGTAGTAATTGAGAAATATTCATAGGTTGAAATAAGGAAGAGCCCACCAAGCAGGGATCCTTCTAGTTTTTACATGCTGCATACACCCTTTGATCTTTCACCTCACTGTTTTAAATACTCTAAGATCATAATTCACACACCTATCCAAAAATGCAATTCGTTTCCTTAACCTTATATGGTAACTAACACACGCCAGGCATTGTTGTGTTTTAAACTGTGTCATTTAGAAGTCTTTAACTATTGCTCTGTAATATAACTTGAAGTCAGGGATGGTGATTTCCCCCAGAAGTTCTTTTATTGTTGAGAATAGTTTTTGCTATCCTGGTTTTTTTGTTATTCCAAGTGAATTTGCAAATTGCTCTTTCTAACTCTATGAAGAATTGGGTTGGAATTTTGATGGGGATTGCATTGAATCTGTAGATTGCTTACGACAGGATGACCATTTTTACTATATTAATCCTACAAATCCATGAGCATGGGAGATCTTTCCATCTTCTGAGATCTTCAGTTTCTTTCTTCAGAGACTTGAAATTCTTGTCATACACTTGCTTAGAGTCACACCAAATTTATTTGTGACTATTATGAAGGGTGTTGTTTCCCTAATTTCTTTATCAGTCTGTTTATCCTTTGAGTAGAGAAAGGCCACTTTTATATCCAGCCACTTTGCTAAAGTTGTTTATCAGATTTAAGAGTTTTCTGGTGGAATTTTGAGGGTTACTTAAATATACTATCACATCATCTTCAAATAGTGATATTTTTGACTTCTTCCTTTCCAATTTGTATCCCTTTGTCTCCTTTTGTTGTCTAATGACTCTGGCTAGGACTTTGAGTACTATATTGAATAGGCAGGGAGAAAGTGGGCAGCCTTTCATCATGGTAAGCCACCTATCTTTTTAATTGACTTCCCAGGACCTTTTGGTCAAGCAGGATATTTTTGTCCTAATTTTCTTGTGATTACATAGCTGCTACACTCAATGACTATTCCCTTCTAGTTCTTCAATGTATCTTCAATAGGATTAGAAAGTCCTGTTAGAAATATCTCAATAAGTGTTACAATTAAAACTTCCACAACCTCTCATGCTCTACCACACTAACCATGTTTCATTGTCACAATTCAAAGCTTCTCTCTCATCCCCCTGCAGTAGACTCTTGCCACCCTACTCCCACCAGTAACTTTCACACTTACTACAGCAGGAGTAATCTTCCTAAAAGCCAAATCTGATCCTGACATGTCTTTTAGTATAAACATAGGATAAACTGACCAACCATACATGAAGGACGCACTAGCATGTTCCATAGCCATGCTCGCAGCTGCTCACACAGACACAGATGGGGTTTGGATGAGCATCTCACTGTCAGGACAAGGATCAGATTATTACAATAGGCCACTTGCTGGAGCCCTGACCAGCCTGACCTCCTGCTGTCCACTCACCTGTTTCTTGGCATCCAGCTACACTGGACCCTGAAATCATAGCTTGTCTGGTTCACGCCTACCATAAACCAGGTTGTTCCTCATAGCACAAGCTAGACCCTCCTTCTATGTACTATTCAGAGTTATACCTGATATGAATCTATTTTCTACTCACGTCCCTTCTAGTACCATAGACAGCAGAGCTAGCTGCTCTCTCAGCTACGACCCTATAGGCAGTTAGGTTGGTACTCGTGTGGCACAAAGTAACTTTGGTAGTTAACTGGGTACATTTCTGTCTTCTGGGGTCCACTGTGTTTGTCCTGCAACGGGGCACTGACTGGATCACCTTTTGATGTGCACATTCAGCACATTTTCTTGCAAATAAATACTAAAGAGCTTACATTTTTTAGAAAAAAAAAACCCAGAAATGTAAAGAAGGTATTTAAGCCTGATATATTTTCTAATAAATATGGTTGTATTCTCTCAACATAAAATTTCAACTTTTTCTTTTCCATTTTAGAGTTTTACTATACTACTCAGCCCTAGTGAAAATAGCTTAGAGTTTTAATTTTATATCCAACCTCTTTGCTGAAGTTGTTTATCAGCTGTAGGAGTTCTCTGGTGGAGTCTTTAGGGTCACTTATGTATACTATCATATCATCTGCAATTAGTGATACTTTGACTTCTTCCTTTCCAATTTGTATCCCTTTGACCTCCTTTTGTTATCTAATTGCTCTAGCTAGAACTTTAAGTGCTATGTTGAATAGATAGGGAGAAAGTATGCAGCCTTGTCCAGTCCTTGATTTTAGTGGGATTGCTTCAAGTTTCTTTGCATTTAGTTTGATGTTGGCTACTGATTTGCTGTATATTGCTTTTAATATGTTTAGGTATGGGTCTTGAATTCCTGATCTTTCCAAGACTTTTACCATGAAGGGGTGTTGAATTTTCTCAAATGCTTTCTCAGCATCTAATGAGATGATCATGCCAACTATGGGACTGAGCACAGGGTCCCCAATGGAGGAGTTAGAGAAAGGACTGAAGGAGCCAAAGGGGTTTGCAACCCCATAGGAAGAACAACAATGTCAACCAACCAGACCCCCCCCCCCGAGCTCCCAGGGACTAAACCACCAACCCAAGAGTACACATGGAGGGACCCATGGCTCCAGCCACATATGTAGCAGGTGATGACCTTGTAGGGCATCAGTGGGAGGAGAGGCCCTTAGTCCTGTGAAGGCTTGATGCCCAGTGTAGGGGAATGCCAGGGCAGGGGGGAGGAGGGAATGGGTGGAGGAACACCCTCATACAAGCAAAAGGGTGTTTTTGGAGGGGAAAACAGGAAAGGAGATAACATTTGAAATGTAAATAAAGTATCTAATAAAAATAAAGAAGTCAGAGGGGGGAAAAAGAAGTCTTTAACTAGGTATTATTAGCATTATTACATTATTTTATTTTAAAATAGCTAAGGAATTTGCTCAACTGGCAAAACAGAACTTCCTAGCTACCCATTTACAAGACTGTGATATCCTATGGTATCTAAAACTCAACATATCTCAAAACGGGATTCAGTGGTCCCTCCTCAGGTTCATGGCACCTTCATCATAGCTCCTATCTGGTCTCTTCTACTTACTCACCAGTTGTTAGCTATCACTGTGTCTCAAGAGCAGGCACAAGAATCAATCGGAGCCCCCTTTGTTCACACAGTCAGGAGTCCCATACAAATACTAAGCTGAAAGTTATAATATTTATGCAGAGGACATGGTGCAGACCCATGTAGGCCCTGTGATAGCTGCCTCAGTCTCTGTGATTTCAATGAGCCCTGCTAGTTGATTCAGAGGACCATGTTCTCCTGGTGTCCTCCATCCCCTCTGACTTTTACACTCTTAACACCTCCTCTTCTGTGGGATTCCCCAAGATCTGAGGGGGGAGATATCTGATGGAGACAGCCCATTTAGAGCCATGTGTTCCAAAGACTCTGACTCTCTCTCTCTCTCTCTCTCTCTCTCTCTCCATAAAATCCCTGATTGTGGGCTCTGCATCTGCTCCTGTCTGCTGCAGGAGGAAGCCTCTCTGATGGTGACTGAATAAGACACTGATCTCTGAGTATAGCAGAATAGCAGTACGAGTCATTTTATTGTTTTGTTTTGATTTGTTTTTTAATGCCAGTAGTTGTTTGGTTTTACCCTAGGACTCTGGGTGATGTCTCTGGTTCTTGGTCATCCTAGCAAAGTTAGGTATGGGCTCCCCATGGAAGGAGCCTTAAGTCAAATGAGACAATGGTTGGCTATTCCTACAAGTTCTATGCCACCATTATCCTAGCATATCTCGCAGGAAGAACCGATTGTAGGTCAAAGGTCTTGTGGCTAGGTTTGGGAACAGAGAGGTGGCAGCTTCCTGTAGGCATCAGCTGAACTTTTCCATGTTCAGTGAGTGATGTGAGTGTGGTCCTTGGCAGTGGGGCCCTGCTGTAAGTTTCTGGAAAGCAACCTGTTGTCTTAGCCACACCCTGGATTGTTTGAGGAATTTCCATGGGATCCCCTTGGCCAACCACTCAATTGAATGCAAGCCAGTTCTGCTACTGTAAGCCTCATTTGGTGATGAGAAATGGTCAGTTGGGACTGTGTCCTCCATTAGGAGACCTCATTAGGATTCTCTTCATATATTTTAGGAATTTTTCACTACACTAGATTTCCATCTCATCCCTCAAATGCCCCTCACTTCTAGCTGTCTCTCCCTGAATTCCCTTCCTTGATGCTATTTCCCTCCCCTCCCCACCTCATCCTCCCATTCTCATCCTCACCCACCCCCACCCCACCCATAAAATCTATTGTTTTTTTTCCTTCCCAGAAATAGCCATATGCCCCACCCCAGTCCCTTCCTCTATGCCTAGCCTCTCTGGGTCTATGGATTGTAGATTGGTTGTTATTTATTTAATGGCTAATAGCCACATATGAGCAAATACATTCTGGATCTGAGTTACCTCACTCAGGATGACTCAAACCTAAGTATTTTAAGCAAGCCCTTTAAATTGTGGTATTATTCAAATAATATCAGTTGTGGTTCTTCGGTTGTATGCAACAGAAATCAACTCTAGCTAGGTTAAGGGAGAAACCATTGAATTTGCTAAAAAGACATGTCTAGTGCAGACTACTTTTAAAAGCCAAAATGGTAAAAAAAAAAATTGTTAGCTGGTAGGACCCAAGGAATAGTCATTGACAAACAATTTTATCAGAGGCCATAGTTGGGAGGAATTTGCCCACCCTATATCACTCAGTTTAAGTCTCAGATTCCAGAGATTGGCTTAACTTAAATAATAGTATCTCCCTTTGGTGGGAGGACAGGATATTTTTATTGGCATTTTTTATAGAACAGCACTGAGGAAGAGGTAGTTTTCCAAAAGGAAATGGAATGCTGGTACCAGAAGAAATGGGAGTTGTTAGGTAGACAAAACCAGCATATGTTCACTATTAACAAGTCCCCATCTTTCCTATAGACAAGCTTGGCCTCTCTCTGATCTCCCTTTTCTGCACTACCAGTGAGCTCTTCCTAAAGTGTAAATCCTAATCAAACATAGCAGGGCCTCCTCTATTTTCAGTAAAGATCAAACTTGACCTGCAGTGTGATGGTCCCTGCACATCTCATCAGCACTGTCCTTTGCCCCTCCCCCTTTCCCACCCCCTCCATCAGGTCCCTCTGTGCTTCAGTCATGAAATGGAAGCATCCCCCATCCCCGGGGTCCATGTGGTTTCAGGATTCTACACAGATATCAGAATCCACGGATGTTTCAAATCTCACACATTCAATAACACAGTGTTTGCATGTTACATGAACACACCCTCCTGCATACTTACAACACCTCATCTCCTGTAGACTCTGCAAATAGTCATTATTCTGTAGTTTAATGAGTAATGAGAAGAAAAATGTTTATAGTGCAGATAACTTTTTCTCAAACATTTTTAATTTGTAGTTCATTGAAGCCGCAGATGCGGACTTTTGGATCTGGAAACTGCACTGCATTTGTGGCTCCTCAAATACACTGCTTCATGGATGGTCATTTGTTTGATAGTTTGTCCTTCTGTGGATTGTTGCTAAAGGTTCACCACAGGCTAAGTACTGGAGAAACAACTGGGATCAAAATGTGACTAGTTCACTGTATTCATCAAGCTGGCCTTTAGGGGAATAGAGGACATGATATATGTTAAACATATATAGAGGCAGAGTTGTTTTACATGCTTTGAAAGAAATGTAAATTCTATGATGAGAAAGCAAGAATAAGTCTTCACTTCGCAGTGATATTTGAGCTGAATAAATTGACTGGGCTAGGAGAGAAAGGCTAGTTTTGGTAGAAGGACCACAGACTGGAAAGTGCTGCTTTTAAGGATCAAAATAAGTCCATCATAGCTAGAGCAGAGAGCAGAGGAACAGTGCATGAAGAGTTTATCTGGCAGCAATACTTCAGTCCAATCAAAATATTGTCTTTTAGAACAAGTTGAATTTTAAGCAAGAAAGAAATGCAGGTACGACCACAATGCGGGTGGCTCCCGACTCCAGCCCTCGCCTGTTTCCCTCCCACCCCTGCAAACTCTTCCATACCTGAGAGTCCCTTCCTCACATTCTTTTTTTGTTTTATTTTTGAGACCCACTGGATTTAAGCAGGGATCTTCATAATACTGGATGTGCTCACCTGGGGTATACACTGGAGACAGTGACTGTTCTTCCTCCAGAATCCATCAGTAGCCAATTGTTCCTCAGGGAGCAACAGAGCTCCTTAAACCCCTTGTAATGCAAGGTTGACTAGAGACAGACCCAGTCCTGTGTAAGCCCTGCTGAACATGATGCATCATCCAGTGGCCGACAGAGGCACGGCGGTTATGGTGATGAACAACCAATCTCTGGTTGGATTTGAGGCCTGCTCCACAGGGGAATTCATGCCTGGTACTGAAATCTGGTCAAAAACCCATGACTGAGGACTTAGACCCTAGGAAAAAAACTTACTATTGTTGTGAAATTGGTTTTTTAAATGAAATTTCCTAGCAACAAGGGAATAGACTTAACGAGCATGTCCAGATATAATCGGATATGGATTATCAGACAAATCTGAAGCATAGGACAAAGTCAAGGGGGTCCTGAACAAGCAAGGCACCTCATTCTCAGTGTTGGAAGGGTGGGGATAGCAGTAGTTCTCATTGTCATCGTCCCAGGAAGATTTTACTAAATACATTGAAGTGTCTAATTTAACCTAACAGCAGCTCTGTATTTTCCTCATCAAGCAGACAAAAACCTGAAGCATTGGGTTTTCAAACAACTTTCCCAGGATCTCTAAGCTAGTAAGTAGCATGAAGATAGAATTTAATTCCAAGTGTCTTCATTCTAGAGATTCTGCTTTTATACAGTATAGTGAAGTGATACGTATTCTGAGATTGCTAGAATGGATGTTTGGGATACCAGATGGCCTGAAGTTATATAGAAAGGTAGTATTTGAGAGCACCCAATACATATGCAAAAGAAAGAAGCTGTATAGGACAGGGATGTTTATGAATCAGATCACAGGATAAACTCAACAGGGTCCAGTTAGGATTACTCACAACCCATGGCTTCCTGTCTGCCACAGTGAGAGAAACAGGAGTGTCTGTGTGGGTGGATGCGCTTATTTTCCTTGAACTCCTCAGTAGGATCCAGATGCTAATGTATTTAGATACAATTAAGGAGGGGAAATGGACCTGACACGTCAGGTACTTAACAAGCTCAAACAGAATTCACCATGGGATGCCTGGCAGTGTCCAAAGGCACTCCCTCAGTCCCCACTACATGCAGCTGAAAATAGTACACACCTGTATCTGATTCTCTGACACTGACAAAAGGAATATAAAGAGACCCGTTAGCTTACTGTTAGTAATATGCTCTTTTTCTGCTTAGTGACATTCATTGAGTTATCAGAGCAATAAGCTGTATGCAGACTGTTAGGAATATCTTTTCTCTCTGAAAAAGTAGTGTTTTGTCCTAATAAGCATATAACGCTCATCATATTAAGGATCTGGGTACATTTTTGGCCCCATGAGATAATCAGTTTGGAAGGCAGGAACTGTGCATGAGTTGTTCACGTCTATATTTCTAAGACCCAGTGTAGTACCTGGATCCCTTAAGTGTGTAAGATGAATGATTGTAGAATAGAAAGACCTTTGAATGTCCCCGGAAATTGTATAATTTAAATGGTTATGAGTTTAAATGAATTGATGAACATAGACCAATCAATTTAGATATTGTCACAGTAAGTTCTCTAGATAATTTGTAGAAACAAATTCAATTTTTCAATGAGCTTAATATTTTTATGTGGTTCAGAATCTAACTTAAACAGTACATATAAGAGAAGCATAACTCAGCTTTCATTTAAGCAATTAATTAATCTTTATTATACTTTTTATTTATAGCTCAGCTTTGAAAAACTGAATCTTAACAATTAAACCCTGCCATACTATAAGAATATCTTAATGTTAAACCCTTCTCAATTATAACTAAAAAACAATAAACTATATTTCTAACTACCAGTATTCTAACACTTACTTCAGACTAACATATTTTATTTTTCAGTCATATGAAGAGAATTAATGAGTAATTTTCAATGAGCCATCCGAGTCCTGAATAATGATTAAATACTGACCAAAACCAAAACACAGCAACTTCTTCTCCTTGTATTTACTGGATTCTTTTAAATTTGATACAGTTTATATAATAGTATTATAGCCTTAAATTCACACAACCTTAAATTAAGTTATCCCAGTATTTCCTTTTTACATCTAGAATCCAGTCACACCGTGGTGGATACATTTGAGGTGGCCACACGAGTCCAGCTCACTGCTCCCTGGCTGGACCGTAAGTCTTAATGTGCTGTTGATTAGTCCCTGTTGTTTATTCAATTCCCTTACTGTTTAACTTTCCTTCTATCATACAAACTATATTTTTGGAGACCAGGCATTATCTACTTAAATTATTTATGTTCTTTTGAAGGAGTTTATGTTTTATATTTTTGCTTATTGCCCCACAATCTTTTGGATTCTGTTCTTTATTCATGTAGTCTTATATTTTTTTTAATGATTATTTTTGGTTTGTTCATATGCTCTTGATTTTCTCAAAAAAATTGTTTAATACACAGTTGTAAATGGTTTTAGAGCATGGTCAACTCAACCATAATTGCATTTGGCCTATTATATCTTTATGGTCCAGCGAAGGGCAAGGCCATAAGCCTTTTACCATATGGGTCGATTTATGTCACACCATTTACAGATGACAGAGCTTGCTCATGACCTTGTTCACAATTCACACAAATGTATATTTTTACCCACAAGAGACAGTAGGGGAAAACATATGCATGAATAAATCTAAAGCCAACCCAACTGCTAAAAAATAGTTCAGTACATATGCTCTGCTCTTACAGTTTATTCAAGCAATAAGTGTGTTCATTTAATCAACAAAAATACTGACTTCCTCCCATACTCCTGGAACTATCCTAAGTAAGGATACACAGTGGATGAGAGAGACCATTTTGGTCCTTCTGGAATTCTCAGTGTTACAGCCTCCTCATTCCCACAGTTGATAATTAACAGGGTAAGTAAGACACTGTGTTATATAAAAGTAAATACTAAAAATTTTTATAAATCAATTAGGTGGTTAGGAAATTTTAGAAGAGAGAATAAAGTCTTGAAAGGCTGGCTAGGGAAACATCTCTGAGATATCTAAAGGCTTGCCTGCTCTGTTCTACATAACCAACATCATACACTGCCACAATATATTTCACAGAAATTAAAGCCAAGAAAACTTTAAAATATTTATATATTAAGTAAAAAATAACAATAAATGTGCTAACAGAACACAATTTACAAAAATTGATATATTTCCCAAAACAAAAAATATATATAGAGAGAAGAGAGGTATTATATGGCATTTTGACAAGTCTCTCAAATACCTGGCTTTACCTGTAACAGCTTCTTTTCATCCATATCTACATTCATTTGTTATAATGCATTGTTTTGGTTGAACTACATGAAGACAAGCTGTACTTACATGTATGGGGGAAAAGAGGAGTTTTGAGTCACGCTCCCAAATAATTCAACTCTTGTCTGACACTACACCAAAGCTCAGTAGTGAGTGTGCAACATAGAATCCAAAACTCCTATCAATGAAGTGTTAATGTTAAATTGTTACTATAGAATGTTAAATGTTAAGGTGTTATTATCTCAATGAAATCCCAATATCAGTGTGTCCTATCATTGAGATATAAATTAACAGTCATCATTTGGCAATTTGGAAAATATTAGCACATTGCTGAATAGTCTCAATATAAAAAAAATTTAAAATCACATCATGAATTTGATATTTGTTAAAAGTCATTAATTACTGAGATATTTTCAGTCTCGTAGATATAAAGGTAAATTTTCACTTGAAAACTCAAATTTTTTTTATTGCCAACAAATAGTGTCAGTTGCTTCCCTTAAAATGTCCATGTCGCATAGTCCAAGGAAATGTGAAATGTCCATCTGAATCATCACAGTTGTCTCTTCACAGCTTGTTCAAGAAAAGCAAAGCTACATGGAGAGAGAGCTGGTCAGCTACCACTCAAGAGTCACAGGAGTTTTTATTCCAGTAACTGTTGCATTTCTGATCCCCAGATGTGCCTGTGGTGCGCCTCCCGTTTTGTCCAATGTGACCATAAAGAGATGTTTGCTCCTGAGTCAAAATTAAGAAACTAGACTTTTGTTTAGCATTGCAGGAAGCACATTCTGAGCCATGCTGGTGGCTTGTGCTGTAAGCACCTTACTATGTGTCATTATTCTAGAACAAGTTATTTTTTTAAGTTAATTAATTGAAGGTGACTGATGCCCAATCCTTTCTGTCCCTCCTCTCAATCCGTAGTGTTCCTTCCCCCATGCCTTTCATTTCCAAACCTAGAGGTTGAAGTTTCTGCAAGCAGAGCCAGGCCTGCTGTGAGCAGAGACCCAGCATCCGAGGTTCCGAGCGCAGTTCCCTTACTTTGCACCTGCCTGGACAGAGCAGCAGATCTGATTGTGCTAGTCTGCAGTGAGATCCTTCTGCTGGATTTTTTAAAGGGCCTTCCAGGTGATTCTACCCTGTGCAGTCAGAGTTGGAATCCATTGCCCCACACCAATTTGGCTGTCCTGTAAAGAAACTGAATCCTAGAATATGTAGGAGCTCAGGAATACAGCTGTCAAGCCGTCTGAAACCAGGGTTCCCCGTTGGTCACCCATGGGCCTTTCCCTCCATACTAGCATCTGCTAGAGACAGAGGGGTGTTGTGTGGTGCAGGGAGAGGGAGAGCACGACCAGAAAGGGCATGCCTGGGTGAGTACAGTGTGGATGTTCAGAAGGAAATGCTGGACCACGCTGAGGGAAGCGGCAAGAACCAAAAAAGCAGAGGTGTGGGGAACTCACGCAAGAGAACCGAGGAGAGGGAAAGAGTCAAGCAAGTGGGAGTCAGGCATGTGCAGAGGTGGAAAGATGGGGGGCCTGTGGGAAAGTAGCTGAAGCGAAATGCCACCCACCCTCTTCTAAGAATATAAGTTAAAATTTAAAAATAGGATCATACAAACAGCTCTCTCAACATGCCTTTTAAGGAAGGTAAGAGTCATGTCTTGCAGTTACCAGACTGTTAAATATTGTGGAGTTGATTTGTTGATAAAGCAGTTTGACAAGAGAGCCAAAAACAGATTTCAACCTCTTTGTCATTCTTCGGAGCTCTGTGTTCAGCTGTGACTGGTTGTTTAACAGCTCCACTGGAGAGAAGCGCTCTGGTCCTCTGCTTGGTGCTGCCTTAGGGAGTAAGCCCATATCGGTGGCACCTTATAGCCGGTTCTGACAGGATGTTGCAGAAAGCTCAACAACACCCATAAACCCATTGTCTGTGGCTTCGATGGTGTCGTCACTGCCGCCCCCCCCCCCATGGCCGTTTATGTCTCCATTTGCTTGCATCCCTCGAGGGCCTGCCTAAACTCCTGCCATCCTGCTAAACAAAGTACTTCTCCGGAGATTAATGTGTGTCCTTCATCAGGAAACACTGATGTGAAATCAAGTTACCCTAATTAAATAGCATCCAGGTCAGTCATTTCCAAGCTTGGTACACATTTAGAATCATCTGGGAAATCTAAGAAAAAAAAAATTCCCAGGCAGCATTCAAAACCAATTAAATCAGAACTTTGTGAGGGACAGGATCCATTTATCAGTTATTTTGTAAACTCCACAGATGGTTCCAGTATACAGCCAAGGTTTGAGAGCCACTAACAGGCTTCCTCAGTGAGCTATGTTGGGAAACATTTCATAGTTCAACAGGATAAATCATCTGCCCTGTTTGCTCCCAGCTGCCCCAATAAACTAATATAAAATATTCATAAGTTTGTTCCCATAATTATTCCAGGTCCCACAGGAAGCTCAAGAAAGCCAGTAGAGTCTAACACCTGACCTGAGTTGCCATTTTCTCTTGGTCTCTTGCCTAACTCTAACTCCCTGCCACTCTCCCTTTCTCTTTGTAGCTCTTCTGCCATGTTCCAGGCCCTTTTCAGGCCTACTTCTTTTCTTACTCTACATATACCCAACTGCCTACAAATCTCTAAATGCCACTTATCCATTGGCTTCTCATTTCTCTTCCGGCCTTGCTTACATATGTCAGACATATCTGACAGGGTGTTTTCTGTTCAATCTAAATGTGAGCTCAACATGTCTACTCCTCCCCCACTCCTTTCCATTCTCTTGTGTTTAGTTTGAATCCCCTCTAGTGTTTGCATCTAAATAAATGACATCAGTAACCACCAGAATTTGCTTGATCTTAGTTTATCCCTTTATCTCCTACTCAAGCCATATGCCCTTCTGCCAGACTCTCTTCAACTTGTTGTCTATACTGCAAACAAACTGAGTTTCTAAAGCACAGTACTTTATAGTATCTACCAGATAGTATTCATCTTCTCTGAATAAATTCCTTAAAATAACCTGTAAAGTTCTGCATGATTTAGCCCTTCCCCAGTGTTTACCCTCATATCTTTCTGTCCTTGTACTAATTTTTCTAGCCAAACTCTATTGATACTAGTCACTTGAAAGTGGAGCGTTTCTCTCCCCCGGATACACTGTTAAGTTCACTGCTACAATCCTAGTGTTTACTGCAATCTCCACACAGTAGAGCAGCCTTGGTGTCATATGCATTTATGACTGAGAGACTGAGCACTTTTTTCAGACATAGAGCCTTGAGCATCCTCTTCCTTCTTAATGGATGGATTGTCTGGCTCTAATTGACTCTTTCAGACCTGTGATGTTTCTCCTGCCCATTTGACTCTAATCTTTGTTTCTCTTCACCCTAGAAAGCAAATCCAGCTCTGAACTCCTGTGCTCAACTTTACTTTCTGATGTTCGACATCAGGTCCAACCCTCTCCTTCCTCCCCATCTCTCCTTTCCAGACTTAAGTCACTTAACGATGCCTTAAGAGATAAACAAGAAGGAGCATCAATATTGTCCGTTCACATCAGATCACAAGTACTTTCTCCCCTCACCTCAATGATTTCCATCAGACCTGTTCCTTTAGTGATTGTTTTTGGATTCTCCACAGCTGAAAATAAAGTAATGAAACTATTTTGCCTGGGATGAGTTTTCCAGTGATAAACTCAGAATCTCCTCAGGTCTGCTTTAGGTCTGATTCTCATTGAGCATTTGCCTCTGAACCAATAGGACTTCTGTCATCCATTTCCACTGAAGTCTCAAAGCTGGGAACAGTAATTGTTAAGTACAAATGCATTTGCAGGAGAGATCAGAGCTAGAAAATCTAAGCATAACTTCCTAAAGAGTGGTTCAAACCCAATTCTAGACACAAACAGAGCCCCACTTCTCATCTCCTGCCTCTTTTAAGAAGAAAGCTAGAGGTTAAAAGAGAGCATAGTGTCTTCCTTTGAAGATAGTCATATTAGCCTGGCATAAAACAGAGAAAGGCTATTGTACTCCACCCTGGCCATGTATTAATTTCTTTGGCTTCAAAAGTATATCAAGAGTTTGTAGGAGGATATGACAGACACAGAGTACATCTTCACGTGCTCTTGAAGGATTATTAAAGATTGTCCTAGTTAGGGTCACTGCTGCTGTGATAAAGACCATGACCAAAAGCAACTTGGGGAGAAGAGGGTTCATTTGGCTCACACTTCCACAGCACCGTTCTTCACTGAAGGAAGAAGGCAGGGCAGGAACTCAAACAGGGCATGAACTTAGAGGCAGGAGCTGATGCAGAGGCCATGGAGGAATGCTTTCTGACTTGCTCCTCATGGCTTGCTGAGCCTGCTTTCTTATAGAACCCGGGACCACCAGCATAGGGACAGCACCACCCACAATGGGCTAGTCCCTTCCACTTTGATCACTAATTTTAAAAATTCCCTACAGACTTGCCTACAGCTTCATATTATGGAGAGATTTTCTCAGTTGAGGCTCCCTCCTCTCAGGTGACTCTAGCTTGTTATGAGGTTGACATAAAACTAGCTAGCACAGAAACACAGGCTGGAGTTGTTACTAACAAGTGTGTAAGGTAAGGGAAGAGTGTTTTATCAAGTCACAGTCTAGCAAAGGCAGAGCAAGTGTTACAGGTTTTCTTGGGCTACAGTGGATACCATAGAAAGCAACTCAAGTTCTGTCATTGTAAAAGGGCCACGCCCCAGCAGAAGAGGCTGTGAGTGTGAAAAGCATAGGTGCACAGAAGAGTTTTAAGGGGTCATCCATGAAGTATATTCCCCATAAAGAGAACAGTATAGGGCGCGCATATATATATATATATATATATATATATATATATATACACACACACACACACACACACACACACATATATATCACCTAGACTGTGCTCCTCAACTGCATGTGCACACATACACACACACAGAGGGGGAGAGAGGGAGGGGAAATAGGGAATAATAGTGTGAAGAGAAAACTTCCAGAAAGAAACATTTTGGGGGAAAAAAAACACAAAAATGTGCCAAAGAGAAAGGAGTTTCAGCTGGTAGAAAGGGCCTGTGAAACTCCAACAAGAAGGATATTTTTATACCAATTTTACCTTACTCCTTCCCCTCTATCCCTTCCCTCTGTTTGAGAAACTGGTAGAAAAGGCAAGTAGAAACTAGCAAATAAAACTATAGCACTTCTTCCCTGTTAAAATGTTCTGATTTATGTCAAGCCTGAACTAGCCAACATATGAATCACAGTGGATTTTAAAAACTAAATCTTTGATATAAGATTGGTTAAACTTTTTCATGCCTAAAAATGAAATTATTCATTACTATCTGAAAAGCAAGAAATCTATTTTAACATGACATTGAGGTTAGGAAAGTGGGATAGAAAGGTAATAGGATTTTTAAATTAAAATATAATTATATCACTTCTCCTCTTACCTATCTTCCCTCCAACCCATTCCATGCCCCCCTTCCTTGCAAAATGATGGCCTCCTTTTCTCTGATTATTACTATTACACACACACACACACTTGCCCACACACATACACACATAAATGTATAAATTCATCCTGCTGAGTCTGTTTACCATTGTTTGGTTTTACATGGTTTCAGGGATGACCATTTTATGTTGGATAACCAGCTAAGGGGCTCATCCCCAGGAGAGGCTAGCTGTCCCTCCCTCAGGAGTCATCAGTTGCCAGTAGTTCTTTCTCTAGGAGTAGGATCCCTTGAGAGTTTTCTCTTCCCCATTAGCATGTCTATAGGTATTGTCATTTTTCAGGTCTTGTTTGAGTAGCCATATTGTTGACCCTTAGGAGATAATGTACTAGATTTATGTTGACTACCCTAAAACCTTTATACCTGGATAAAGGGTGTTCATTTTTAAAGTAAAATTTGCTTCAAAAGACTCTTCAGGAAGGAAAGAGGGGCGGGCAGTGAGGGTGTAGCTTGGTAGTGACATACTTGCCTCATGTATGAGGTCCCATCACTGAACAGAAGAGGGATCAGGAGGAGGAGGATCAGGGCTTCAGACAGAAGAGGGATCAGGAGGAGGAGGATCAGGGCTTCAGACAAAAGAGGGATCAGGAGGAGGAGGATCAGGGCTTCAGACAGAAGAGGGATCAGGAGAAGGAGGATCAGGGCTTCAGTGGAGAGTCAGACTTTTTTTTAGCCCAAAGATATCTGGAACCAAAACGAATGACTAGTTAAACTGAGTAATTTTACTTTGGTTACAAAATAAAGCACAAAGTCCTGGGTTGTGACTAGGCACAGAGCCATACCTGTACGCTCAGCTCTTGGGGAACTGAAGGCAGAGCTACAAAGCAGGACACTTCTCAAAAGGAGAAAGAAAAGAAAATCTAGGTTATGACTGTGGAGTATATTTCTTCCATGACTTTTACTGGCTCAAAAGGCAATTCCAATTTAAATATCCAAACGATTGTGACTCATGGCACTGTCATTTCAAACACCAAGTGGGAAGGAGCTCTTAAGAACAAAACGGTCCTCTGGGGGAGATGATAGAGGGAGCGCGGGGTGTAGGATCTGCCGAGCAGGTGCCACCTACGTGTGCCTCCGTGTTGTGGCTCTTCCCAGCTCTTCCAGTTGGGAAAGCCCTTGCATTTGAAGCCTGATGTGGAGCCTGATTTCTGTGGCTTTGAGGACTATAAATTTGTTTGTCCTAACAGCTAAGTCATCTTCCAGCCTCCTTTTCTTCAGACAAACAACGAGTACTGTTCTTGGATACCAGCACAAAGTCTGGTTAATTGCTCTCCGAGGACACTGGAGACTGTTTCACATCATTAGAAAAAAATGAAAATGGTCATTTTGAAATTCAAAATGACTATTAATGACCAACAAAATCAGTATGTTCTCCATCTGCATTTAAAGTTCCCATGAAAGGGTCCTCACATTGGCTTTTATTGTTCTGTACAGTTTTTAAATTTCCAGATCCTACCACAGCCTGCAGGACAGCTTCCTAACTCCCTCCGCTCATGGGTGCACAGTATTCACCGAGCTATCCCAGGCCTTCATGCTTGGCTTGAGAAGTAGCCTTCCTCTGTTGACCCCACTCCTGGAGGGATCTAAAGAGTTCTCCCCATCTTGAATACCAATTAGAGCCACCTCTGGAAAAACAGACCCTGATTTCATCAAAGAGTTAACTGGTGTTTGGAATCACACAGGTCTACTCAATATAAGAAACATATGTTTAAAATTGACATTTGGACCAATTTTTGCATCCATTAGATCCCAGATTTAGAAGAATTGCATGTGATTAACATTACGAAATATAAACACTGTGTTCCAGTGACTCAAAAGAAAGCCAGGAAATTTTGTATTAAGGCATTATTATATCTTTAGAATGTCCCATTGTGACGCCCATAAATACCTCCAAAAACCTATCTTCTACAAAACTCTACTTTTGACTATTTGGGAGGCAGACTGTAGCAAGGCTTCTTGATATCACAGTCACCTGGATTGCAGGCCTAGCCCATCAGGTGAAGCGTCTGTTGCCCAAACCGCTCCTGATTGCATCCAGCTTGGTAGCGGTCAGTGTCAAACAAGATTTAGGGAAGGTGCCAATTAAGATCCAGAGGATTTGGGAGATTCCTTGGAAGTCCTACAACTCCTCTACCTAAGATTATCTGAAGTTACAGGAGGACACAAGCCTGGTGTTCTGTCTCAGCAGGAATCATGATAGGAAAGGATCAAAAGGAAGCCCAGAGCTGCTGCTGACCTGGAAACAGACCTGGTCTACACACATGTACACAGGGGCAGCACTAAATGGGTTCACCAGGTTTTATAATAAAGCAGAGGAGACCACAAATTTGGGTGAAGGAGAAACTGGTACAGTTGAAAGGGACAGATAAAAATGATGTGAAAAAAAATAGAATATTTGTGTGTGTTGGCCTAAAAATACAATTTTAAATTTAAGAAAAAAACTCTATGAAAAGGGAGAGAAAGGGAAATCACTCAGAGTCAGTGAGACTAAAACAGAAAGAAAGCTTTTCCTGAGTCAGAGGGAGAGAGGCACGAGCCATCAGCCAGTTAGACCTGGGAAGAACATTTTTGACATCAGGTATTATTTTGATATTTATGCTTACGTTTCCATTGCTGTAACAGTACCATGGGCAAAAGCAGAGAGGAAAGGGTTTATGTTATCGCTCAGCTCCCAGGACACACTCCAACCAACGGGGGAAGTGAGAAGTTTTCTTACTCTTGTTTTATAGAAAATAAAAGCAGCCCCAGGATTATAAATATCATTATACTAATAATGATATACCCCAAACATATTATGTAGTCCTCTCAATACTCCCTTGATGGACACTCATATATCCTCTTATCAGTTAATTAAAGTGCAAAGAGCAACCAGCATACCCACTGCCCAAGGTCACAAAGTAGAGGCGAACTCAGACCTAAGCTGACCACAGCACACGCGTGCGCTCATCACTCAGTACACACTGGAGAACTGGAGACCCATCAGGACTTCTGTGCTGTTCACTTTGTGAATTACCTCTCGGATCTGGTTACCTTCTCAGTTTTGAAGCTTTGTATCACATAAATAATTTGGAGACTTATTGAGGAACTGCTAGAGACACCCAACATGCAAGAAAGAGTTTTCTTCCCCAAAGTTTCATATATCTAGAGCAATAGCTGAATGAATGAAGGAATGAAGGAATGAATGAATGAATGAATGAATACAGAATCTGCCTTGTTGAGCTGGCAAACACTGCATATGAACTATCTTTTAAAAGTATCCTCCTGGACTGGCCAAATGGCTCGACAAGTAAAGGTGATCTCTTAGGCTAAGTCTCCTAATATATCTATTTAGTTTAAATGTGAATAGAAAAAAATCTCCCAGTGGCTATCAGGCCTTACCCACGTTAATTTATTTCTCACAATCCTGAGTTTAGGTGCTGTTATGATCCTTGTGTTAATGTTTCCATTGCTGTGACAAAGCCCAAGAGCAAAAGCAGAGAGGACAGGGTTTATTTCATCTGTCAGTTCCCAGGTCACACTCCATTACTAAGGGAAGGGCAGGAACTCAAAGAGGAAGCTAGAGGCAGTGAGAGAAGTAGAGCTGTCATGTTCCTCATGGCTTGCTCAGCCTGCTTTGTAGACAACCCATGACACCAGGGAGTGGTGTGGGGGCCCACCATACACAGTGGTGCGTCCTCCTATATCAATCTTCAATCAAGAAAATGCCAAACACACTTGCCTATAGGCCAATCTGATGGGGGCATTTTCTTAACTTAGAGTCTTTCTTCCCAGATGATATTAGCCATGTCGAGCTGACATATAACTAGTCAACACAACCCTCATTTATAGATGATGAAAACTGAGACATGGATTTAAGTGGTTTGCTAACAGTCCCACAATTAGGTATCAGATTGTACAGTAGAAGTTTTCACCAGACTTTCTGTAATGCATTTTATCTTAGATACTCAGACAAACAACGGTTCCATTTTGTGATGTGATCAATTAAAAGGAAAACAAAGCCCACCTATCTAGTGACATTGAAAGGTAGGGACTTTTAGGAAGGTAAGATATGTAAGGTTTAACTTGCTGTATATTAGGAAAACCAGACATTTCCTTCTAAAAATATAATCTTTGGATTTTTAACGATGAATGCTAGTCATCCATGTGTACTAAGGTTGCTTGAGTACCAAGCTCAGAGTAAAATAAACCATAGCAAGAACTGAAGCTGAGAAGGTTGGCAAATGACCCCAGCAAGCAGGGATGCTGCCGGGAGGATGCGATGCTCTTGATGCTGGCACTGAGTGAAGGTTTAGAAGCCGCTCCTTGCCCTCAGCCCTCCCCCCAGCTCCTTTAGCACACAGGGGCACCAGACTGAGGGGAGAATCTCATATTTTCCTTTCCCCGAAGCACAAAATCCTTGTTCTCTCCATTCATCTGGGGGCAATGAACTGCATCATCTATTTGAAGTTGCCCTAAATTTCCTCAATCTGCCTATATTTCTAAGTATTTGCATTCAGCATTTAATAACTTTAGGCCTTCTGTTGTAGAAACTTAGATATTTATCTTATCCAGTATGTATAAACTAATAGGAACAAGGAACATAGTTTTCCACATACACTGTCCCTAGCTTCCATAGTGTGGTACCCTGCACCATTGTATTCAGCTAACACTGGGAGGAAGGAGAACCTGGGACAGTCTCACTACAGAGCTGGAATCAGTGGCTAACGTCAAGGCTCTTCTCCATGGGGCCCCCGACCCCTTCCCTTAGGAGTTTGCTTCACTGTTTCCTCCCTTACTTTGAGGTCACCATGGGAGGAGGGCCTGGCTCCTATGAGTAGATAGGAATCAGGGATGCATCCTGCCCCAGGTCTGCTGAAGGTTGGGTATGAAATGCCATGTGCACACTCCAGGCTTTGGGGCACTACAGTCTGAAGCAGAGGGGTGACATTCCAAACAGCTACTCATTACTTCTCCTAAGCAGAGATTGTGGGGAGCATTTGGGCAGCAAACTCAAAGGCTTTTAGACTAAAAGACAACAAAAGGGGCGGATGTTCTCCTTTACGTCTCCATAATCTTGCCACAGAATCCCTCATATGTGGAGAAAGGGAAGTTGGACTTGCTGCGCTGGAGCACCGTTCATTCCCAAGGCAGAGCAGACCACCGGCCTCACTAGACCTTAGTGTAAGAGCAAGGGCTCAGGCCCCCACGATGAATCAGAACCCGTGGGGATAGAGCCCAGATCTGGGTTTTAACAAGCCCTCCAGGTGATCCTCTGCCGTTTACAGATTTAAAGACCTCCACGAGAGGCTGGAACACACAAGTCCACTGAAGTAAAGCTGGCGCTGAGCGCTGAGAGAGAAAGGGCGGCAACCCCATCCCACCCTCTGTCCCACACACAGACACTCCCCCATTATATCTGTCTATAAACACAAATGCAGTAACAAGGCAGAAACCAAAAGGAGCCAGTGGGCACCAATTTGTGCTGCAGATTTTTCCAATCAGACAAGTCCCTGGTGGTTGGTAAGGATTCAGGAAATGTGTACCAGAGGCCCCAAGGATGACTCTGATCATCTAAGCCCCCCATAGCAGAGCATTCCATAACTACTTATGGCATAAACCTTGCTAAATGTCATGTTCTCCAGTTTGCTTTTTTACTTAATATGTTTTGGGCAGCTTGCTATAGATCCACAAACATACCTCTTAGGATTCTAAGGCTATGCCATGATTTATATGACCTTTTGCTTATAACCTTATTACTAAAATAATAGATATTTTGGTTGTGCATGTCATTTCAGTTATAATGCTACAATACATATTTTTATTTATTAATCCATTCATTTGTTCAATTATTCACAAATATTTATTTACCTCCTTTTACACATTGCCTATCATGGAAAGGGATATGTATGCAAATATGACTAGTGGTCCCTGCCCTGTGGAACTTGGAATGCGTCAGCAGAACTAGATGAGAAAAGAGAGGGAGTATCACGCCATGCATCATGTTAAGTGCTTGAAGGGGAAGTGAGGACGCGCAGGAAAATCTGTAGAGAAGTTTGAACAGTGTGCAGAAGGCTGCAGAGACATTCCAGCCATGTGGGAAAAATGCGCAGACCCCTAAATGGGAAGGCTCTGGTATTTCCAAGGAACGGAATTGAAGCCGATGTGGCTGAAAGGTGACAGATGAGGGAAAGCAGCACGAAGTGACCTCGGGGATGTTGGCAAAGACCAACCGTGCAGGATCGTGTAAGGAATCTGGGATTTATCTGAAATGCTATGGGGAACCGCTGGAAGAATTTAAACCATGAGAGAAATGTTATCATATATATCAAAGACTACTCAGCCACTCTGTGGACAGTAGTTGGGAACAGAGCAAGAATAGATGTGAAACCGGGCAGGAAACTGTTCCAGTAGTCTAGTCAAGGGGATTGTGGATGAGGCTAACAGCTGTAGATACAGCCAGTTTCCACATATATTTAGAAAGGGAAAACTAACATTCAAAATGGAAGTTGATGTGGGGATTGAAGAGAGGCCAAAATAACTAATGTGTGGTGAAGCCATTTTTTGCCAAGAGGAAGGCTGGGAGAAAAATAAGTTCGTAGGGGAAAGTGAATCAGGAGTCACTTTGAACATTTAAGGATGAGGCACTCCTGAGTCATTCGTGGGAATATGGAGCAGGCTCAGTCTAGGTCTCAAAAGCGACGTCTTCCCTAAACATACAGATGTGTCCATATGTCTGAGTCTTAGTTAAAATGGGAAGAGGGGGAGATGCAAACGAGAAACAGCATGAGGTGCCTCCTCACACCAGCCTGGCCTGGCCTAGGGAGAGCCACAAAAAGAGCCCAGGCCATAGCTGGTGGCTCTGCTCAGAAACCAAGGCAGCCAGCCGCTGGCTGGGATGAAGAAATCCTGAGGAGAAAAGGAAGTGTGTAAAGTGGTCATCTCCAAGAGCAGAAAAGCAAGGCTGGCAAGGACACATAGGAGGGTTACAGAATTACTGGCGGGATGGCGAGGACGGCTCAAGTTTGAGATCATTTTCAAGTGAAACCTGTCTGTTCAGTTGTGTGCTTTTTCCCCGGCTACATTTAGCTGCTTGGAAATAGAAATGGAGGAAATGAGTAAGTAACGTGTGGATAATTTTGCAAGGCTATGGTAAAAAGTAATAAGTATGGATAACATAAACGTAAGGAGGTTAATGGGCTGTACAGATGACTCAGCAGTACTGGCTGCTCTTCCAGAGGACCAGAGTTCAATTCCCAGCACCTACATGGTGGCTCACAACTCTCTGTAACTCTGGCTCCAGGAAATCTGATACCTCTGGCTTCTGTAGGCACCAGGCATGTGGTGCACAGATACATATGCCAGCAAAACACAGGGAAGAGGGTTGGCTCATGGTCCTGGTAACTGGCAGTCCCAAAGAGGATGATTAAGTGAGAGTTTCTTAGTGATTTAGTGAGAGTTTCTTAGCTGTTTCGCTATATAGTGGGAAAGTAGAAAAAAAAATCAGTCTCATGCAAAAGACACTGCCAAGCCCTCCCTTTGTGATAGTCTGATCTTTTGAGCACTAATCCAGTCATGCAAGACCTGAGCCACTCCTGAGAGACAACATTAATCCATTAATCCACACAGAGTTAGAGACCCTGAAACCTAATTGTTCACCATTCCCCATCTATGAACCACCACCGCACTAGGGACAAAGCCTTGAGCACATGAACCTTTGGAGAACGAAGTGTACTGAAACCATAGCAGAGAACGTGTGTGTGTGTGTGTGTGTGTGTGTGTGTGTGTGTGTGTGTGCTGATAAACATCACTATCTACACCATTTCAATCTCTGTTCGTCTGTGTCAACACAACAAAAAATGAAAACATAACCTATGATGCTATTATTAAGATCAATAACTCAGGTTTTAAAACAGAAAAGTTTATTGCAATTTAAGGAGAGATACAGAAATTTTGCATAATTTATTGTGGTCAAGGCAGCTGCTACATGTGTGTTGAGTAAGGTATGCATGCTTGTGTGTATGTGTGGGTATACATGTAAATGTGTGTGCGCATACATATGTGTATATGTGTGTGTGTGTGTGTGTGTGCATGTGTAGGTATATATTTGAAAACTGACAGCAACCAACCTTGCTCAAAAATGAGCATGAAAACCACCATGAGTGGCCCAGGGTGTAACACGAGTGGTTTGTGGTCATCACCACTGATTTTTTCGCAATGCCTCCCCACTGTGAAAGTCTCTGTTAGAAAAATAGAGTGGTTTGGCCCAAGATGACTGGGATTTGCTCTGCGTGGGGAGGAGCTGTCAGATTTATATGGCTTTTCCTCTTAAAACTCTATGGCCTTCCCTTTTCATCTGCAGTAACTGTAAAGCTCATTGGGGCCATGGCTGCCTGGTCATTTGGCTCCTTGTGTTCTAATGAATGTACTGCACATCTCTCATGAGGGCTACCCTTCTAGCTGACACATCAGACAGGAAACTTAGAGTGTTTTGATCCTGAGATTCATTCTGGGTGTCCATGTTTCTGTATACCTTTCCTTTTGCTTAACAGTCAAACGTTATTATAACTAATTGGGTGTCTGTTCTCCACTGGCCCCCACGGTTTGATCTGTACACACTTGGCTTCACTGATGGGCTCTGCCTGTGGTCTGGGGAAGGAGGGTTGATCCAAGCTCAAGACATCCTCTTGCTTCTCCATGGGTTTCTGAAATTCCAGCTCTGTTTCCGGAAATACACTGAAACCTGAACTAAGTGCTTTTTTTTTTGATAAAAATGACATAGACTCAGAGAATAGAAGCATCTTGAATTATATAGCTCAGCTTTCAAAGCTTCACTGTTTGAATCTAAGCCACAGTCAGATGAGCTGAAAGCTGGCTGGGGGAAGGAAACCCAGGAGGACGGTGAGCGCTGGGACCGAGCCAAGGAAGCCTGCGAGGAGGCCTTCTGGATGAGGAACCCACTGACTGTTGTCCCTTTTGTCATCATGGTTGATCTAACACGGAGACCAAAGTCACCCTAATGTGAACATAGGCCATGTGAAATTTAGAGCCATTCTCCAAAACACAGGAAATGTAGCTGGGAAGTACACAGCAGAAAAAAATACGTATGTTTTCAAAGCTTCTATATCAGAAGGTTCCTTGGTCACACGATCACGGGTAATTCCTGCCTGTCACATCTCTATGATTCTCAGAGGAACAACTTGGGATCTTAAGATCTTAAGTTATATATCTGTGTGTGTATTCATCAGCTTTCTGGCCAAGTCCTTCCTTAGGAATGAACACAGCATTCACAGGCCAGTATTGAATATGCTGGGCATTACGGTTCTTGTCTAATACTTATTAAGCGTCAACCCCTTGCCATTGTCCTGTGTCCTGTGTCCTGAAATGGCTTATTGCTCTCCAGGAACTCAGAGTCAGTCTGGGGCAGGGACAAACTGTTGGTGTATCTCTTGGTGTTGCCCATGTGCAGGTTATATTTGGGCAGCCATGTTGGTAAAACTTCGAGTGTAACTCCTGCCATTTCTAAGAGAGATAATCTCACAGCAAATCCCCTGTGCTACTGGCTCTCACAGTCTTTACACCTCCTCTCATGTAGTGATCACTGAGCCTTAGATGCAAAAGCTGTGTTCACCAACAGACGTGCTAATGTGGAAGTGGGAAAAGCACCCTTACAGACAACTAAGGAATGCTGAGGACAGGGGAAATAGGAGGACCCCAATTAGAATATCCAACACCAAATGGTCAGCCTTGAAACATATACAAAAAGGAATATCGTAAGAACTGGGCAAATGTATAGCATGGGAGATTCTGAGGAAGTGGCTATTTTAGATAAAGCAATAAAGACTATTCTTTGTGCAGACCCCTGAAGGATGAAAGAAAATAAAGTACCCATGAGAGGAGCCAAGGAAGGTGCTGCTCTGTGCAGTGGCCTTAGAAGATAGGAGATCTGGAAAAGTCATGGAAGAGAAAGAGAAGTGAACTGTCACGAGTGAGTGGAGTAGACAGGAGATGGAAGCTCAGCAACAGTGAGGGACAGTGAGCAGCAAGTGGAGGGAAGTGCCTGGGACTCGGCCAGATCCGAGTGTCAAGAGACGACTCCGACTAACCTGTGAACAGCAGGGCATAAATGGTCAAGGCTGACAGCGGCAGCATAGACAGAATGCCAGCAACATTGGGCACCAGGAGAAAGAGTGGGGAAGACAGACAGGAAGACATGGATGGACTAGGAGGTTTGGGTTAGTGGTAAGAGTGGATGAAAGGATCTTTCTTACAGTCTCCTCCTTTCATGTGACCTCCAGGATAGTATTCTCCTAAATCACATGAACATCATACAAATTCCAGTGTGGGTTTGAGTTCCCCGGGGCTGGGGTGTTCCCACGTCTCTACAGGCAAGGATGGACTAGTTTAAAATCTTTGCAAGAGATGTGAATTTTTATTAGCACTCTCAGGCCCAGAATATTGTGTCTCAGAAATTTATACCAGCTTCATTCCCCCAACCCCAGTGGATGCAGATCCTAATCTTGTCATGAACACACCAAGCCACCCTTCCTCGTCATTTATTTTATGATTGAGATGTTCTTTCCAGGCCTCTACCCTGCATTTATCCCCATTTGGAATCCTTATCCCATACTTCTTCCCGTCAGTGTCATCTGTAAACTTAATGATGACCATGTCTGTCTTTTAGCCTCAGGTCCTTAGAAACAATGTTCTATTTATTTTTAAAGTCACAAGCAGATGACCATACTGCATGAGCTCAGGAACCAAAATCCAAACCAAACCACTGGGAACAAAACTTGTTCTCTAAGACTTTAATGTAGGAGATGGTATGATCCAAACAAAACCTACATCAGACAGAGCTCTGCTGATACATCTAATAGTATGGTTACTGCCATGCTGAGAGAGAAACAGCATTTGCCTAAATGGCTTCCACACATTTCCATTTTGCGGCTACACCAAGATTAAACTTTTCCTTATAGTTATGCAAATACCAACTCATAGTGGGAAGGGAAATAAAAGATCCTGTCTATATGGCCCAGCCTTGCACTCATTCACCGACAGACATAGCTCCAAGTATTCTTTCTTTCCTACCTCTAAGCATAAAAACATCATGGAAAACTGGAAGTAGAAAGTCTAGTTTTAGGGACTGTGGGCTTCTTGGCTGCAGAATTCTGGCAATTGTCCTATTCCTGCTCTATAGAATACCCAGGGTCTGTGTAATACTGGGACATACACCTTAGACAATCTGTTCTTAGATGGTTGTAGGAGCTGAACTTACAGAAGCATCTTGTGGGCCTTGGCACCAATACTGGAGCATCACAGCAAAACTTTACTCTGGAAGAGTATTCACGGTTGGTGTTCAAAGCTGCAAACAATACCAAACTCATGCTGCCAAATTTTTGAGACCTTTTATGAAAGTAAACAAATGATACCTCTTTCTGTGAGTATCTGCCTTCAGAGTCGCATGCCTCTATCCCACCCTGTGGTCCTGTTTGGCTTCCTGCTCCTCTGAATTCGGAGACCACACACTTAGCTGAAGGTCGCAAGAGCAGCCCATGGGCTTGCTTTGCTTTCTCCATAATTTAATATAGGAGTTGGTTTTGTAATCAGAATAAAACTTTAATGAAGACTATTCTGAGATAGGCCACCCAGCTACCCAGCAGACTTCCCCCAGGAGCTCATGAGTTACCAAACCAACTCTCACCCTCCTCAAAAGAGTTTCTATATGTTGTGGATGACAGTAAATACCAAGACTCACAACTGTTAAGTACAGAGACTATATGACTGGGGAATGCTTGGCTCTACTGGGTCATCTCTATCACACCTCATTCCCTGAAGGCTCAGAGCACTGAAGAAGGAACAGAGAGATTTCTAAAAGCCAGAGTTTGGGAAATACTACTGCAAATGATATCTTCCTGATAGGCGAAGGCCACTGCACTGGTGAGCTCACAGCAGTTATGATTCAGCACCAAACCTGCACAAGACCAAGCCAGTCTATGCTCCGTGTGGAGAGGAAAGAGGCCCAGGAGGCCACACGCCTAGTGGAGGAGTTACTGACAGTTCACGGCCACCAAGGAAGGGAAAGTCAGTTTTCTTTAGTGATGTATCCTATAGTCATTTGCCTGTGCTCCAGGGACTGGTACCCTATACCCATTCACATATGGGCAGCACAGTTGAACCCCGTGTGTTATGAAGAAAAAGAGGAGTAGGTAAGGAAGGAAGAAATAATAATGACTTAAAGGTGGGAGTGGTGGTTAGGATCTTGGAGGAGCTGGATGCGGGGAGCAGGGAGTAGATAAGATCTAAACACATTTATGTATGAAATTATCAAAAAATAAATTAAAAATTTTAATTGTTCTGATATGTCTAATAATACAATGATATTGTGCTATGGGAGACACTGCTCACCCATCAAACTCAAGTTTTTACCAGAGCAAAGCCTCCTGTTTCTGCTAACTACCAGCTACCATGTTCTCTCTCATTAAAGGCTTTTCCAACGAGGAATAGTAGTGAATCCTATAATACCTGCACTTGGGAGATTGTGGCAGGAGGAGCTCCAGTTCTAAGGTTAGCTTGGAATACATAGCTAGACCTTGTCTCAAAATAACAACAACAACAACAATAGTAATAATAATAATAATAATAAACACTTTTCTTTCATTCTAAAACAATAATCCACTTCAGATTTCTCTTAATCCTGCCTTCTCAATACATAGCTCATAGGTCTCTCTTCTATATTTAGGAGTCTATTCCATTTGATGATGTCTTTGAAATGCGTAACAAGAAGGGAATATCACCATGGCATAGAGTTTTAAAAAGCAAAACTTGATTGGTCATGAAAATGTAGAGCCTTTTCTTCAAAACAGTGACCAAACTGCAAGCTTCGTTCTTTCTCTCAGCCTCTCTGTTTGTTATGGCATTTTTATTTGCTATTTAATTTTGTTCTAAGAAAAAATATTAGCTAGAATTAATTTACTGTTCATCTTTATGATGTGTATATGTTTTAATTGCTAATTTAAAAGCCTTGAATTATATGCAGAATTATCAAAACCACCCACATTGTATTTCTACACTTACATACCAGTACCCTGAACTACCAGACTCCAAGTAGAGAGGCGCTGAAACAGAAAGGAACAGTGTGTGGCCCTCGCTTCTGGGTTCTTCCATGTCCTTTTCAGCAAAGGTGATTAGCTGACACTGGAAGAGTAGTATGAGAAAGAAAAGATGCGATAGGACTTTTTAGTCATTTGTGCATCTTAGAATGTCATCACCTTCTCTATTCTGGGAAAGTTGTGAGAGGAACAGAAAGTGTCCCCTCTCGGGGCTGTCAGCCCCTCCAGCCTTGCACACCCTTTACCTTGTGCTCACGTGAGTTTCATTCAACTCCTGTGCATCGTGGCATTGTGATCATGGAGACTGGCAAACACTATGATGACTTGGGCAGTGAGGGACTTCAGACATACCATAAACATTTCTGCTCAGAGGTGCATCCATTGCCCCATTGTATGCCACCTGCAAAAATGGCTCAATGATAAAATTATTGGCAACAGAACAATGTCCACTAAGTACAGGGATCCTTTGAGCACAGGTCCCTTTGTGGGTTAACATGCCATAAAGTCATCCCTGGGACTGAAGAAGGGTTATAGGGGTTGATGGTGTCAAGGAAATAGTATTTTCCAGGCACAGCATGGCAGGTGAGCATGTGAACTCGAAGAGACTGACAACATACCTAAGGCCTGCAAAAGCTCAACGTCTCAGCATGGAGAAGGGGAGGTGGCAGTGGAGGCTCAACCCTACATTAACATTAGCTTGCTCTGGAAAAAGGAATGTATCTTAGTTAGGGTTTCCATTGCTGTGAAGAGACACCTTATAAGAGTTGACCAAGGCAACTCTTTATCATGACAGGAAGCATGGCAGCATCTAGGCAGACATGGTACTGGAGGAGCTGAGAGAGTTCTGCATCTTGATCTGAAGGCAGGAGACGACTAACTCTTCAGCACTGGGTGGAGCTTGAACACCAGAAGCCTCAAAGCTACAGAACTGACACACTTCTTCCAACAAGGCCACACCTATTCCAACATGGACACATTTTCTAATAGTGCCATTCCCTGTAAGCCAAATATTTAAACACATGAGTCTATAGGGGCCAAACCTATTCAAACCTCCACAGAATGTCAGGTTTTTTTTCAGTGCAGTGATGCTTGATATATCAACCGTATTCCAGGGCAGGCCTCAAGCCCAGGAGCAATTAACCACCACAAAGTGAACTTCATGTTGAGAGAGAGGGAAGGGGACATGAAGTTGGGTGGGTAGGGAGGTTAATTAGGATCTGGGAGGAGTTGGGAGAAATGGATGAATATGATCAAGACACATGGTATGAAATTATCAGAAAACAAAGAAAAACATTATTTTCAAAGATAATTGGGAGAAAGAAAGCAGGAGAAGCAGAAAACATTGGCCCTGTCAAAGTGTCCTATTGGACTTTTGGTCCATCTTCTGGCAAAAACATCTGAATTTTTATTTAGATCTTTGACAGTGGGAAAGAAAGGAGACAGAAGTAGACTGCCATTTTGTCATTATACTCGACAAGGAAGCTTCTGTGGGGAGAAAAGAGAAATCAGGCAGTAAACATACACTATGTAGACTTCAATTTCTAATGCATACAGGGGATTTCTAAACATATTTCCAATTTCCCACTCATACTTCTAAAACAACTACTCACTTCTAAAACTTTGGGATGGCATGGAAAGTGAACCTAGGAAGAGATGCCCCATCTACCATACTTGAGGAGAAAAGTGTGACTTTGTACAGTTTAAGGCTTGTATCACTGTGCCTCTGGAAATGTCAGCATTATCAAGCGATGCAATGGCTTTACAGTAATGTCTTCATTCCAAATTCAATAGGCTATTTTCCAGCCTGAAGATTTCTAAAATTGGACTTTCCTTTGAACTTTGAAATTTTAACACAGTTTAAAGAATTTGCATGCCATTTCATAGTAGGTTCCTATGACAAATCTGACATTCCTTTCAACTTCTCCATCAACTGATATTACCTTATGCAAACCCTGTAAAACTATAATGACTCTCTTTAGTGTTTAATGATGGAGTTTTACTATTCAGGTGGTTGTACAGGAAAATGTCCAAGGTAGTTACTGAAGTAACCCTGTGGTTCTTCATTTGCATTTACCGAAGATAATGTTTTGGCAAAGGTCTGCTCCAAAATATTCCCACCACTAACCCATAGTCACTTCCTGAAGGGCAAAGACAAGGTGGTGGCTGGCAGATTAGCTGTAGTCATGTACTGTGCCTACCCAAGAGTGCTACTTGTTGGCCCTGGGTCAGCATCCTTATAGAAAGAGTTGAGCCTCGCCCTAGAAAACCCCTGGGATAGAGGTAACTTCTTATCTAATTTTATTTTAGTACATTTTCGGTTGGAAATAACCTAGTTTGGCAAGATAATTTTGCTAGTTAGTGACAGGTCATCTCTTCACTGGGTTTCCACAGAGTAGTACCACACTGAAGCCTCTACATAAGACCTGGAATAAGATCCAATCCTTCTACCTTTTATCTCCTCTACCTTTTCCTCCTCTCAGGATTTCCCGATGGACATAGTCTTCATTTCCAAAGCCTGTTTCCCCTCACCCTGCAGTTACCTCACATACCTCATATCTCAGATATTCCCGTCTTCATAAATAGCAAAGGAAACAGCCTCCATCACAGGATGTAAGAAGAAGCAAAGACATTGTCTACCCCTACACTGATCTTCCTTTCACTACTCATATGTCTGCATTCACACCCTGGTTTGGGTGTACCCTGAAGATTGTAAAACTATTATTATAAACACAGAAATCCTGATATAAATAAAATGTTCTTAAAGCTATTGGGTAGAGTTTGTGCTCTCTCTCTCTCTCTCTCTCTCTCTCTCTCTCTCTCTCTCTCTCTCTCTCTCTCTCTCTCTCTGTGTGTGTGTGTGTGTGTGTGTGTGTGTGTGTGTGTGTGTGTGTGTCCTGACATGTGCAGGCACATGCACATGCAGTGGCCATAGGCTAAACATGAAATGTCTTCCTCAATCACTTTTCCACCCAATTTTTTTTTAGAAAGTCTCTCTACAAATTGCCATTTTGATTGGCTAGCTTTCTCCCTTGAGAAAGCTTTGCTTGCCTTTATCCCCAGCCCTGGGATTACAAGCCGACACTACCAACCCTGACATTTATACAAGGATCCTGGTGATCTGAACTCAGATCTTTATGTGTGCATGGCAAGCACTTCCCTCAGTGAGTCCCCACCCTGGCCCATAGCTCTAGAACCCAATGAAAACAGAAAAGAAATAGTTTGCCTTTAAAATGTGAAATGAGATATAATTTTGGAGCATTTCCTGTCTCTCTGTTTTTGAAATCCCTAGGTAGATAGCACAAGGGTCTGTAGATTGTGAGCTGCTCTGCTGAGGAAAAGTGGAAGAGGGTCTGGCCCAGTTACCTGAAGCCAGCGCCTCTTCAAGAAATATCCCAAACATAGAAGCACCTATCGGGTGTTCAGAAATCACCAAGGAGCTAGCCTGATCTCTCATCCTAGCTATGGCACATTTGTTCTGAGGATAGACTGAACAACAGGATTTGGGTCATGTTTCCCACCAGCTACACAGTATAACCATTTCTGGTACAGCCATGCATGCCAGACTGAACTAAATGCTTTTTTTTAAGTCTCCAAAGCAGGAAAACACCCTTCCCTGGCTGGTATTTTTTTTTCACATATTTGTTAATAAGTGTATGTACAACAAAGATGTGGTCTGTAGCTTGTTTTCCAATTCGGCTCCCATAGGCACTGCTGGTGCTCAGAGATAGTTTAATTCTTTAATTGAAGTAGCTGCAAATGAGTTTGGGAAGAACACAGTGTTCCCCAGGCTTTCCTGGAGCTCTCTGGGTGGAGGTCATCTTCATGTGTGTATTCTGGATCCTTGAGCTTGTCAAAGCACTTGGCTGTTAAGAAGGTGTCTCCTCGGGGGTCCATGAGTCCTGCTGTGGCCTGGTAGAGCCATGGGCAGGTCTGCACCCAGTGCCAGCCTCAGTTCTGCTCTTCTCTTCAGGGATGTGCTATCACAACACCACCCTGGACCACAGAGTCGCTGAGTTCTCTGTAACCACATTTTGGGAGTTTCCCCTCTGGATCAGCCTCTGGAGCTTGCCCAGAAGACGATGATCATAAAACTTCCTCTCTAAGCACCTTCAGATTAACTTTTCTATCTTAATCAAGTGCTTTTGGTGCAGAAAAGTTAGGATGTTAAATGTAGGCAAAGGCCTTGAGGGGAGGAAAAGAGCCACTCAGCCAAAGGACCTATGCTTCAATTGACACTTGAAGAATGAACCAATTAAGGAAGCAAGTGTAGAATCTCAGGGCTCGAAAGCTCTGCTTAGAAACCTTACTGGGTCTGGAGCAACTAAAACCTGAGCTCTTCAAAGTATGAGACTGGTAGTTATGAGTGTTGTTTCTATGCGTGACAAGTGTGATAGTGGTGATGAGATGACGATGACGACGATGACGACAACATGATGATGGTGACAATGGTGGCGGCAGCATCTAGCCAGGAAGCCAGCTGATACCTCATCCATTCACGTATAGACAAGGCATGACTATGCCCTGGCCTGACCCTAAGACCTTGAAGCACACGCGTAACTTCATTTAAAAGTTCCACTGTTCCCTCTGGATCTTTATTTTTCTGCCTACTCTTCTACCCTTTCCTTGTGTTACCCTCCTCTCCCCCACACATGTCATCTTCTGCATGTTCTCTCTTCATTGCTTAGCTGTTACATTTTCTTATCTACCTTAAACCCCGCTGGCCCCATCATTGGTTCTTTTGAAAATATATTCAAATATGACATACATGGACAGGGGTATTTACAGAAAAATTACTATTAATGGCAACATCATTGAATATTTTAAGGCACTAGGCTGCTCCCTTTACATATACTGTCCTGTTAATCTTCAGCCTCATGAGCTAGGCTCAAGTAGTATCTTACTTACAGATGAGAACTCTAAAGCTCCAGAGTAAAGTACCTAAAAGGAGACAGTCCTCTCTAGAAAGTGCTGGAGCTGAACTGGGATGTAAACCTAACCTCTAGTTACCGTCACCCATATTATAACTTGCTTAGAAGATATCTTCTCAGAGAAGCAAAACCTCAGTAGCCACAGAGGACACTCACCCTGAAAGAGCTTGTGGCCCTCACATCCAAACTCTCATTGCTGCCTTTCCAAGTCGCTTCTGAACAAACCGGGTACAAAGGTGTGAGTCACACCCAAGAGCCTCCCTGACTGTCTTAGCATTGCCCGCTTACCTGCCTTGTGCTCGGGAGAGAGCTAAATAAATACTCTAGGGCACTAGACTCTGGAGGGAGGTGTTCCCCCCATGCCTTCATCACAGTAAGCAAACACTGAAGGAAGAAGACGTAAGCAGGAACTGGCTCTTTCTGCCAGTGAGTCAGGCATTTCCCCAGGCTTCATCAACTGCCTACCACGGTCAAGCAAGGAAAGGTTTTATGGTTTGGAAACATGAAACTTAGCGCAACTGAGTGGCTTACAGTGAACACAAGTAAGAGAACTGGATTTGTGTGCTGAGTTCTGACTTCAGAGCCCTAGATTCTCTGTCACTGTGGAGAATGGACACAGTGCTTCAAGAGGCAACCCTATTGCAAGGGCAAAGACTGCAATACAAGCATCTCATGCTTGCAAACTTTACCTGGCTTAGGTAAATGGAAGGGAACATCCTTAAACAGGCAATAATAAAAAATTAGACATCTTTACATATTATCTTCAAACATGAAATGTTAAGAGACACTTTTTTCCCTCTGCCACCCTAAGCAAAAACAGGTCCTCAACTCAGGCTTGTGAGAGTATGCACTCATAGGATAGTCTAGGATGTTTGGGAAGGGGACAGTGTTTTCTATTTGCCCCTCTGTAGGTCAGTGACTCTTCTAGTGTGGAGGTGAGGATGTGATCTTTCTCAACTGGAGATATCTGGCAGTTGTCAGAGACATTTTTAATATTACAACTAGGAAAGAGGTATACTACTATCCAGTTAGTACAGGCCAGTGCACAGCTCAGCCCTCAGAATAAGCATCACCTGGCCCGTGTTATCAGTAGTGATGAGGACACAAAGGCCATATCTTAGCTTAGGTCCTTATGAGTCTAGAGATTGGATTGCTCCTGTTGTAAGAAGCTGGGTCTCTGTTGGTTTGATATGGGTTGGGTTAGGTAAGGTTAGGTTGGGCTGGGTTTTGAGACAGGATCTCTCACTGTGTAGACGAAGATGTTTGGCCTCAAACTTGGGATCCTCCTGCCTCAGCCACATGTTTCACAATGCTGGGCTTGCCCACTGCATTCTGTGTAGCTATGCTAGAACCAGGAATCTCTCAGGAAACCAAGGAGATTCTAAAATTTGGCAATACCTGCCTGCCTTCCTGCTGAATTCTACTTTTAGAGTTGACAATTTTTGACTGCCTACTCTTTTTTCTCTTCGCTAAATAATTAATTTTCAAATTTGTCCAAAATGACTCTTTGTATTTTGGACCCCTCTCCACACAGTGAGGGTTTAGACAATGACCTTCACACCTGGAGATCTGGCTCTGCTCAAAATAAAGAGCCACAAGGAAGAGCTCATGCCCTTGGAGTCAGTCCAGGTAGGAGGAGTGCTTTCTCCTCTTGCTTTCTCAAGTACCTCGTTCAGCCAGTGAATTATTCCCTTCCATTTTACTCAGTCTCACAGAGGCCTTCCTTCAGAAGAGGGAAAAAAATGAGGTTGCCTTGTAGCTGGAAGCAACAGTGGTTCTGAAAGTGAAAAAGAAGTCTGAATGAAGTCACTAATTCACTAGATAAGACATTTCCCTTGGGCAGTGTGGTTACTTCATTGAGTAGGCTGTCACTTCTTATCCTAAAGAGCAATTCTTATTTATAATTTGGGGATCACTAATAAGGAACATTATCTGCTTGATTTCATACATGCACTCATTCAGCATTTACAAGACCTAGAGTGTGTCTGAGCATTGGGTTTTCAGCTAGGACTACAATTTATCAATTAGATAAACTACTTTGTATCTCCAGGCCTTGGTATCTTTGTCTATTAAAAAGAGCAAATAGTTGTGATTATTTCTAAAACTCTCTCGAAGAATTTGTGCAAAGATTTTGTGTATCTTGAGCATTCAAGAAACATTCATTAGCCCACTCCATGGAGAGAACTACAGACTTCCACTGAGTGGAATACAAAAGAAATCCAACCTTAGTTTAGACATTGAGGGGGGGCGTCCCTGTCATTTCTAGGAGATAGCCTCAGAGCAGACTTCCTGGTCCTCTGGCTCTTACAATCTTTCTGCCCACTTTTCCATAATGTTCACTGAACCTTAGGTACAGGAGTTGTATTGATGATATATCCATTGGAGCTGGACTCCTGGTGCATTGATCTACACATTGTATTCAGTTGTGGTTTCCTATAATGGTCTCCATTTGCTGTAAAGAAAAGTTTCTTTGTACACTTATCTGTGGACATAAGGATAAGATTTAGAATGAAGCTAGTAATTTGCTGGTCTAGTAAAGTTGCAGCAGTATGTTCTTCTCTAACAGCTATGACCTCACTAGCCCCAGGTACTTAGATAGGTTTCTAGTATCAAGAATGATTTCCCTTCTGTTAAGTTGGCCTAAGTCCTATCAGACAGCTGTTGGTTACCTCCAAGACATGAGTGCCACTACTACACCTCTGGTATCTTGCAGCACTAGACAATATTATGACTTATACTTGTCACAGGTGGATAAGACTATTGCTTGTCCCCTCCCACCTCCCTCGGGCAGCTAACATAGTATTTCTGGTATTGTGGAAGCTAGATCACAGGAAGGAGGCTTTAGGTTATATTTAACTTGAACTGTCTGAGTCCTGTGTCCTTTGTGTGTGGTGTCTTCATCAATGAAGACTTACCTTTGACCTCTGAGTGGCAGCCAAGGGAAGTGGCAATGACTTGTATTGTTTTGGGAGTCTCTGTACTACTTTTGGGAATAGTTGAACTATGACCAACAACTCAAAGGGAGGTTTCTCATGCCTGATACTAGCTACTTTTGTCAGGTAGTCTATGACTCTTGTGGGGAACATTTTCAGCCCTAATGGTGTAAGTTTAAGGTGTGTGTGTTCATTTGTGTTCATATGCATATGTGTATGGTGTGTGTGTGTGTGGGTGTGTGTGTGACTATATATTGTATATGATTTTAGGTAAATATAAATAATATAATTCCTTGAGGCTTTATCAAATAACCTTAGTGTTATTTATCCCTCCTCTGTCCTATATTAACCTCCTCCCTCTTCCTCAGTTAGATCCTCCTCCCCACTTTCCTATTTCCCCCTTCATACCACCTGTATCCTACTAGTCCCCTTTTAAGTCCCTATCAGACCTGGTTTCTGCAGTTGCTGTATTGCATACTCATTTTTTCATTTTTTTTTTTTTGTTTTTCGAGACAGGGTTTCTCTGTGTAGCCTTGGCTGTCCTGGAACTCACTTTGCAGACCAGGCTGGCCTCGAACTCAGAAATCCTCCTGTCTCTGCCTCCCAAGTGCTGGGATTAAAGGCGTGCGCCACCACCACCCGGCTTGTATTGCATACTCAAACCTGAAGATATGGAGCTAGGAACTACAGATGAGAGAGAATGTACTACATCTGTCTTTCAGGGTCTGTGTTGCCTTAGTCAATATGATCTTCTCTGAATAATTCATGGTTTCATTTTCTTTACAATGAAATAGTACTCCATAACGTATATGTACCCCATTTTCATTGTGTATTCATCTATCACAGGACATATAGGTTGTTTCTGTGTCCTAGCTGTTGTGACTACAATGGCAGTGAGCATGGCTGAGCAAGTTTTTCCAGAGTAGGACTTTTGAGTACTTTGGGCATATGCCAAGGAGTAGAATAGCTGGGTCATCTGGTGAGTGTATTTCTCAGGTGACTGCACAAGTCTACGCTCCCAACAACAGCGAATGAGGATTCTCCTTTCTCCACATACTCCACAGCAATTTTTGCCAGTTGTTTTGTTGATCTTATCCATACTGACTGTGGTGAGATGAAATCTCAAAGTTGTTTTAATTTGAATAACTCCAATTTATCATGGATGTTGAAACACTTTTTTTGAGGTATTTTAACTATTTTCATTTCTTCTATTGAGAACTATCTGTTCAGATCCCTAGTCCATTTTTATTTATTCATTTATTCACTTTACATCCTGACGGCAACCCCCCGCCTCACATAACACTACCCTCAGAAAAGGGGAACCCCCCCCATGGGTACCAACCTGCCCTGGCATTTCAAGTCACAGCAGGACCAAATGTATCCTCTTCCACTGAGGCCAGACAAGGCAGACCAGCTAGGGGAAGGGGATCCTAGGCAGGCAACATGGTCAGCAACAGTCTCCCATCCCCACTCCAATTGTTAGGAGAACCACAAGAAGACCAAGCTCTACAACTGCTACAAATGTGTAGGGAGCCTAGGTCAGCCCCTGCATGCCCTTTAGCTGGTGGTTCATTCTCTATGAACCCCCATAGGCCCAGGTTAGTTGACTCTGTAGATCTTCTTATGGTACCTTGACCTCCTCAACCAGCTCCCTCAATCCTTCCCCTCACTCTTCCACAAGTCTCCCTGAGCTACGCCTAATGTTTGACTGTGGGCCTCTGTATCTGTTTCCATCAGCTGCTGGATGAAGCCTCTCAGAAGACAGTTGTGCTAGGTTCCAGTCTGCAAGCATAGCAGAGTATCATTAATAGTATCAGGGATTGCCTCTCTCCCATGGGGTGGGTCTGGCCCATCGTTTAATTAGGTCATTTTTTTCTTGATTCCTTGTTTGTTAAGTTCTTTGTTTATTTTCCTTTTAGTCCCCTGTCAGAAGTATTCTTTCAAAAAAAAATTCCCTCCAGTCCTATTACAGGGGAGGTTTGCCATGCTCATTAGACCACAGAAACAGTCTTCCCTTGTATGATTATTCTGTTCCTTCTAAATCTCTAATGAACATAATTTAAAATCCTTTAGTATTCTTCCAAAATGTTATTTTTAGGAAATATGAAGTATCCACAGCTGAATCTGTCATAATTTGTCTCTTAGTTAACTTATTGAACAATTGTTTTCAGGTTTTAATCCCATTGACTCTTTAGCCAATTAAGATTCTGTGATGATAATGAGGAAAAGATAGGGAATCTTTTTAATGTTTATATTATGTTTAATTGTTGGCGGTGGCTGGGGTGTGGGGTGGGGTACGGGCATGTCCCTGTGCATGGCCAGAGACTTCAGATCACCAGATGTTACAAGTGTTTGTGAGCTGCTGTGTGGATGCTGGTTACTGATTCAAGAGCAGAGTGTACGCTTAGCTCCTGAATCACTGAGAAGAAGAGAGATGAAGTAGAGAGGAAAAGCTGAAGCACCATGGGGTCTAAAGACAGTACCCATGAATGGCATGGCTGCATAGAAAAGGCTTCTCCAGGCACTTGGTCGCATAACAGTTGGGTCCCTCCACTCAATTTTCAGATTCCCTGAGACAAAGTGTCCAACTGGCTCAATATTGTCACCTACCTCAAAGGAGATCCAACTAAGAATGCACAATCACAGCTGAACTGTTGTCTGGAAGAAACTCCAGCGCTGTAGCCAGGAGGGGGCAGATGGTATGTGCATATCAGAGAACTAGCTGAAACCATCTCACAGATAAATGTTTGCACATATGTATGATCCTTGCTTAGATATAAATTGTGAGATGTAGAATTATTGAATCTAATGTAGATATCAACTTTTTAAACAGCAGGACATTTTATTAGCATCCTAGATCTTAGTCTAATCTGCCTATCCAAGTTCTTGAAACAAGAATAGTTCAAAAGGCATTTTTGCCTCAACTAACTCACCCATTCCATGTTCTCTGGGCAATTTTACAATAAAATTATTAGTTCTATCTTTGGATCTTTGGATCCAGAGTAGACAGTGTCTCACCTGCCTTCATCCAATAAACATAAAACCCAAAACTACTCAGAGGAGAAGGGAAGGGGGGTGGAGCAAGGATTATAGGAAGGGTGACCACAGGAGGGGTCAGTGATTGGGATGTAAAATGAATAAGTAAAAAATAATAATAATAAATTAAATTTTAAAAAAAAGACAAGATAGAAAAGGTCTAGTTTATACTAAAACAATAAATCTTTCTTCTCTAGCCCATCCAATAGCTCTGAGCAATATCACTGGGTCAGAGAGAATTTCTTTTCCTCCAGAAAAGAAAAAATGTTCAAAGCACACTTCCATCACATGGAATTTTCTGGATCTGGCCTACAGCTCCCTCTTTTGAGAAGATATAAGAAGGGGGTCCTTTCCCCTACGTGTCAGCTCTGATGTTGGACCACATCTAGTGATGGACCAATAGCAGTCTTCCTCTTCATTTCTTCACGGCTCTCCAAGGACAGATGTCTAAATGAGGAGTAGCATCTGTGCTCACTCAGAGTTAACTACATTTTTGTGACCTTGGAGGTCACGTAAGAATCTCTATGAAGAGAAAAAAAATACTGTAATTTTGCTAGCCATGTCAGTCCATATGTGTTTTCTAGAAGCACAAATTAGTGCGACCAAACAAGCTGAGGTCCTTGAGGCAAGACCACTCTAGCCCCTGACTTGGGATGGTACCACTTCATTCCCATCCAACCTAGGGATCCTCACATCAGCTTTAGGTAAATTTAATTTGATTGTTCACTCAGTTAATGATCATTTATTGGATACCAATGTCTAGGGCCCTAGAAATACAAAGATAAATGTTTCAAGGAACTTTTATTCAACCTTTCCTTAATCTTTCTAACACACACAAGCACGTGTGTATGTCAGGTATGTTTTTAGGATAACATGAAACATAATAATGTATATCCAGAATATTTTCATGAAGCTAGAATAAAGATAAGAACAAACAATATTTATTAAATATTTCTATACATCAGCACTCTGATAGTTGCTTTTATATCTCATTTAATGCCAAGAGGACCAATTTAGAGGCAATAAATAAGTTTCAGGATTTGAGTGATTATATATTGCAACTTTAAGCAAATTATTTCTCTACTTTTGTTTCTCTAAGCAAGCATCCATGAATTCCTCAGTCAGAAAAACAATGTTTCTTCTGAATTTCCAAAGGGATACAAGTGTTCCCTGCTCATGTGCTATTTTCTTTAGTTAGCTCATTTTATATAAAGAAAGATGTCTGCATGTGTCTTTGCCAACTAAGTCTCTAGAGATATAGAGATTTCTAGAGCTAAAGATGTCTTGTTCATCTTTACAACTCCTAGGGTGGATAGATAGAATACTAGTATACCACTGACACACACTTAGAAAATGCTAGTAACACCAAAAAAATCGATGAATGAATTCACAACTTTCATTGGATTGGTCAGAGCCTAATCCCACATTCTAGCTCCCTCTTTCTCCTCCTTTGTCCGTAATATATCAGTAGTCTCAGGGGCATGCAATTAAACAAGCCAGTCTGTAAGCCCAACCATATCTGGTCACATCTCCACAAGCAACTTCCTCTTGTCAGCTTTCTGTCCTACCAGCACACGTTGTCAGAACGACGATCTACCAGACCCCTAGGTCTAGAAACCAAGCTCCAAGTTTCAGCCTATGGAGATCCAGGTAAAATATCAGAGGTGATCTGGGCAGATCCCTAGGATCCTGTTTATTCAACATGTGGTCCAGAAAGGAGTGCTAACTTAAGAATGCGGTATGTGCCCTCATGAAGAAGAGGGCAGAGCTTGGCCCTCTGAAGCAGGGGTATCTTTGTCTGATTCTAAATTTTTATAGCTATTAAGCTTGAGAAATACTGAATGGATAAATACAAACCCTGAAAAACCATTCCGTGGATCCGTATATATAAAATCTGACAAAAAGAATCCAGAACTGAACCACAGAGGCATCTGTCCCTGTATCTCTTTGATGCTGTTTCTTATGGATATATTTTTAACCTATTTTGTTCCTGGTAAAATTTGGCATCACCAAGCTTTGTTGCATCATGGGTGGGTTAGAAGGAGATAGGATTATGCAGAGAAGGGAAACACTGCTAGTGTTGCCAAGCAACCAGTTGCCATCCCATCTTCCAGAGTCTTAAAATGTGAATGTTTCAAAACCATGAGTCCTCTTCCATACTTATTTCATGTATCCAACCAATCATCCAGTCCTATCTGTGTTACTATATCCTAAATATATCTCATGTTACTCTTCTCTAATATAACTTCCTTAGCCAAACCATGATCACCTTTCTTACAAATTAACTCCTTAGTGGTTTTCTTCAATCCACTTTCTTCACAGTTGTGAAAGCCAACCTGATAAATATAAACTAAATGATGTCACTGCCTCTGCTTCACCCCATAATATTTTAAGGTGACATCTAAAACCCTCAGGGTCTTGAGAGCAGATTCTGCCATCCTCTCTTTGGTTCACTCTTGCCTTTGTGTGCAAGGCCAGTGAGGCTGTGACACACTGAACTCCTTCCTGTCCCAGGGCCTTTGAGCTCTCTTCCCCTCACTTCTTCAAGCCTTAACTCCCACTCTGTGTAGGGGGTGTTCTGCTGCTGCCCTTGGCTGGATCAGATGCTTTGCTATAGGAGCTCACTGACCTCACTGACTGCTGCTCTCCCCTTGCAGATATTTCTATCAGAGCAAGGCCATTAGTTATCCTAAGCTTCAACCATATGGCGAGGCACCGCCCCAGAGCTTTAAACACAGTGGGTATTCCACAGCTGAATCTCAGTGCCTCTCCTTGGCACTGGACTGCAGGGATTGGTTTGGTAGTTTCAGACCTCAAGGATACAGCTCAGCAGTCAATCTAGCAAGTTCTATGGTCCTCTGTCAGTTTCCCTTTTCCTATTTGTTTTAGTTCAACTCATTCCATACACTTCCTTGTCTTCCTTTCAGACAACAATTGACTTTTTGACAAATACTGAGTGAAAGAGAAAGATTTAAAACCCCTGTCACCGTAGTGTCACCTGCTATTAGTTTTCCTTCCCCAGCCAATAAACGGACACGATTTTTCTTCAGCTTCTCATGCCTGATACATTTAAAGAATGTCTGTGTCTTTCTTTGTCCCTTGGAAGCTGTAATGCATTCCTTCCTTTGGAAATTTCTCACTGTTGACATAAAAGGTCATAGAATTTTCTTTGCCCATTAATGACTATTACTGTCTGGAAACTTCTGCAGTCTTCTTTCATCCAGTGTCTTTGTCATTAGTTTTCATAAATATATGTGTTTTTTATATATATATATATATATATATATTATTTTCTTTGATATATAATCATAAATATTCTGTTTTTCATGATATTCCCTTAAGAAATTATCTGGAATCATCACATTCATATGTATTTATTGTGATTAATTAGATAAATAGGATGTATTCATTTAAGAGAAAGAGAAGGAAAAGAAGAAAGGAGAAAGAGACAGGGAGGGAAAACACATTTGATTGTGTGGAAAAGTAGTTTTCACAAGGGAACAGTGAGGGCAGAGAGGTGAAGAGGGAAGGAGAGGCGAGAGATGGGAGAGAGTGGGGAGAAGTGGGGAGGGAGAGAGATGGGAGAGAGAGAGATGCGGGAGGGGGAGAGGGAGGAAAGAGATCCAGTGAGTTTTGGTTTTGTTTATTCTGTTTTGTTTTTGTATGTCTTTCTGTCTGTCTGTCTGTTTGTTTGTTTTAGAGATAGGCTAGGTAGGGGAAAGGAAAGGCAAGAATGAAAAGGAGGTCTGAAAAGGGGGAAGAGGTTCATGATGAAAGTTCCTATCCTCAACTGACATGCCAGTCACAATCCTCCTTTCACCCAAGAGAGGAGATGATCAGCAGCACTGTGGTAACCTTGGAGATGATAGGCATCTCTGTAACTTTGGAGATGATAGGCATCTCTGTAACCTTGGAGATGATTGGCATCACTCTAACCCTGGAGATGATAGGCATCACTGTAACCTTGGAGATGATTGGCATCTCTGTAACCTTGGAGATGATTGGCATCTCTGTAACCTTGGAGATGATTGGCATCACTCTAACCCTGGAGATGATAGGCATCACTGTAACCTTGGAGATGATTGGCATCACTGTAACCTTGGAGATGATAGGCATCACTGTAACCTTGGAGATGATTGGCATCTCTGTAACCTTGGAGATGATTGGCATCACTCTAACCCTGGAGATGATTGGCATCACTGTAACCCTGGAGATGATAGGCATCACTCTAACCCTGGAGATGATAGGCATCACTGTAACCTTGGAGATGATAGGCATCTCTGTAACCTTGGAGATGATTGGCATCACTGTAACCCTGGAGATGATTGGCATCACTGTAACCTTGGAGATGATTGGCATCACTGTAACCTTGGAGATGATTGGCATCACTGTAACCTTGGAGATGATTGGCATCACTGTAATGCATCCCTTTTGCAGCAAAACAGTTCCGAGATGGAAGCCTATTGGCAAGCCTTTCTGTCTAAACAAATCGCGGATAACAACCCATTTGTGAGATTTTATTTGTTGTATTTTTATATAGTATCTAATACATTATTTACCACATACAAAAATCAGGCGTATGTGTGACTTCCAGGAGAAAACAATGTAAAGCGTTATTGTGAGTCCACCATCCAGACAACTAACCAGAGTTCCCATCAGGCTGAGTTACTTCACTTTCCTATTCCCCTGGCTCTTCCTGTCCTACCCAAGGGCACCAGTCTATGGTCTCAGCCTATTATACATGAGAGAGAGAGAGAGAGAGAGAGAGAGAGAGAGAGAGAGAGAGAGAGAGAGAGAGAGAGAGAGAGAGAAATGCATATGTAGCAATACCATCTTAGAACTCATGTATATTTACCTTTAAACTGTGAGCTTGTGGTGAACTGACACTTTTAAGAGTAAAAACCAAATAGTAGCCTTCAGTGTGTGAGAAAATCTGTAACCATTGTCTGGTTGCACTCTTGCCCAGGACTCATTGCCCTTGAATTGGGCTTGGGATGGAAAATGAAGATGTTGGTACTGATGTGCTGTTTTAGAAGTGAAAGTGAAGAGCTCCTTCAGAAAGGACATCAAAGGGATGGACAGGTGGAAGGAAGGAAGGAAAGTGCCTTCTCTACAAATGGAAAATCAGTGAATCTGCCAACAGAGCAAGTTAGAGGCTTAGCACTGAGTCCCCTCGTTGCTAGGCTTTACTGCCTGGTCATCATTACTAGAACACCTGGGAAAATATTTTTTAATTTCATGCTCTGAGATTCAGAAGCTTCCATGTATTTTCCAATACATTTTTTATTATAAAAGATAGAAATAATCTAATAGAAAAAAAAGTTGTGTAATTGTGAACAACTTCTTCATCTTCAGAGTAGACAGAAATATAGGAAAAGAGAGACCACCCAAAAGTTGTTTGTTAGTCCCTGTCATACCTATGAATTAAAAAATTTTAATACTGTAAAATGTAAACTCTCCTCTTTAGAGTTATGAATGTATTGTAATTCGAAAGTCTCAACAGATCTGAGTTAGATATCAGATAATCTAATCCTAAAACATTTCTGCGCAAAGCCCCACTACAAACCAAGCTCTTCCTGACAGTGGGATAGGATGACTTGCTCTACCAGATTTCAAGCTGGAATGTAGAACAGTGGTCATTAAAACAGTGTGGTAGGATTGCAAGGTAGGAACCACACATTTACATGTACAGTGATCCCTGGCACAGACTCAACCTGAAACAACTTAAACAACAAACACTAGCAAAGTGTAATGGGAAGGGAGAAATGTCATTTCTAGAGGTTGCAATATTGTTAGATTCAATGTGGAAAACAAAAATCACAGGCATAAAAGAAACGGTGGCATATGATACATTTAAAAAGCAAATCAGTAAAGTGTCCCTGAAGAAGAACTGAGGACAGCTCTTCTAAAGATTCTACAGCCTTAAAGCTCCTAAAAGATGATCTTGAGAAAGTCAAGAACTAGATATAGTAACAAAACAAATGGATCAATAAATCTGAAGTCCAAAAGGAGGCCAAGCACAAAGTCTGGTTCTGAAAAGCACAATCATGGAAGTGATTCAGTACGTGAAATTTTAACTATTATAAACCCCCATACACTTAATAACAGACCGTAATAGTATGCTGGTAGACTTGGCGGAGCTGAAAGGAGAAGCAGACAATTACAGCAGAAGATGTCTATGCTTTACTCATAACAGAGAGAACATCTAAAGAGAAGATCAGTTAGGGAGCAGAAGGCCCAGACCACAGTAAATCAAGTAGGTCAGACAGCAGACACATCATTCTCATCACACCTGGGGCATTTTTCAAGATACATGAGGCCACAAGTTAAATCAAACATGATATGTACGTAGACTGGAACATGATTCAACCTTAGAAAGAATGGAGGCTCCGATGTATACAACATAGATGAGCCTATTGGGTATTATGCTATATGGAATAAGCCAGTCATCCAAGGAAAAATTCATGAGTCACTTACGTGAGATTCACAGAAAGCGGAGTAGTGATCACCAGGAACCTGGGGGCGGGGGGGGAATGGGGTTAAAGTTTAATGGGTGCAGGTTCTGTTTTACAGCATGAAAAGAGATGTGGAGATGACTTGTGGCAGTGTTATATGATACTATGAATGCATTTAACTCCTAAGCTATTCATTTCTCACTGGCTAAGATACAAATTTCTACGTGGATTTTGCCATGCTAAGCTGACGAAAAGGCTGTAGTTACTAGAAATAAGTGTCATCTTCTTTAACCCATCCATCCAAAATGCCTCAGAGACTCATCCAGGGTCCTCAAAGTCTTTCTTGGAGATAGTGTGGCATTTAGCTACCCCACAATACAAAAGGACTACTTAAAGTTAGGATGGCTTCCTATGATTTTAACTTTATCATTAATAATGATGAGGAATACTTAGGTTGGTCTTTCTGAAGTATGTTTTCTAGCTTTACATGTATTTGAGATTAAGCAGTATTTTTCCTAAATGTTGCTTTTTGCTATGGATATGCCTTACTTTAGTTGAAAATCTTACCTTAGTTGAAAATTGTCATAGCACAACATAGCTAGGCCTAAATGCAAAATTGAGAGCAAACTTATTTAGCTTTTTCAGATTTTCTGAATAAAAAGCCAAGTGTTTGTGATAAAACATTGGATGAAGAGTAATTTTTTAAAAGGAACAAATTGGGTTGGGATTGGAGAAACAGTGTGTTGTGCTTGTGCCTTTTATTCTGAGTGCTCTGGACTGTAAGAATCGTGAGGTACATCACTGTCGCTCTTTATACCAAAGCTAAGGGTCACTTCCGGAGTCTGTGTCCACAGACTGCTTGCCTGTGAGCTTCCTTGTACCTTAATACAATGTAACTTCCTATTTCTCAGACTAAGTGTTTCACCAATGTTAGAGGAAAATATACCCCTATTTTTTTTGTGTGGACGACCACTGACTAATTTTGTGACCTAAAATGTACCTTTGAGCTTTCTGAGCCCAATTTTAGATAATAGAAAACATCTCCAACCAGAAGAGAGATTATATCATACCAAGCTATTAGTAGCCAATTTACGGTTTAGAAATTAAAAATTATTGATGTAATTAAATTTTTTTCAAACATTTTTATTTTAAGTACTAGGAGACTTTATTTAACAGCCATTCTATGGCCACTTAAAAATAATTAGGTTAAACAGTTGGGCAGGGCTTAAAGCCTGCTATCAGAGCAGATATAGAACGATTCTGATGACAAAGGTTCTTTGAGATATTTGTTCTGATTTATAAAATTTACTAGACATTTTTAGACCAATGATGTGATAAATGATCACACAGTTTAAATACACACATGCACACACACACATGTGTATATGTGTGCATTCATGTGCATGCAGACACACACACACACACACACACACACACACATCACATCACATCACATCCCCAAGAGCCTTCTGCTTGGAAAGATGAGCACAGTGAAGACCACTTGATATCTTTAGCACTAAAGAGTCTATCCTGAATTCCAGAATTTGTAGCGGTCTTACATGGGTGGGTTATAAACACTGAGTTCATAAACCATCAGTTAACATTAAGAGTCTACACAACACACATGTCAGTTATATGTCATAAACAATCAGTTAGCATTAAGAGTCTACACAATACACATGTCAGTTATATGTTGTATCAAATGCAAACACATGTCAGTTATATGTTGTATCAAATGCAAACACAAGATGTGGTAACAGCAAATACAACCAAAAGTAAGATGGCGGTAGGCAGATTTTTTTGTAAGCTCAGACACACGTTGGATGCAGAGTTGGATATTTATTAATTAGTTATAAATTCTCTTTAGGAACATTCTTTTTATCACCAAATATAGAAACTAACCAGGAATTAGAACTCTGTGCAAACTTTATTCTGTCTGCTTCTCTGGCTCTGGAGACCTCAGCGTGGGTTCCTACCGGAGACCCTTCTTCTCCCTCATCTTGTAACAGTCCTCAAGGACAGTATTTGGAGAGTGATATGTTATAGTCTTATATTGGTGACATCCTAAGTATTAGAAATCCCCATTCTCCAACTTCACACAAACCACAAGCCAGCATGAAAATGAAGCCACGGGAAGTAAATTTGGAAATGTAAGCCCCTCACCCCAACTGGTTATTGAGAAGAACTTGATTCATTTGTCCATATGCTGCTCCGAGTCCATTTCAGTTACCTCTTCCCCACTTAGTCAGTAAAAAGGTTGTGTTAGGAAGGGCTCCCTTCATTCTCAGCTGGCAGCCAGCTCCTCAGGAAGGAAGCCATACTATGCTTCTGGCAGGAAGTAGTTTCTGACCTGTGGTTTGTCATGTTTTCTCAGCACACCTGAATGTGCGTTGTCTCCCTGACTCTCCGCCTCTCTATTCCCCTCAGGACTATTGGCTCTCTCTCCTTTACAAGCGTTTGATTGGCCCCAAAGTCCTGGCAGTGCATGTAGCTGGACTTCAGCGGAAGCCTCGGCCAGGAAGAGTCATCCGAGACAAACTGAGGATCTATGCTCACTGCACAAACCACCACAAGTAAGTCTTCACATGAACGGTGGGAGCAGAAGGTCACCCAATAGCAACCCGTCTTAGAAAGCCGGGGTACCGGGACCCTTCAAAGCCCCCCTTTGATCCTCGGCTTAATTGAATACTGCCTCTGTGGTCACCATCCTCTCTGCAGGTTGCAGAGGATCGATAGCTCTTTGTCAAGTAGGCCTTTCATCTCTAGGATTTACTCAGGAAGACTGAACATTTTCACAAAATGTTTTCTCAGCACACCTGAATGTGCGTTGTCTCCCTGACTCTCTGCCTCTCTAATCCCCTCAGGACTATTGGCTCTCCTTTTCACAAAATGTTCAGTCTCCTCCTCAAGCAACAAATGTTTATTGGGCACTTTGGCTGTGCCAGTTGATGTGATGCCCACAAATATTTTGTGTATATGAGCCTGAGCTAAGACCAGAGACTGAGGCTGATGCTCTTACCTACCACAGAGCTTAAGAAAATAAGTATCTATAACTCAAGTGTACTTGGCCTAGACTGATTGGTGTCCCACTAAGTCTCTGGAAAGGAGTACCCAAGGGGAAGCATCATTTTCCGTATTTCAGAAACTTCAGCTATGTTAAGTGTTAAAGGGCTGTGAAATGTAGACTTCCTTTCAAGGGAAAGGGGTTCTGGAAGCATCATAACCCACTGTGGTGCTGTGAGCTTCTCCTTCTCCTTTTAACCTGAAGTACTGGGTATCAACACAGTTCTCTTTAAAACAGGTAAGTCAATTGCTAGTAAAGTTTGTCAGATTTTCTTTTTAAGTTTAAAACATACAAACCATAGGGGACACTTTTAAAACTGCATGTAAAACAAAGACCAACTGGTCAACTATGTCTTACATCACTTCCTGGTTAAGGCAGAGGAGGTTACCCTGGGAAGAATTCTTTCTCTTACTACAGAGAAAACCTGGGGGCAGAACTGCCTCCTGGCTCCCATCAGACCTCCATCCAGGGCCTATCGGGGCTGATCAAGGGGAGAGGGGCACAAAGAGCTGCTGTGGTCGGATTACACCATATGTTCCTTCTCTGGCCTTGATGAGACAGAAGCCAAGCCTGTTCTTCCTCATGATAAGATGCTTTCAAAGCCTCACTGTAAGCAGAGGTGGGCGCCAGGGGCTGTTGTCTTCCCTGTAGATACAAGTGCCTATTGTAGAGGAGGGAGCGCTGTCTTGGGGACAGGCCAGAAGCTTTCAACATCCCATTTGCTCAGCAGGAAGCTCTGTCCCTTTCCTGACAGTGACTGACTGCTTTATGGCCTTGCCTGGAATTATCTGATCATCACACAAGGCAACATTGTATTCCTTGTCTATGGCAGGCCCTGAGGCAACCACCCAAAAGGTGGACCCCCAGCCTCAGGAGAGAAAAATTACTCTTGGCACCTTCTTTCCCTATTGGAAAACATACCAGTCTGTGGCCTTTGTAATAGTAGTCTGCATCCAGGAATAAGACAGTAATACCTATATGTGCTGAGAAGGATTGTATGTCCTCACTGAGGGTTCCCCATGGAGGCCCATCCCAGGGCTCACACGACAGTCTCATGAGAAGGCCTCACTTGCATCCTGATGGTACCTTGAACTTGGAGCCAGTGATCCTGTTTATATCCTTTGTGTCTAATACAGTGACAGGCATGGAAAAGGTCTTGTAAGCTCCTGGCGTGTACATGAAATGTGGTGCTCCTGATGGCCTGTAGGTATAATTCTTGCCTATCACATCACCAGAGGAGGGAGCAAAATACATTGGTGTAGAATTCTATCATTCACTATCATGAGACCTCCAACAATCCCTCCCTGCCCCAACTGCTCCCCTACTTCTATGGAAGCCAATCAAAACCTCTTTAAAGGAGTTCCACCAAGCTCCTATCAAAATAACCTCTCCTTCTCCTCATTAAAAGAAAGAAGACTTTTATAAACTACTACAATAATGATCATAACCAAGTTAAAGGTCTTTTTCATTCCTTCAAATATGTAAGGAATGGATACTTTTGCAAGGTCTCCTCCTTGCAAAAAGTGTCAGGTGTCCAGATAGCTAGGCATCTGCTCCAAGAAGCCATGGGCCTGTCTTGTCTCACAGCCTCGCCAGTTAGGAGCAGCACTATTGGCTGATGCACTTAAATTTATTTGTGTGCAAAGAAGACAAAAGTACAGAATCATCTCATAACAGATATATTGGCTTCATACTGCTCAACCTTGACCAACAGCCTGAAATAAATATCTTATATTGAAACAGGAGCTTATGCTTCCTGAACATCCATAACCTTTTGAAGTTTTGCAGACTCTGTGGCATCGCCTATATGTAAGAAGTTCTGCGGTGGTGGTGCACGCCTTTAATCCCAGCACTTGGGAGGCAGAGGCAGGTGAATTTCTAAGTTCGAGACCAGCTTGGTCTGCAGAGTGAGTTCCAGGACAGCCAGGGCTACACAGAGAAACCCTGTCTCAAAAAACCAAAAAACAACAAAAAGAAGAAGAAGAAGAAGAAGAAGAAGAAGAAGAAGAAGAAGAAGAAGAAGAAGAAGAAGAAGAGGTTCTGCAGATTCTATGCATCCCCTATATGCCAATGACAGCCTTCTTGTTGCAGAGCTTTTCATTTGAAGAAGGTTCTGAGAGATCAATCAGCCTCATGCCCCACAGAGCATAGACGTTCCTTTTATATCTTCCTGATAGTCATTTATCACCTACTCGGACACCTTCGCGGTTCTCATGCATTATGGATCCTTTCTGTCCTCGAAGAGCCTAATCCCCCTAAAACTGATTTAGGAGAAGTCAGGTTCTCAAACCAACGCTGGCAAGTGTCTCTGTCCTCGTCTGAAGTTAACCAGTTAGATGGTACTGGCAGACCTTCCATTCCCTGCAATCAAGTGTTGACAGAGAAACTGTTGTATGGCCATTCTGCTGAGACCATGTATGTTTCTGGGGTGGAGCTGAGGTCCTCAGCCACACTCAGAACCAACTGAAACCTAGTGGATGCTGAAGAAACATGGAGCCTTTTGGGGTTCAAATTCATTTACTATTGGCAAAACATGACTTCCTGTTTTTCAGAAGAAGTTTTTTTTTTAAAGCTCATAAAAAAGGTTCCTGAGGTTTCTTGGACATCAAATGACTCTTACAAAACAATATTTTGATGAGTTAAGTGTAAATGAATCAGGAACATGTGGATTAAATTTCCCTTAAAATACACAGGGGCTTTGAAATTAAGGGGAAAAATGTTTGGCAAAACAGCCTGAGTTTTACCAAACCCAAAACCTTTGAATTAGATTTGGAGACAATGGACCAACTTCATTCTCAAGCACATTAACTTTCGCTGGGAATGATCAATGACTGAAGCGCATCATCCCCCTTCCTTTTCCCAGACTTCCCGCTTCACTGGAGATGTTTCTAGAACACGACTGTTTTCTGTCTGGAACTAAGACACACCTCCCATCTGACATCCTCCACCTCCTGTATCCAGGATCTTCCCATTCCAGCACCCTTCCTCTGACTCACTTCCTCCCCTCCCATGGCAATGAAGAGAAGACATCAGGCAGGAAGAGAACAGCCAGAAAAGATGAACTCCAGATACACGGGTTGGCTGCTGGTGAAAATGTCTCACCACAAGTGAGACGCAGAACAGGACAGACATTCTACTGAAACAGCTTCTCTTCAGAAAGGGGTATTTGCTAAGATAACCAAAGGCCACTAGGACTTGACATGAGGCATTAAAATGGCAACCTGACCAGGCCACCAGACACCATTTAACAGAGTACATACTCCTCCAGGATTGGTTACTTGTGGACAGAGAATATACATTCTTCAGTACATTCTCAACACAGTATTCTAGGTTTATGTGGGAACCCCTTCCCAAGAATGTGTCTTTGTAGCCAAAAGTCCTCTGCTTCATGCCTTCGCCCATCAACCAAGTAGAACGGCGATTGGTTAAGGCAGTCTTCATTACCACGTCCTACCTACGAGGTCCCTGAGTTCTTTGAGAACCTGTTCAATTAGTTCCCTGGGCTGTGCTGGTTTGTCTCTCCCAGGAGAACTATGTACGTAGAAATCAAACCATTGCCAAGCAACTTGGAAAGACAGCATTCCCTACAGCAATGCTGTGTTTCAGGTCTCCCTCCAAGCCACCAGTTCCCCACATCCCACCCTTCTGCCTGCAGTCTCCAAGGGCACATTCTGCCCCAGCTTGCCAAGGAGAAACTCGTAAATGGAAGCACGTGCTTTTCTCCCCCTCCGTGGCTGACCTTTAAAACCATTGTTTAATAGCTTGCAAAAGGGTTTACTGTGGTCTGGCTAAACTGATACCCACCCACGCCTAATTTGCTCACACTCTGGAGCCCACAGTACCTATAGCTCATGATGTCTTCATCTGTCTTGAACGTAGCTCAGCTAAGCTGAGATCCCACCTATAGAAATGAGCTGATATTCTTCTTCAGTGACAGTCACTGCCAATGCAAGCCTCCAGCATCCTTCTTCAGAACTCAGGCCCGCTCAAATCAATTGGCATCCTTTTCCGAGTCATTTGACTGCAAAAGCTAATTTACATGCTGCAGGGGATTAGAATGGGATGGAGGAAGGGCTGCATAGGGGAGCCATTTAATGACTTATCAGAACACAAATGCAGACCTCCACGAAGCCTCAACACAACAGTGTACCTTCTTACAGATGTAATGGGAAAACATCTGATACGTAGCCAGGAGGATATTCTGGGAGTCCTTCTCATAACCTCAGAGTTTTTGGTCTAAGATTGTAGTTCCCAAACCCAACTCATCAGCCAAATATCTTGGCGAGATCTTAATACAGATTCCCAGGCCTCAAGTCCAAATGAAGAGAACCTGTACTTTAAAACTCCTACATTATCCTACCAGCCTGCCCTTGACAGCATAACTCTCACTTGGCCTCTGTAAGCACAAAGACTAGTGACCTAAGAATCCAGGGGTTCCATATCTGCAAGCAGCGTTTTCCTCTGGGCAAAGTTCTCTTAGAGTTTCTCTGAACTCCTCTTTTGAAGGTTGGGCTGGGTCATTTTTTCTGTTTCCTCTCATTAACCCATCCAGATGGGGCCCCACGGGACCTCTTAGAAACAAGGTCTTTTTTCCTTAAGAGAGGAAAATCATTATAGCTTTGCTGATACAGACTGAAAGGTTCTCCTTGCATGCAATGTATGTCCTCCCCTAGTTCAAACACCCTGCTCTCATCTAAAGGGATTCTAAAATGGCGACTGGGCAAATGAAAGAACACTAATGAACAAGAATATAAAATACAACATCATGATCCCACTTCTTCTCTCAGGTTGGCAAAGATATTTTAAGAGATGAATACCCAGTGTTCTTAAGGACATGAAGAGATGAGTACTCTTAAAACAGATCTGGCAAAAGCAAATTTTTACAAACTGTCTAAATAACATCAATATTATCAAAATATGTGTATTTATCAGAATAAGTGGTGTTGCTGTGGTTTAAAAAAAAATAAAAAAGAGTTTCACCCAAGACCATTAAGATGCCTCAGTGAATAAAGGCATTTGGTATCAATAGTTATTATCTGAAAACAATCTTTCTAAGAATGCCCAAACCTACATGGCTTCCAGTAAGAAGATGCAATTCTCGTTCATGCCCTTTGTCCACCGTGGCTCCCTGGGGCTCTGCTCTCCATGTTCATTTCAGCACCCAGGCCTTTGTGACCAACGTCGTCGAGCTGGGAACGGTGGCATGTGTCTGTACTCCTAGCACGGAGGAGACTGAGGCAGGATGCACATAATTCATTGACAGTCTAGGCTACATAGCAAGAGATTGTGTCTGCAGAAATAAAAGCTAAACAACAAGATGCCTCCATCCCTCCTCTAGCGGAGGCAGCATGCAAGTCGTCAAGTGGACAGTCAGTTCCTCAGCACCTACTCAGAGGTCTGAACACGTCTACCCGCGGCACACTAGAGAAAGCAGGCCATGTAATCCCCAGAGTCCAAGAGCACAGGATATAAACTCTCTTCCCTTTGAACACCACAGGGACACCACAGGGAAGACTGGAGACCTGATAAGGAATCATACAGTGCACACACACCTTGACCCAGTGATTCTAGCATCTAAGAATTTTACCACCAAAAATAAGCATTATACACAAAAGGTTTATGTAAAATTAAGGCTTTTGTGACATAATTTATAATGGCAAAAAAAACCTGAAAACAACATGAATCCATAAAAGTGGTGGACTGGCTAAATAAATTATGTTACATTTCTATGATTGGAAATTCAGCATTCCTGAGTGAGTGAAAGAAACTATAGTTACACAAAACCATGTATACACTAGCTGAAAAGGTCTGTGTAGATAGTTCGATCCTATAGTCAAAATGCTTTATAAATAATTCTCAAACTAAGATTTATAAATGCTGAATGTTGACCAAAATATTCTTTTCTTTTAGTTCCTTGTTTCTTTATTTTCCTGGTTTTGTTTTTTTTTTTCTTTTTTGGCAGTCATACACACACGCGCGCACACACACATATTTCCAATAAATTTAAACAAGCATGGGGTGGAGTAGAAGGTGGATACCTTCTCTTCAGGAAAGTGCAATAACCAGGCACCCCATCCTGAAGGTCTCCTAGGATGACCCATACAATGAGGGCACTGTCTGGGATGGGCCTGTTTTGTACAGCCTATAAGTTATTTAGGAGCATCTAACTGACCACTTTGTCTCTTCTCCCGCTCCTCTCTCTGTCTCTTGAACTCAGCCACAACTATGTCCGTGGCTCTATTACACTTTTCATCATCAACCTACATCGATCAAGAAAGAAAATCAAACTGGCTGGGACTCTCAGGGACAAGCTCGTGCACCAGTATCTGCTGCAACCCTATGGGCAGGAAGGCCTAAAGTCCAAGTAAGTGCCAAGCCAGAATTAGCTCAGGACCATGTGGGCAGGAGCCGAGAGAAAAGGAAGCAAGAGTCGCCCTTTCTCTCAAAGGCAACATGGTTGCTACTTATCACTGGGGCTTAAGCAGGTAGACTGGGATAAACAGCCTAAAGGGGAGATTCGGATCCTTTTGGGGAAATCTCTAGGCAGTCTCCTGGAGACTGGCGACACTGATGTCCCAGCAAAAGGCAGTACTGACCCAGACTGAGAAGGGCCTGGCCAAGGGCAGAAAGGCCCCAGTCCCCGAGCAAGGCCTCTTAGAACAGGCATGGGATGCTGTGCAGATCAAGGGCGTTCCCGTTGCATTTTTAATGTTTACCAAGTTTAACAAAGCTGTAAACTTGGAGCAGGTGGCTCGCACTCCCACAGCTGCCCACAAATATTTGTGCTATAATTGGTCAGTGCTTCACTGCAACCTTGGTGGCTTGCATTTGGCTTCCAACTGTATGTGCAATGGAACAAAACAGTCTGGGAAGTCACTTACGGAATCTCTTTAGCCCACCCCAGATCTGTATTTTCACATCCTGGTTCTTTCTGTCCACTGCATATACATAGCTTTTACTTTTCTTTTTTTGAATCCTGCCTATATCCTCAGGACCCTTGAAAGTTTTGTCACTATCTATAACCCTGTAGTTCATGGCTGGCATGCTGAATTCTCATCCTTCATCCTAAGCAGGACACCCATTGTTGGCCTAATATTTGCCACAAAACAATTGTATGACCTAGGTAAATCCTGAATCTGCCAGTCTCCGTCTCAAGCCCTGAAACATAGCACTCACGTGTCACTCTGTATTTGCTACGGTCCTTTGCAGCCCTAAATTTTCATCCTGGTTCTGATTTTCTTAGGACCATAAGTGCAGGCAAACCTCTTGCTAGTATTCAATAATGACTTGCAAAGATATTTCTAGCATATAGAGAAGACTAAGTCCCTGGCAGTGATTGATCATGACAGTTTAGAGTCCCTGAAACCAGAGAGCTTGGGACTGAGCCTGTCCAGTGTCAAGAAGAAAATGCATGCTTAGCGTAATGCTTTTTGTCCAGTAGGTCAAGATGTCAATCCCTACTCTATATGAGACAAGTTCTATTGTATAACCTCTGCGGGCCTCAGTTTCCTCGCAAGTGGGACACAGTACATGAGGCAATCCATGTCAGGTTCCAGGTGTGCCATAAATATGACATGAGCATCCATTGCCTTCCGGATCCTCCACTCAGGACCAGGTCTTTGTGGAAGAGGAGGAATTATTGTTGTACCTAAGAAAGGTCTTTTTCACACTTCTTTGTGTGTTAAAGATTATGGTTCTATAAAAGGCATACTGAGAACAGCATAAAAACCAAGCCAAGTTGGCCAGCGTGGATGATGGTAAGAGGGCAGTATCTTTGAATAAGCCTGTTTCCCCAGCAACCAACGGCATAGTTCTCCTCACTGTTCACCAGCACTATGGTCATGCCTCCACAGCCTTGTCCTTAGGGGACCTGACGTAACTGACTCTCTGGTTGTGATACACTTTGCCACCCTGCACTTCACCTAGTCAGCAGACTCGGAAGGAGCTGTGTTATAGTTTTGTTCGGACTATAGGAGGACGACAAGACAAAGCAATTCCATTCTACAGGAATCCTGAAGAAGGACTTGGTAAAATGCTGAGATCAAATGGAACAAGAAGGCTTGCAGAAGCTGACATTCATCCGTGTGATTAGCTCTTGGTTTCTTTATCTGTAAAAAAAAGAAGAGAGTGAGATCAAATTAGAGAGCAGTAGTAAAATAGAGCCTTCTCTGGGTACAAAGCATGAATGCATATATCTGTGATATAAATCTAGATACACAGCTGTAAGATAGCTACATTTTACTTTATATATTTGTATTATTATACATATTATATGTATACATATTATTTTATGTGTGGTATTAAGATGGTTTAGAGCAGTGGTTCCAAACCTGTAGATCCCAACCCCTTTGGCAAACGTCTGTGTCCAAAAATATTTACATTTATGATTCATAACAGTAGCAAAATTAAACTTATGAAGTAGCAACAAGACTGATTTTATGATTAGAGGTCACCACAGCATGAGGAACCGTATTGAAGGGTCACGGCCTTGGGAAAGTTGAGAACCAGTGGTTTAGAATCAGAGGTAAAGAGCTCCCGATTCCACATGTGACCTGTCACTAGCACACGGCTAAACTTTGGACCTTACAGTGACATTTTGGCATGTTCCTTTCCTACGAAGTGATAATAATTTATCGTGTCTTTTATCCCAGATCCTGGAGGCTCTGACTCTGTGCTATGCCGTCTTGGCCTATAAGTTGCTAGGCAGGGACTGACAGAGAATTGAGTGGACTGGTTAGTACCACGTCTTGCACCCCGTTTCTACCACAGCGCAAGAACCCTCAGTGAGTCTGGCCTGGGGGTCTCCAAGGAAGCACGTGGTGATGTCAGCAAAGCAAAGTGCTCAGAAAGGATGAAAGGAAAGGCTAGGAAGTGATTTCAGTCTTTGGTGTCTCTTCTCTTTCTTTTATAAGCCTCTTGGGCCTGACTCTGTTCTATATCTGCTAATTCCTTGCTACAGCCTAAAGCCATATTAACTCAGAAGAGAATGGAAAGTTCTTGGGGCAAAGGATATGTAACTGTTCTCTCTGGAGCAGTCAGAAAAGGATCTAACACAAGCAAGTCCCATTCAAACCGGCAGTTAGGTCTGCATTAGGAGGGTGCCAGAAAGTGTTTTTGTTAAGACCATGAAATGGTTATCCTCTCAGAATTGCCGTCAAGGCTGGGAAGATTTGAAGCCTCTGGAAGGAAATCACTGTGTCAGTGGAAAGGGAGGGGTCAGCCCTCTCACAGGAAGAACTCCCGAATTTGCCTTAGCATTGCCTTAGCATCTGAGTTCACCATCTCCTGTCTCAGTGGTCACCCAGTACCGACACCACACACACCTTGATTCTTTATTTAAATAGCTGTAGAAATCATTGTATCATTCTAGGAACCAGACAAGAGGCCAGGACTCTTTGCCCTACAGGGTAGGCATTTTAGAAAATGTCGAGTGTTCAGCCAAAAATCTCCTGTATCTGGAGCGTGTGCTCATCACAGACTAGTTGACAGAAACAGGAGAATTGGTTTAGAGAAGAGAGGTAAGCTTAGGACTTTTGCTGCCAAGCAAAATTTGGCCAATTTGGCCTATAATACTTTAAACTGGCAGAGATACAAGGGATTCAGTTCAAAAGAGATAAATTTCATTTTGGATTCACCTGGTCCTGCCTGGATGACAAGATGGGTATCCTCAGGAGCCGAGTGTGGGTGAGGAGGATGGTATGCAGACATTCCCGCCTCAGGAGGGCTGGACAAAAGAAGACTGACTACCACCCCCATCACACTGTCCACGGCTACCAGCCGTTTTCAGTCCAGTGTCCTCTATATGCCCAGAGCCCGTGGTCTCAATGGTCACCAGCCAAGTAACTTCTTCAAACCACTAAAGGACCACACACAGAGGGTGTGCTAAAGGGGAGGGGGGTGGCAATAGCTGACTGGTTTCTCTCAGAAAATTCCCAGCTGTGGGTCTTCTGTGGGCTAGCCCTCAGCTTTATGGGAGATGGTTCCTTTTTGAACATGTCAGAGGAGAGGAGCACATCTTCTAGGGTAGTTCCGCCATCTACAGAAAGTGTCTTCTCATGGCCTTGAGTAACCACAGATGAAGAAATGTTCATCACTAGGGAATCAGTTATGCCTGGCCATAAATGTCTCCAAGGTCTTTCAACAAACATAAGCAACATCTGGGTGAGAGAAGCCAACTAATGTCTGAAAGTAAGAGAGTCACTTTTCCAGGGAGAGTCAGACAGGTGTGAGGACAGATTCCAGATGCTCGCCTCTCTCTCTCTCTCTCTCTCTCTCTCTCTCTCTCTCTCTCTCTCTCTCTCTCTCTCTCTCTCTCTCCTTCCCTCCCCCTCCTCTCTCTCTCCCCTCTCCTCTCTCCTCTCTCTCCTCTCTCTCCTCTTCTCTCTCCCCTCTCTCTCTCCCCTCTCTCTTTTCTCTCTCTCCTCTCTTCTCTCTCCTCTCTCTCTCCTCTCTCTCTCTCTCTCCTTCCCTCCCCCTCCTCTCTCTCTCCCCCCTCTCCTCTCTCCTCTCTCTCCTCTCTCCTCTCTCTCTCCCCTCTCTCTCTCTCCTCTCTCTCCTCTCTTCTCTCTCTTCTCCTCTCTCTCTCTCTCTCTCTCTCTCTCTCTCTCTCTCTCTCTCTCTCTCTCTCCTCTTCATTTAGAGGGGGTGTGATATAAAAATTAGAAAAGAAGGGACACTTTTCATCAGATTAAACATTCTCTCACACAGACCTCAGGGAAACAGTGTGTGCTAAGAGTTCTGGGCTTAGTGACATTTGGAGGGGATCTTGTTCCATCCCCTGCCCTCATTTAGAGTGTGCATTAAGCCGCATAGACCAGAGGCTGTTCCGTGGTTACTGGCCACAATTCAGTCTGTCTGAACATTTCATTTTGTGCTAGTACAGAGGAGGCTTGCTGTAATAGCTGCAGTAGCCGTCACCTTATATAACCTTAGGAACAACACCAGGAAGGGTGTACCTCCCACTTTAGAGGTAGAGAAACTGAGTCTTGCAGCATTGCCTTAGTCACCCAAGAATTGCACAACTAGAAATGACAAAGCAAGGAAGCACCTGGTGTCCTTCTGGGTCCTCAGCAGTGTGCTGTCCCCGCAGTCCAGCAGTGAGCCATCATAGTTACAGAGGACAAAGGTACCACCAAATAACTGAAATGTCATGAGACTGTCTGGGCTCGTCCATCTTAAACTCTGCTCAGAATCAGTGTAGTTGAAGAGGCCTCCTCTGCAAGGGGCTAACTGATTCCAGTCCTGTTCGATAATGGTGGCAGTCACTTACTGTCTGGTCACAGTACAGTGCACATGCCCGTGACTTTCTTGAGCAGTATAAATGCCAGGCCTTCAAGAGCTCTGTAATGTGGAAGTTTTGGTGGCAAGGTTGGGACGAGAGAACTCTCCACAGTGGGTCCCATTGATGCTTGAACCTCAGCTCTGCGTCTTCTCCAGCAGCAACAGATACAACTGTTCTGGGAATCTCAAGGCCCTTATGACCACACGTCTTACCTAGCCTCTGAAAGAAATGAACATTTTTCTTCTTTGTCCTCAAACTTCTTGTTTTTTTCCAACTCTCTCATAACTTTTGCTTTGATTTCATCCTCATTAAATTTTATGTCAAAGAATAGCATCGATATCTAACTCCATGCTGATAGAAAGGTGTCATTTGATGCTAGCCAAATAAAAAGGTCGGAAGACTCATTAACTCCCAGGCGCTAAGACTTTTAAAATAGCTCCGTGTCCCTTTCAGAACCGACTATATGATGCTATTGCATGACTGGGTTCTGAGCTTGCCTGTTGTGGAAGTCCTGAGAACTGAACTGGCCACTGCTTTACCAACCCCTTAGCATCAGTAAATAGGGAAGCACTGTGTTTGGGGTTTGGATACCAACAGACCTAGTGAAAAGGAGTTCAGGCCCTGGGCCAGCACACTCCTGACTGTTCTCATTCAGTGCTGGGGACAGTAGTTGGACCTGGACTGTTTAAACTGTGGTCAACCAGATATACATACTCACTATAGGTTTCTGTTTACTGGACTGCTGGGATCATTCTAATTAATTTGAGAGAGAGAGAGAGAGAGAGAGAGAGAGAGAGAGAGAGAGAGAGAGAGAGAGATTCTGTAAAAGTTGTATAGTTATTAAAAGATAGCGCTTTCAAGGAAATTTTTTTTAAAGATTCCAATAAGAAGTTTCTCATATGATGTACCTACCTAAAAGAATTTCAGCTTCTGTTGGATGGCACAGTGCAGCTCCTAAATTGGTGTACTCCAGGATTGCATGACTCCAATTATAGGAACAGCCGTCTTTATATGAGGCTAAAGGGATATTTCTTGTCATTTCTACACTTCCTTTAAGAAAGGTGAGCAGAGTAAGTCTACACCTTGTGCTCTGTAGCAAGTTTCAACATCTCTCTTTCCTGCCAGCTCTGACCTGATGATCCTTAGAGTTCTTCAGATGTCCTTGTGTCCGCCTGCTTACACTGGATTCCTGATCCCTGGCATCCATTGATGTGTAGAATCGTAGCTCTTGGGATCATCCTTCCATTTGCTTACCCAGCCAGTCTTAGGTGAAGAGGTCTGATCAAGAACAGGAAATGTGTCGTTAGCATGGTCTAACAGCTTCAGATCTCTGCTAGCCTCATAAAGAAAGAGGCTGTTCTTCCACCACGCTCACTGCGCATGTGCGAGATTACTATGCCCGTCTCTGCTGCTAATGTATTGTTTTCACAGGTTTCCTGTCCCGTGCTTATTTTCCCATTGGGATGTTAATTTGTCTTATTAAAAGCATGTAATTTTGCTCTAATATAAGTCAGTTTCCCCCTCTGACATCTATCATGTGTATTGAACTATATTTTCTAGTATCTTACTAATTTTTCACATATTTCACTTTTAGAGTATTATTTTGACATGAGGTGTTTCTTTTCCATCCTATTCTTTATGGTTTCTTCCATTCCACTTATATCATTTAAATGTGTGTGCATTTATATCTCTGAGATCAGATGAATACACACTGCTATCTTCTAATTTCTCTGTATATCTCTCCCTCTCTCCTTCCCACATCCTTGCTACTGCCCTCCTTGCTCTCTCTGTGCTGAGGATTTAACTCGTGACATGCTGCAGGGAAGGTACACGCTGTACCACTGAGCCCTTATATTTTTCAACCCATTCTTAGTCGGAATTTGTTTGTGTATACACACACACACACACACACACACACACACACACACACACACACAGAGTAGCGTGTAAGGAACTCCAAGCTGTAATACTTAGACTGAAAGGATATGGGAGAACCTGCCAACCATGCAGGGCTCAGGTAGGTTTTTAAATATCAAGAGAATATCAGGTCCTTTTTGTAAAAAGCAGATCTTAGAATGGAAACCTCCTTTACCTAGAGAAAGGGGTCCTGTTGGGGCAGCGGCAGCCCTTTTGAAAGGTCATTTGGAGCCCCTCAGGAGGAAAAGCAAGCTGGCTGGAAGCCCCCAAATAGAAAGAAAGCTCCCTGGGGACATTTCTGAGTGGGGCTGAGTGAGTAGTGATTCAGACACTGACGTTCAAGTCTGGGCTCCAGGTGGACACCATAGAAAGCAGGAACGCAAGTATATGTGAACAAAGGACTTATTAAAAATGATCACATTAGGGATCTGAGGCAGTCTGCAGAGAAAGGGAAGGCAAGCCTGCAGAGAGAGGAGGCCGCGGGGTCTGCAGAGTGCAAACGCGTTCACAGAAGCTTTGAGGGCCTCGTGAGCCTTGTTGAATTTTGTGTCTTTTGTGGCTCATGGAGAGATGGCAGCAGTAACAGTGTGTATGGCATGATCTAAGCAAGTCATCGTGTGCACATCCGAGAATATAGTAAAGGTGCCAGGTGGGGTATTCTGCACCCCCTTATAATCTTCTACCAGAACAAAGCTTGTCACTGAGGAGCTGGTGACACAACCCAGGACTTAGGAGGAACTAACGGATGTGAAGGAACAACGCTGTCCAAAGGGACAATGTGTTCCGTTCTTGCTTCTCAGTGTGAGGTTGTTGCTAAGGCTTCCTGTGCCTGGGTGTGTCCTTCCCCTGTGTGTGAAGCACTATCCACAACTTCCCTGGACCTAAGAGCACACTCATCTCACAGTGTACATGCAAGGGGCAGCTTTGGTTGAAAGGGCAGAAATGTCCACTTCAGTTTATTCACCAATATATCTCCTTTTGAAAGTACTCACATCTTCTGGGTTTAAAACCATGGCCTCCTCACATGGGATTGCAAGAGTCAAGAAGGCATCTTTTATCCAATGTAAACTCAGACTGTGACAGCCAGAGGGTTACTTGACTCCCTCTCACCCCAGCTGCAAACCTCTCCATCCCATCTCACCCTGGCTGCACTCTGAACAGCTACTGGCTTTCAAACCCCAGTGCCCACCACACCCCAGGGCAAGTAACCCAGATCTCTGGACTGAAGCAATTCTTAAAGCTCCCTGGGTGATTCAAATACGTGACCAAAGTTGGGAAGCATCGGCCTTGCATCAACCCTGGAACATGGGTCCCAGATGACTCACATCTCTGATTTCCCCATCCAGGCACCAGGCCATTTTGCCAAAGGTGTGAGCGTGCCCTGAGCCTGTGGGAATTCTCATGCCTGAGAAGAAGGCTGAGAGTTGGCCTCTCAAAGCTTCATTGTTTGCTTTGTTTCAAATCCCAGATTAGTAATGTGCAGATTATAGGATTATGAAATGATTTTTCTATTTTACAGTGACTTGACATCTTAAACCAAGATGTTTGCGGATCCACGGTTTTCACTGTTGCTTTCTGAGAGCCTTCCGTTTGTTCTTAGCTCCAGAATGCACTTTCTTCCTGCTCACTTCCAACAACTGCAGACTTTCTGCACAGCTGTCCATCACGGCTCTGGTCTGTCCCCTCTCACACTTATGTGGAGACTCTCTCATTCAGGCAGTAGTTTCTGTCCTTTCCCCATAGGATGATTTCTTCCTGGTGTAGCTAACAGGGCTCTGAATAACGTTGGCTCTAAAACTAAGGGCAGGAGAGCTAAATAGTCTCTTTGTAGACTGAGAAAAGGCAGCCCTTGTCTTCTTTGTGGTTTGGTGATGGAAAATTGTCACCTTTTGGAGGTGACAAGTTCTACTCTGGTTCATTCCTGACGATGGGCTTGAGTCAGGAGGTGGCTTGTTTTGTCTACAGAGCCTATAGCATGGACCTGTCTACTGCCAAACTCCGGCGACCACTGACGATCACGCCTTCCAAATCCCGGCGACCACTGACGATCGCATCTTCCATGCTTCTTTTTACAGGAATGGCTTAGAGTTGCGGCCCATATGGCCCTTGGACATCTATGGAACATGTTGTTCTTCTACCTCAGCAGGCCATACAGAGTACCTGGTGTGATACGCAGAGCACTGTCAAAAGACAATAAAATGGAGATATTTCTCTATTTACTTTAATGGATTTCAAGAAGTATCCAGGGATCCATGACCGTAAAGGCACTGGCTTTCTTCAAGTGTGGCTTTTAGACTATCTTATACTTACATTTGTGAAAACTCTCCCTACAGGGAAGAGTCTCCCCACACTGCCTCTGCCTGCTTTATACAGGGAGGGCTGGGAAAGATGCCTTAGTTTCCAAAAAGGATGCCTTACCTCTGAGACAGTGAGGACTCTGAGAACAACACAGGAGCCTGGAAGCCGAAGGGAAGGAGAGAGGATCAGGAAAGGTCTAAAGGTCGGAGGCCACTGTGTTTATCCAGAAAGAGAAGCCATGCTTCTAGGAAACGCTTGTGGTATGAGAAACCATTTGAGGCTGCAAGATGAGCTTACAGAGGTTTGGGAATTCCACAGTTCAAGGCTCATTTTGTCCTAGAGGTGGCAAATCTCACAAAGGACTAGAATCCAGGACGCCTGTGGGGTGAGGAGAAAGACCACTAAGATACACTAGCACCAGACCGCAGAAACTGTTGAAATCCAGGCTAAATTTGATTTTCCTTCCATTTGTGTTTTTCTATATAATGTGTTTATTATAGTGTGCTTGGCCACACATTTGCATGCTCTAGTGATTTTTTTGGCTTGGTGGGCAAGGCCTAAGTCTACTGTAATTGACCCTGTGCATCACAGAGAACTGTGCAGATGAGTAATACCCCTTAATCACCACTTGGAGAGTGTGGCAACTGTTCTTTACAATGGGAATCAGACATAGTTAACCGGGGAGTAACGGCTCAGTAGTTTCTGTATCTGGTTTCAATTGTGTCCTGTGGTCTGAGTGTGATACGCCTATGACATGGAGCTTTGAGACGGTTGCAGAATTAAACTTTCCTCTAAAACTACCCCCAGATGAGTCTCTCATCAGTTTGAAGTTAGCGATAACAGTATAAACCCAGGTTCCTTAGCTAGGTCCTCATCTTGTCGGCCAAGTGTGCTAAGTTATTTTAAGGCATTGGAAGCACATGGTAGGATCCTGTTGGGCAGATTTAGATGGGACACCATTCAAATCATGCCTTCCCTCCCCCAAACCTACTACATACAGAAAAAGTCCATCCATATCCCTGACAGCGAACCTGTGGGATTCCCCTGTGCCACATGAAACAGTCCTAACAGGCGTTTGGGGAGCTAGATCAAAGCTCTTCAGACCCTCAGAGGGTAGAATGTAGGGTGAATGATTTCATCAGCTTCAAGCAGTGGGGCTTCACCCTAGAGGGGTGAAGGGAGCAGGAAATTTTCTTTCCAATCTTCCCTCACTCTTCTGGTCTGCTCTCTGTAGCAGCCCAGCCAGTCCCATCGGAATTCAAATGTTACTGAACAGTGGCTGTGGTAGGGAAAAGCCAGACAGCTAAGTACAGTACAACTGAGGATGAAGAAAGGAAGGAAGCTTAGGGAAGGAAGCACTGAGTCACAATTGAAAGATCATTGAAGACTAGGAGCGCTCCGAGAGGATCCAGAGTCTTGCCTGGTCCGAAAGAAACAAGACAAAAATCATGGAGCCTTGGCCACCATCCTCGACGCATCAGCATCCCTCAGGGCCATGTGAAGGGAATTTCCTTTCCTCTGCCTCTCCTGGAGCAGAAGGGAAGCAAGCCCACGGTTCTGAAACCTGGCTGGGCCCCTCCGGCTCTAACCTGGCCCTGACCGGGAGGAGGACAGGGCGGCTGCACACACCAGCTTCCCAGCACAGCTCGGGAAGCTGCACTGACAGGTGCGGCCGGGGACCGGGGGACCCAGAACCCCGGAGAGCCTGGCGCCGGGGCCAGCGACTCCGCACCTGCGGCGGGTCCCCCCTAGGTACTCCGGCTGGGAAGCCTGCACCGCCCGGGAACTGCATCGCGCTTCCTTGATATTGGGCCCCGCTCCAGACTGGACCCCTCCCAAGGGGGCCACAGTACAGTTCGGGTTTGGGTTTGATTGATACTATGATTTGTTTCTTTGACACACTGAGCACAAGGTACACCTCCCGGCCTTGGAGAGATGGGGTGAGGACAGCAGGGACTAAAGGCTTCCTGGGAGCAACCCTGCAGGCTGGCTATCCCCTCGCTGTTGTATAGAACAAGAGTGCCCCCTAGTGGCCTAAAATTAGCGTCGACCTCGGAGAGAGCAACTGAAACACACGTGCACATTAACACATACATTCCTATTTGTTCTGTCTCCTGTCCCTACTCCTTCTCACTTGCCTTCAATCTCATTATTTACAATCTAGAAGCCTACTGAAAGTAGTCAGAAACCTATCTAGACTGACACATTTAATGTCTGCAATCTAGACTGAATTCTGGACTTTCAGTCTGTTGTCTTTCCCTTCGGAGTTGTGGTTCTTCTGACTGTATAGTTACCCTTAATGTTTCCTGTGATGTAAGCTGTACCGGATGTGGATAGATAAAAGAAGAAAGAGCGAGACAGTCATCGGCCCTCCTATCTGGGGTGAGGACAGGCGGCCACAATTTCACGATCCAAGTCAAGGCCCAAGAAGTGCAAGGAATTGTGGGACACTTTTGAGGGGCACTTCCACCTGATATAAAGAACAAGCAAGACCATCAAGAAAAGGAGTTAAGGGGTTGGAGAGACAGTTCAGCAGTTAAGAGCAGGTTCTGTTTCCAATCTCCTGTAGCCCTGGCTCCAGGGACTCCAGTACTGTCTTCTGACCCCCACAGAGGCTTACATTAGTGTGTAAATACCCCCTCTCTGCACACAGCAGCAGCTGGGGGCAACTTGTGGAGAAAGTTCCAAACAATGGAATCAACAAAGACAGAATCCTAAGATTAGAAAAACTAACCCGAGAAATTGCAGCACAGAGTGAAGGAAGTGGAATGGTGGAATGGGCAGGAGTTAGAATGAGCCTCCAAGAAGCTGGAGGTGTTGATAAAAGGGCCAGCCCAGGGGGACTTCAAATGACATTCTAAAAGCCAGTGAACATTTAGACAGGTGAAGGATATGCTCAGATTTCTGTTTTTTCAGGATCATTCTATATTAGGCATTGAACTTTGCCTTAGGCTAGCTGTTAGGTCTGGGCAGCCTGGCTGACAAATGGGCAGGACAAGGGAGACCTCACGTTCATCCGATCTGTCTGTTAATCCATCCTCTGGAGAACCTAAACTCAAGTGTCTGAGGTAGATCTGGGGTCTTTTTTATCTTCCCTTCACAGCCCCTCCAAAATGCCAGTCAAAACCAGACACCAACTCCTGAGTCTGCTTCTGACAAAACCCCATAAAAGCATGCGCAGACACAGAGACAAGGCTGCAAAAGGATGCGGTCGTTGGACTTTCTCTCCTGGGGCCTGAGAAGAGTCAACCCATCCTTAAATACTCATGACTAAGAACCATAATAAGACCTGAGGACGAGACATCGCAGATAAACAATGGAGGTGGAGTGGCCGGGCCGAGACACTCCCATGGAGAACTTGGGGGGCAGAGGGCTTGACTCTGAATTGACACATAGAATCCCATTTCAATTAACACATAAAACTGAGAAAACAAGTTGAGAAATTGGAAAGTAACTCAAACTCTATAAAAACAAAAGGCAATAAAACACAGTTGTCCCAATATTTGGATAGTTTAGGTACCCTCAGCAATTCACGGAGGCTGGGAAGTTAAGAGAAATAGTTCAGCTTTGGCTGGACCATTTAGCATTCTGTTGAAAAGTCATGACCCAGTGAGGAAGAGGATGATAAAGGCAGGATGATAAGAATGGCAAAGAAAGAAATGAGATCTGGTGAGTGCCACCCGAAACTCAGGCAGACAACATGAGACAGGAGGAGGCGGTCAGCAGGCCAGCCCCTGGCTTACTTGCTTATTAGTTCTGTGACCCTTCCACTTAACCTCTCTGACCGTGTCTCAGCGGTGCAGTTACAAAAATAACAAAGCTTTTCATATTGCATAGGGGGCTTTAGCCCTGTCATGAAGGCCAGGCAGGACCGTGGTGAGGGAATCCCTGCACGCATCAGGCCTGCCTCTTGCTGGCTCTGTAACTCATAGAAGTTTTAGACCCTCTAGACGCCTGGATTGAACAAGCCCAGGCCAAGCAAATCCAAGAACCCTGCCTTTCACACCAAAGCGTTCCACAATCCGTGACGTTCTCTTTCGTCACTGATGCGATTGCAAATATGCCGAATCCTCACTGTATATGGCTGAAGGACAGTGTTACATTTAGCATGTTATGATTTCACTGGGTGATAAATATTTTTAAAAAACATAAGCAGAGAGAAGAGGACAAACGCGGGACTAAAGCACATTATCCCTCTCTTAACGGAGGGATTTGAGGATAAAGACTATGAGAAGCCAAGGTCTCAAACAGCCTCACCCACAAAACCAACTCACATCTGTCTAGCCAGGAGATGGCCATACAGATCTTTTCTTTCTTTCTTTCTTTCTTTCTTTCTTTCTTTCTTTCTTTCTTTCTTTCTTTCCTTCTTCTTTCTTTCTTTTTCTTTCTTTTTTTTTTTTTTTTTTGATGAAAAACACTAACAGTGATCAATGGCCTCCTGTCAGGTGGGAATAAGGTGTCTGGTGAGTGACTGTGAGAATCAGCGATAATTCAGATCTTATCTAACATCTCACTGAGAGGCAGAGTAATTGCTAGTTAATAGAATCTATGAAGGAAGGCACTCTCTGCAAACCTCTAGGGAGCCCACTCTAGAGCATGGAAACTAATGGGGGAAGCCGGGAAATTCTGCAAAGGGTCTCAGAGACCACTCACTTATTCCAAAGCCACGTTGATTCCTTGTCTTATAGCTCTGCACACTGTTTTCACAGCACGGTGAGAGACAAAGTAGCAAATCACTACACCACAGAGAAAGGAGGACGAAGCTAAGAGAGCCTCTCTCACCCCAGGGTTGAGAAGGTTGCCCAGAGCAAGAAACAGTCAAGCAGACTCAAGGACCCCTCACAGCTAGGCCAAGAGTGGAAGACGGGTACCTGCAGATGGAGGCAGCATCTCCCGAAGGACCCAGAAACACTTGACTTGCACACACTGGTGCAGACAAATGCTGAACCTTCTCACCACAGCCTTTATCATAAAGTCTCCTCCTCAGACAGGAGAGATGGCTCACTGGTTAGCCGTGCTTGCTGTTCTCCCAGAGGACCGCCTTTGGTTCCTAGCCCTCAAATCAGGCAGCCCACGGCCAGATGTAACTCTAGCGTCACTGACAGGTCCAGCCTCCGAGAGGGAGCCCCACACCGCATAGTATAGATACGTATTCACATAAATAAAAATGTAATTATCTTTTCAAGAATGGTAAAAATGTCTTCCACTAATAATAATAATAATAATAATAATAATTTTATAACAGTTTTATGTGAACCTGTATCTTATTCATCTCAAGCATGTCCCCTGAATATTTTAATCCCTCTGTACATATCTGCTCAACAGTTTCCTCTGAAAAAGAAATTTACTCCATCTATGTGTAAAGCATTTTAAAAATCCTAAACCACCTTTGCATATGTATATGTATCAATGACGTCCTCACATTAACTGCTCATACCCCACCTGCCTCTGCGGTCCTCAACTGGACTGAAGCCTGGAGACCCCAGGACTGAAAGTAGAGAAGTAGCCAGAGTTGGCATCACACAGAGGGGTGGGAGGTGCCCGGCAGTGCACGGAGGCACAGAGCATGCTGGGAGAGGCACGGATGAAGGCAAAACACAGCGGGCTTGGCAAGCATTAAAGGCAGAATGGGTTTGACTCTGTGACGCTGGTTGTGGGAGCTGGGGAAGGCGGCTCAGAAGACTCCCAGCTTTCTACTTGTGTGACCGGCTAAACGGTGGCTGGTGCTGACACACTTGTGTTTAAAAACAGAGATACAGGCAGGCTTTGAACTGGACCACGTGACTTTGAAGCTTCTTTGGGGCTGCTCAGTAGGAGTGCATAAGTCCAAAGGAAGGGTCGAGATACGGCCTTGGGGATCGATGACGCGTGAATAGTAGTCATGGTCATGGTCACGAGTGTAGGTAACACCTCCTGAAAGGACAAGGCATGGGACTCTGCATCTGGGTGGCAGGTAACAAAGGAATGTCTCCCATTAGCAGGAAGCAGCGTCCAGAGATGAGAGAAAATCGAGAGAGGAAAGAGAGCACTGGGAGCCGGGGGAGGGCGGGGGGATGGGGCGGGAGGGGGGGGACGGGGCGGGGGGGGGACGACTCAGTTCCATAGAGAAGCCAAGAAGGGCCAGGAGCAGAGTAGTCCACAGTGACCACGAGAGCAATAGCAGACACGCCTCCCGCTGCCTGGCTCTTCTCCCCCAAAGCCCTTCCTTACTCTTTAGCTCATGCGCTGTAGCTGTGGGATCCTCTCACAGGCGCAGAAGCTTCCGGGAGAGCAGGTAAGGGCTTTGTCAGTCAGCTCCTAAGTTACTGACCTAGCTCCTAAAATTGGAGACTTCGGTCCAGGGTTTTGTCCACACTCCTGGTTCTAGCTATAACCCACAATGAGGAGATGCAGGGGGTGGGGATGGGGGGGGGTGGGGGTAGGGGTTGGTGCAGAGCAGCTACTGTTGAGGGTTGGACATTTGCTCATCACACTACGTTCTGCACTTCCCAGAACCCAAAGGTATCAGTACTCTGGCAGCATCTGAATCTAAAGCATGTAACCCTAAATCCTTGCACGTAATTCTACGTATAAGGAGGACTGAGGTTTGCAAGCAGAGAGGTGGTATCCACTCGAGTATGCCTTAGAAAGTCATTTCGTGTTATCGGTCACCTGGTTACTGGATACCCACACCACCTGAAATAAAAGAAAATAAACTACAAAAAATAGAACTTGCCTGAGGCTTCTTTTGGGTCTGGACCCTTCTCCACTTGCCCCTTCAATAAACAGGCTGTCTTCACCGTGAGGAAGTAAAGGTGTTCCTGACATTTGAAGAGCTTCTTACATATTTGGTGAAGTCGATACTGACCTTCAGTGCATTCTCCCTCCCCACACCACCCAGAGGCTCAGCGTTCACCCAGGAGTCTCCTGCTGCCTCAGTCACTCCAACAAGAGAGTGGGCTGTTCCCTCTGCTCTGATGGAGCGGGACTCAGTCCAAGTCTACCCCTGCGGTACCAGGCCTGGCACCCTTCACCCCACTCTCCATTGGATGCCGCTTACAGCGCATTTATCTCTGGGAAGTCGCTGCTCTATCAAGCATGGGTCCGATTATCTCTCTCTGAATCTGTCTGTCCTTCATAATGCTGAAGGAACAGCAAACAGAGGTCTCTATCTCAGGTGATAACATTCTGGTCTCCTTATAGTTCAAGTGACATCGTGCAGTATTGTTACCATGGAGGTTGAACAAGGACCAAAGACACTCTCTGTGCAATGCTAGTTATCTGAAAGCGATCTGCAACTATATTTCCAGCCGGCAACCCGGTTTGAATTTTTCTTCCGATCCACATACCTGAACAGTATCAGAAAGAGATGAGAAGCTGTTGGGACTCCATACCTCATGCCAAAGATGGCTGCCATTTCCTTCCTGTTCAACCTAAGATGGGCTGTTTATCTTTTCAAAGTTTGCTATGGACGCAGTCCCCTTTCTATGAGCTGAAAATGTATAGTTACACAGAAAGAATAAAAACAATCGGGACATGAGTGTGGTCACACGTGCCCACATTACCACCAGGTTTGTTGTTACTGCTACGGTACAAACATCTAGTACGCATTAAAAATGAAACATTCTTAAACTTGAAACATTGGAGCTGGTGGCTTGACTTTGTCCTTTCAGAATAATTCTAAACAAGTCGCACGTCAGTTCTCTTACCTGTCAAAGAAATTCAGGATGCAAGCATGTGCTAATGAATCCCCTCTCTCCCTGCTGTAGGTCAGTGCAGCTCAACGGCCAGCCCTTGGTGATGGTGGACGACGGGACCCTTCCAGAACTGAAGCCCCGCCCCCTGCGGGCCGGCCGGACGTTGGTCATCCCTCCAGTCACCATGGGCTTTTATGTGGTCAAGAATGTCAATGCTTTGGCCTGCCGTTATCGATAAGTCACCCTCTGTTCTGAGCTGCTGGTGGGCCTGCTGGACTGCTCTCTGCTCCTCCACACATGTAACACCCTTATTCCTCAGACACCTTTTTTAGCAACCAGCCTCTACTCCCAGGCTGCTGGGGGCAGCATAGACTCTCCAAAGGGAGACTAATCATCCTAGTGTGAGCTTAGTCTAGGTAGGTGACATCTGTCCCTAAGGAAAATGTAGACACCCTCTGTTCCTATGCAAAAGTAAAGATGTGCGTCTGTTTACTCACAGACAGTTGACAGCAAGCTTCCGGAGCAGTATTTCCAAACCAGCTGCCCTCGGTCCTGACCACACAGCAATGTAACTAACTGCAAACCCCAGGCCCTAGCCAAGGCTGCTGTCCTCAGCGGGGCGGGGGGGGGGGGGGGAAGCAGGTGGGGGTGCAAATCTAATCCTCTTCTGACTCCTCCTTTGTTTCCTGCTGCTGCCTCAGGTTTCCTGACACCTCTCTTCCCATAGGGAGCTAATGGGTGAGTCAGCGTTGGCCTGCTGGGTGAGCTGTTTATATAATTTCCTGGCTGATGTATGAGTGTGCGCATCTGGGTTTCTGACAGTGGCATCCATCACTGGCTAGTCCTCTGGGAACAGGTGCTTCACAAGTAGAATTACAGTCATACTCTAAAGTTTGTAAGGTTCTATTCCTCTGCGAATCTAGATTCCCTCCTGCTCGGAATGGGAGTCAGGTAACAATATTCACTGAGCGGAGAGCAATGTATTAGGCTCCACAAGAAGAAATCATCATTCTTCATGCTGCCGGGAGGGAGAGAGTTGTAGTACAAAGAAAAAGCACACGGAGACATCAAACCCGTGTGTGTGCACAAGCGCGAGTGAATGCACACACACACACACACACACACTCCAATCCAACAAAGCAATTTAGACCTTGCCCTCAAACTGAAAGTATTTCAAAGACTCAAGATATTAAGAAGGCCTTAGTTGTTTGATTGACTAAAAACCATTTAGAAAAAGAAGGTGTGACTGAAGCCACTGCAGACACAGTCGAACCTTTCTGCCTCTCCCCGTGTAGCCAAGTCTTAGTGCATTTACTAGGAGAAAGACTAAAAGGTGATCAGTTCCATCCTATCCCAGGTGGTTAAGCATGGTATGAAGTCTTCTGTCGGCTCTATTAAGGAAGAATGGGGAACTGGTCTGATAGCAAAACAGATAAATAGTATATGGAAGGCTTCTGAGTTGGGCAGGCAGGAGGAGGGACTTAAAGCCCATGACTGGGACCTTTATTTGGCTACAGGGTATGGGAGTCTTTGGAAGCAAGTTGTAGTCACACTGACTTCCTGTGGACATGACTGACCCCAGGAACAAAATGACATGAATGACGCTGCCTTCAAGGAGAAAGGGGACCCTTGACACTCCTGGGTGCCAGATAAGTCGGGGACATTGTTCTGGTGTGGACAGACGGACAGACAGGCCTGGAGAAGCAGCAGGGGAGATGCCTGAAGAATAAGGGCTTAGTCCCATTTGCAAAGTGAGAGACAAGGGAAAGGTTAGACAGTAAGGTGCCCAAGACTTTCAGCTTGGAGAGCTGGGAATTTGGTAGAGGGAGCCACCCATCTGATTCTCCCTATAAGGAAGACAGTGGGATTGAACTTTGGGGAGCTTATTTTCAGTACAGGATGAGCACCGCACTAGGGCATGAAAGGGTAGAGGACTGAAGACAGGCCGGACCCAGCAATGGTCAGCTGGGAAGCATCTGGAAAGGGAGGCCCATGAGACTGCTCACCCATCCAGGCTCCCAAGGAGATATCCGTCTCAGCACTGGAGGAAGGAAGGGAGGGAGGGAGGGAGGGAGGGAGGAAGGAAGGAAGGAAGGAAGGAAGGAAGGAAGGAAGGAAGGAAGGAAAAAAGAGACAAACAGGTGGACCAAAGTCAGGAAGAGTGGGAGGAAGGGAAAGGAGACAGACAGACAGATGGTTTTTCCCTTGACCATGTATCAGAATCTCTTCCAAGTACTTTTCTGGGGGTAGCTGCAGGGCTGCGGGTAACAGCAAGGTGATTAGAGGCCCTGAATGTCAGGCTTGGACTAGTGTGCTTTACATATATATAAGCCGCATAATGAAGTTACTGTTGTTATCCCAAGCACTTGTGAGGCATGGGAAGGGTCCCCAGGCCACCCAGCGTCACACAGTGGAATGGGTTTGTTTGAGGGATCATCCAGAGCCTACTTAGTCACCAAGCTCTGTGGCTTTTCCTGTCGCAGGCCTGCCCCTCACCTGGTGGACTGCTTGCTCCATGTAGCCAAGGCTTCCAGAGCCCCCACACAAACGAATTTTCTGTAAATAGGTGTTAATTCTTCACTAAGCCTCCCAGAACGTAGGCCATTTTTGCCGCCTTTGTCTTTCTCTGTGAATTAAATGCTGCACCCAAGAGGTTGAAGTTTTGTTTGTTTTTTGAGCTAATAAAGGGTGAGGGGGGAAGCAATGAAATTTGTCTTCTGAGCCCTGCAGTTCTGTCCTTACAACTATCTCCAGGAAGATGGATTTGCATTTCTCAGAGGGCACCAAGACACCCACTCGAACATCAGTGCACGACAGCTTTACCACAGGGCGTCTGTCTTGATGCCCGGGGGAGGAGTGGCAGGAACAGTGAGGTTCCTCTTTCCATGGATTCTACCCTTTGCTGTCACCCCAAGACAGTCTCCAGTAAACACCTACACAACCCCCAGAAGGGGTGCAATCCACTGAGGCAGCTGGGAGAGAGTAAAGCAGTCCTCCACCAGCCTCTCTGTGTCAGTTTTCCTTCATCAAGCCGAAATCATGAGAGACTTAAGAGCCCTTCATTTTAAACCAAAGAATGGGCTTGTGGATATGCTCATTGAAAGAGTAATCACTCGTAATGAGAAGTCTGTGCCTTTTGTTGAGATGGTTTTCTGCTCCCCTTGCCTCTAGGAATGATTTTCTTTCTCATTTCTTATCACAAAGCCTCAGAATAAATTCTCATTGTTATTGGGAGAGAAAGTCCCCATTTTTCTAATGCCCTGCCAAAAGCTGCCTCTGTGGGATATTAGCATTATCTCTAGCTGGAGAAAGGCTTGAAAATATCAGACTCAAGCAACTGTGAGACTAAAGATCTGGGGCTCCCAAAACCAGGATTCCTTCTGCAATCCTCTCTCTTCTGGGCTCCTTCTGTAGTTCCGCCCTTCCTGGGCACTCTGTAAGCCCCCAGAGGGGTGGGCTCAAAGCCCTGTACTCTCTTTTTATTTTTATTTTTTAAGATTTACTTATTTATTATATGTAAGCACACTGTAGCTGTCTTCAGACACACCAGAAGAGGGTGTCAGATCTCATTACAGATGGTTGTGAGCCACCATGTGGTTGCTGGGATTTGAACTCAGGACCTTCAGAAGAGCAGTCAGTGCTCTTAACTGCTGAGCCATCTCTCCAGCCCAGCCCTGTACTCTCATGTAGGATAAGAGGAACTGGTAGGTTCTGCCTGAAGGTCCTCCAACCACTTCCAGCACCAGGGGTGAACACTAGGGTGCTGGGGTGTTAACCACTGAGCATCTGTGGCCAACACATCCTGGGTCAGACCAGCATCTTCAAGTGTGCTCCACATGGGTGTCCTGCATGCACACGGGACTCTGAGGTTGTGCCTCACAAATCCATGCAGAGTGCCTTCTTTTCCAGAAACAAAAGGTCAGTGGTTAATTTCTGCAGAAGGAAAGGCAAACCAGGTAGATTCCTATAATGGTCAAAACACCAGCAACAGAAGGACTTTAATGTTTGGAGGTACAAGCAGAGCAGCCCCGCATGATAGTGATCTGAGAAGGCCAGGAAGGAAGAGCTTTCCCTGCAGTCTCAGCAGCACCGACCCCGTCTGCACCCGGCTGGTGGCTCCTTCCCAGTAGCTTACTCTGTAGTTCCCCAGCCTCCCTTCTGCCAGCCACTGTCCCCAAGAGGGAGCCCAGGGGAACCTGCTCTTCTGAGACAGAGTGAGAGTTCAATTTTAGAATAGTCTGTGCTCATTTCTCGCGCTCTAGCCACAGAAAAGAGAATGAGACGTATCCCAGATGGGGGCGATGCCAAGATGAGGTTCCTAGTCTGAGGCCCAAACAACTCAAGCTTTAGAGTGAAGGACCACCATCCCTTTCTTCTCATCAGTATTTAGACTCCATTGTCACCACGAGGATAGAGAAGGAACCTCCACACCCATCTGTGGAACCGTGAAAGGCAGCCTGTGTTCTGGTTGAGCTAGGTTGAAACTCCGGAGACCCAGCAGATAATTCCGCAAGGAACAGAAGGCCGTTTGTCACTCTCCCAGACACTAGGCTCCTGACATGAGGCCTCAGCTCTCCGTAATTCTGTGGCCATCAGTCATGTAGGGCAACGCCCCAAGCCCCTGGTATTCTGTCCGGACTCCACCCCCACAGTTACCTGGCAACAGCCAGGTAGGCCTGGCCCACTACAAAAGGAGCCGCTTGCCCCCTCCTCTCTCTCTTACTCTCTTACTTTTGTCCACTAGCTCCCCTCTCTCCACACTCCCTTCCCCCTCTCTCCACGTGGCCATGCCCAGTTTCTGCTTTTCACCCATCACAACTCTCTGCCAACAATAAACACTTTAAAACCATGGACTGCCTCTTCTCATCTGGACTCCGTGCTGAAGCGATGGAGCAGGTCTTCCTCTAAAAAGCCCCGTCTAGTCTCATGCAGTAGACCTCCCTGCGCCCCCAGCCACGTCTCCACCAAGCCAAGCAGCTGACCGAGCAAGCCAAGGGCTCTCTCCCCGAGGGACCCCTCCCTGCCCTTTTCCCTTCGGCTGGGGCTAGTGCCAGCTTGGGGGCCCTGGTTCTCAGCTCATCTGAGACCTTCAGCGGCATCCACGTGAGCTAGAACCTGCAGTCCTCTGCCTCCCTGAGGCCTGGGAACCCACAAGCCAGCTTCCACTGGTTCCCCAGGGACCCCAGACTGAGCTTCCCCACCCCCAGAGTGGGCGGAGATACTGTGGCTTCTCACAGCTTGACGCCTTCCCCAGCAGCGGCGTGGAATGTACGAAGTCAAATGTACGAAGTCACGTCTGCCTCGCCCAGTGGCCCAAGCCCTGGCTGGACGCGGGTCACCATTTTAACCCACACACAGCCACATAAACAGCCAAGAATGGGCTTAGACTTAGATCTGCAGAATTTTAAAACCTGCCATTAATATGACAACAGCCACCCCTTTCCTCAACTCTGTTGCCCACCAATAGCTTTCTCACCCCCTATACCCATCCCACATCTCACCCTCTTGCCTGCCCTCCCAGAAGATCGTTGGCCTCAGGTTTGAAGCAGCCCACAAGTAGCTCTGATGGACAGTGAGGAGGACCAGCCTCTGCTGTCCAGGCATACAGTGACCTTCCTGGTCTGCCTCTCCGGGTTTCTCTTAGGACAGGCTAAGAACCATTCCCACCACCCCCGACCAGCCTTCAGAGGTGATGGTTGGTATGTTCTGTCACTGGAGGTAAATGACAGAGTCAGTAAGCTCTTCCCGTAGGCACCATCTCCCTCCCTCCCTCCCTCCCTCCCTTCCTCCACCACTCAGGTTTGGAAGTCTCTTCATCTGCCCACACTGAACAGTAAACTCTATAGAGGCACCCAGGGGTGATACCACGTGCAAATACTTGCAAATTATGCTCTGAAACATGAAAATAAACCAACCACATTGGCCCAGCTTTCTCCTATACTCCAGAGCAGCCCCTGTGAAAGCCTTTGGGAGGAGCTGAGAAGTTTCCATTTGACTCCTACCATGGTCCTGCTGGCCTGCAGTGACTTCCGGGAAGGCTGTGTCTCCGCAGGGGTTCTAGCAGGTGTTAACTTTACATCCAGAACACACATTAGATTGCAGCTTTTGCAAACCTGGTGATTGCAGGGAGTTCGAGTCCATGGGGTAGTTTTTTTTATTTTAAGGTAATGTTTTATGAGAAATAGAATATGACTAACTTTCTGTGGTCAGGGTGTTTTGTTGGGGAAAGGCAACACTTTTCCACACCACTCCTGAACCTAAGTCTGAGCACTTAGACTTGAACACTAACACACACCTAATACAAACTAGGGCCTTTGATTTCCTCATGTTGGCTTCCTGCTCTCCTCAACAAGTTTTGCCTCAACCATTTGAAGTAGAAATTGTCTTTCATAATTCAAGTTAGATGCCATGGATGTATGGGTTATGGAAACTGGGGTTATAATAATATGTAAACCCTACAATCTTGATGGCTAGCACGATCAAGGTTCTTGTTTATGAATCAACTAAAGTTCAGTTGGTGGGGATACGAAAGGGGCAGAGGCTGTGTCCCATACAGTCACTCCTGTCTAGACTGACAGGGGTGGGGGGAGGGGACCCACTGCCTTCCTCAGCACTTTCCTTCAGGGTTACTTTGGGTACCAATGAGGAGCTGACAAACGAGGAGAGAGAGCATGTAGGATCAAGTGAGAATAGTGAGGGCCCCACCTGGACCCCAATAAAATCCCTTCTACTCAGTCCACAGACCCATCTAGAACTGGACTCTAGAAAATGGAGCCTTTGCCTGAGAAGCCACTTTCCAACATCTGCCTTGTGAAAACAAAACACAAAATGCTGAAGGGTCCTGGGAGACTGGGGAAACCATGGATGGCACGCGACCCCACCATGGGTTTGCTGTGGAATGACAGTTACTGTTTCTATGGTGATACCAAAATCTACAGAACCTGTTACATGGTGTCCTAAATGAGCTTTCTTCTTCACCTGCCCCACTCCTCAAGTCCTGACAATCTAGTTCTTGCTTCATTTTAATCAAAGAACACCCTGAATTAGTCCATCCTTATCCACTAACTAGTGAAGATTATTAGTACTAGATACCGCGCCCTCTACTGGACATGTCAAAAACATAATTTGAAAACCCAAATGGTGTGTGACTTCCTGGAAGGATGTGAGCAAAGTCTATTCAGCCAAGGTAGAGCATCAACAACCGACCAGGAAATAAATAAATAAATAAATAAATAAATCCTCCCTCAAAGTCTAGCTTAATGATCGAGCAAATTCACTGAGGTGACTTCCAGGAGCATGGGCTACTCAAGAGGAACTGCATCACATAAAACCCAACCCAGCATAGAGGACAAGCCACGAAAGCTGCCTGCCTGGCTCTACCAGAGTCTCCTCTCCCTAACTTTCCTAACTGTGGGGAGTGACCATGAAGATTCTATAATCTCCTGAGTTTCCGAGGCTTTTACATTTTGTGAGCTTGAGCCTTAGAAGCTCTTCCTCCCACCAAAAGAGAATGTTTCCATGCAGAGGAATGAGCTGCAGAGCGAACCGCAAGGTGGACCGCAAGAGAGAGAGGAGAGAGAGAGAGAGAGAGAGAGAACGAGAACAGACCAAATAATGGTATTTTTAAAATATATATCTAATTTAAAACATATCTTGAACATAAAGAATTCTTATAATCCAATAATAAAGGCAATTTCAGTGGCTAAAAATAGATAATAAAAGGGGCAAAAAATATGAATAAATATTTCTTTAAACGCAAAAAAATTTAAAAGCTACACAAATGAAGAGAAAAATCACACGAAGAGATGATCAGCGCCATTCTTTAGTCATCTGTAAGACACAAGTCACTAGCATCCGTAGCATGAACTAGAATGGTTAGGAATTGTTCATGGGTAACAGTTATTCAAGCTTACAAACTTTTTGAAACAAGAAGGAAATGACCGAAATCAGAAGGATAGTGTTGGCAGATTCAGGACACAAGAAGACAGATACTTGGGGCTGTTCTGAGGAGCCCGGCTGAGCAGGGTGGTGGGAAGGCGCAGGCGCACGCGATGCTGTTTGATTGTTCCTTAGGAAGCTGGAGTGGCCGAGGCCCTGGCTCGTGGCGGCTGCCTTGTGGGTGGGGAGCGTTCATCCGCACTCTGCTGCGTCTCCTTCCCTGCTGGGCTGTACACAAAGTCTCCCAGTAGCACCAAGGTACCCAGTGAGGACCTGGGGTAGGCGTCCAGCCCCTTCTGCGGACTACATTGGCCTCCTTCTCTCTTTTCACCACTCCAAATACACATAAAATCTTGATGGTATGCAATCACTCGCAGGTTCAAGACAAAAGCCCTAATGTGTATGTAGCCCTCAGTCAGACTCGGAACCTTTGTAAATCAAGGAGTACACCAAAGGTAGCTGGGCTCTTCTGCGTGGCTTCACGCAGGAAAACTAAAGGCTGGGAAGGGCTGGTGACAGTGCAAGGAAACCTGAGTTCTGGTTCCATTTGGTTCCTCTTCAGCAAGTCGGATCCCTCAGGGGCCTCAGTTGCTCCTTCTGTAAATCTGTGGGGAATCCCTTTAGCTAAGTCAAGCAAAAGGACCTCTAGAAGAAATGTCACCTGCACTCAGCAGGTGCCTCTAAAGGCATTGGGAAACCTACTTATGCCAGGGGGAACGTGGCACCGCACCCTAGCGGCGGGTGAACAGCAAGCTCAGTGCCTGAAGGGTAAAAGCACTTCCAAACGAGAGCAATGCCCGACGGGGCGGGGCTCGAACCCACAGAGCAGGCCCCGGTCATGTGGCCGGGTCACGTGTCCTACCCGGAAGCGCGCCACAGGCTGGCTACGGGCTGGGCGGTGCGAGCCGCCGATCCGGTACGTTTGCATCGTGGGTGATCGAGCGCCGCCCTGGGTCGCCCCTCGGTGGGCACCTCTGGCCAGCCCTCCCAGCTTGGAGAGGCCCGGGCGCCCGGGGAAACCGACCTCAGTCTCGTGCCCTTTTGGAGCGGGCGTCACAAGCCTGGCATTCGTCCGCGGGAGGAGAGGGGGAGGGTACGTCGGGATCCGTGGGTGTCATTGCTGGGGTGCTAAGCAGCTGTTGGGCGGAGCCACGCAGTGACGCGGTGCTAAGCTGCTCCTCGGCCGACTGCTCTTGTTGGAGCGTCACAGGCTATAGTCCCCACCCCTCGCACCCACCCCCCAACTGAGCTGTGTTGGGCCGGACAGGCCACTGGGGCAGTTTGCTGGGGACAGTGAGAGAGCTGTGACCTGGGTAGTAGAAGTAGATGCAGGAGATTTTCTCCGGATGGCCCTTCCCTTCAAAGTTCCCTCTTTTTAAAGCAAGAAATAAGGAGAGCAAAGGTCAGAAAATGAGGTTAGCAGCCCTTGAAAATAATCGCCGAAACCGTAAAACCCGGTACCCAAAGAGAAGCGTGGTTCCCGGAAGTTGCCATCAAGGCCAAGCCTCAGGGTGGTGCAGCCAGGTTCCGAGTTTCATTGCTTTCAAAACCCCCAGGATCGAACTTTCCTCCTTCGCTTTAGATTCTTTTTGCTTGTTATCAAAATGGGAGGATTCCAGAGTCAGCTTATTTCTCTTGTTATTTGAAGCCGGGGAAATAAGAATCACTCCGAGTTTAAAGTGACCTAGGAAAGCCCACACCAGAACCAAACCCGGGTGCAGCTTTTCACTGGGACTACTTCCTGCCAGCCTGGGATGGGTTGTGTGATAACCCGCCACTGCTCACAGCTCCCTGGGGCCGCTCAGGGTGGGATTGCTGCCAACCTGTGACCCCGAATATAAACTGGGAGCTGCCCAGACGCAGAGGAGGTAGGGACTAGTGTGTCATCCACACTTGGCTCCGCATACAGAACTCCCGAGCTCTGGTGGTCCTTACAGTGGGGGAACCTGTGACTTTTCAACCCCTGTCCAGGTTGTCCACTCTCAGGAACAGGCGGCCGCGGAGACCAGAGCCTCTGTATGCCTTCATGCCTTCTCTGCCTTAAGCATTTGCAGGCCCAAGGATGCCGTGCTGTCGTTTGCCGAACTGGTCAGAGTCTAGCTCCTTGGAAGCCCTGCTCAGTGCTTTGCCAAGGTAACCGATGTTCTTCTCCTGAGGGGTGGAGGGTGGAGAGGTGGGCAGCACCCACTCGAAAAGCAGAAGAAGAGTAAACTACTGTACTGTGTACACCTCTTCCCCATCCCCCTCTCCAGCCCTACCTCTCATCATTAGGGGACCACAAGGTAACCCCAGAACTGCTGGGCGACGGTGGGCATGCAGCCAGGGGCTCAGTGGGTGCCGATGTGCTGAAGCTCATCTCCTTCCCAAACTGACCTCCCGGATGTGACCTTTGCCCTCGCGTTTCCCTGGACGATGAAGTGCGTGTTGGTAGCCACTGAGGGCGCAGAGGTCCTCTTCTACTGGACAGATGAGGAGTTTGAGGAGAACCTCCGGCGGAAGTTCAGGCAGTCAGAGAATGAAGAAGAGGAGGTAAGTGCAGAGCGAGCTGCCTGGTGGGGAGGGGGGATTGATAGAGGAGCCACAAAGCCACCCAAGCCCAGGAGGCCTGAGTGCCCCTTCCTGGCCCGCAGAGGCAGCCTTTTGATGCCTTGAGTACTGTGATTTCCTACCTCACCGGAGCTGTCTGGGCCAGTGATGAGGGAAGGCGGGAAATTTTAGCCTCACAACAGCAAAACTTGATGCCAGGTCCTCTATCTGAAAAGCTTGTCATATGCATAATGATTCATTTTTAACAACTCTATTAAGTATACTAGGCCAACTGTTGTCACATTTAAACTATACCGTTTGATATGCCTATATCTGTGATTCCGTCACAATCGGTGAACTGTCTGCAGCCCCTAAAGCTCCTCTTCCACTTCCTTTACTCCCTAAGAGTCAGTGAGCTGTTTGCTGTCTGGTGAGTCTGTGCTATGTAGACTTATCGAGAAGAATCATACAAGCGGTGTGGGTACATTTCGTGTTGTGGTTGACTTGGGCTGGCTTTACCTCAGCGTGATTCTTTGTCATGTCTTCCTCTGTCTTAGCGCCTCTCAGTCACCCAGCTCCACCATATCTAGAGGCTATAATCCGTTTCTTCATTTCCTTCTTGGTGGACATCTGACTTGGTTTTAGGTTTTGGCTACCATAGACACGTTGGCCGTGAACATAAATCTTTGAACGGGTTTGGACTCTGAGGGTGTTTGTTGTTGTTTTCTTTGTTTTATGCGTACGGATGGTTTTCTTTCATGTGTTGTTAATCCTGAGATTTGCAAGAAAAACAAAAACAATCCCAGCATTTTAAGCCAGGTTTGAAGCAAGCGTAATTAAATACTGACTGGGATGGACTTTCCTAAGGACTACTCCCTGGAGTTCCCAACTGAGTGGCCCTGAGGCCCTGAGGCCATAAAGCCACCATATTTTCCCTTAGAGCAGCATTATTTTCTGAGAACTACAACTCCCAGCATTCCAAGAAGTTACCTGGTCCTGGGGTGGGTGGGCTTATAAGTTAACCTCAGGTCTTAACAGTGTATCTGTGTACCATGTACTTGCAATGCTCACTGACGCCAGAAGGGGGCATTATATCACCTATTGGAGTTACTGGTACTTGTGAGTTGTCATGTGGTTACTGAGACTAGAACCCAGATCCTCTGGGAGAACAGCAAACACTTTTAACCACTGAGCTATCTCTCCAATCTCTATACTTCTTAAGAGATCCCCAAACTCTCCACCATTTTATACCCCACCAGCCGCTTTCCAGTTCCTTGTTGATACTTAATATACATTCTTTTTTATTTTAGCCAATTTAATAGATGTCAGCTAAAATCTTGAGTTTTATTTTTCATCCTTTGGTGACTAATGACACTGGGCGGCTTTTCATGTGCTACTTTGCCGTATCTGTTTCCTATATTAGATCAGTTTTCTCAAGTGATTCCTATTGAATTTTTAGAGCTTCTTACATAGCTCAGACGTGTCTTTTATTAGATCTCCTTTGCAAATATTTCCTCCCAGATTGTGGCTTGCCTGCGCATGCTCTTAAGAATGCCTTCAAAGAGCTTCGAGTATGCAGTTCCGATGGCACGATTTTCCATTTTTACAATTACAGATCATGATTTTGGTGACATCAATAAGAAATCTTTGCCTAACCTAAAATTGCAAGGAATTTTTCCCCGTATCTTCTTCCCCTGGAATTTGTTTAGCTCGGGGTTTGGTTTGGTTTGGGAAGTTTTGTTGTCTTTATAATTATTGAATTTTTATGTATGTGTATGCACGCACACATGTGTGCACATGCCACAGTCCATGCGTGGTGATCAGAGGACAACTTTCGAGAGTCAGTTTTTGCTTCTACTATCATGGGGGTCAAACTCAGATCCTCAGGCTTGGCGACAAGCATCTTTATTTACTGAGCCACTTCCAACCCCTGTTGCTATTCAAAGATTTTACTAAGTAGCTCAGACCAGCCTCTAACTTGCAATCCTCCTGTCTCTACATCCCAAGTACTGCCAGATTTAAGTTTGGATTTCACAATGGACCTAATGAGCCTTTGGATTGAATGTAGTGTAGAGTGTGACTGGAAGCTCTCCTGTAGGTGGACATCCAGTATATTTAGTATCATTCAGAAACGGTTGTTATCTTCTCTTAGATAACTCCCATTGTGCATTTCACAGGAATCATTTGTTTTGCATTTTTTCCGGAGTTAATTTTGGGCTAAACTTTTTTTTTAAGGTTTTTTTTTTTTATTGTATGCACATGGGTGCACTGTAGCTGTCTTCAAACACACCAGAAGAGGGCATCGAATCCCATTACAGATGGTTATGAGCCACCATGTGGTTGCTGGGAATCGAACACAGGACCTCTGGAAGAGCAGTCGGTGCTCTTAACTGCTGAGCCATCTCCCCAGCCTGGGTTAAACTTTTTTATTAGAATTGCAGTGATCAAAACACCCCTTGCATTTCCTGGTATGCACAAATCTAGCTGCTCTGCAGAGCCAGGGATGAGGCAGGTGCCTGGCTGAACTCACTCCCCTCTACCGACCACATCAGCATCAGCACCAGCACCAGCATGGTGATGCTTTTGTCCATTGTTAAGAGGAAACAAGACTCCGGAGATCGTGGATATTCGGGTGATTTTTCCAAACTAAAAATCAGGTCCCATCTCTTTAGCCTTTTCGTTTTAAAAATCAGCACATCTAATCTTTAAGAACTTAAAAGAAATATTTCAGTTCTTTTGTCTAATTAAAACCTGGTACAGGAACAGAATCCCATGTTTTTGGTTCCTAAATAGTGTGGGGAGCGAGGTCCCCGAGTTCTGATGTGTGCATGCCACACTTAGGTTCTGCCTAGTAACAGGAGTTCTTGTGGGGAATCTGAGAGCACACAGAAGTTTTTAAGAAGCTCAGAAGGCCACCGCCCAGCACTAATTGCTCTTCAACACACCAGCTTTGGGGCTTTACCTTTCACATGGTGGCGTCAGATCACCTTTATGTTTCATTTCTCAATTTTTTTTTATTTCATTATAATCAAATCATTTTTGCATTTTGTTAAATGAACGCAAAAGCATAATTCCTAATGATACCATTATATCCAAATATATGAATAAATGTATTTCCATCAAATGATTTCTTTATATGTAGATAGCTATATATATGTATTTATATGCATACGTGTGCGCATGCACACACAAACATAATATTCTAGTTAACTTGTCACTGTAGAAACATTTATCTATGCTTTTGAATTTTATCCCTTTGCCCAATTATTTGATATGACTATTTCTAGAAATAAAAGTGACTTGAAAATCATTCAAAAACATTTCAGCACTTTATAGTTTTACCAATTGATATATAAGAATATTTCTTTATACTCTATATGTGTTGAAAAAAATTTAGTCACAAAAGATTCTCAATTGAAAAAGTTACTGCTTTTATTTCACTGTAGGGTAAGTCACTGTAGTCAATCTAGATTTTTTTTAAATGACTTTCAATATGATATATGACACTTAAAGAAGACAATAGAATTTTTTAAAGAAAATAATAGAATTTTAATACATCACAAGCATTTGTTCCTACCTGTCAGGGGATAGGTGTTTAGCAATGCTGAGACCCCGAAGCTTGCTGACTTCTGGGGTACAGCAGCAAGCATGACAGTGCGGTCCCTGCCCTCAGGGAGTGGAGGTCCAGGGAGCCACCGTGGACAGTGACCTGTATGTAGAGCAAACCCCGAGCGATCAGGCTGAGCTCCACCAGCAGACTGCACTGGGTAGGCTGTGTGACTGCGGTGGGTAGCCCGAGGGTCCAGCAAAGAGGCCGTGTAGCTCATTACCCCGGGCAGCCTCACGTTCTGTTTTCTTTTATTTTTTTCTTTTTTTTCTTTTTATTGGACATTTTCTTTATTTACATTTCAAATGTTATCCCCTTTCCCGGTTCCCCCCCCCCAGAAACTCCCTATTCTATCCTCCCTCCCCCTACTTTTATGAGGGTGTTCCTCCACCCACCCTACTCCCACCTCCCCACCCTCGATTCCCCTACACTGGGACATCTGTCAAGCCTTCATAGGACCAAGGACCTCTCCTCCCATTGATGCCTGACAAGGCAATCCTCTGTTACATATACAGTTAGAGCCATGTGTACTCCTTGGTTGGTGGCTTAGACCCTGGGAGCTCTGGGGGGTCTCGTTCTGTTTTCAAGGTGAGGGGTTCCTTCCTTCGTTCTTTATGCATTCTAACATTCTTCCTGATGAGGAGCCACCTCCCCAGTCGCATCCGCGTGTCTGCAGTCAGCAAGATCAGCACTTTCTCCCTTCCCCTCACTCCAGCATTGAGGGCAGAATTAGTCTCTTTGCTCAGCTTCCTCCAGCGTTTCACAGGCTCTCGTATCTGCTGCTCCCTTCTGCTGTTGAGGAAGGGAGGAGGAGCAGTAGGGATGACGGAGAAGAGTGTTGAGGAATGGAGGAGGAGCAGTGGGGATGATGGTAAAGAGTTTGGGGAAAGGGAGGAGGAGCAGTGGGGATGATGGAGAAGAGTGTTGGGGAAGGGAGGAGGAGCAGTGGGGATGATGGAGAAGAGTGTTGGGGAAGGGAGGAGGAGCAGTGGGGATGATGGAGAAGAGTGTTGGGGAAGGGAGGAGGAGCAGTGGGGATGATGGAGAAGAGTGTTGGGGAAAGGAGGAGGAGCAGTGGGGATGATGGAGAAGAGTGTTGGGGAAAGAAGGAGGAGCAGTGGGGATGATGGAAAAGAGTATGTCCAAGTAAACACTTGCTTGTTAGGGAATAAAGAAAGTATTGAAACAGGAGAGAGAGGTGGGGTTGGGGGAGATCACTCATAAGTCATTGAAACAGTAATATTTTAAGTAGCTATGTGGATTCTCCACCCCTTAGCTAAGGACTTCATAAGCGTTCCCACTGCGACCTCTTTCCCCACAGATATCTTTTCATGGCCCCAGATGTAGAGGTATAAAATAAATGTGGAATTAAACACTTACTGATAATAAATAATTAAAAAATTTTTGAACAATTCAATTGTATTCATTAACGAAAGAGGAAAGCAACGTTAAACACTAATGACACAGGTGTGCTTGTCTAATTTTACTAAAGAAGGGACCCTGCGGCTGGAGGGAGAGGGAGAGCTCGGTGCTCTGAGCCTGTGCTCCTGTCAAGAGAGCTGGGTTCGGCTCCCAGTGCCCACAGCAGGGTATCGGAGCCCTCTTTAACCTCCACAGGGACCTGCATGTGCAGATACAGAAACACACACACACACACACACCAACATGCACAGAGTTTAAAATACAACAATTTTTTTTTTATAAAACTAATTAAACTTTGGTACTGAAGGACATAGAGCACTTTCTGGGCTGGTTTATTATTTACCTGCAGAGGAATGACAGTAAGAACTACTGAGTCTTTGTTTTCTGTAAGTAAAACATTAGAACATTATGTTTCTATAAAAACAGAAAACTATGGGTGGTTGTGACGCACTCCTTTAAGCCCAGAACTTAGGAGGCAGAGGCAGGTGGATCTCCGAGTTCAAAGCCAGCCTGGTCTACAGAGTGAGTTCCAGGACATCGAGAGCTACACAGAGAAACCCTGTCTTGTAACAGACAAACAAACAAAAGAAACAGAGAGAAGGTGTGTAAAGTAAGAAGCCTGGAATCCATAACATACCGTAGTCTCCAATCTGAACTGGGGTGTTAAAGGCTGTGTTCCTTGCTGGCATGTGGCTCAAGGCTGTGACGAGTGCAGAGAGCACACAGTGTGTCAGACTGAGGCTTCCTTTGGCCCTTTTTGCTTTTTATTTTGAGTTAAGTTTTGGTGGTTGGACACTCAGACCCTTGCTACTGTTGCCAGTTTGCAGCTACAGTTTAAGAAACTATGTTTTAGATATATTAAAGCCATTTCCGTAGGATTGGATATTTCTATTTTTTCCAGTTGTTTGAAGTTGCACATCGCTGTTATGAACATGCTTGTGCAAACACACTTGTTTTCTTGGGATAAGTTCCCTGAGGTAGCCCGTGTCGACAGATGGCATGGACTTTGGTATGTGTAGGAGACTTCCTTGGGTTCATAGAAGTCTCAGCTAAATGCTCTAAGCAGTCTATGGGGGTAATGGGGCTCAACTCCTTGCAGGTTTGTCCAAACCTCTGTCGTTGTGACAAGATAGCATTTGCAGACTTCTTGCTTGAAAACCACACAATTGAATTACAAAAGAAAAAAAGGGAAAAAATTCACCAAGTTTGCAATTTCGTGTCGGGCCACCGCCGTAGCTTCCCTCGGGGTGCGTGTGGCCTGCGGGCTGCACTCAGACATTCCCATCTGAATGTTTCCTGCTGGATCTGAACCCTGAGCTGCAGTCACTGGTCCGAGCCCACCCTCCTTGGCACCACACACGGTCTGGGGTAACTCTCCTCTTACCTTCCCCATCAGGAAGGTCCGACACTGCCGACTCTCTTCCTGTAAGGCCCGGGTCTTGTTTGTTCCTTGGTCCCCTGTATCTGACACACTTTCCAACATGCCCAAGCTATGACGGTGTCCCACCTTGTTGGTAGTCATATCAGTGTCAACACGTCGGGCATCAGTGCGGGCTAGGTTATGCTCTGCTCTCCCGGTCCACAGCTCCCTGTGCTGGAGGACCAACTCAGCACCCTCCTGGCTCCAGTCATCATCTCCTCCATGACGATGCTGGAGAAGCTCTCAGACACGTACACCTGCTTCTCAACGGAAAACGACAACCACCTGTATGTCCTGCATCTGGTAAGTATAAGGCCCCCGCAGCCCTCAGTGTACCCGCAATCTGCGTCTGTCCAGTCCTTGGGAGCCAGATGCCTCTTTCTTACCATGGACTGTAGAGCTCTTTGGAAGGCAGAAACTGCAGTGTATTAGAGTCCCCTGGGCCTTACTTACTCTTTGAGACCTGGAAGGTAAAGGGAACCCCCCAGGGGACCGGCTGACCCTGTGACCACCTACAGTTTGGAGAGTGCCTGTTCATCGCCATCAACGGAGACCACAGTGAGAGCGAGGGGGACCTGCGGAGGAAGCTGTGTGTGCTCAAGTACCTGTTCGAGGTGCACTTCGGGCTGGTGACCGTGGACGGCCAGCTTATCCGGAAGGAGTGAGTCACTGGCCCCCATCATGTCCTCTGTGAGTCAGGTCATGAAAGCAGCGCTCAGAAGAACCATGTGCTCTGATTTCAATCTGCAGATGAGGAGACTCTGCAGAGAACTTAGACAACCTCCCCGGTGCCATCCGGCTGGTTAGCTGCGGCAGCCAACCCTCCCCACTCTGGCCTTCCCCGCCTCAGTGTCCCGACATTTCATGGGAATTTTGCTCACCCCGCCTGACTTCTCAAAGAAGCTGTTTTACCTCCCTACAGAAAACTACACAGTCCCCTCAACATTGTGGCATCCTGGGCCTACACTAAGAGCCTCGGTGGCTAAGAATGACATCATATGTCATAGCATGCACGGAGCAAGGGAGGGTCACAGAGAAGGGTGGTTTGGAGTTAGGACCCACAGGAAGAAGATTCACAGTAGGACTGCCTGGTCCACCCACGTGAGTGGAAAAGCCTCAGGGTTTAAAATGCTGTCTTTTGAGTTTTGAGGCACTTGCTGGACCCGCCACATTGGGTTTTTTTGGGGGTCACTTTAGCCCTGTGGCTGCGGTGTCAATAACACGGGCTGTAGCTACAGCTGTGGGTGCCTGGACCACAGCCACTGTGGCAGCGCTGGCTAATACCCCTGAGTTGAACCCTGGTTCTAAGACCAGTTGTCTGTTCACAGAGCCCCGTGGGGCTGTAAGAAGCCTCGGAGATACAGGTGCCTTCTTGCCCCTTCCTGACTTGTCTTTATTTCTATCCCTACTTTTTGTTGTTGTTATTGTTGTTGTTTTCAGTGTTGGGCTCAAACTCACCCATGTTAGGCAAGTACTAAGCCACTGAGCCACACTCCATCCCCTCAGTGGCCTTATATATCCATATGAGAAGGAGCCTAAGGAATGAAATCATTTCCTCCAGGGTCTGAGCCCTGGTTCCCTGCCCATGCTGCCTACTCACACCAATACACACGACTGGCCTCGGTGCACACGGCTGGCCTGACCGCTTAGGCGTCTGATGCTGGCCTGAGACAGGGTCCTTGGATCAGGGTCGGACAAGACCAACTTTCCCACTGACCCTCGCCCTCCCTTGGCTTCTCCCCCAGGCTTCGTCCCCCTGACCTGGACCAGCGTGCCCGGGTGTGGAAGCACTTTCAGAGCCTGCTGGGCACCTACAGCCACCTGCAGGAACAGGAGCAGAGCTTTGCCGTGGAGGTGACTGGGACCCAGGGTCATCAGGGCTCAGGGTGTTAGATCCTGGACGTGTCCAGCTGTATGTTTTTACCATCATGGGCAAGAGGACAGCCAGACCCTGAAATTACCCCCATTGTCCTGTTATTCTTTCTGCCTGGGCAGCAGGCCAGGTACTCTGGTGTGCCATGCCATGGTGAGCAGCTAGATTCTGGGCGAGAGTTTCAAGGTGGTATTTGGGACTCACTATAAATTATAGAACCCCCTGAGAATGACCTTCAACCTCACTCCTCCCACGAAAAAAAACTAAACTGAGCTTAAACTAGAGTAGAAGGCAGTGGGCAGAAACAGCAGGTGAGGCAGGTGGCCTTGTCCTCTCTGCTCCCTTGAGGGCAAACACAGGGTGTCTCTGTGAGTGTCTCTCTCGGCATTTGTCACATGAGCAGGTGGACTCACTGAGTGCAGGGTATTCCTCACCCACAGATTCTTGCCCAGCAGAGCCAAGACAGGGCTGTGGAGTTTCAACTCTAACAAGGGCCCAGCGATACAGTGTGGCCTCAACATTCTTTGAAAACCTTTAAAGAAGAGGGTGTGTGTGTATGTGTGTGTGTGTGTGTGTGTCTTTATGTGTATCCCTTTGCATGTCTCTGTGTGTATGTCTGTGTGTGTGTGTGTGTGTCTGTCTGCCTCTTTGTGTGTGGGTGTGTGTCTGTCTTTATGTGTGTCTTTGTGTGTGTCCCTTTACATGTCTCTGTGTGTCTGTCTTTATGTGTGTATGTGTGTCTATCTGTCTGTGTGTTGTCTTTCTGTGTGTGTGTCTGTCTGCCTCTTTGTGTGTGTGTGTGTCTGTCTGTCTGCCTTTTTGTATGTGTGTGTGTGTGTGTCTGCCTCTTTGTGTGTGGATGTGTGTCTGTCTTTGTGTGTGTCCCTTTACATGTTTCTGTGTGTCTGTCTTTATGTGTGTATGTGTGTCTATCTGTCTGTGTGTTGTCTGTCTGTCTGTCTTTGTGTGTCTGTGTGTGTCTGTGTGTGTGTCTGTCTACCTCTTTGTGTGTGTGTGTCTGTCTGTCTGTCTGCCTTTTTGTGTGTGTGTGTCTGTTTGTCTGTGTATGTATCTGTCTTTGTGTGTGTGTCTGTGTGTGTCTGTTTGTGTGTCTGTGTATGTGTCTGTCTTTGTGTGTGTGTGTGTGTGTGTTGCTCATAGTTAAAGATAGATACACAAGAAAGTAATCTGCCACAGTGAGTCAGGACATCAGACAATTACTAACAGGTTTGGAAACCAAGAAGTTGGAATTACTGGATTAAAAAATACAAAATAAAACTCTTAAAGATATGAAAAATAACACCACAAATAGAAATAAAGAAAATCTCCAAAACGGCCAGATGGATTTAAAAAAGAACTCTCACAGGCAGTGTAGAGATGCAAGCTGATTGGTGGAACAGCTCGGGGTGGGCTGAGCAAGTGAGATGCAGCTGAAAAGCTCTCGTGAGCTGGGGATGGATCCGAAAGCATTAGTTCTCACGCCCCGCTCATTCACACTGCCAAGAAATGTGCCTATTGTGTGCTGGAAGATGGGCCAGCCCATGATGCCTAAGGACACCCCCGATCTTGAGAGGAAACCAGACAGACAGACATTCTAAAAAACACAGCAGAGTGGCCTACTGCCTATTACCTTCTCCATCAAAATCCACAGTGGTGCAAAAGATGGAGTGGCCTGCTTTGTCTTCTCAGGTACCAGGAAAGGCTGATGTAGGACGAGGCATGATGTAGTTAAGATAAATCCCAACCCTTCCCCAAGCCCACCAGGGCCTAGAGGTTCTGTCATTGTCTACCTAGCAGGCCTCTCACTATACAGTGGTAACACGGGCCACCCATCGTCTCAGGAGTCCTGCGTCTCATTCCACCTAATGAGCTTGTAGCTTCTGAGCACCTGAGACGCAGCCCAGACCCAGCTCTGCCTAGTGTGTAATGTAGCCAAGCTTTGATGATGACCACAGACCTGATTAACGAAGCCTTTATACCATGTTACATTATGTTGGTGATATTTTATAAAAATCTCCCCCCTTTTTTACATTTGTTATTGGGGTGGGGGCCAGGGACCAGGTGCCATTCCATGGGGTGTAGGTCAGAGGCCAGCTAGTAGAAGTCAGCTCTCTCCTTTCGTCGTGTGGCTCCCAGAGGCCTGATAACGGCATGGCGGTGGGCTCATTTACCCGCTGAGTCATCTTGCCGGCCCTGAGAAATGGTTCAAGCGTTCATAGCTCTTGCCTTCCCCTTGAGTCCGACGGCGGGTCTGCACAGGGTCTGTGCGTCTCGTGCAGACAGCAGTTCTGCACAGGGTCTGTGCGTCTCCTGCCACTGGGCTCGCTGCCTTTTGCTTCTCCCCTGCTCTCTCTGGCAGGCTTTCTTGTCCCTCAGGTAGCAGTTTAAAGGTCATCTCCTCAGGGACATTTCTTCGAACACTCTATTCCAGTAGGTCTCAGCTATCACTCTCTAGTTCGGTATTGCATGTTCCTGCTTCGCACATACTACAGTTGATCTTGCCACGTTTCCTACGCACTCTTGGAGCCGGGACTCTCACGTCTTGGCCTCCGCCATCTTCCTCTCCCGGCTTGCCCACACATGGCATCTAGTGCTCGTTCCCTATGGGCTGAGGGAAAGCACTCTCCAGCAAACATGACCTGCTGATGGCCTTTCCCTCCTCCCACCCCACCTCCCTCCCCCCCACCCCTAGGCAGTGGAGCGGCTCATTCACCCCCAGCTCTGCGAACTGAGCATCGAGACGCTAGAGCGACACGTGGTTCAAGCTGTCAACTCCAGCCCTGAGCGGGGCGGCGAGGAGGTCCTGCACGCCTTCCTGCTGGTGCACTGTAAGCTGCTGGCTTTCTACTCCAGGTAAACCTAAAGGCCTGACATTAACCAAAGCCCTTCCAAACCCTTGTCTGCAATGAAGCCGCCCCAGGTTCCTGCCTCAACCCTTAGCCTTCTCCCATCTCTGGAATTGGTTCTAACCAACTCTTGGAGTCTATCAGTGGCTGCTGGAGCCTTCCTAATGATAACTTTTGTTTTACATATAATTTTTATTTTGAAAGTCGGTAGGCTAATCTTCTTTAGACCCTGTAAATCTCCAGCAAGATTTAAGTCGCATGCTCACAGGCAACCCTGCCCCGTGTCTACAGCCACGGCGCGAGCACCCTGCGCCCCGCAGATCTCCTGGCTCTCATTCTTCTAGTTCAGGACCTCCAGCCCTCCCAAGGCACCACAGAGGAGGAAGAGGATGACAGCAACGGCCCTCAGGTCTTGAAGCATGAGAAAAACGGGGTGGGGTGGGGTGGGCATTTATCTCAGCACTCTTAAAATGGAAGAACTCTGGGGTGGGTGGTCTGGAGGATCGTGCCGATCCAGGAGGTTGGCGCTGGTTTGAAACTTGGATTTTTCCACTTAGCTGCGTGAACTGAGCTCACATTCAAGTGCCATCTCAGGGTCTGGAGTTCCCTGGCCAGGTGGTGGGGATACTGGAGACAGGGTGATGTCACTCCTACAGATCACATAGAGCCTCGCGGAGCCTAGCATGCTGTCAGCCTTGCCACACTATCATGCCATCAGTGGTACCAGGCTGGGCAGGCACCAACATGTCAGACTTTCTAGGATTGGAGGACCCCGGATGGGGAGGGCCATGATCCCAGGCCAGGGTAGAGAGAAGGGCTTCTGTGGAGAACTGGGGGATGGGGCTTGGGAACAGCCAGATCAGCCTCCCTGACTGCATCTCCCTGACTTTCTCACGGCCTTTCCCCCAGAGGAGACCCAAGAGTAGCCAAAACATCCCGGTCCAGCAGGCCAGGAGTCAGAGCACCTCAGTTCCCACCAAGAGTTCCGAGGAGACAGTAAGTGCTGGGCATCTCCATCTTACCTCCGGCCAGGGCAGACCCTTCCGACTTTCCCCAAGAGAACAGGCTTGGCTGAACCTGTTGGGAGAGGCTGCCTGGCCTATGGCCCTCATCTAATGTGATGTCTTCTTTTGCAGGACACAGATAGCATCTCCCTCCCTGAAGAGTACTTTACCCCTGCTCCTTCCCCAGGCGAGCAGAGTTCAGGTGAAGCTTGTGGAGTGAGTGGGTGGATGGGTGGGTGGGTGGGTGGGTGGGTGGGTAGGTAACATCATGGGGTAGAAGCCATCTGCAGCCTAGAGAGTATGTCTTGGGAGTGGGTAATTGTGTCCTCTTCCTTGCAAGGGAGTGAGTGCGTCACTTAGACTGCTATAAATCAGCTCTGTTGGCAGCCCCCGCCCACCCACCCACCTCCCATCAGCCTCAGCTTGAATTCAAACACTGCTAAGGGGGCTGGAGAGATGGCTCAGCAGTTAGGAGCACTGGCTGTTCTTCCAGAGGACCCGGGTTCAATTCCCAGCACCCACATGGCCGCTCACAGCCGTCTATAACTCTAGTTCCAGGCGATCTGACACTTTCACACAGACATACATCCAGGCAAAACACTAAGGCACATAAGTTAAAAATAAATAAATCTTTAGAAAAAGAAAAAATAAAGCTCTGTGCAAATGGTGTCACCCCAAAACTCTATATGCTTTTATACAACCGTATATGTATTCTCTCTGCCTCCGTAGTCTTTATAATTAATAGTTAAGTTAGCAACTAAAATTAAGCAGTAGTTCACTTGACTTCAAGCCCATTTTAGAGTATAAATATTCAGTTACAGAATTAATGTTCGAATTACCATTTGAATGCAGAGCATTGCTTAGAGGAGGAGATTAGCCAAAATCCAGCCCAAAATGTCAGCAACAGGAAAGAAAAAAAGATCTTAGGATAAAAGATCTGTGGCTCACCCGCCTGACAAGAGACTGGCTTGCTGAGGGATGCATTAGGAACTTGTTTTGAAAGTGTCCATGAGGCTTCCCTAGACAGTGGCTCTGAGCCCTGGCTACCCTCAGCACAGCAGACCTGGAGCCCTGGGGACCTGGGGTGTGCACTGAACCCCACCTGCAACTGCACCCCCCTGAGGAGCTTCAGAGATTGTGACGTAATTAATCTGAGCTTTGGTGGGGCTGCAGGATAGCTTTCCCACAGAGGACCCCAAATGATTTTCACATATGGCTCAAATTGAACGCACTGAGTTAGGTGTTCTTAGGAACCTGAGTTAGGCCTGGACTGGGCTTTGGGGTACCTGGGAGACTCAGAAATTACAGACTGATTTTTATGTTTGGACTTTTTTCTGGGGGGTGGGGTTCAGCTTTTCTAAATACCCCATGCCCCAGGGCATAACTGCATAACGGCCTTGGCCTCCATTACATACCGCCTTACAATTCCTTCCCTGTCCATCACCACCCTCTTCTCTCCGGGCGGCTAGGCCAGTATTCCTCAGAGCTGTGCACAATCTTCTGGCTTGTAGGAAACTCCCAGCTTACAAATGGAGCAAGTGCATTCCTAGGTTTCAGACACCTGATTTACAAATGGATGACTTCAGTGCGAGTCATTTGTAAACCGAGAGTCCGCTCATGCCAGAGCGTTATGCATATCTCTGAAGCATCCAAACCTAGCCACCCGGAGGCGGGGAGGCTGCTAATAAATGAGGGCTATTTGCAATGAAGTGCAAGAAAGGATAATATTACAAACATGTAATATTTCAAATACATAGCGGCTCCAATAGACTGGTGAGCCGGATAGGAGGAGATCAGGCTCAATTCCCTGCACACAGTAGGTGCTCAGCAAACTCTATGTCTGAATAACTGAATGGGGAAATGCTGACTCCCTGTGCAGGGGAACCTGAAGGAATAGAGGGCAGGAACAAGGAGGGGCTGGGGGAGGGAGGGGAGGGGAGGGTCTGAGGAACGTGCCCCACATTGTGACCAGAGGCCTGAGGGCTCATTTCCCAGCAGGAAGCTTCTGTCCAGCTGCTTTAACCCTGGGCATTCAGAGCTCAGCTGGCATTGAGGGAATGGCTTTCAGGCACTGTGGCCACAGGAAAATGCCCTTGTCGTGCATGCCCAGTGCTCAGGGCTAAATGGCTGGAGCGGTCAGTGATTCAGAGCCCCTGAGCTGTGGGAGTGGGGGATGGGCCGTGGGTTGTTGCCACAGCTCCGTTCTCACCGTGGCAGGTAGCCTCGCCTGGCTGGATGGTGGCACCCCGCCCAGCGATGCCCTTCAGGTGAGCCTCCCCCGTGTCTGTCCTCCTCGGGCCTCTGCTCTGCGATGCTGAGGGTCAGAGTTCCCTTCTGGGTAGCTCCAGCAGGCGCAGCTGCACCTCGGCCTCCTCAGCTATGGAAGCAGGACTAGGGAGAGCAGCGAAGGTGGCCCTCCCCCCAAGTTCTTGGAAATGAACAGCCAACTTAAGTTTTAATATTAAAAAATTAAAGTTTAAATATGTTTCTCAAATTTAGATATGAGAAATAACGAAAGTCAAATGTGGAAGGAACTATCACTGAGAACTCCCCGAGGATGGACTATGTTCTAGGTGCTTCCTTCTGGTCATTTATTATTTTGTACACACACATACACATTCATATACACAGATGCACACTCACACATGCACACTCACACATGTATACTCATACACACATGTACACTCACACATGCACACTCAACTCATGCACACTCACATGCACACTCACATGCACATGCACACTAATGCACACACATGCACACTCACACATGCACACACATGCATACTCACACATGCGCACACACACTCTGCATGAACATGCGTGCATACCGTATGCATTTTTCTTTTTCATCCTTAGAGCCTACTGGACTTCATTGTCCTTTCCACTGAAGCATGTGACCTCCTTACAGGGAAATGTCTGTGATATCTCTAGTGACTTATTTAATTCTCTAACTTTTCCCACTAAAAGATTTCTTATACATGCAGAGCCCCTTAACCCCCACCCCAGGCTGGAGACCTGTTCATATAGTCCTCTTATGCCTCAGTTTCTCCATTGTAGAGAGCCATTGGGATGTTCTGAGGGTAACTGAAATGTCAGGCAGGCAGAGCCTTCCCTGGCCTGGCTCTGAATCTCTTCAGATGTTCCTTGACCACCCACCCAGTTCCCATAACTCCTCCCGCTGCCCATCGTGGTATCCCATCCTGATTGGACAGAACCGCAGAGAATGGGAGCCCCTCTTGGCTACATCATGGCTATTGAGGCAAGCCTGTCTCCTGTCTAACGCAATGCCCTAGCAAGGACGGCCTCAGCAGCACAGAGACCTCAGGGCTGGGTTTTGTGGGAGCTATAGGTTGGGCAGGGAATGGAAGCCGAGGTGAGGTGCGAGGTGTGTGGCTCCAGGCTGTGGATGAGCCTGGATCTTCCTTCCTCCATTCCCCGCCAGACTGACAGATCTTCCTCCCAGACAGATGGCTGACGACGCCCCCGAGGGGTTGGCGCCACACTCCCCAGAACTTCCCAGCCCCAGGAGGATCTTCCTGGATGCCAACATAAAAGAAAACTACTGTCCCTTAGTGCCGCACACCATGTATTGCCTGCCCCTGTGGCCAGGCATCAGCATGGTGCTGCTGACCAAGGTACGGAGCTACCAGCCCACCTGAGCACTCCTGGGCCTGCATAGCCTCTCGCCAGTTGCCCCGTCTCACTTGGCATCCACTCTTCCCGGCAGAGTCCCAGCACCCCACTGGCCCTGATCCTGTACCAACTGCTGGATGGCTTCTCCCTACTGGAGAAAAAGCTGAAGGAAGTTCAGGAGGCCGGAAGTGCCCTGCGGTCCCAGCCCTTTGTTGGAGACCTGCGCCAGAAAATGGACAAGTTTATCAAGAATCGAGTTGGGCAAGAGATTCAGGTAATGAGGTCACCAAGGTTGCATGCTCTAGCTTCGGAGGAGAGGCGGAGCTGACAGTGGGCCCAGGTCATCCCCGGTAGATGAGGGGCTCCTTCTGGTTCTTGTCCGTGTTCCCTCAGTCTGTGGCCGTAGTTGTCCTCATGAAAGGATAAAAACCAAATAGTTGTACTTGACAGTTTTTTAGAACCTTTTTGCAGGAATTCGGCAGGACTCAAATTGTAATTACAGTGCTGTAGACAGGAAACAGGCTTGCTTGGATAGTCATGACGTAGCCAAGAGTAGCCCACCCATAAGCCGCACACCCTTAAGCCAAAACTTGTGCATCACGGGGCACTCTCTCTGCTGGGCTCATGGAGAGTAGAGCTGGATGGAGACTGCGGCCAAGCACTGAGCAGTATGGGAAGTCAGTGACGAGGCCATCACAGGCACCAATCACAGTGCACCTCGGGGAGGGAGTTTGAGAGCAGAAGGGTTCACTGATAGAGTTGGGGGGCCCCTGCTGTAGCTGGCTCTGCCTGAGTGTGTTTGAGGAGCTGCTATTCATTGGAGCTAGAAGGTGTGTTAGTCTGAAAGGGGCGGAAGGATGAGGGGAGGCACAGCAAGTGACCGGAGCCCTGCCTGTCAGGATGTGGGATGGAGTCGCCCCTGGACCCCCCAGAGCAGACCTGTTACCCTTCTTCTTTACAGAGCGCCTGGCTGGAGTTTAAGACCAAGGCCTTTTCTAGAAGTGAACCAGGATCATCCTGGGAGTGAGTAGCTGTACTTGGGGTAGAGGGGAGTTGTTCAGAGAAAGTTGCTGCCAGTCTTCCCAGGTCCCGGGGGAGAGAAGCTTGAGGATTTAGCAATGGTAGAGGCAGTCCCCAGGGAGCTGTGAGTGGAACCACAGAAGGTCAGAGGGGACATGGACCTAACCTCGGGCGCGTAGGCGGGACTGTACTCAGATCCAGCATCAAGCAAGTGCCACCTAAGGAAGCCACCACTTATTAGCAGAATGATGTGGTACAAGAAGATGCTGTGTGGCAAGGGCAGCAGGGAATGCCAGGCAGCTGTCTCCCTGTGGGGTGGGGTATGTTGTCATGGGCTCTGTGTGTCTTTTCCTCTGTATCGCTGCCCAGGCTGCTCCAAATCTGTGGAAAGCTGAAGCGACAGCTGTGTACCATCTACCGACTTAGCTTCCTGGCCAATGCGCCCAGCAGGGGAGGACCGCACCTTCCCCAGCACCTGCAGGACCGAGCCCAGAAACTCATGAGGTAAGGGCTGCGGGTTACCTGAGGGAGCAGGAGGTGGGCCGGGCTGGCGCACAGCTGCCTAGCTGCCAGTTTTCCTCCCTCCCCAGGGAGCGACTTCTGGACTGGAAGGACTTCCTGTTGGTGAAGAGCCAAAGAAATGTCACCATGGTGTCATATCCTCTGCCTGGCTCAGCCAGAGGCTCGACATGTGTGTCCCGCCGTGGTGTCCCATGGAGTCGTCTATAGGAGTGGCCCATGGCTGCATTTCAGAATTCCTACTGCTCCATAGCCATCCTAGAAGTCTTCTAGGACCTTTATGTCCATGATTCAATCCATCCAATGGGGATCTTTTTCCAGGCATCCAGGATGCTTGCTATGAGAGCACCCTGCACATCCTCCATGGATGGTCACAGCGTTGTGATGAGGAGGGTCACCGAGAAGGCCCGCCACAGATACATATATCTCTGCGTCCAAGAGATACAGTCTGTGCATTGTAGAAACTAGTTTGTTTAATGCTGGTTTTCTGGGGGATGTTAGCACAGCTTCTCTTGTTTAAAATCTCCCATGTCTCTGGGCTCAGTCTCGTGGGACTTCGGTCCTAAGCAGATGAACAAGAAATCACGAGGCCTCTTAACCCATAAGCCACTGCCCTTCCATGGAGGTCTGTTCCCCTCTCATATATGACGCTTTCGATCTCTCAGGTGAAGAAGAACCAGATCATGATGAGGGTGGGCAGTCAGCCAAGCCCCCTCAGCAGCTCAGTGGCTCTGTTCACGCGCCAGCCCCGAGGCGGATATTTAAATTCACTCCTGAAATGACCAGCTGCGCCCGTGGCTTCCTTCCCGTAGAGTGCAGAACCACCTACATTAAACGTGAGGTAGCAAGGACCTTAAGTGGGGGTGAGTAGCTGAGGGAAGAGGAGGTCCCTAGGGCTTAGTGGAGGCAGAGGCTTGTGTAGACAAGCATCCTGGTCTTCCAAGTCACACCTCTGTACAGCCAGAACCTCATGAGCAGGGCAGAGGCACATCCCACTATCCCCACTGTCTCTGCCTTTTAAACTCCTTAACTCAGACCTTCACCTACCTGGCGGATTTCCCAGGCCTGGTCCACTTCATCTATGTGGACCGTACAACCGGGCAGATGGTGGCTCCTTCTCTCAGCCCCAGTGAAAAGATGTCTTCCGAGTTGGGCAAGGGGCCCCTTGCTGCCTTCGTCAAAGCCAAGGTAACTGTTCCTCTGGCCCTGGGTGCTCTTTGCTGCTTGTCAGGGTAGGATACACTGAGGCCTGACCCCCCCCCACTATGACCCAGGAGAAACAGGCACTAATCACTTCCTGAGTGGCTCTGAGTGGCAGTGTGACCCTGCCACGGCCTGTGTGCCTAGTTAACCGGCCACAAGCTCCTTATCCTCTAGACCTCGTGGGGCTCAGTGCATCCTGGCAGCCCCTCCTGGTATGCTTCGGTGTGCCTGGCATCCCCAGAGTGCTGGCGCCAGGTCAGAGCCCAGCATAAGTGAACACACAGCAAGGATCTGCTGAGTTGGAACTGGAAAGGACCTCGGGTCAAGCAGTTTGAGCATCAGAATCTGATTTCTTTAACTTTTGCCAGGCTGGGTACGGAGCCCAAGGACTCACGTACTGAGACTGTATCTGCCCCGAGCTGCTCCCGCACCCCAGCCGAGGGTAGCAGGGTGGTTTCCACCCAGGAAGCATCTTTCTCTGTTCTTCTAATTTAACGGCTCTTCTTCTTGACAGACTGGTAGTTTTTGAAGGAAAGACTCTGCCATTTCTAAAATGTTATATTTTTATTTTTGTCTATATAAAGTGTGTCATGATATACCTATATATAGCTAGAACCGAGCTGGAAAGCCTGCTCTGTTCCGGTTGGCTGCGTGGCCTTGACGTGGTTTAGTTACATTTCAGTTGCGTCTTAATTCAAATATCCGTTTACAGAGATGGTGCTGTTTACCACCTAGCATTAGTGTAAAGGGTACAGGTCGCTAAACATAGACGAACTCACAGAGCTGGGGCAGAGCGGGGCCCAAGCATGCTGCGCACTGCGTGGCCAGCTTCCTCGCCACATTCCCTCCACATCCTGCTCTAGCGCAGTGGGGACTACCCATTGCTCCTCCTCCTCCCCGTGCTGTGCTCTCTGCATGTGCAGGGCTGTGTGACAGATTCATATCGTGTCAGGTGCCTCTCTTCCTGCTGTTAACTCTTTACACACCTCACCTGTAGCAACCCTAGGACGCAGGCATAGGAGAATTCACACAAGCCATTCCCCACTGAGTGAACTTTTTAGATTGTCTCCAGATTGTCACCATTATGAATGATTTGTGAACACACCTGTGCATACACCTACATTTCCCCCATGGTGGCCCAGATGGGAGGGCTCTTCTTGAATTTAACTCCATGTGTGGTCAGGTCACATGCTTGGAGCTTATAACTGATTCCTGTGTCTGTCTCGGATTTAATTACATAGTATACTGTGTCGAGTGCAAAGTAAAGATGGCATCCCTGCCACTGAGGTCATCTTCCAGCCCTGGCATGAAGCAGGCAAGCCTAGTAGAGGAGACCTATGCTCAAAGGCAGCAGAGGTGCCAACGCCTGCTTTAGGCAGAGCATTCCCAGGGCAGGGATGTCCCTCGGGGCCACTGTTCCCAGTCACCGTATAGTGAGCCTGCATTAGGGCCTGACCCCTAGGCAGGTGATGCCACAGCTGATGCCACAGCTCAGGGTTCACAACACAGTCAGGCGCTTCCCAGGGCCTCTAGCGCAGAACCGGTTCCATTTCCTCCCAGCCCTGCAGGCCTGGGCAGTTGGGTTTATTCACGGTCTCCTTGACTGTTTTCTGGTCCCAACGAGCGGTTTACTAATCTGTGGGTTGTGTGTAATAAAGTTACATGAAGCACTTCCTCTTGTCTCTTATTCCCATGGCAACTGGAGGGGGAGCCTTCTCAACTTCCACCCTGTAAGGTTCGTTCCTACAACTCTGACCCAGACAGCATCCTGCCCCTGAGAAGCCCCAGGCTCTGAGGATCTCCACGACTCTGTGCTGCGCTTTTCCTTACGGAGGTCGTGGCCCTGAGAGTGGTACTAAGCAATGTCCCCTTCCCCAGGTCTGGGCTCTGGTCCGACTGGCGCGCAGGTACCTGCAGAAGGGCTGCACCACACTGCTGTTCCAGGAAGGGGACTTCCGCTGCTCCTACTTCCTGTGGTTCGAGAATGACATGGTGGGTGTGCCCAGTCTCTGGGCAGGACGGTCCTGAGAGCTGTCCACTGCTCTAAACCCTTGGATACCTTTCTTCTGGGCTGTTCAATCTGTCTGTCTCATCTCCTCTTGTCCCTGGTGAAGCCGCAGGTAAGCACGTGACCAGGGTGTAGGACTGTCCAGGTAGATGTGAGCCAACGGGAGGCCCTCTCTATCCTGAGGAGAAGCCATTGCACCCTCACCCAGCTACTATCTCTAGCCACAGGGCGACATCAGTACTGTCACTTGTAAACAAGAGAAAGCTACACCATGACCCCCACTCTCTGGGAGGACCCGGGTTCAAAGCAGTTAGCCAGCCTGTCCGAGGCTTGCCTCCCACAGGGCTCAGGTCCCTCCCTGTCCTGTGTAGTACTGTAGACCTCACCCCACCACAGTACCATTTGAACCCACCATTTCTCCCTTCCCCGCCCCCTTTCTTTTCCTCATCTCCTTAACACCTCCCACTCACTCACGCTGATGTCTAAGAATCCCTCCTCCCTCCCTCAGGGTCTCTTGTCCCTCCTGTTCCTGGACGCTTCCTGGCTCCTGCTCTGTTCTCTCCACTTGCTGAGAGTGTGTGTGTGACAATTCAGCCTTACTATAGTGCGATGTGATGTCTTCATCTGTCCCTCACAACCTAGGGGAATGGTTGGGGTGGGTTCTGCTGTCCCATTTTACAGATGGGGACACGCTGCTGACTTGGAAATGAGCATCATGGCTGGGTCCACAAAACCCAAATGATGTCACTAGAAACCGAGGTTCGATGTCCTGATCCTCAAGCTCCTAGGCTTCCTAAGTGCCCCAGGGTGCTGGAGCTTCTAAGGACAAGGATTTGGTGACTAGAGTGGCCCCATGGGGCAGTGGAGTGTAGCCCAGCCGTGGGAGGCCAAGTTTTGACCACTGTCTGTGACACTCAAGCCACACAAGGGTCCCTGCACACTGCTGAGCCGTCTCCTCACAGGGCAGGCCTCGTGGTGCCACCTGAGCCTCTGGTGAGAGGCTCTGTGGGCACTGTCATCGTGCCCGGCACAGTACATATGCTTAGCTGATCCTCCTCTCCCCTACCTTACCCTGCCCCGATAATTCCCGTTTCTTCCAAAGCAGAGACTGAGGGTCTTTTGAGAATCCTTTGTTTCTTAAGACACACACGCACGTGCACGCGCACACACACACACACACACACACACACACACACACACACTCTTCTTGGGCCTTTGTGAGCTCCTTACTAACGCAGCCCCACCTGTTGGTAGCAAAAGCTGCAAAGTATGGTCAGAGCTGATCATTGGACCTCATTCCAATGTGTAAGGTGGCATTGGCGGGCTCTCCTTCCCAGGCAAGGAAATAAGGCAAAAAGCCAGCCCTGCAATGGCTCCCACACACCCCCCACACACACTCTTCCCTCCCTCTCGTTCTATGACTGTCTTCCCCCTCCCACAGGGATACAAACTACAGATGATCGAGGTGCCTGTCCTCTCCGATGACTCGGTCCCCATTGGCGTGCTGGGAGGTGACTACTACAGGTGACACTGACTGGCCCTGGAGCCACATGTGCCCCAGGTGTTGGTGGCAAGGTCTCACGTTCCCATGAGCAATAGCCTTTCCAAGAGTGAGCGGCTAGCTGCCTGGATAGGCTAGAAACCTCGTGGGAATCCCACGTGAAGAGAGGAAACGTCCAGAAGCACACCCAAGTCCCTGCTCCTGCTGCTGACACAGCCTTGGCTACGAGGGGAAACTTCAGTAGGACGGGGACACGCACGCATGCAGGCGTACACACACTCAAACACACCTGTTAGCCAGAACACTGTTCAAAGATAACCCCAAGAGAGGGACACAGTCACAGATACAGTCCTGGTGTTGAGCTGGAGCTCAGGGGCAATAGGCAGTGTCACACACTGGGCCATTCTGTGAGAACTGTGGGGTGGGCATTCTGAGGCTTCTGTGGCCAGGAAGCCCCCTGGCCTGGCCTGAGTCCTGCCCTGTCTCTTACAGGAAGCTTCTGCGCTACTACAGCAAGAGCCGCCCCTCAGAGCCCGTCAGGTGCTATGAAATGCTCACACTGCACCTATCTGTCGTCCCCACTGACCTCCTGGTGCAGCAGGCCAGCCAGCTGGCCCGGCGCCTGGGAGAGGCCTCCCGGGTGACCCTGCCCTAGGCCATCTTGCTTGCAGGCATTCCCCACAGCTAGGCTTCTCCCAGTGCCCTCTCTCACACCCGGCTGTTGACTCCTCCATACAGGCTAAGGAGCAAGCCTTCTCTGAAGGGGAGGGGATGCCATGTTTCTGTTACCCCCAGAACTGTGTGGTCAGAGATGGCAGCAGCACCTCTCCTCTGGGTGTCCAGGAGAGCAGAAGTGTGAAGTCGCCCGCTTCCTGCCACTCTGAGTAGGGCAGCTGTTTCCTACTCACCGTTCCACCTTGGCTCCTGCCCCCTTGCGACTGAGTGAATCCTGTTTCCTCACATCTGAACTGACAACGCCTACCTCTCGGTGGTCAGGAGGATTGCTGAATGTGCTTGGGTGCTCAATAAATGTTGGTTCTCGTCATTATCCAAGCCTGTTCCTGGCTTTTCCTGTGGCACTGAGAATCCCTTGCCTCCTTATTACCATGATTTGGAAAGGTTGGGGAAAAAAATACCCTGTGTGTGCGTGTATGTACGCATGCGTGTGCATATATCTGCCTATCACCCACCACTGTTTAGGATGCCCATTTTATTGGAGGGAGGGGCGTTGCACATGTGTGCCTGAGACCAGAGGTCGGCTATGGGAGTTCTCCAGATGCCTTGTGTTTTTGAGATAGTCTTTCACTTGGTCTAAAGCTAAGCTGGGCTGACTGACCAGCAAGTCCCAGAGACCCACCAGGCTCCCTCCCCTGACTCCTAGCACTGGGATGCATGAAAGCCACCACTCATGGGGTTTTTTGTTTTTTTGTTTTTTAATGTTGTCATGACTGTGTGGTAAGCACTTGACTAACTGAGCTATCTCCTCAATCCCTAGGATACCCACTTTAAAAATATAAAAGCTTTCTCTTAAGTCTTAGAAGCCACACAGTATGAGGTATCTAGTTTAACCCCATACCCCTGGCTTTTCTATACTATCATCCCTGGGTATCTGTGGAGTATATTCCAGAGACCCCTGGGGATACCAAAATCTTCAGATGCTCAAGTCCCTTAAATAAATTTGTAGCATTCACTTAGAGCCCTTAATTCTCTTCTACTTTAATCTCTGTATGTCTTATACCACAAACTGTTCATATGCCATATAACTCATTATTCTGCCTGCTGATGAACAAAGACAAAACAGCAGATGCAACTGTTTATTAAATGTATCTACTTCTAATTGATTACATGGGTGTGGAGGTAGAGGCTTTGGCTCGGGTTTTAGGAGAGATTCTCGGACAGTGTAAACCTTCCTCGTGTGCGGAGCGATGCCCTTGCTGAGGGCTGAGGGATTCCCAGAGGCCCTCTTCCTCAGCCATCTTCGGCATGGCATCTGAGTTTGCGTCCTTTCTGACACAGGTTCCTGTTACCATCAAGGGGTCTTGATCCAGTTCATTTTCTCTGGCAGTTCCAGGCTTAAAAGAGAGGGAGAAAAATCTTGAGAGCCAGAGAAATAAATTCTCAAACGCAGCAAGCAGCAGCAGACAGAACCATTGGAGATAGGCTTTTATTAGGGGGTGAAGAAATACACCCCAGCAAGGTACACACAGAGAAAAGACCCTCTGCACAGCAAAGTGGATACTCTGGAACCCAAAGGGCTGGGGCTTTTAAGAGTGTTTGGGGGGGGCTTCCTCTGCCAATTTAGGGGTTAGGGTTGAACAAATATAGGACAGGGAGGCTGAGAGGTCCACAGCTTTGGGGTAAGCAAGGCCTGCGCTGGCCTTGAACTTGTCATCTGGTCCCTAGGCAGACAAGCCCAGTTGTTAGCATTTCCTGTAGGCCTCTCCCAACAGTTACCTAGCAAGGGCCAGGTATGAGCCAGGAGCCAGGTATATAAGAACAGTTTGGGCAGCAGCAGTGACTGCTGTTGCTCCTCCTCCTCCTCTTCCTCCTCTTCCTCCTTCTCTTTCCTCCTCCTCTTCCTCTTCCTCCTCCTCTTCCTCCTCTTTCCTCCTCCTCCTCTTCCTCCTTCTCTTTCCTCCTCCTCCTCCTTCTTTTCTCCTTCTTCTTCCTCTCTCCCTCTCCCCATTCCTGTTCCCCTCTCCTTGTCTTCCTCCCCCTTTCTTCCCCCTCCCTCCCTCCCTCCCTCCTTCCTCCCCTCTCTCTCCCTCTCCTACCCCACATCCCTCTCCATGTATTCTTGCTGGCCTCTGCCCGTCTTTCTCCTCTCTCTTTCTGTCCTTCTCTGTCCCATTTCTTTCTCTGCCTCTACTCCCTTCCCCAGACCCCCTTCCCAGGTCTCAAATAAACTTTGTTTTATACTAGGCCTGTACTATGGCTGATACCTCAGAGGAACACCCCCTCTGCTGCAGCATACCGAGTTTTATAAAAGTACTACTAGCTGAGAAAAACCTTCTCAGGCTTTTGTCCCAGGTTAGGAGGGTAAGGAGGAAGCCAGCCTTTTGGAAGCTTACCAACTTTATGATGTAGCTATGATCTAGCTCCTCCCCCTATCTGTCTTTCTCTTGTCCAAACTGCCACACAAGGCTGCCCCATTCAGATTGCAGCTCTCCACTTCTGGTGCCTTTCTCCTGCAGAGGAGTGACTTCTGAGGAGTACACAGGTCCTCTGTTCAAGATAGGGCACAGGGATCGTATGGAAGCACACTAGTTGAGGTAATTTACAGGTGTGAGCCTAAATCCTTGAGAATCTTTGGGAAATTGGAAAGGTACCTAAACTGTCCAGACCCCTCCTCCCAGACTAGCCTCAGTGGAGTGTGTGCAGGAGAGAACACACAGCTCTTGGGGACATAGGTGGCCTTTTCTGATGTTCAAAGGCACTGGTATGGTTGTACTGAAAGATGGCTGTGGAGGCTCCCGCAACACGGAGCAGTGGTCACCTTGCAAGGTCCCCCACTCTACCAGGCAAGCAGGAGTAAAGTCTGACTTGACTTTGCCCTTCCCACAGAGTAGGATCTCGGCCCATCCCCCAGGCTTCTGCCCTTTGGGAAAACGGAGGCAAGAGGAAGGCGGGGCCTCTGCGTTGGCTCCTCCCCTCCCGCACCTCCTACTCCTCCAGCCCCCCACTGGGTCCGGGAGAACCTAGCTAAATTGTTCTCTTTCGGGTCCCTGCTCGCTTGAGTCCTGGAGGCGACACAGGCTCGGCCAATTCTTAGCCTATTCGCCCCCTTCCCTAGAGCCGCAGAAGCTCAGCCCCTGGGAAATCCTGGCCCAAGGCCAAGGCGTACACGGGACTTGTAACTCCGGGCCCCTCCCCTTGCTAGGGCCGCTGGAAAGCTGACTGCAAGCAATAGCTGGGGGCAGAAATGGCTGCCAGCGGCCGAGGTCTCATCAGGGCCTTGCACTCCTCTCCCTGCCCTGCTTGGAAACGAGCTCAGTCGGGAGCCAACGGGCGCCTGAAGCCCGAGTACGATGCCGTGGTGATAGGAGCAGGTAAAACCAAAAAGGACTGAGCCAGAGCTCTGGGAGGGACCGCAGCGTCCTGCCCGCGGGCCCTTGACAAGGGGCCTCCAAGGAGCCTCGCTCTGCCTCTCCTGTGGGCAGGACCTGGCCGGGAATTCCAGTGAGCAGGGCCTGTGATGGAAGTCCTCCCTGGTCTGGGAGTCAGGATTCCTTGGTTCTGATCCCACCCTGGTGTACTGTGTGGTCTAGAACGGCTCTTGCCTTCTGGGTTTAAACCTTTCTATCTAGAAAGACAAGGAGTGACTAAGTAAACGCAGGAGTTTCCCTGTGTCTCCTGCAAAATGAGTGAGTTCCTTCCAGGACCATATGCAGGAAGCAAAGACCCCGGGACTGTAGACCATGAGATCCCACTCTGAGCCCTGAGTTCTGGTAAGCATCTCACTTCTGAGATCATCCTTTGGGAAAGGAAGCCAGAGTTGTTTCATAAAGAGGAAGGGTGGTTGAGGGGTTCCAGACACCCTAATGCCCATCCACAACCGGTGTCATCTCCCACGGCTTCCCCAGACACAGATACCTGCTATAGTGGTGGTCCTGCAACATCTTGCTGACTCTCAGGCTCAGGTAATAGACTGAGGCATAGCCTAGGGCCAGGCCGAACTCCACACCAGGGCCTTCCGGTTCACACTTTTGGGGCCTGAAGGCTTTTATTCCCAGCTGGGCTTTTTACATAGATGATAGCAGGTTCACATTTTTGTGAGACGCATCACACAGCTTTAAATAAGTGCTGGCCTGGTTTGGCTTCTTCTTGTATCTCCTGAGAGACACCCTCTCCAATTTGTGCACACATGAATGTTTATTATGTACAGACTTGTTTTTATTATCGATACTAAAATAAAGATATGACTCACACAGTTTTTACAAATCAAATAGACACAGCTCTTGATTTAAATGCCAAGGTTTGGTTTTTTTTTCCATTGAAAACACATCCACCCAACACTCCACTGTGTGAAAAAGGATGACAGAAGGGCCCAAGTTCATCAAGCTCCATCAAAGGGCTGTCCCCTGCGGAGTGGGCATCCCCCTGAGACCTGGGGATTAGCAGGTCCTGCAGCAGAAAAGGACAGATCACCGGAAGCCACAGGAGAGTCAGTCAGGACTTGGGGACTGGGCTTTTGGGGGTTTGTTCTTTGTCACTTGAAGTCTCTTTGTCATTCATTCATGGCTGGACTGAGACCAGTTGCCAAGGAAACTACTAGTTTTCCAAGATTGATGAGCCGCCAATGAGAAGCCAGACAGCCACCATGTTTGTTACAACCTTGCATTGGGCAGAGTGCTTCTCTGGACACTGCTAAGTCTCCTCCCTCAACACCACAAGGTTCCACATTCTATATGAAGGATATATATTACATGCATATTGCTCTCTGCCTTACATATGAAAAACTTCAAGGCAGTCACTCATTGTTAGGTGTCTCTCTGAGGGTCAAGCCAGGTGAAGCCTGGGCTGCCTGCCTTGAATTTATGTGTATATTCAGAGAACGGCTTCTCCAACCGCAGGTTCACACCAACCACAGATCTAACAGCATTCTTTTTAACTTTCTTATGGAAAATTTCTAACATTTTAAAAATAAAACCACATAGCGTTTCCCAACCTGTGGGTTGTGACTCCTTTGAGGGTCAGACGACCCTTTCACAGGGGTCACATATCAGCTATCCTGCATATCAGATATTTACGTTATGATTCATAGCAGCAAAATTACAGTTATGAAGCAGCAACCAAAAATAATTTTATGGTTGGTCACCACAACATGAGGAACTCTATTAAGGAGTCACAGCATTAGGAAGGCTGAAAGCCACCGTATGACATAGGTCATCATATAAACTTACCACAGGATGGGTCACTGCAAGGGCTTGGAGCTTCGGTCCTGAGAAACATTTGTTAGTCAGGCATATGCTAGGTCACGGTGTAAAGTACATTTATTCTTGTGAATAGTGAGCAAAGGGCTTGAAAAATCCAGTTTCAGAGACTTCATTAATGGCTGAGAAGTTGGCTCAGTAACCTCTAAAACTCTGTCTCCATGTGGGAAATTTAAAACAAAAGCAACTCAGCCATGAATAAATTCATCACAGGGGTCATGACTGCTCCCCTGCTGGTGGACATTTGTCAGACAAGAATTGAGCATTTGATTTGAGCCCACACTGGGTCCAGGTGAGAGCTGAGAGATCACAGCCATCTATTGGCATCTAAAAGATAGGAATGGCATCTGTCACCAACAAGAAAAATGACCAGGGGCCCCAAAGCTGGCTGACACCCTCATGGTCTATTCTCTGCCTGTGAATGATTCTCCACCAACAGCTGACCTGTCTCCATGGACAGGGCCCAGTCTGAGGCCTGTGCACTCAGTATAGTTCTGATGCCACTTGCACGGAAATCACTGGGAAATTGTAAGAGATTGGGTTCCAGCACAACACTTGCCACCTGCGGGACGGAGCCAGCTTTGCTCTGGTGCACACCTTGAAGCCCTATGAGTTACTCGACACATTTTTTTTAAAATTCTGAACTATTCCATGTGTCCTTGTTGGAGCCCTGGGGACTAACAGAGACACTATTGTGCCTGGTTCGAGCCACCTTGGGTCAAACAAGTATGTGTGACAGCAGCTGTCTCCCATGAATGGCTCTCAGCCCCTGCCCACACATACCTTCAAAGCCTTCCCAGTCATGTAGACCCAGACCATGACACTTGCATGCCAGCCCTCTCTGAGATCAGAAGTCCAGTAACTTCTCCCTGACCTTGAAGCAAGGGACAGAGCTTCTTCCAAGCCAAGGCCCACAGACCCAGAGTGAGCTTCCTGAGTCCCACCCCCCCAAGATGCTGAATCCAAATGTAGGACAGAGGAGAGGATATCTGGGGCCTGGGGATAGAAATGGGGACTCAACGCTTAAAGAACGTGTATTTAGTAACACTTTCCTCTCTTGTCTCATTGCAGGGCACAATGGGCTGGTGGCTGTGAGTATCTCTTTGGTCTTACTTTGCTAGTGGCTCCCAGCAGCAAAGGGAAGGATATGAAAAGGCAAGCCAGACAGAGGCCACAGGGACAAAGGGAAGGGCAGTCTGTCCATGCAGCTAGTGCTGATCCAGAGCCAGTGAGAGGGGACATGTCATGGACTGTTTCCTTGTCCTTTCCCCAAGCCATGTGGTCCCCATGACCTGTGGGAGGATCTGAGACTTATCAAATGTCACTCACTGGCATAGAGGAACAAGTTGGAGCTTGGGGTGGGAATGGTCCCTCACACCGAGGAAGAAAGTGTTGGAAAGAACCTAATATAGAGTCTAATAAAGAAGGCTTTGCTCGAGATTAGATACAGTCAGCAAATGAAGAATCTCAAAGCTTTTCTGGAGTAGAGGGGGAGCATTCGGGTAGAGGGGGAGTGCTCCGGGATGCTGGAGATGGTCAGGATGCCCTTTGTGCACAGACACCACTGTGCATGCAGTGGCCCTACTCAGTGCGTGCCTCATTCCCGTGGTCTCAGAGCAACCTGCTCCACAGATGTCATTCCGCAAAGTAGTTTCCATCTCTTAAAGGAGCAGCGTGGCTTCCCTCTGTGTGCCGGGCCACCTGCAAAAGGTGACTTAGGAATTTCATGTGTCTTTATCGCCACATGGATATCAGTGTTACAAAGACATGTGTGTGCATGTCTGCACATATGTGCATACACGCACACACATACACAACACACTTTCTATCTCTCTCTCTCTGCAGGGCTGTAGGCCTAGACTAGCTTAATTTAATTTCCCACTAGGTACCAGAGAAACCCTCTATCAGTCATTTCCCTCAAATAAAGTTTTGCTAAAGCCACAGCGTCCCTTTATTGCATAGGCCACAGGTGTCAAGGCCTACTCAATAAAGCATATTTTAAGTACTCACTAGAGAGCAGCTAAGGCAGCAGTTCTCAACTTGTGGGTGATGACCCTTTTGGGGGGTCGAATCTCAGATATCGTGCATATCAGATATTTACATTACGATTCATAACAGTAGCAGAATTACAGTTAGGAAGTAGCAATGAAATAATTTTATGGTTTGGGGTCACCAAAACATGAGGAATTGTATTAAAGGGCAGCAGCATTAGGAAGGTTGAGAACCACTGAGCTAAGAGAACCCTCTGGAGCTGCAGAAGTTGGAACCGCAATCATTAACCCTGCCTTTAAATGTGAGGGAACTGGGGCATGTGGATCAGCAGGAACAAGATGAGGATGAGAAACTGGACCTGAGACCCTGGCCTGCTGTCCTCAGCCCCACCATACTGCCTTCGACATGCTCCAGGGGAAGAACAGGGCTTGCTCCAGCCTGGGAGGAAGGAGAGGGACACCCAGGGCAGAGTAGACACGATGCAATATGTGTCCCCGGGGCCTCCCCTAAAGGAAGGAAAGTCATCTTCAGCTGGGAAGTTGAGGGGCAGATGCAGACACACCAGGTCTGAGAGGACATTTAGACATCATAACCAAGGGTTTGGTGCAGGCTCTGCAGTGAGGCTCCTTGGTCAACCCCAAGGGATCAAGAAAGGACCCTGTGTCCTCCCAGGCAGCCTACCTCCAGAGACTGGGGGTGAACACCGTGGTCTTCGAGAGGCGCCATGTGATTGGGGGTGCAGCGGTCACTGAGGAGATCATTCCTGGTAAGCCCTGAGAAGGGAGGGGGAGGCAGGGGTGATTGGGGGTGACTGGTTCTTCTGATTTGGTTCCAGGATTCAAGTTCTCCCGAGCGTCCTATCTCCTGAGCCTACTGAGGCCACAGATTTACACAGACCTGGAGTTGAAGGTAGATTGCCTGTCTTGGTCTGGTGCTTGGTAGAGGGTGGTGGTGATTCCTTCTTCCTGGCCGGGAAGGGAGGCATCATATCCCATGACCTGAACAGCTTCCGGCCTGAGGTCGTTCTTCTCCAGGCTCTCTAACCCACACATGTTCCTCGGCATGCCATAGCTTGATTTTTGTCTCAGCCACCCTGTGCTTTAAGATCTGGCAAATCTCAAATAAGAAACAGGCCCCTTGAAAAATGAGGTGGTGTTGTTGTTGTTGTTATTGTTGTTGCTTTTACCATCAGACTTGCAGTCTGCACGCCAGCACCTGGCTGCCCTGCTGATGCCCGGGCAGGGCCTTCTGACTCCTCTCTAGCTCCCTTTGCCTCCTGGTATCTTATCTGGTCTTCATAAAGCACCCGCATGCAGCCTTGGGCACCCGCGTTTACAAAGCTGCCCTTGTTAAACTTTGGCATTTCCTACCATTCTCGATAGCATGAGCAGGAAGCAGGGTCGCTGTGGGTAGAGTCCCCTTTGCACATTCGTGGTCTCAAAGATACAAGAATCTTAAAACAGACAAAGAAAGAAACTCCGAGACCATACACTCAAGTCAGAGGGAGAGGGCCCTGAAGATGAAGGTACCAGGAGAAAGAGCTAGTGAGGGATAGACAGTCATATTTTTAATAACGTGCAAAGTAAAAAAGTATGTTATGAGACAGAACGTAGGCACACCAGAGAAGAAAAGAATCTGATACCCATGGCCCTATCCTTGGGATTTTTCCCTTCCCAAGGTGCCATGGGCCATGCTGCACCTTTTAAGGCTGAGCCAAGAGGGAATATTGGACCTTAGTGTTTGGGATCAGACTTACATTCTACTAAGAGTTAGCTGATCTCCGTGGCCGGACCTTGGGATGTGCCTCAAACAGGGAGGAGTACTAAGTATCGCCTCAGTTTCCCTTTTACTTGTGTGACTAGGAAGGAAAAGCATTTATTACCACTAATTTATCCTGTAATTCTGTTGACATTGGGCCAGGAAGGACCAAAAGTATTTACTGTCATCGCTTACCCCTTAGTTCCAACGGGCCTGCTGTGAGAGTCTGAGACCTTTAGGGGTACCTACCACTTGGGGGTGTAACAATATACTTGCATACTTTTTTTTTTGGTCTTATGAGACAGGGTTTCTCTGTGTAGCCCTGGCTGTCCTGGAACTCACTCTTTAGACCAGGCTGTCCTTAAACTCACAGAGATCCACCTGTCTCTGCCTCTTGAGTGCTGGGACTAAAGGTGTTCTCTACCACACCCACTTTAGCATACTTCTTCTTAGGGACGTGACTGCACGTCCCTTTCTTATCGCAGTCTGTTGTCCTTACCTTTGCTTGGCCTCATTAACTTGTAAAACAGGGTTTTCTCTTTCATGTGTGTGGAGATCTTGGCTAAAAAGAGACTCCCCTCCTTCACCTGACTCAGACTTTCGTAGAGGGCTTCCTGAGTCACTTGTCTCAGAGGACTGGAGCCACTTCTGGGTTCTGGGCCCTCTGGGGGCCTCCTTTCCCTGCCTCTTCTCTCATGTCTGCTCAACTCTGTCCACCGCTGGTCTGCCTCTTCCTTCGAGCAGACACAGCCTCATAAACTCAACTGCCTCAGTCCTAAGGCCAACTTGGCTGTCTCCCATCTTGGATAAAAAGAACCGTGGAGCATCCTGTACTGCATAAGTCCTGCAGGAAATGATGAAGACGCTCCAATACAGTGGTTCTCAACCTGTGGGTCCAGACCCCTTTGTCAAACCTCTATCTCCAAAAACATTTATATTGCAATTCATAACAGTAGCAAAATTGCAGTGATGAAGTAGCAACAAAATGATTTTATGGGTTTAGGTCATCACAACATGAGGAGCTGTGTTAAAGGGTTGCTTGGGAAGGATGAGGACTACTGTTGTAGAATCAAGTCTATGAACCAGGGGATAACAGAAACCCAAATGAAGAAATTATTATTGAGAAACAGAGAGAGAGAGAGAGAGAGAGAGAGAGAGAGAGAGAGAGAGAGAGAGAGAGAGAGAGAGAGAATGAGAATGAGAATGGAGGAGATGGAGGAGATCTAATATCAGAACCGGATAGAACTTAACCAAAGCCTGGGGTTAGGTCTAGGGTCTTCAGTCTGTATCATGCTACAGCTGAAGGAATTTGTATTAATAGAGTTCCAGTTTATGGTGGCAGATCTGGGGAGGGGCAGAGGAGCCTCAGCCTTCTCTCCCATCCCTGGGGGATCTTCTGGGCCTCTTCCATCCACACTCCTCCCACTCCTGCTTTGCGGAGGAAATCTGCCCAGGGTGAGGCCCCTCAACCCTCGTGGTTGGTGGGAATGACCTGGGAACTGGTGGGGAAGTGGGGATTGCCAAAGTCCTTGCTCAGAAGCCCGTTTTCATAGCTGCGGGACCCAGCGCGGCCTTTCACCGCATTCCCTCGGGGCTGAGATGCAGCTGGTCCTCCCTGTCCCTCTCCACCTGGGACTGCTGTGCTTGCTGAGAATCGGGGTGAGCAGAGGGAAGCTCTGCTTCTGTTTCTGTAATTCAAGGCTAACTGTGTACCCTGAACAAACTCCTGAACATTTTGGGTCGGTTTAACATTCTCTTCCTCTCCCTTCTCATGACTGAAAAGTCAGGAATGACAAAGGTACCATTTAGAAGTCCTAGAATCAGTTAAAAAACATCACCCATGTTCGGTTGTTACATTTGAAATAACTCAGCTTTCTCCGGGCTGCTTATCAACTGGTTTGTTCATTCCATGTTCCCTGAGTGCCTGCTTTGCACAAAGGCCCAGAATAACCCTGGGGACAAGGACCGTGGGCAATCTGAGACACAGCAAGGGAATGTTAGGTGAAGGCAGGTGACAGAAAGAACAAAAACCGAAAGACAGTGTGATAGGAAGAAGTGAAGTTCCATGCTCCCCTGGTGACGGGAACTCCTTGAAGGGATGACACGTGAGCTGATGTGATCTAGCCACATGTACATCTGAGAGAGAAAGCACTCTGGTCAGAGGAAAACGGAAGTAGGCAGGCCAAAGCAAGTACGAGCAGACCCCCTGTGGCCAGAGCATCCCACCTCAGAGGGTGCGGGGAATAGGGAGAAGCCAGAAGAGGTGTTCAGCCGGAAGCAGAAGTTTATAGAGGATTAGGCCCCTGGCCTTGTTGGAGATGGCATGGAAGGCCAGATACCAGAGGCACCTGCTCAGTGGACCACAAGATGGCAGTCTGTGACGAGGGCACAGGGCTGGAGAGGCGTGTACACTCTCTACAGAGCTGATTGAGCAGTATAAGAAATGTCAATGGTGAGGCAAAGGGAGGAGCTGAGGATAGCCCCTGCCATTATTAGGAGGAACTCAGGCAGGGGCTGAGAGCTATCTCCACACTTCAGTTAAGAGCACTTCCTGCTCTTGTAGAGATATTGGCTTGAAGTCCCAGGACCCACATGACTGACTGAACACCTCGATCTGTAACTCTGCTTCCAGAGCTTCTGATGCGGTGATCTCCTGACATCCATAGGTACCTGGCACAGAATGTACCACACGCATGCACCACACACATGCATACACATGGAGAGGCACATACACATACATGCACTCACACATCACACACACACACCCCACACACATGCATACACACATAGTGACACATACATATGCATACACACACTCATTCATGCACATACACACATTATACACACACCACACACATGCACATACACACATACACATGCATGCACACACACATTATACACATTATATACACATTCCACATACCATACACATGCATGCACACACACATACACATGCATGCACACATACATTACACACATTATATACACACACACCACACACACAGAGGCAAAATACCTCTATACATAAAATTAAATTTAAAAAAGAGGGCCCAAGGTAGAAGTTTCTCCAACCTGTAATAAAGATGTCTCAACTCTAATGTTTAAAAAAAGGCCCAAAGTTGCCCAGGCCAGTCCCTACCCACATTTGGAGTCTGCTCTGTAACTCCTGTGCTGGTGTGTGCCGGAGCGTCTCTGGTTTGGGCGGCTCCTGGAATGCTGGTAAGGTCATCTCCCCGCGTGCTTTCCTAGCACACGAAGTGGATGTGCTGTGCCATGTGAGGGATACAGTGGCGGCAAAGCAGACGACGCCCCACCTCTAAGAGATGGAGACAAAATGTACATATGATTAACCATGTGGTGGCAGGGCTGTGTCGTTCTTCGGATGAAGAGCAGAGCATGCCAGTGTGGCCGGGTGGGGATTGCTGATCCTCATCTGAGCAGAGCCATACATTGAGGGGGCCGGCCCCGGATCCGGACAAAGAAATCTCCAGAGAGTGGCCACAGTCCGTCCAACTGAGGTCAGCTCAGGCTCTGTTGTGTCGCTGGCCCTTTGGAGAAGCCGATATGCTGGGAGGAAGCTCGAGAGGATCAAAGCCAACTTTAGATGCATAAAGGAGACGACCACTTAAAGTGACAGTAGTAAAATAGACTGCCATGCAAATAATACAAAAATTCCATGACTGATTTATCCACCTTGTAGATGTGGATTTTCACATATCCATTGCTTTAGTGCTTAGTTCACTTACAGCCTTCTGAAGTGATGGGAGGCAGCTAGAGATGAGGGTCTCAGGGCCTGGGAATCACAGAGGTGTGGTTGTGATATACAGATTGCCTTCTAAAGTGACATGGGTACAAATTATTCAACTCTTTGAACTTATGTGGCTCTCTAGACTTGTATTATAGTAGTATCTGCAGGGAGAGTGCCCTTTCTGATGAAGTAAATATAGGGTGGACAGGTGTGGACGTGTTACAATATGGTGTGCTTAGTGTGGTATTGTAAGTCTTGGATTTATTGGTCTATCCTGGGTCTCTGGACAAGAGGGTTATTTATAACCTCTGTTAAAAAGTTGGGAACCAGGTCTGCACACCTGGGGACCAACCACAAACATACCTAACTGGTTCCACAAACAGAACCGGAGAAAGGTCAGGAGCAGAAACACGGATCCCTAAAATGTCTGTGCTTCATGTGTTCTGCAGAAACATGGGCTGAAACTTCATCTGAGAGACCCCTACTCCTTCACACCCATGCTGGAAGAGGGTACACTGAGCAAGCCACCCAGGTCCCTTCTGCTGGGCACAGACATGGCTGAAAACCAGAAGCAAATCTCTCAGTTCTCACAGGCGGATGCTCAGGTAAGGAAGGTGAGCGGGGCTGACATCTTCCCTCAGCAGCCCCGAGCAGGCCCTCGAGATGAAGTGGGAGGTCAAGGCTGTAGCCGAGCAGGCTGCTTTCCCTGGACAGTTCGGCCCATGCTAGCCTTTGACCTTAGGCACTCTGGCCAGGACTGGTAGACAGTGCTTAAGAGCCCCAGACTCTGGGACTCATGGAGCTGCTGGTGTTCATCCGAGGCTGCTGACCAGACGGTCTCTGCATGCGGAGCTTCATAACGGAATCCCCGGAATGCATTGTTACCCCTCTGCGTTTGCTCAGAACCCCACGTGTTACCCATCCCAAAGCCCATGAGAGACCACAAGAAGAACTTAGGACAGGAAAATGTTCTTTCAGTTTGACATCAATCCATGACAACCAAAGCAAGAAAGCGTCCGTGGTGGTGTGCAAATCTGCCTCCCAGAACACGCACCATATGGAGAATGCCCGCTGCTTCCTGCACATGAAGTGCAGAAACACGTTTGCTGGTTTTGTCCGGATGAGTCAACGGGTGATGTAATGGGCCTGGTATGGCGGGTTCTGCAGTTGAGGAAATTGTCTAGAATGGCAGCCTGGATGCCGGCTGTAGGTGAATCACCAAATCCTATCTCGGTGGAGGCATGATTATAAGGAAAAACCTAGGTTTGTGCACTCAATGCACTGGCTTTCCGGTGTGCTAATCTAACACACAGCCCCAGGCCTGTAGCACTTGCCCCTTTACCCAGAGCATCCTAAGCCTGGCCATGTTAGCTGCTATTCTCGCAGCTGTGACAGAGAATAAACTAGAAGGAGCTTAAACGGAGAAGGACTTATTTGGCTTGTTGTTTAAGAGGGAACGGTTCAGGATGGCAGGAAGGCATGACGGGAACAGCTCGGCCGTGGCAGTGGGCATGTCAGGAGTTGGTTACTTCTCCTCAGCTCTCAGGAACAGGGAGCTCTGCGGAAGCAGAGCCGACCTGCGTCCCTCAGAGCTTGCCTGTAAGCCCTCCATTCTGCTGAACAGGCCCGTGTCTCAGAAGTTCTTCAGCCTCTCCCACACAGCATCACCTCATCCCAAACTGTTCCAATGCCTGCGCCTGGGGGAGGCTCCGATGGAGATCGTAGCACTGACCGATGACGGGAACTGTCCTCTCGTCTCCCACCCCCTCAACATCATGAGCTCCAGTGCTGTGTGTTGTGGGCCCCTCATCCCAGTGTCTGTGGCCCTACTCGCTAGTGACCACACAGTGGAAGGGTTGGGCCCATTTCCCATAGACCCTAAAGACCTCAGTCTATGCTTTTGTGCTTGAAAGCTGTCCATTTTGGAAGCCTGATCTAGGCAGAAATTATTAGCGATAATAGAAGTTTAAATGTTCTTTACTACAGAACTGTATGTAACAACACAATTTCCTGGGTTTATCCATATATATAGCTGAGCTGAATTTCTGGTAGTAGCAACTCCCATCGGTGTTCCTTTCACCCAGCCTGAGCGAGGAGGGAACAGTCTAGAGCACGGCTGAAGAGAGTTCCGCTGTAGGGGCTGCTGGGTGAGAAGATACAGGCTTCTGTGGCTATGTGGATTGAGGCAACATGTCAGTCTGAGAGACCAAACGAGAGTGGCCAGCATGCTGGGAAGAGATCTGCCTTCCACCAGGCACAAACAGAGGACATAAAGGGAATTTCTGAACGGTTTTTATCCCAGGGCCTATACCCTCAGACATGTTAATGTTTTGCGTGGCTAGTGTTGGTCCATGCTGACCCTTGGCCCTGGTGGCTGTTCTATTACACAGATGCTTCTGCCCTTCACATTTGACAGACAGACTTGGCGATGAAAGACCTGAACAGAGCCAAGCTGAGCTACAGATGGGGAGGTGGCCTGAGGAGCCACCAGGGCTACACTGTGGGGAACGGCAGTCGTATGGGAGTGTGGCACAGAGGACCAGGCGTGAGGACAGAATCCTGTGGGATTCTGGGCTGTGGCATGCTAACGTGTAAGTTCTGTTGCAGGCTTTTCCCAGATACGAGGAGTTCATGAAACGCTTGGTGCAAGCCATTGACCCCCTCCTGGATGCAGCTCCAGTGGACACAGCAGCCTTCCAGTGTGGCTCCCTGCTGCAGAGGCTCAGGGCACTGTCCACCCTGAGGCCCCTGCTGAAGGCAGGTAAGTCTAAAGTACAAGGACCAGGGTGTGGGGAGTGACCTTCGTGGAAACAAGCCCACTTTCTGGATTTCTAGACCTAAGCCTGAGTTCCAAGGGAGCCACCACATGTAGTCAATTAATAGGCCGTGGCCCACAGAGGCTGCCAGGCACTCCCCCGGAGAGTTTCAGCCTATGCTACCCTATAAAAAGAGCCCAAGACCAAGGGTTGTGATTACTTAGAAGGGTGACCCCAAGGCACCCAAAAGGGGAATTGGAGGAGGAAACTGCAGAGTACATTAGGTACCTCGTGTCAGTGCAGTAACATTCCATGACCCTGTGACTTAAGGAGGGAAGCGCTTATTTTAGCATAAGATTTCAGAGGGTTAGAGTCCATAATGGCAAAGACAGCATGGCAGCAGGTAGCTGGAGCTGGAAGCTTCCCTGACCAGAGTCCCTCCATGTGTAAGAACTAGAGACTGTAAACTGAAAGGAGACAGGGCCTATAAACTCCTAGAGCCCACTCGCGCTGATGTACTTCCTCCAGCAAGGCTCTGCCTCCTAAAGGTTCTATAAGCCCCACCCACCCACCACCACCACCACCACCACCAAACAGCACCAACATCTGGGGACCAAGTGTTAGACACATGAGCCTGACGGGGGCATACCTTATGCAAACCACCACCCAAAGGGAATACCAGTACCAGGGGGTGTGTTGGCTCTGGCCCTGAGGAGACTCTCTGAAGAATCTACTTACAGGAGGTCCTTAAGGATCATTTCTAAGAGAAGGAAGGGACCCTGTCCCCAGCTGGTCAGGGATTCTCTCCTGAGACAGTGACCTCTGGGCATCTTTGGATGCACTGATGTGGTACCCAAGAAGCCCGGAGAGGAAAGGGCACATCCTACAATATGCAAAGCAGATCAAAGCCTGCGTAGCCTTGCCATCACTAGATCGTGATATAAGATCCAAGAAAATTTGAAGAGCTGCCTCCCTTGTGGGAGAATACTAAATTTAAGCCCCCCCAAAAAATATTAAAAGGTCTGTGATCAATTAGTGAGGCCTTCCGAGGGTCTAAGATAGAAGCCTGGTCAAATATGCTGTTATTTTCTACAACCCTTTGGGTACACAGACAAATTCCCATATCCTAGAAAAAATACTGAATCAGTTAGTTATGGTCGCCAGAAAAAGAAACCCCAGAGAACTCCTTGTGTCATCTAAAAAGCAGTACTTAATTCCCCAGTTCTTTGTCATTCAGCTGATGCCGGCAGGATCGGCAGGTCCAGTCTGGCCTCGTGCACATGTTTGTGGCTGAGGATAACCAGCGTGGTGCCCTCTCTGCTCTCAATGTGTCGTCCTATGTGTGGAATCAGCATGCTACACTGGCGTGTCTTCTCCTATCCGTGGGGAAGCTCAGGGGCAAGTCCTGTGCCCAGACCAGTTACGAGTCTCCATTTGTGACACATTTATAAATACCCCATTGACTAGTGATCTGCATGGATGAACCCAGAGCCAAGGCCAGAGCAGGTCTGCCAGCTATGCTGCGTGGTTATCCAGTCTGGAAATGGAGACAGCAAGTCAACTTTGTCACCAACACTGAAAGCAGACACTCCTTTTTAGATTGCCAGTCCTGGGAGCCTCGTGCAATAACAATATCAATTATTATAAATTCATTATGTTAATATTTATTAAGCAAGTACTATTGACCACTGCAAACATGTGCAGAGGGGCCACAATGGCCAAATCCCATGATCCCTGTCCTTTCACTAAAATATAACTGGTGCCCTCAAAATTACACATCTTTTCTATTACATTTAATCCTTACAATAGTATATGAAACACATCCTGCATCTTACAATACAGGCTCGGAGCTGAGTGTGTTTAAAAGGGGGCCCAGAGCCTTGTAAGCACACACTGCCCTTGAATGTCACACTGTCGCCACCAAGTCTCTGCCTCTCCCTGTTCTTTCTTTCCTAGGGATGGAACAGTCTCCTCAAAGCCTGTCTCACTTGATGTTTGCACTTCTCTTTCAGGGCGCACCCTGGGAGCCCAGCTCCCCCAGTATTATGAGGTCCTCACAGCCCCCATTTCCAAGGTGAGTGTGACCAGACGATGGCCTCGGGGAGCTTTCCTGCCACCCAGGCCCTTGAGACCGTCTGGGGCTTTGCTCTTCAGGTGCTGGACCAATGGTTTGAGTCTGAGCCTCTGAAGGCAACTCTGGCAACAGACGCTGTGATTGGAGCCATGACGAGTCCCCACACTCCGGGGAGTGGGTGAGTGGGGACCAGGGAGGAGCTGCTGAAGGAGAGCGTACTTTCTAATGAGAGGAAGCTCACGGACGCCATTTCCTGGGCGTATCTAGCGTTCAGGCACAAAGATCAGCATAGCATGCATGTTGAATGAACTCGCCAAGAGTCACATCTGAAAACTGGAGTTCAGAGAAGTGTCCTACAGAGTCACATGGCTAGAAAGAGGCAGAGCTGACTTCTAGCACATACTGTCTGAACTCTAGAATTCCTTCTTAGCTGCTCTTCTCCATGTATCTCATCTTCAGACAAAGCCTCTTCCTGCTGTCAGTATCTTCTGTCTCCTCTCTCTGTGTCTCTGTCTCTGTCTCTGTCTCTCTCTCTCTCGAATACCACATACACACAGCTTCCTGCCAGGGCTGAGAGCTGCCCTCTGTGAGGTCCTAGGTGCCTGGAATCCAATAGACTCTGTGAGGTCTGTGGTTGTGTTTGGAACTCCTTGGCCTCTTGTAAGAGCAGGAGTGGAAGGGTGTATGTGTGTGTGAGTGTGTGCGTGTGTGTGTGTGTGTGTGTGTATGCATGTGTCAGTGTGTATATATGTGTGTGTGCATGTGTCAATGTGTGTATGTGTGTGTACATGTGTGTATGTGCGTGTGTTTATGTGCATATATGTGCATGTATGTGTTTGGTGTGTGTGCTGGTATGTGTGTATGTGTATGTGCATGTGTGTATGTGCATGTATTTGTGTGGTGTGTGTGCTGGTGGGTGTATATGTATGTGTGCTGTGCATGTGTGTATGTGCATGCATGTGTATGCACGTGTGTGTTCATGTGTTTATGTGTATGTTTGTGTGTATGTGTGTGCACATGTGTCTGTGCACATACACAAGTGGGCATGTAGAGATGGAAAGGGCCACCAAGAGTGTTTCTAAGATGTAACTAGAGCTGTCAGTGTAGCTTATCTCTCAGGATGAAAGCACCCCCAGGACGTGGCTTTTCAACAGAGATCAAAGCAAGTCCCCAGGGCCATGGAGAAGAAGCAAGGCCAGCATTTGCTGCACTCTGCCAAGCTCTTGACCAGCCAGCGATGTGGATCTGCATCCTCCTGTCCTCTCCTCTTGGGTCTCAGGGAAGCTGAGCTGCTGGCCAGCTTGTAAAACACACCCTTTAGAAACCCATTGCTTTACTTAGCAACTGCTGATGAGCACCTGCCGGTGCTGGGTGCTGGAGACACAGTAGTCCAGGGCCCAGAAATCCTCACAGGGCAGAGACTATCGGAAAGTGTTCTGTTGTGAGCCAGCAGGGAAAGCTGCCCTGCTGTAACAGAAGGCCAGCAACAGGAAATGTTTGGTCTGAAAGGAGGGGAAGAGGAGGGGCTTGCTGAGAAAAGGAAGGAAGAGGTTCCAGGCTGGCAGCCCAGCAGGGGCAGAGGCTGGAGTGACATGGGCACGTGCTCCATTCCAGCAACCAAAGGGACTCAGCTTAGCAGGGATGTGCATGGCGAGGGAAGGAGTGGACTGACACCAAGCGGGAGCCATGGGCACCACCTGATGACACTGGCCTGTCCCCTCAGGCAATACTGCGCATTGAAGGCTCTGAAAACAGGGCTCCAGGCTCCACCAAGGTGACCTGCAGGACAAGTGCTGAGGAGAGCCGGTGGCCCTGGTCTGACTGCATGAGAGAGAGAGAAGAGAGAGGCAGCTACTCAGGGCATCTGAGCATCTGCAGAGTTGACAAGGGGTCAAGGTTGACGCCAGGGTTTCTGGTGGGACATTGAAAGTGCCCTTCGTTTGGATGGGGACACTGAAAACAGCCACCTGAGAGAATGGTGACAGTTCTGGGTTAACACGTGTGGCAGAAACGCACACATGTAGAGATGCCTACAGGAGTGAGATACAGGCTGGTGCTTGGTGTGCTTGTGGACACGGAGGCTGGAGTCCTGTGTCACATATGCACACAGGGAGAGACTGTGGCATGGAAAGGCAGGGCACTGAGCTCGTGCAGAGGCTCAGGGACGGGGCTGGATTGAGGAGTGAAGATCCGGAACAGAAAGGGCTATTGGCCTCCGAAACTGAGCCGGGACGCTGCCTCAGGCCTTGGTGCCCTGTGCTCTGCCCTCAGGTATGTGCTGCTACATCACGTGATGGGCAGTCTGGAGGGGATGCAGGGCGCCTGGAGCTACGTCCAGGGTGGCATGGGTGCCCTCTCGGATGCCATTGCAAGCTCAGCCACTACACACGGAGCAAGCATCTTCACAGAAAAGGTGTGACTTCCCCAACCCCGGCTGTTGGCCTGGATGCAGGGTGGAGGGTGGAACAGCCTCAGACTCACAGTCACTTGAGTTACTGATGGACAAAGTGAAGCCCGGAGTGCAAGCTCTTGCTTCTGAAGCTGGCCAACCTTTCAAGCTCGTCAGTCACAAAACCACTCGTGGGCTGTGCTCCATGGTGGGCGGGTTGCATAGTGCACCCCCGAGAAGCCTCTGGCTTGGGAAATGGGTTGGGGTGCCCAGGAGCCACACCCACTATTCTGAACCTGGGCTTCCTTCTGGGGGGTGTCGGGGGTCTCCTGTCTCCTGCTGGGGCTCCAGACTGTGGCTAAGGTGCAGGTGAACAGTGAAGGCCGTGTTCAAGGGGTCACGCTGCAGGATGGCGAGGAGGTCAGGAGCAGAGTCGTCTTGTCCTGTGCGTCGCCACAGGTCACCTTCTTAGAGCTGACACCACAGGTAAGACTGGTCAGGGGAGAGATAAAATGTCTGCCATATGGCCTTGGGATGTGGTGTGGGGAGCTCAGATCACATCGGGCTGGATGATCAGAGAACTAAGGCTTATCTGAGAAAGTCAGCAGCTTCCAAACAGTAGAGAAGTCTCACTGTTTATGGGAAGGTCCGCAGAGGTGAGGGGACCAAGACCTCACAGCTGGCGATGGACCAAGCCAGTGCCAGGGCCCAGGTCTGGCTTATAATTTTTACCATTTTTCTACTACTGAGATTTGGATTTCTCTCCTTGCCAACTTAGATTCTACCATCTGCCAGTGATCTATTGCAATATTAATGCTGGGAATGGAGGTTTGGGGGGGGTTTTTGTTTTGTTTTTTAGCACAGTAATAAAACTTCTGGGCAGATAAGACCTTCTCTCATAGACAGAGAAATCTGTTGCTCTTGGCTGGCTCAGCTGCTGGGGCACGTGTGTCACCTGCAATGGCGGGGGCCCTGCTGGTCTTGACTGGTCTCAGTTGTCTGGGAACTGGCTGGTTGCGACTGGTCCTGGACAGACTCTGAGGAACTCATGTGTCCCTCAGCGTCTGGCACAGGGGCTGTAGCATGCTCTCAGGCCTGGCAGAGGGTGACAGCCAGCAGGCTCAGTTCCGTTGTTAGACCTGGAACCATCTTACTTGCTGACATTGGCTGAACCCAGTCTCCCAGCCAGTCCGGGGTCAGTGGGTGTGAGTTGGTTGGGGGTTGGGGGGACTGTGGGGAAACATGGGAAGGGGCTTAGGAACATTGCAATTGGCCATACTTTCCCTGCCCCTGAAAGATAAGATAATGCGTATCTGAGCATGCATTCTCATCCATATGTAGGCCTGCTCTTGGGGGCAAAGCGCTACTCAATGTCTCTGAATATTTCCACTAAGGAAATCCAACAGTTCCCCGTGCACACTGTGAGGCTATTCTGAAGCAGCAAGAACCACGAGCTGCAGGAGTAAGATGCAAACAAATGTTAGTCCCTGTCCCAAGGGACGTGGAGAGAGCTACTCCCAGCCAGGACAGCAGGCCAAGTGCAGAGGAAGACATGTTCAGCCTAGATTGGGAGGGCTCTGGGAAGCTCTCACAGAGGAGGTAGTGAGGGGCTGACTCTGAAGGAAGAAGAGGATATCTTCAGACAGAGCTTGGAGGGTTGGTCTGAGCTCCCTGGCTACCCCAGGCCTTTCACGGAAGTCTCTCCTTCCAGGAGTGGCTTCCTGGGGCCTTTGTGAAGAGAATCTCCCAGCTGGACACCCAGTCTCCTGTCACCAAGATCAATGGTAAGAGATGTCTGATTGCATCTGCCTTTTGACACATTTGCATGGGAATCTCCAAATCAGGGGAACCCAGCCATACTGTCCTCTCCTGCCCTGACACCAGCTTGTCCCCAGTTTGTCATACTTTGAGACTTCTGGACAAGCGGGTCCTGACTATTGAGAGAGGACCCTGCAAGGCTGGGGAGCTGACCCGACCTGACCTTTGGCTCCTCAGTGGCTGTGGACAGGCTACCAAACTTCCGGGCGGCCCCCAGTGCTCCCGGGGACCAGCCCCGAGCTCATCATCAGTGCTCCATCCACCTGAACTGCGAAGACACCCTGCTCCTCCATCAGGCCTTTGAAGATGCCAAGGGTGGCCTGCCTTCCCAAAGGTAGGTGAGACCTGGCCTTTGTGTCCCCTGTGCGTTCTGAGCCCCTTCAACCTGGCACTAAACCTTCAGTGTCCCAGAGTCGATCTGCCTGTGTCTGTCCATGTTTTAAGAACACGAAACCTATCTGAGACAAGAAATCTGAACATCAGAGCAGAGGAGAAGAAAGGGAGTGTCTTAGTTTGGCTTTCGTTGCTGCGAAGGGACAACATGACCACGGCCACTCTTATGAAGGCAAGCCTTTAATTGGGGCTGGCTTACAGTTCCAGAGGTTCAGTCCGTTATCCTGGCAGGAAGCATGGCAGTGTGTAGGCAGACATGGTACTGGAGGAGCCGAGAGTTCTACGTCTTGATCCAAAGGCAGCCAGGAGGAGACTGTGTTCTGCAGGCAGCAGGGTGTGGGGTGGGGCACTTCAACATTGGGCAGAGCTTGAGCGCTGGGAATTCTCAGAGCCCGCCACTTCCTCCAACAAGGCCACCCTGTTCCATCAAGGCCATACCTCCTAATAATGCCTCTTCCATGGGCCAAGCATATTGAAACACAGGAGTCTATTCGGGGCCAAACCTACTCAAACCACCACACGGGGGCATGCTGGGAGTGTCCCAGGCTAGTGGGGGAACAGTCCTGAGAAGGACAGCACTCGGAATGAGTAGAAGAGGAAGTACTTCCTGGGTGGGAGAAGGGGTTCTCGGATTCAGTGACAAGAGAAGGCATGCTCACTTAGCCCTTAGTGCATGTCTGAGGAACCCCTTTATCCAACTCCCCAAAGCACCCCCATCCCAGCTGTACTGCCACCATAGGAGACAGCAGGCAACGCTACAGCCTGCATCCTCTATGTCGTAACAGACATGTCCCGTGGTCCTACTCACCATCAGGCTCCACACCAGGCATGGACTGTGGGGCCTAGCATGCAAAGCAGACACCAAGTTCATGATAATCCTGGCGCATAAGAACTCACAGCGTAAGAGACACAAGGTCACTCATGTGACACCTACTCTTTGTCAGCTCAGACACAGAGCAGCAAGAAAGACCCACAGAATCTCCACTCTGTGCTGGCCCTCCATTAGCAGAAAACTAGCCAATCACGTGCCCCAGTAGTAGACACGGAGGAGAAAAAGAAGGTGGGCGGGTGGAGGTCTGCCTTCTAAAAGAGAAGCCCCGCCTCACCCCACCCTGCCCCACCCCATCCCACCCCGCCCTGCCCCGCCCCACGATGTGACATCTGAGTAGAGACTCCAAGGAAGCAAGACAGGTTGTGTGAATATTCGAAGAAGAACATCCAGAGAGAAGGGCGGGTGCAGAAGCCCTGAGGCAGGGGTGTGCTGCTCTGTACTGGGACGGAATGACGAGGCTAGAGTGGAGGGCAGAGCCCCAGCAGTTGGCCAAGCATTGTCCACTGTTCGGGCTTTCGCTCCAGAAAGCCTGACTTTTCCTTTAGAAAGACCTCCCCATCCAGTGTGGACAAAGAGGGGACACCTTTTACACTTGATTCCCGGATCTAGAATCTGAGGGCAACAGGACAGTGGCTGGGACCTGAGCAGAGGCGGCGGAAGTGGGGGGCGGGGAAGCATGCAGGGGCTGAGCATGTGTTAAAGGTATTTAAAACACGAGGGTAGGGTTTGCTGTTAGGCAGACAATGGTGTGTGAGAGGGAAGGGGAGCAACTGGAAAGTTATGAGAAAGGAAGAGGCTTGGGGGGTGCGGGCTTGAGAGATGTTAGGCATCAGGGTTTGGACAATGGCAGGAGAGGCCGGCAGACATCTAAGGTGACGGGGAGAAATGCAGCCAAGGGAGGTCAGTCTGAGGAAGGGCGTTTCACATGGCCGTGAAAGACGCTCACACGGTCTGGATCTGTGGGACTGGTCCCAGCATCCCCCAAGCCCATGGTTACCAAAATCTGTGACACCCGGGTCCCTTTTGTAAAATGGCGGAGCCTGAGTTTAATCACTGCACACCTCACATCCTCTGGTAGACCACCGGTCATCTCTAGATGACTTAAGTTTACACTCACGTGAATGCTGGGTAAATGGCTGCCATGCAATATCGTTTATAGGATGATGCCAAGGGAATACCACTGTGGTTGGAGAATTCGCAGAGGCCCCGGGCATGGAGGGTCAAATGTATTTAGAGATCCGAGGGTCTTGTGTGGCAGGTAGGAAAGGTGTTGGCTGTGGGCAAAGGTGGTAGGCTAGACATGGGGCACCATACTATGCTGCTTGAATACATCTAGACGCTCTGGTTTGCCTGTTTATTCCAGATGGGGTTCCTGGGCCAAGAGGAGAGGGGCAGGAGAGGGGCAGGCATGGTTGGACCCTGACCACTTGAGAACCAGGTGACTCAGGCCTGACCCCTCCACGGTTCTCACAACCTGACATTTGAGCTGGGAAGCCCAGATTATAACACAGGTTTATGAGGAAGGAAGATAAGATGGGGCCACACCTCTGAGCCAGTGAGAAAGGACCAGAACCCTGGGGCTGGTCTCTCTGTCTCAAGGAATGCCACAGAGGTGGTCTGGACTACGCTAACCACCGTGGCATCACAGTGATCATCAGACCAGGTCTCTGAGGGTTTTCATTTATCTCCTGTCACCTCGGGATGGTCCCGAGTTCTCCTCAGTCCTGACCCTTTCTGCTCCCCCTGACATCACAGGCCTATGATTGAACTCTGCATCCCTTCATCGCTGGACCCCACCCTGGCCCCACCAGGCTGCCATGTTGTCTCCCTCTTCACTCAGTATACACCCTACACCCTGGCAGGAGGCAAGGTCTGGACCGAGCAGGAGAAAAACGCCTACGCAGACCAAGGTAAAGAACGTAACAAAGGCTGTTCTGCAGGGTAATGCCAGCCAGGGGTCCCACCGGGCATGCTCCCCGCTCCCCACAGCCTCAGTCCAGCTAAACACGGCAGGGGGTGTCCCGAGGGAAGATATGTGCCCGAGGAAACCTCATGCCAGCTTGGTGACTATTGGCTGTGAGCAGGCACTAGGTTAAGACAGCCAAAAGGACAGAGTCCCGGCTAGAGAGACAGCTCAGTGGATAAAGGCACATTTTGTACAGGTCTAGTGACCTGAGTTTGATAGTGTAACATAGAGTGGAGGGAGAAAACCAACTCCTAAAGTTGTTTTCTGACCTCTACACATGCACTGCACTACACACACACAAACACACTCTCACATACACTCACACACAGACATAGATATACATACTCAAACACAGATACACACATACATACACATGCTCAAACACATTCACACACTCATGCACACTCACACTCACACACACACACACACAAGCACACACACATACATGCTCAGACACATTCACACACACATACACACTCACACAAATACACATACATACACTTACGCGCACATATACACACATGCTCAGATACTCACATTCACACACACACATACACACACTCACACACAAACTCACACAGACACACATACGCTCACACACATACACACACATGCTCAGATACTCACATTCACACACACACACGCTCACACACAAATTCACACACTCACACAGATATACATACACTCACACATACTCACATACACGCACTCACACATACAAACTCACACACTCACATAGACACACAGACACTCTCACACACACACATACACACACACACACACACACACACACACACACACACACACACTAGCACATAGCATTTTTATAAAGCAGGAGGCTCTGCGCTTGCGCTCCAGTTTCTCACATCCAGCCTGGGAGACTAACCAGGGAGCAGATCACCAAGGTATGTTGTACTTTATGGACCAAAAAGAGGAAGGCTGTGAACCAGAGACAGGAGGGCGCCCCAGGGACCCAGGGAGGAAGCTTTGAACGGGTTTTCAATAATGAATGGGGGTAGGTCTGAATGCAAAGAATATTTCAAGCAAAAGAAACGGTGTGGGTAAAGCATTGAGAAGAAAACACTTTGCATAATCCCGAGCAGACAGGTAGCATCTTGCTTAGGTCAGGGTAAGGAATGAGGGGGTGAGGCTGGAGAGATTGCTCAGTGGTCAGAGCACTGACTGCTCTTCCAGAGGTCCTGAGTTCAATTCCCAGCAACCACATGGTGGCTCACAACCTTCTGTAATGGGATCTGATGACCTCTTCTGATGTGTCTGAAGGCAGCTACAGTGTACTCATATACATTAAAATGAATAGATAAATCTTTAGAAAAAAAAAAGGAATGACCGAGTGAGGCAGGACCGGCTACAGGCCTTTTAGATAAAGGATGTATTTGCTTATGGGCCATTTTTCATTTTGTTTTTTACCTGCTGTTATATAATTTGCATGGGATAAAATAAACTGCGACTCATATCATTCAATAGATTTTAGTACACTTTTGAGTTGTACAACCTTATTGTCTCTCTCTTCCTGATGCTTCTCCTGGGCTCCAGTGTTTGACTGTATCGAGGCCTACGCCCCTGGCTTCAAGAGATCTGTGCTGGCCAGAGATATCCTCACCCCACGGGATCTAGAGAGAATCTTCGGGCTTCCTGGAGGGGTGAGTGTAGGCCTGGGGGCCTCATCCCACTGCCTTCCTACCTGCCTCCCTTTGGGCTTTACCCAGCCTTCATTAGGAGCCCCTGGCTGAGTAGGCCGGAAGAGAGGACGCAGATACACAGGTGCCGCTCAAGAAGGTCACTAGGCCTGTAGCATGGTAGAAAGCCGGCCTCGCCTTTCCCATCAGTCTTTTCTAGAGAGAGCTCTCTCCTAAGGAAGCAGGACCTTGTAGGAAGCTATGGTTTACCAGATAAAGGAATCTGGAGGCCAGAAGCCTGGCTGGGAGCCCGGGAGCCCGGGAGCCTGGGAGGAATGAGTCTAGGAGTGAGGAGTCAGGGGGCCCAGAGAGGAGGCCAGGAGTCCCGTGAGGAGTCAGGCGGCCCATGGGGAGTCTGGAGTTCCAAGCTGAGGCAGCCTCTGGTCACAGGAGCTACTGAGCCACAGTGAGCTCTGTGACACACATCAGTCAGGAACCCAGCAGGGACACAAGTGATGCCATCACGTTAAACCATGACATTGACTAGGTGCCAAAACAATCAGATTTGGAACCTATTACGCTAACTAAAATACACTATCGACATAAATGTCACTAACTTGCCGTTTACTTCTTAAATGCGGCTCCTAGCAAATCTAAAACTGCATGCATGGCTCTGGTCATCTCTGTCTCAACAGCACCGATCCAGACAGAAGGCAAAAAGCCAGGCAGTGGGAGGGGTTTCAGAGACTGAGCGGATGGTCATTCTGAGGCAGGGCTGGGTCAAAAGTGTTGGTGACAGGATGGGTGACATGACATCAAGGTTGAACCCCAGAAACTAAGGACAAAATGGCAGCATCGTCAGGAAGGCAGGATGGCTTGGTGAAGAAGTTCACATGGGGACCAGATGAGGGGACAGTAAGGGGACAGCCTATGGTGACACCTAGCAGATTCTGGTCTCCTTGTTCAGGACACCCACTGCCCTTCTGGGCCAGTCTTACCTGGACCAATGAGCAGAACCAGATCCCAGTGTACCATGTCTGCTGCTGGCAGTGCGATGCCCATGGGACAGGGGACAAGGGTGGGGGTGGGGAGGCTCAAGGACTGAGATGGTGACTTCCCAAAGCCCCAAGCCCCAGCAGGAGCCTGTGCCAACACAGCAAGTCCGCCTGTCTTCCTAACAGACCAGGAGTTAGTGGTCCACAGCAAACCCCAGCGTCCACTCTTTTCTTTCCTGTACTCTGTAGACACCCCTAATCCTCTTTCTTCTCGATGAAATGCCCCTGAGTTTCACCCGCAGTCTGGGACATGCCCCCTCCTCTCTCACCCTGAGTTAAGAACCCAGGGAAACATTCAGGAAGCAGGAGGACCTGGATTGAAGGTAGGGATGGGAAGAGCCAGCCACTGTGGCAAAACCCGTTGCACTCCTACACTAACGGCTGGAACCCTATAACCCTGCCTCCACAGAACATATTCCACGGTGCCATGTCCTTGAATCAGCTCTATTTTGCCCGTCCAGTGCCCCAACACTCTGACTACAGATGCCCTGTGCGGGGCCTGTACCTCTGCGGAAGTGGGGCCCATCCTGGTGAGTGACCTACTTCCCGTGTGGGCCATTAGGGCTTGTGGGGTGAAAGTCTGTCCTAAGCTCGCCTACAGAGGAAGATGTGGGAAGCCATCACTGTGTTCCAAAGCCTCTGCACAGGGAAAGCACACAGCAGCCTCTGCCAGGCTGCCGCAACCCTCCACTTTGGGTAAACATCTCCTCCCACCTAGGTGTAGGGACACATTCTGATGCAGGGTGGAGACAGCTCCTCCAGGGGCTGTGGGAGGCTCACAGTCCTTAATTCATCACCCATCTCTGAGACCTGAGAGGGTCAGTAATGTTCCTTAGCCTAGGTGACTTCATTGTGGTTGTCATCTCCTGGCGACACCCTCTCTGGGATGTGGGCGAGGCTCCCATAAAGAGCTGAGTCTCCTGCCCACTCCCGATTCTTACACTTCAGCTTTACCTGCTCAACTGCCAAGCGCCTCCCCGTTGAGGCAGGGAAGCTGGCAGGGTGTGGGACAAGAGGCCGATGTGACCACGGCCTGCCTACTCTCCCCCAGCTGTGTGTGTGTGGAAGCTTCAGAGGCCCAGGCAGTTTGGAGTTGTTCCAGATTGCGGCTGCTGTCTGTGAGTCCCGCCCCGTCCCTCTCTGGTGGGCTCTGAGCAGAGCTTTGGTTCCAGGAGGAGGCATCATGGGAGCGGCTGGACGGAATGCAGCCCACGTAGTCTTTAGAGACCTCAAGAACATGTGAGACGGGACCAGCTCTGACTCCGGGGAGAAAAGTTTTCCCTGCACGCTGAGCCGCCTAGGAAGCCATCTGCCCAAGATGCCCTGTCCCCAAGGAGGCCGCTGGAGACAACTGTACAAGCAAGGTGCCAGTTGTTCCTTAATCAGGAACTAACTCACTTACACTTAGCTTAGTCTTACTGTGCCCCAGGCTTCCATAGATTAGCTGGGTTTGTCTTGTTAAAAACAGTGTTTTGAATAGAGACTGCATGTATTGTTTTTCTGTGTCTATAGCATGGGAGAGCTTAGCATACTAGTTGGACACAGTCCATCTAACGCATGGAAAAATTTGGTCCAACGTCCAACTGTTCCCTTCTTGTCAGGGGGTCCCCACTACCAACTGATCAGTGGCCTGGCCCAGTCAACTACTGTCATATTCCTGTCACTGTAAAACAAACTCACAAGCTCTCTCTCAGGTTCACATGATGGGCCTGAGCAAAGCTCTGCTTCTCAAGCCATCAAAACCTCCAGTCGTTGAGGGTGACTGTAGCGTAGGTTCACCAGAAACTGCACGAACCACTTTCTACCTCCTGCTTGTCAGGAACTAAATCTGCCATGTCCAACTCTAAACCTTTCAACATAAAAAGGCCTCATTCTGCAGCGAGTTGGGCTGTCACTGTTAGAGAGAAACACAGGACAGTTTCACTAATAACAACTGTACTGGTAGCCTTTGCATGCCGGTCAAAGGCCACCATCCCAAGTTGTCCCCTCTGAAGGTCAGATAGAAGCTTCCTGGGGCTCTCACACCTAGCTTCTTCTGCACGGGTAGTTAACACTTGACAACATTTCCAGTCAGTCTTTCATGCGATCAGGAGACATTTTAATATTCTTTATGTGATGTACATATGTCTTTCTTTGAACTCACTTTATATCAAAAAACTATTCAGTGTTATAAGAGTTCTTTTGAAAACATTTTAATAGCTGTCTAATATTCCCTCGTGCAAATAAACCATAATTTACTGTGGGACAGTCAGTCCAGCCTTAGCTTTGATTGCTACCGCCAGCCCAACACCAGACAGCTGCTCTATGGTAGTCCTCCTGTGTGGAGCCTCCCTACCAAGGCCTGGCTCACAGGCACAGCTGTGAATTCTCTGCTAACAGAAGGAACTCAAGGGTTGGGGGTAAGGAAGGGGCTGTTTTAACACTGTGAGAAGAACTTCCCACAGTTTGGAGGTTCCCCACCGGATGTCTCACATCTTGGAAAGATACAATTGTGGTCCAGATGGACAGAGAAGATCAAGGCTTCAGTACTGTGGAGTGCCTCAGATCCTACAAGGCCCCAGCTCATGCCAACCCACTGAGAAGGGTGGATTAGCCCTACCTGAAGTGATGGCTCTGCAGATTGGCTATGAATCAGGCAAACAGGTCCCTTGCTGACTTCTTCACATAAAACTCTTACCAGAATAAACAAGTCAGGGCTCTCCCCTTACCTGATTTACAGCTGCTCCACACGCCCTCTCCTCCTCCAGGTCCCTGAGCAGGAGGGAAGCTTCCTCCCAGGCACAGATCTTTAAGAACCTCAAACACACAGGAAGCTCACTGGTGAAGTCATTATGTCACACAGCGGCTGTGACAGTGAGCAGAGGTTCGGGGACATGTGAGGTTTATTGCTCCGGAAGAGATCTGGCTGTCCTGGTGGGAGGAGGGCCAGATGTGGCCAGAAGTAGTTGCCTTGTGAGTTGGTTTAGCAGCTGACGGCCTGTGTCCTGGGACACTGAGAGTAGTCCAGTAGTGGAAGATGGGACACAGCGGAAAGCAGGAAGGCATTTGAACAGGGCTGGGGAGGGATGAGAAATTAAAAGAGAGAGAAGTATACAGGGTAACAAGCCTGGAAAAACTTTTAACCCCACCAGGAGTTAACTAACTATGATCCAAACCAAACGACCATATTTTAATCTAGAAAGTTTAAAAAAAACATTGTGATAAAAAATTAGCAGTGTGGATCGTCCCTGATTTTATTTGAATTCTGTTAAGCTCTGTAATGCAAGTCATCAGAACAACAGTTCTATGGCTGACTAGATATACCTTTGAGTAACAAGAGGATTGGAAGATAAATTAAATGATATTGGGCAAAAGACATTTGCTCACTATGCAGCAACCTTCCCAAAACAATACTTAAGATAAAGTAATAGAGGAGACTATCTTTGATTGTCCAGGGTCGGCAGAGAAATGTAGGTGGCTCAAATGCTATTGTGTAGAGAAGGGGATATGATGCAAGACCAAAGTGTTTTCAGATTTCGGTTTTCTGGATTTAGGACGGTTGGCACAGACTGCCCTGAGCGAGCATCCCTAGGCAGGATTCTGAAAACCTGCACCTTGGTGCGCATCAGCCAGCCCTTCAAAGCACTGGGTTTCTGAGCATTTGGGTTGTTAGATTTTTCAGATTCTGGTACTCAACCTGTACTAGTGTGCAACACTGTTTATAGCACCTCCAGACTGGAAACTAAACTACCCATCAACCATAGAGTGGTAAGTTGTATATACTCGTGTGTTGAAATACCATTGAACAATGTAGAATGAGTGCTCTAGATCCAACCCAGCAGTATTGCCGCACATCTCAGAAGCCAGACACAAAATAATTCATGCTGCAAGATCCCCTCACGGGATGGTTAAAGTCAGGCTAAGGGAAGCAGTCCTGTTAGGGTTTCATCTTCATTGGTTTCAGGGCCTTGGGGGCCAATGGGAACCTCCAGTGTGCAGGTAGGTGGTGTCTGTAGTTCGATCTGTGTTATGGTAACAAAGATATGTTCTGCTTCCTAAATACTGTTTGTGCTGCACACTTAGAACACTGCAACCAGGACAGCCAGGGCTACACAGAGAACCCTGTCTCGAAAAACAAAAAAAAACACTGCAGCTTCCGTGGTCATATTATGCTCCCATGAGAACGTTTAAAATGAACTTAGTACCTGAGACCTAAGTGCCAGTACATATCACTGTCCTGGCTTCACAGCCCTCATTTCCCGGCAAAGCCCTGGGTCTGAGTTTACGGGCAAAAGGGAGGGAGAAAGAGGAGACTTGATAGGTAGGCCCTCAGGGTCCCTTACCCATGATCCCTGCTTGGAGCCTGTTCTGTGTCATCTCAGCCCCTCCCCCGAGTGTGAATGCAACCTGGGGATTGTGTCCAAGCGACAGAGTACACCAAGGGTACCTGGATGTAGGCAATTAGGTCATGTAAGGGGACAGCACCCATCTTAGAGTGCTGTCTTTGGACCCCTGGCTCTCTGTGAAGGAGAAAGGGGCTATCCTGCAAAGGAGAAGGGAGAAGGCCCAAATGGCAAGGAGCTCCGAAGTGCTCAGTCCCGTGCCTCAGAGCGCCTGGCTCGGGCAGCATCAGGAGCGTGGACATCCCCAGCATGGCCTCCAGGTGGGAGTGCAGCCCGGCCAGTGCCTTGATTACAGGCTTGTGAGGATCTACACAGAGAGCTTCGGCAGATCTATACCTGGATTCTTAAGCAACGGAAGCTGTATGAGAACAAAGGTATGCTGTCTAACACCACCAAGTAGGTAGTCATCAGTTAAAGAGAATAAAAATTTACTGCAAGGGAGAAGACCCACAGCCAGGAGCATGATGGGAGCAAAGTAAGTCTCATGGCTGGAATTTAATTTGTGCCTCAAGAGTCCACAATTACTCTGATCTGGACCCTCTGGTGGCTGGCCATCTGTCTCCGAGGGGGGTGATGTCTGGAGAAAGCCATCACTGAGGGCGCGGAGAGAGATCCCGTGAGGGTTCCCTACCACTGAACCTATGGCAAGTCCTTTGCTCAGCAAACTCTCAGTTCCTCCTGGAACTGATGGACATGCAGATACTTTGCCTCACACAGGCACACAGAGAGGAGAGTTTTCTTCATTCTTTATAAAATGGTAAGTTAGTGTGCTTATAAATGAACCAGATGGAGTGAGAAGCATATGGGAACATTCTAGGCCCACCTGGAGGTAAAGAATGAAATGAAAGTTGTCGTTTGAAACAGAAAAGAAGTCCCCTCCATTGAAGGCATGGGGCCTCCCTCCAACCTAATAGCCTCTACCCTGGGACTTCAGTAACAAATACACACACACACACACACACACACACACACACACACACACACACACACCTGTACAATAAACCACACTGACTCACGCAGATCAATACAACAGGACAGGAAAGAAGGAAGCAGGCTGGGCAGCTTGCCAAAGGTAGAAGTCCGAGGGACTGCTGTGCTGTATTTCTGGTCCAATAAATCAATGTGCCTTGGAAGGGCTCCTCCAACTCTGTGGCTGTAATTGGAACTACCTTCCTCAGGGGCTGTGTGCTACATTCAAGGTCAGGAGACAAGCTCTGGTTCTCCTGGTCCAGCACAAGCATTCTCTACCCACCCTAGGGCAAAGCTCTGCAGCTACTGGAGAAAGGGCAGCTCAGCTGGTGAGTCTGTCTGCAGGCTGCGAGAGGCCGGGAGAAATGGGGTGGGGGCTGACCCCTGATGCCTCTCCTTTTTGGATTGCCAAAACTCACCAAGCATTCTGTCTGGATGCCACCCCCTAAAACTAGTGGGGGAAGTGACTGCAACAGAGGTACCAGCCCCACCCCACCCGCCCCCAGAACCACATGCTAACAATGGTGGCTGCCGCTTTCTGAGCTCTGACTGTGTGCCAAGCAGTGCCCCAACCAGATGCAACATTTGCATGAGTCTTCCTAAGTCCACAGTAAACCAAGGTCCCTTAACAGTAAGTCGACTTTGTTTAGTTGAGCGTCAGCACAGTGGCAGTAAATATTTTTCTGGTCATTGACCCAGTCAAGATAAACCAAGGTTTTTTTCTGGTATTGAAAGTCACGCTTTAAGCAAGGAGATACACTCTGTCCCAACTAGAGACAACCGGCTGCATGGCCACCAAATCCCACAAGGCTTGACCACTTTCTGTGCAAGGCTGTCCACAGACATGAAGCACTGTCTCAGAATGTCAGCACAGTCATAGTCTAGTGACTGTGGACAAAGTGGGGCAGTGTAAGTGGCCAAGGAGCCCATGTGGAAGGGTCTCAGATGGTTCCATTATGAAATGAGCCAGTGTTGTGGGTTGCCCTGGTGCCATTTGTATTTTGATCCTAATTCTGCTTCCTCAAGAGGGGCTGCCTGGACGAGGAGTAAATCAAGTACTCAGGTGATTTCCCAGGTTTTCCTGTGAACCTTCTGCCCATTTTAACTGGTCAAATAAAGACTAGAAGCCTGTAATTAGGCAGTGGAAGGGAAAGATGGGGCTGGAAGTTTTAGAGAGGGGAGAGAAGAAGGAGGAGAGGGAGACAAGGAAACAGGAGAGAAGATGGAGGAAGAGGGGGTGGAAGGAAGATAGAGCAAAACCACATGGCCTAGAGGAGACACAAGTAGCAAGTGATCTCATAGCTGGGCAATAGAGTAGTGGTAGATCTGCCCAATCTAGGCGTACGGCTTATAAATATTATAACTGAGTTCTGTGTTCTTTGCAGGAACTTATTGGGGTTGGAGATTTACTGCAACAAACCAGTATGGGCATTTGTAGGATAAAGGAATGAACTAAGTTGGCTACCATGATCTCACAGGGCCAGGAAGCATTTCTTTTCTTTTTCTTTTTTTTCCAAGACATTGTCTTTCTATCTAGCCCTGGGTGTCCTGGAACTTGATCTTAGGCCAGGCTGGCTTTGAACTCTCAGAGAGCTGCTTGCCTCTGCCTCCTGAATGCTGGGATTAAGTCGTGTGCCATCACATCTAGCTGGACCATTTCTTAGAGCAGAGGACAGGAGCGGATTAGATTTGGTGAGTGTAAGAGACAAGGAGGACCATGTGATGAAAGCTGGACAGTGGGATCAGGCGGAGTATTCATAGGACACCAGGGCACAGAAGAGGGTTTGTGCCGAGCAGTGACCGGGGTATGGCCAGGCAGGAGGTCCAAGCTCTTGAGAGGCAAGGTGGTGGGGGTAATGGGGGAGGGGGCTTCATTATCAATCGCAGGGTGACGGGCAGATTGGCACATGCTGGAAGATGTCCAGGCCTTGGCTGGTCTAAGTGACCCCATTCACACTGTTGGCAAAGGCCCAGAGTCAGAATTCAGCATCCACTACCCTGACACCCAGAAACCTCAGTGAGTTATTCAGGGTCAGAAGTGGGTCGGGAAAGGGAACTGTCACCAGGAGGCTGGAACAGAACATCACCAGTCACATCCACTGCCTGCTTGGTCAGGAGCTCAGTGCTCAACACCTTACGAGTGATTCCCCCAAGAGGAACCCAGGCCTCTAGAGTAAGAATCCACTTTGGCCATCTGCGTTTCATCCAGGACTGGGATAGACAGAACCTAGAGGCCAATCTCTACTGGAGAAGCCAGAGACGGGTTCATCTGCACGCCGTAGAAACTGGAAGAAACCACAGCCCATATTTGGAGTTGGGAAGAGGCTGAACAATGAGACCCAGATTTCCTTGGAATGGGAGGGCTTGCCAGGTGGCTGGTTTTAGGAGGGAAGAGGCCGACACTATTTTCACAGTAACCCTCTTCAGTCCGTAATGAGAAAAACCCTCTGCTGCACAGAGCAGCCTCCTAATGCAAGTCACCCTGAGACTCCAGACTATGCCCTTTAGCACAGGAAACAGGAGCAATAATGGAGCAGCCGGGTGTGAATTATAGAAGCCCATTGGGGCGGGAAACTCAGTGAGTTATAATAGCAGAGTAAATTAATTTCACATAAGTGGGATTAGCAGTTAAATAAATGGCTGTCCCAATGCTAGCAATGTCTGGAGTGCTGTGTCCCCAGCCAGGGGACAGAAAGAGTTCTCACTCTTGGCTGAGCAGGACACAGGCCGCTGGAGGTCACTCTCCACAGTTAAAGATAACATCGAGAGGGCAGAAACACTATTGCATTAGAATAAGCACCATAAATTAGGAGGAGGAAGAGGAGGAGGCAGGAAGTGGGGAAAGCCACCTTCCACTGATGGTTCTGACACTTTTCATGGTGCCCAGCCTGGACAGTGACTTGGGATGACCCAGAAACTGAGGGGAAATTGGAAGCAATGGATTCCAAGCATGGGTCTGTCAGGAGCTATTTCAAATGGAATTCGTGTTGGTTTTATTTTAAATTGTCAACCTCTTGTTTGTTTGAGCTATTTAAGGCTCCTGTCCCTTTCTCGGCTTGAAATGACCTTTCTGCTTCGGTGAGTGCAATCCTGGGCTTCTTGGACCTGAGTTTGAGGTGCGTGAGGTCACGGCAGCTGGGCCTGGATTCCAGCCGAGTTCCTAACCTACAGAACAGGGTTGGCCGTATCCCATGCGTTACTCGTAGGACTAAGTTAATGCAGAAGCAAGAGTCCCCAGTTCAAGCATTGACACATCTACAGCTGCGTGTGTACGGGAGCTGCAGGGATGCTCTCCATCCCTTGGTCCCTGGGGACCGGATAAGCTGATCCTTAGGGACAGACTGTGATAGGGAGAGGTGCCTGCCCTTAGCCTGTAGGTGTGTGTGTGTGTGTGTGTGTGTGTGTGTGTGTGTGTGTTGCATTCAGGTGAGGGAGTGTGTCCTTGCACAGGCATGTGGAAGTCAAACAGGACAGAGGTATCCTTCTCTGTCATTCTCTATCTACCTTATTACTTGAGACAAACTTTCACTAAACCCAAAGCTCACCTTTTGACAAAAATGGCTGGCCAGCTCCTTGGCATCTCCCTACCTCTGTTCCACAAGGTTAGGACTACAGGATTACACAGCCATACCCGATTCTTTCAACAGTATCTACTTGAATGAGGTCAAAGAATACTAGCACATTACACACACACACACACACACACACACACACACACTCACACACACACTCACACACACACACACTCACACACACACACACACACTCACACAAACACACACACACCCACACACACACCTATGTAGAGTCTGTATCAATGGGCCATGGTTTGCTTAGGGAAATGTGTGAGAACTGCACTAAATGGCAGTGTAGCTCTAAGCTTGTTGAACATGCAGTTTTCCCCAGCTCACCTCCTGTCTGTGTTAAAGGGCCTGCCTTTGAACATCCATTGGATACTGTAGACTTGATCTCAGAAACAATCCTACTGATTTTATTATGCTAACTTCGGTTGTATGTTAAATAGCTCATAGCCACAGATGCAGCATCAAGGAAGTGTCCCTGTGTAATAGGGTTACCAAGAGCGGCAATTTGCCCAGGATTTTCCCAATTTTAGCTCTGAAGGCTCTACGTGTTGGCAAGTCCTTCAGTGTGGGCAAACTGGGGCTGGTTGCTACCCTCCTATAAACAAGCCACGAGTGGATTGTACACACATCTCCTTTAGCAATCAGGACACACAAGAGGTCAACCGTTCTACTGCTACTCAATGACATGTAATACCTAAATATTGAACAGTTTTACAGGTCATCTTTTTTCTCTTGAAGTAAATAAATACTCTGCGACAAACCAGCGACTCTCATCAGGCTAAATGGTTAATGAGGACACAAAACCAATAATATTTTGTAAATAAAAACTATGACTAACAGCTACCAAAACCACAGCAGCTCAAAACAACTGCTGGAGCACCAAGTAGAAGGCAGGAGCCGCCCCTCCTCTGTAAATCAGAGTGCGGAATAACAAGGACCAGTCCCCGGGAAGCTCTGGGAACACTAATTTTAGTTTATGAATACCAGACTTCTGTGAATTACTGGAAAGTAACCTTTAATTGTGTACAAGGAGAGTCCACAGAGGGAAGGGGAAGGGAGGCAGGGAGAGAAGGAGAGGAAGGCGTGTCTGATCCACCGCAGCAGAAACCATGGGAAAGATTTGTTTTCTGGGGTCAGTTAATGTCATCAGAGTGACTCTCTACCCAGCAAGAATGTCAAGGCCAATGCGTTGAAAGTCGGTGCTTTAACTCGACTAATAAATTAGAAAACCGAGGCCCGGGGAATTACTTTTACAAAGCTATAGTTGCCATGTTTCCTTAACCACAAACACCTCCGCCTACAGCTCCGCACATTTTTAACCTAACTGGGCACAGTAGCTAGGGCACACCTGCAATGCCAGCACTTGAATGGAGGGCAGGAGAGAGTTTCCAAGCCAGGTCAGCCTAGGATGTAGAGTGAGACCCTGCGTAAAAAGAAAACAAAAACAAACAAACAAACAAAGATTGTCTGAGTGTTCCAGAGCTATGTGAGGGATGTGTCGTCTCCCATGCATGGCTACCCCTTATTGGTCCTGTTGTGCTTGAATCATCCGTGTGCATGTGTCATCCATGCCGAGACTTTAGCCTTAGGTACTTGTGAAAATGACTTTCTTGGGAGATAGACACTTTATATGTATGACCAAGTTTAGATGGTCATGAAGTGGGTTCCAATTCAAGTATGATTGTTGTCCTCATAAGAAGGAGGGGAGGAGAGAAGACGGGGAGGAAAAAGAGGGAGGAAGGGGGAGAGAAGAGAGAGAGAGAGAGGAGAGAGAGAGAGAAGAGAGAGAGAGACAGAGAGAGAGAGAGAGAGAGAGAGAGAGGTGTTGTTGAAAATCTCTGGCTTGTAATACTGTTATGGTAGCACCTGGCATGATTAAGGAGTCTCTGAGTGGCCCAGGCCCCCAGCTGGATATCTCCCTCTCTGTCACTCTACACTTACCCAGGGACATTCAGTGTGTGGGAGGAAGCCAGGCCCCACTGCTTTCTTCAGTGTCTCTTCTGTTCCGGCCACAGCAGGATCAGACAGCCGTGGGATTCAGGATCAGACAGCCTTGGTACTGAGTCCTTCCCTCACCTCTGGGAGACCTCCCAGCTCTCCACATCTGTGCTGGGCATCAGGTGTGGGGAGCCTCTCCTCCTGCTGTGAGGATGGAGACAAGATCCAGCTTAAATGCCTCTGGTAGGATCATTTGGCTCTTTTTTTTTTTTTTTGCCTTTCCACACACCATTTGGCAAGACCAGGGGGTTCAATGAGTCATCCTGCCCTTCCCTCGTTCTAGAACAAAAGCAGGTGAAAAGGATCTGTGGTTGCAGGAACCGAGCAGGTTGCAAATCACCTTGCTTCTCCCTCCAACACCTTTTTACAGACCAGGCAGAGGACCCCACTCTGTTGGATTAGAGAGCATTCTGGTCTGCCGGAAGAGAGAGAAGGACGCCCAAAGGGGCAGGATGGTGCTGGCCCACACAAAGCCATGCTCAACAACATCCTCCAGCAATAGCGTATGTTCCCCGTTGTATTTTTAAAATGTGCTGACATGTCTGTCTGAATAAGAAAATGTCTGAAAACACCAAAATGTTATCTAGCCAAGGCAAAATTTTGAATGTCATCTCCTTTATGTTTCTATATCTCTTCGCTAATATTGCCACAGTAAACAAAAATGATAGAATAAAAACTAACAAACAATTGTCCCTGGTTACAGCTCTTGAGCACAAATGTTATTAATAAGATGATGTTTAATAGATGCTCCTGGCAAGCACCTTAGCCGGTGAACATTCACCATCCTTCCTCCCGGGAGGTGCAGAGGAAGAAGCTCTTCCCAGTGAGTCACAGGTGCCAGCTAGCCTTGGTCATCCTGGGCTTACATTGCCTTAGTTTTCTTGCCTTCAAAGCAAGTAAACCCCACACTGTTCTAAAGCCTTCCAGTCACAGCAATTGTGACGTTTAGCAGGAGAACAACAGTCAGTCAGTCATGGAACCTCTTACTAAAACAGCTTCTGCAATTAGAAATTTTAATTTGAAATCGTAACATTAGAAATTTTTACATTTTGCTTCTAGCATCGAAGTTCAGAGGTCTGAGCAATTTACAAGTTACCCGATGTCTTTTTATGCCATTTGGGTTATTTCGATTAATAAGCAGTAATGTATTTCGTAACTATTCATAGTATATACATAAGTATGAATTTATATGTTACCGTGCTGCTCTCTCCTGTTTTTTAAATTACAGCTTTTCTTTAAATTAGTTTTTTGTATCCACAGAATCAAGTTGATTTGTCCTCATGAAACAGTAACATCTTTTCTGCGGAATTGGGAGGGGTTTTACGGATGCCCATCACTCCTGGTGACACTCACAGGACCGGAAATCAACTGGAGACATAGTTGGGTCATTTGACCATTGTTTGGACTCAGACCTGTTTTGCCCTGAGCTGGTCATCTTACAGTCAGGCATTCTTGTTTCTCAGTCTGTTCCCAACCTTGTCATTTTGCAAGTGCTTCTGAATATTGGTTGATATTGACACCGTCTGCTGCCGGCCTTCCATTTTCCTAAATTCCAGCTATTTTCAGTTTGAGCCCTTCCCACCCCTGACCTTGAGTCTTTCCCACCCCTGACCTTGAGTCTTTCCCACCCCTGACCTTGAGTCTTTCTCACCCCTGACCTTGAGTCTTTCTCATCTCTGACCTTGAGGCTTTCCCACTGCTGACCCATTGGGTATCCCTGCCTTTCTGTAAGGACAAATGTGTGGCATTTGCCACAAATGCCTCACGCCCTGCTTGTGGCCAACATCAGCAAATGATCTCTGAGTTCCTTCTGGCAAAGGGCCCAGCATCACTTGGCCCTGGTGCTCACACAGGGAACTGTCTGCCTGTCTGGAATCAATGATGCTTTGCCTCTCTTCTAACTCAGATGGTCTGTGCACCTTTGTCCAAATCATCCTGTTTTCGTCTCATGAATTTAAGGTCTGAATTGCATTCTGTTGCAAGCCAAATTTAAGAAGCCTTTGCAATTCTCGGAGAAAACTCTCAGGATAAGGAAATGAACATCTCAGTGATGACCAGTGTAGTCCAGAATCGGCTTGCAAGGTGGGATGCAGTGAGCACTGTCACACAGGTGATGAATCCTAACCGGGTAGCAATGAAATGTTTCCCTAACCACACAGACCAAGGATTTTCACCAGGCCTTAATGAAAAGGAATTGGAAATTAATATCAGAATTCCATTGTGTGTCTGTAGCTCATGATATATAATTATGTAAACGGTATAAACAGTAAACTGTATAAAATTCTCACCCCATAAATTAGGATCAGTCTCAGACAAGTCTGCTATTGTCTTTGGAAGCCCTGTGGCAAAAGCTTCATTGGATGTCATTGTAATTAAAATCTATACTGGAAGTTCCCCTAAGTAACTTGGGAAAATGATTCCTGCTTCCCAAGTGTAGGGGAAGGTGAAATAAAAACCCTTCCAAGAATGCAGTTGTAATAATCTTTGGTCTTGATTAGGGGCTCTACATATTGTGACAATGTAATGGGCTCGTCCACACAATTGCTCATTCGCTTACATTACTGAGAGCCGGTGGTGAACTGCACCAGGTGCCAGGAATACGGCAGAAAATAATGTCCATAATCTGAAGAGGATTCTTAGACACGAGTGGGACTAGGACTTCAGAAAGAGTGTCTAGGAGATGAGGGAAACCGTAAGAAATCAGTAAGAAGATTGATTAAGAACAAGTCTGTGTCGCTACAGATCAGTCCCTGGCCTCTGTGTTAAACGTTTAAAGAGACAGGAGGCCTGGTTTTTCTGGGTTGCTCTCTTAGGGCATACATAGAGTAAATAGTGAGGTGCAAGAGGACTTGGAGGGTCACGTTGGGAAGTTAGAGGGAAGTGGCCTCTAGTGTGTGCAGATGGCGTGAAGTGGGTCATGTGAGCGGGGCAGGAACTCGTGGTCTCCGGGATGCGTGGGTGACAGCGTTATTGGGAAGCGGTGACTGAAAGGCTCTTTTTGAAGCCCAGCTGCAGCGAAGGTCAGCCAGCCAATGAGGTGCAGGTGGCAAAGGGAGAGCCGGCATTTTATCAGGCTCCCCTCGTGGCTGCCAATCCACAAGAGGGAAGGCACAGAATCTGGAGATGGCCCAGCCTCGTGAGTGTTCAGCCTTTAGAAGCTTAATGACCAGAAAGGGCTGAACATCCGGGTTCTTAGAAAAGGGGGCGGAGCTTAGGTGTGGCTAAGGAGGCTTTTCAATTGCAGACTGTATTCATAGTTTTACCCTCGGGCTATTCAGTCCCGGGTGTGTGAAAGGATGTAGAGGAGCCTCAATTCTTCCTGAGAGTCTAAATCAGTGGTTCTCAACCTTTCTAATGCTGTGACCCTTTAATACAGTTCCTTACGTAGTGGTGACCCCCAACCAGAGAAATATTCATTGCTACTTCATAACTGTAATTTTGCTACTGTTATAAATTGTAATGTAAGTATCTGTGTTTTTCCACACCCCTTGAAAGGGGTCGTGACCCGTAGGTTGAGAACTGCTGTTCTAAATGTAGAACAAAGAGGAAGTTCTGAAGACTGCATCCCTAGAGAGCCACCCTTAGCCTCTGAAAGCCCCACTTTGGTCACTGAGGATTGAAGGTAACTGTCCACTTACCCTACCCGAGTAGCCAGACTCCCTGGATGACAATGAATTTACAACGACTCCTGTAGATCTCAATCTATGTGCTTGTGACACTTCTCATTTCACGCAATAAAGCAATATTGAGATGGGGGCAAAGTCCCCTTATTATCTCCCTTCCTGTTAGCAGACTCAGGAGTCACAGCCGATGCCCTTCAAGCCAGGCTCACATGCAATAAGCCAATTGGAAAAAAAAAACAAATTAACAGTGAAAAGCAGAAAACAGAGATGTACTCAACATGTCCATAGGCAGAAATACAAAAGGATCCAGTGATGCCCCCAACCCCTGTTCATCTTTGGGACCCTGACATGAGGGCGAAGCTTAAACAGAAAGCAAAAATAATACACAGCTAAGTAGTCCAATAAGGAGTTTCCTCTGCCCACTATTGTCTCAGCTCCAAGACTCTCCTACAAGGTCATGGGAAACAGTCTTTCTCCAGGTGACAAGTTCCTCTTATGGATGTTCCCAGGTCTTCACCCAGTTCCTCTCCCATTAAGAGGTTCCTGGAAATTCTAATGTCTTAGATCCCATTCTTTCAAGAGTTTCATAGAGAAAGAGGGGAGCACATGTATGTAGTTAGGATACATTCATTCCTCCTAGATAGACCCCTTACAATCTGACATTTACAGAGCAGGAGCTCCGTTCATGCATTCAGGAGACATAGATGATGAACATAGCTGGTTTCAACCCGATTTGCTTAACTCTGGAGGCCTGTGCATGCTAAGTGAGCTTCTTAAGATGTGTCCACAGGGCAGATTGTGAGTTACTGCGATGGATCTGCAGAGATACTACATAAGTTTGGATGGAGACCAACTACCAAGAGGAGAGTGGCTCCTTCCGGACTCAGGTTTGGAAAAAGTGGGCACCCTGCTCACGCCTGCACAGTGATAATGATGGTGGCGATTCATTAGCATAAGTAAAAACTAACATGCTGAGCCCAGCCTGCATGCAGTTTAAGGAGGTAGAAGTGTAGCCCCTGAAACCAGGAGGCAACTATATGAAAAGTTCTGGTAGAACATTCATTTCTGCACACAGCATCCAGTCTCCTCCATTTACAGTGGCATCTGAAGGTCGGAGCTCTCTCTTCCATTGGTGTAGGCTGGTGCTCTTCCCCAACCAGATTGAGGATGACTATAAGGAGGTCCAGATCATCTCCGGGAGGAGGCAGTGCACACAGGGTCATTCAAGGGCCATCTGGAGTTGTCATGGCCAAAGTGAAGTCTCCCAGAACGATGACAGAGTATCTGAAGTGGCCTAAAGCAAAGCTTCCCATAGCAGAGCTGTGCTTGGAGAGGAAGCAAGGATCTGTGTGGTTCCTGGGCTCTTCCTGGAGCCACTGGCCAGACTGTAGTCTCCTCTATTAGTCCTGAGGTGTCCAAAGCAGAAGGGGTTGGTATGGTAACAGCAAGCTTTGAAAATGGTGGTAGTGAAGCTGTAGCTTTTACTTCCCCAGAAAGAGCCTTAGAAGAGGCAGCAATAGGATGTACAACCCCACCCAGAACTGTGGAGACGATGATAGCAGTTGCAATCTGGCTTCCATCTCTGCCTGGATCTCTCCTCCCAGGAAGTTGTCATCATGGCTCGTCCTGGAGTAAGGCTTTAACAGCTGTCACTCAAGCAACTAAATTGCTTGTGCCTAATTGTTTCAGCCATATAAAGGGGGCAGGGGGGTTGCAATAAAGACTTACCGTAAAATTAACATTCTTCTCCAGTAAGCTTCCATCCAATAATGCTTAACAGCCCTAGCTTACTTGCCCTTAATGAGGGTTGGATCCTGTGACTCTTGTCACGGCTACCTCACAGTTGAGGTAGCACTGGATAAGTCCTGTAAACTTTCTGAAAATTCAGTCCCCTCACCAAAGAATATGGGTGTCTTAGTTAGGGTTCTACTGCTGTGAACAGACACCATGACCAAGGCAAGTCTTATAAAGGACAACATTTAACTGGGACTGGCTTACAGGTTCAGAGGTTCAGTCCATTATTACCAAGGTGGGAGCAGGGCAGCGTCTAGGCAGGCATGGTGCAGGCAGAGCTGAGAGTTCTGTATCTTCATCTGAAGGCTATAGTAGAAAACTGACTTCCAGACAGCTAGGATGAGTGTCTTAAGCCCACACCCACAGTGATACACCTACTCCCACAAGGCCACACCTCCTAATAGGGCCACTCCCTGGGTCAAGCATATATAAACCATCACAATGGATAATGATAGCAGATAATTTTTGACAGTTGTAAGGGTTATATGAAAAAACAGATAAAGGCCAAGAGTGGCACCTGACACAAGTAGGTATGTTTCTTCTTCCTGTCCCTTCAAGTCTATTCCTTGGCCATATGCTGGTTGTCTCCCCAACCCCACTGTTCCCTCATTCTCCACATAAACTCTGCTGTCCTCATTCATCTTCTACATCTCCTTCTCCACTAAGCCAATCTCCTTATTCCTCTTCTATCGCATGCCCTCACCACTTACACCCTACCCCTCCTCTTCAGCTCCCTGATCTCCAAGTAACCAGTACACATGATATACAGGGCAAGGTCCTGACTCAGTAGCAAGTTGGCAGTGAATTCCATGCTCACAGAGCACTGTTAGTGGTAGCTTGATCAGTAGATCATGGATTGGCAGGTCAACTAAATGTAACTTCTGAAACAAATAAGGAAAAAATTCAAAGCTCCTTGTCATGTGGAAAGGAGCTGGATAGAAAGCAGGGTCTGGGGTCCTTTGGACCCACAAGGGTTGTCCTGGGTCTTTGTGAGAAAGGTCCAGAAATATGCTCTATGTAGAAGAGTAAACATACTGGCACCCTAACTCCAAGTGAGACAATTGCCCCCTTCATCTGGGGATAAAGCGGGCACTGAGTTGGTGACCAAGCTGAGGGTAAATTGAGGTGAAGTCGGAAATTCCCACTACATGAGCCCTGTTCCAAGTCAGCCTGTTTCCGGCAGGACAAGCCTTCCCTGTGCTGTATCTGACCCTTGTCCCAATATGGGCGTGGACACTGGGTCACTGGACTGCGTGCAGGTCACTGTGAATTACCTAGATGATGAACGTGTTGGTCTTCAGATCATGATCAGGTCTAAGGGTGCCAACAGGAAGCTAGAAGGCCAGGCCTTTGCCCTGGCATTTCAAATGTAGACTGTTCCCATTGCCATGAACACTGACACTGTAATCTGGGCCCCCACCTTCTCCCATCTGAGTCCCTTTTAACCAAACTTGAAAACAGCATTTTTGTTTTTCTGGATGATAATTACCCTTGGACTCTGGCTCCATCCACGTAACTTCCCACAGCCTTGGAGGCAGGAGCCTTTTGTGCCGGAATGGCAGGAGTTCTAACGGGACCTGGCTTCCTCCCCTGCTCAGAGGCAGAATTCTGCTCAGATACCTTTTTCACCAAGTTGTGTGGTCAGGCAGATGAATGTGAGAGCTGTGGTCCGGATCCCACCAAGAAGCTTCCTGAGGGTTCAGTGTGACCCTTCCAGAGTTGTCTTTAGTCAAGGACTTTCAGCATGGTCAGAAACTACACTTAAAAGTGGAAAGTTTTAGTGGCCTATGAGCTCTCAAGTAACAGAGACTGGCAATGGAAAAGATAAAACATGTGACCTTCAGGCCACCAGCATATTGATGTTATATGACACATAGCTTCCCTCTCCCCTCCCTCATCATCCTCAGTAGTAAGAAAGAGAGACTCATGGGAACCCAGAGATATAATGGCTAATAACCAAGGTCTTCCCAGAAACTTTGCTTGCTAGGAGTCACCTGGTTGGTCTTTCAAATGGACTGGTGTCTTATCTCATGGTAAATTCTCATTGGTTGATCTACATTATGCTCATGGGGACAACTCTGCCTAGCTCCCCAGTCCCTTAGGTTTTGAATACCTATCTGTTTAAAAACCACTTAAAAGCACACATCTCTGATTGATGTTTTCTCATCTATAAACAGGGGAGCTGATGTTTCAAAGTGTGCAAAAAGGTTAGAGAAGACCATAAGGAAAGTATCTAGTGTAGTCCCTGGTGTGTAACAGACGCTAACATCAGTTCCTTCCCTGTGGTAGACAGATGACAAAGCCAACCAGAGTTCATGTCTTCTCTCTGTCTAGTTGGTAGTGTCCTCTCATGCTGGTTTGGGGCTTTGTGGTATGGATTTCTTTAGTACCAAATGGGAAATTTTGGAACACTTAGAGATAAACCATCCTGAGCTATAAAAAATGAGATATTCTCTTAAACAAAACAAAAGCAACTGTGATATTGTTAGCACATTAGAGTCTTCTCTTTATTTGACTCCATTGCCTCTGGCTACAGCAGTTGTTCACTGACTTCAAAATCACCAGGGTCACTCAGCTAGGTGTGGCTTAGTAAATCTGTTAACCAGTGAGTTCTAATGAAATACTAACTACTATATGCTCAAGGTTGAACTAGGCTCTGTGAGGAATATAGAAACAGGACAAGATCTGTCTTCAAGTAGCTTACGTGCTTCCTGGAAGCCATGCCAACTAGAACCAAAGAAATATGCTCAGAACAACAACAGAAACCAAATCAAACCGAACCAAACCAAAACATTAAACAACGACAAAAAAGAGAGAGTCAACCTATGCTCCATGATCTTTTTGGAAGAGTAATGAGTTAGTTTAAATGGGAACACCTAGAATTTAACAACAAACCCCCTTTGTCTAGAATCAAGGTCAGCATGAAAGAGTGCTGTGATTGATTAGTGATGTCTGTCTGAGCACAGAAATGGCTCTAGCTAATATTTAAAGTCTTGCTAACTTCTATCAACCCATGATTAACACCGTCAGCCCTTGTCAGTCCTATTGATCAGGAGAAGGCAAAAAGGTACTCCTTTTCTTGTCTATTTCTTATCCAGAAAAGTGGAGAGCTTTGTCAGTCTTGTCTAGAGACCTCCCCATTACAAGCAAGCTAACCACTATGAGCAAACAAACAAAACATTTCCAAAACAGTAGACAGAAAGAAAATTAATGGAATAATTAACAGAAAACTCAGAATTGTTTCTCAGTAGAAACATAGAAAGTCCACTACAAGGTGATTCGAAGAGAAGCTAAGTTACTGTTAACATTGTGTTTTGAAAACTGTCTGGGTGATTATTTTATTACATTTTGTTAGTCTTCATAGACACCTTTTAATAATGTGATATATATTACATAAGTATAGGTATACATACTCACAAATTATTAGGTCTATAAGAGATAATAGTGGGGCACAGTATCTCACTGCTATATTTAGACTGAGCCTTTTTCTTCAAACCCTGTCCACACCTAGTTACAAGTTCAAGGACTTGTCTGCTGCAAAAGTCTAGTGTGTCCAGCATTGTGTGGTCAGGCTGTCCTGTCATTCGTTGGCTATGTCACAGTTTATGTATGTTGGTGTTATTGTAGTCTCATCTGTAAAATGAAAATAGCAATTGCCTACTTAAAGTTTTGGTAAAGCCAAACATGATAACACACACGTGTAATTCTAGCACTTGAGAGGCTGAGGTAGGGAGGTCAGGAGTTCAAGGTCAACTTGGGTTGACACAGTAATATTGTGTCTCAAAAAGGCCAAAAATCAAACAAAATTTTTTTTTCGTAAAGACAAAAGGTGGTGATGATAATGACCAATGCCAATCTTCTAAAAAGTTCCATATTGTGTCAGTGGCCTCTCATGTAGGTGTGAACACCTTCGCCAAGGCTCTGCTAATATATTTTGTGACTCCTATGAATTCATCAAGACTGTTGGCATGTTGGCTTACCTCAGTGTTTTGGGCAAAGTTCAGATGAAGTCTGTCTTCTCCCAATCAAGCCAGACCGTTGTCTCCACACAATTTTCCCACAATGTGAATGACCGATTCTAAGCCCCAGAAACTAGCATTTGTAACTTTTCTAAATGACGTGTTCCTCAGGAAAAAAAATTAAAAATAAAACAATAAAAAATAAAAAACCCAGCAGTTAACAGAGTGCTGGTTCCTAAAAGACCCGTTCCCAGACATCCAGCAGATGCCCAGCATCCCAAATGATGTCATTTACTCCCAGAAAGCACTGCGGCATATCAAACGTCCTTATGCAGCCTACCCAAGGTCATTCAGGCAGCAGGTGATAGTCAAACTAAAGCCTTGCTTCATAGACTTCAAATCAAAGCCTACCTTTCTATCCTCTGTCCAGCCATCTCTTGATGTCTACATCAGGGCTGGGCAGACCCTGCTCTCTAATCTCCGAGCCCCATCACCCCTGCTGCTCAACTCCCAATTCCCTTCCTCCAAGCATTCAGGGCATCATGAGCATTGGATTGCAGTAAACATAGCTTCAGGGCATGGGGAGTGGATGGTGACAGCCCAAACCAGGTCTGCACAGTTCAGTGAACCTTGTTGCTATAGCACGGCTCTGAGGCTTTGTACCAAATTTCAAAATATGTTTTTATTTGCATTTTATAGTGTATTCTCAATATCTAAGCTCCTTAATAGTTATCCAAAATGCATTATTTTTCCTTTAAAAACATACTTTAGAATATTTCACAGCATCAAATACGATTTTATTGCACCCTAAAATCAAAATGCTTTCTAAAATTAATGTCAGTTTTATGACTCAATACTACAAGAAAATAAGCCTACTCACACATTCAAAAATTGCATTACTGGCTACTTTTATGTCTGCTCATTCTGAAGAGTTGTAATATACCTCTCTTTCCCCTTTCCTCCCTCCCTCCCAGGAAATCAAAGGAAACTAGCTGTTGAGCAGAGACAAGCGGGGCAGTATTTCAGTCCTCAAAGACATTTTAAACCCCTTTCAAATACCGAATTCCTTTCTCTTTAGAGAGGATGAGATTTTCCGATCTGGGTCTTTTTGGCTGTTTGGCCATTTGCCATTAATAGCTGCGGGGTTTTCCACCTTTAGAAAGTAAATATGAAGCTGCCACCCAGGGCAGGGGTGCTCTTTGTGGGGTAGACTTTTCCGTTCCACCCCCGAGTCCTGGAGATGTTGTGTTTCTAAGGACGGACAGCACACTGCAGACCCAGTGCTCCCAGCAAAGCTCTGGAAAGGTGAGGAAAAAGCAAATGTGTTGAGAAAGGTTCTCTGCTTGTTCTGCTGCGTTCAACTGCTTCAAGTCTAAGTTCTTCCAGGTCATAAAAACAAGCCATAGAGAACCAAAGGGGTGCCCACATCTCCAGGGGACCTTTACAAATGCCAGTGACTGCCACCACCCCCACCCCACCCCACCCCACTCTCATTCATACAAGCTGATCAACAGGGCTGCACTAGAGAGAAGCAGGAGCCTCCTCACTGGCCTGTCTGTCTCTATTAAGGCTCCACACAGAGACCCTTCTCAAATGCCCACATCACATCAAAGCTTAAAACCATTAGATGGTAACAAAGATGAAAGGAGTTATTAATTTCATGAAACAGTAAACAAACAAATCAACTCCAAGTCATGACATGAGTAGATCAAACTCCCCATAGTCACCGGAAACACAGGCTAGGGTCATATGTTAAATGACGTCATGGATGCTCACCTCACAAAACCCAGACTATGGCAAACTCTGCTAGACACATGGCTAGGTTTTCTACCCACACAAACACACAGACACAGACATGCAGACATAGACACAGATACACACAGACACACAGACATAGACATACACACATGCATGCACATGCATACATACTCAAACACATACACGTGTACATGAATACATATGCATATACATATACATATACAAGCACATACACAGACACAAACATGCACACACAGGCATGCACACTCATGGACACACTCACTTGTGTGTACACTCTTGCACATGCACTCACATGCATACATACATGCACACTCACACATACACACATGCACAATCACACACATGCAGGCACACACACACTCATACACACATTAGGAGAAAAAGGAAGAGTTATGAGGGACACAGACAGACAGAGGGGGCATGTGTAGAGAAGAAAGGAAAGGGAGAGAAGTTAGAGAGGAAGAGAAGGAGAGAGAAGGATGAGAGAGGAAGAAGGAAGGAGGGCAGACAGATGGAGGGAGGGGGAAGGAAGAGAAGGAAAGAGAGGGGTGAGGAGAAAGGGAAATGGAGGGAGGGAGAGAGAACGGTTTGAAGGGCTTTAAATAGTTTAAAAGACATGTTTAAAAGGAATGTTTGAGCTTTATGTGAAGCCTGCATCATTAGACTGTTTTTAGAAAGTGAAGAGGAAATTGGAGACTTTGGAACTCTGACTGGACATCGATTGGGACCAAGACAATTTTGTTAAAAGGCTTCAGATAACTACTGTGGTTGTGATGTTAGCCTATTACCATTTTTAAAGTTTATAAATCATAAATATCTAGAGACTTTGGAGCTGAAATGATGATACCTGAGATCAACAAGTTGATCCAGGGATAGTGGGGAGACTGGCCACCATCCAGCCATTGTTAAGGTGGGACGCTGAGCCATCGGATTAATTATTTATTTTGCTTTAGATATGGTTGAAAATATTCCAAAGTAGAAAAAATTGATACTGTCAAAAAAATGTTCTTTTGAGTCTCCCACAGTCTATATCATCAGTAATGGTTTTGTCTTGCTAAGAATCCAATGAAATACACAGACTCTACCCTTTAAAAATTCATGTCTGTTAGAAGTGATCTAATGCCCTCTAGACCCTTAGCCTTCAGGTTCTAGCATGAGACCAGGTCCTTTGCAGTCTGGGCCAACCATTTCCACTCACTCTCCCCCAACGCCCATCCCCATCCCCATCCCTCTGCCTGCTCTCAGGGGACTGCCTCTGTCTGAACCCTTTCCAAACATCAGGCCTTACTTCCTATGGTTTTCTCCAGCCAGTAGAACACCCACATCTGTGACCTCTGCCCAGGAATAAAGCCTGTTCCCTCATTCGCCAGCCCAGACAGCTCCAAGGCTTTGAAGACTTGCTCCTGGTGTAGCACGAACCTTTATGAGGACAAGTCACTATTTTCTATGCTGAGCTCAGAGTTTCATGCATGACCAATAAATGTTGGTTAAAATGAGTACAATGGAAAATTTAAAGCCCCCGGGTCAAGGGAAAACTAATGGGATCTCACAGCTCAAAAACGCATACTAGTAACATGTCAGAGCAGAGGAGCAAACTGCAGAATGTGCTGCCTGTCTGCTTATATTTGTTAGATGGAGGCCATGCCTTGGAGGAGCAGTTGGAGGGAAGGTCTTGACCAGGTCAACGGATCACATAGCTTCAGCCAAGAACTGGAGGCTTCCAGAGGGAGGCTCTTCAATGCCACATCTGCCATTTCATTTTCTCCCTGACATCCCTAGAGAATGTGTCTGTAGGGAGAGGTGAAGTGTTTTCTTGGGTGAGCGACATTCCCACAGATATGAGTGGGCCTACTACAAACCCTCAACTCTCTTGGGTTCCATGACCTTAAACATATTCTTTAGTGAAGCCTCATTGACCCTTCAGTATAAACTGGTACAATCAAGTAGGTATCACAGGATAGGAGATTCCAACATCTAGGAGATAACACAGACCAGAGGCTTCCAAAACAGCAAAAGCAGGATATAGATGAGCTCAGAAAGAGAAGACCCAGGTCTGGTGAGCAAATCATGGGTCAAGGCTGGAATAATGGAAGAAGCTTCCAAGTCTCCGAAAAGAAAATGCACATGAGTCAGAAACACACAGGGCCAAATGCAGGGCCGCAGTCCAGCACAAAGGGTCTGCCAGGCGCCCTTACAAGCACCTCACTCTTCTGAGCACTGGATGTTCCTTTGGGAGCTCCTTTAAAGGGAATCTTATCAAGTAGCAGTCTTTTGTGTCTTACACGGGTTCAACATTTGGAGCACCTATATTTTTAAATAAGTAGTATCTTTTTTTTAAGATTTACTTATGCTATTTATCTGAGTACACTGTAGCTGTCTTCAGACACCCCAGAAGAGGACATCAGATCCCATTACAGATGGTTGTGAGCCACCATGTGGTTGCTGGGAATTGAACTCAGGACCTCTGGAAGAGCAGTCACTGCTCTTAACCACTGAGCCATCTCTCCAGCCCAGAGCACCTATTTTTTTAAGAGGCACTTTGTGCTCACAATATGAGAAACAAATCGAAAAGAACCAATAACAACCATAGTCAGGGAATCTGCAAACAGCAGTTCTATCTGCCCATCCAGGTGCCTCAGTTTCCCTTCCCTGACTGAAAAGGAAAATTCCTCCAGGGCAGTTCTGGGTCTACTGCTGAACACCCCAGCTAGCATCAAGCACCTTTCTTGTCACCCTGAGAGAGGGATCATATCATTCCCACCTTACAGCTTTGAGCACTGGGCATTGGGGCACACACTGGGGTAGGCAGCCTGTCCAAGGAGATGGGATTGGCAGGTCTGACTGGGTGAGAAGTCCAGGGCTGGAGACAGTTACCATGCCTCACTGGGCATTGCTGCCTCAAGTCAGTCAGGAGCATCTGCGGGTGTCGAGGATTTTAATCCAGCAACATGGTTGCTCTGACCAGGGCTCACACCCAAAGACCTTCTATGTCTATATGATCTGGCTGGAATGCAGACATGCCTTAGCACATACCTTTAATCCTTAACAATGAAGGTAAGGTTAGTTCATAGAAGGAAGCAGTTTGAAAGTGACATCCAGCGTTCAAAAATGATGCTACGAGCTGGGGTGGAGTCCTGAGAACATGAGCATGTGGAACTCTTCTGTCGTCTGAATTTTCTCATTCTCACCAGGAGAGACTCTCCAGGCTAAAACTACTGCATCTTTCATGGAGGCTTGAACTCATAAACTTGGACCTTGCCCCCACAATCCCGCGGCTGCAGCAACACCTCAACTCCTCGGCCTCCCTCCAGCACAAAGCCTGCAGATCCATGAGAATTGTGTTCACACAGCGAATGAGCCCAGTTTGGTGCTGGCTTTGGACAGCTTTTCAGATGTTTGGGCTTTATCAGCGAAGTCGCCCAGGGCAGTTGCCACAGAGGGCTGCTTGAAGCTGATCTCGGGCCCAGCTGGGATAGAAGCTGACATGGTGAGGCTGGAGCAGGAAGGGTCAAAAGACAAGGGCACAGGCACCCGGCAGCAGGTCTGCAGCAGGCCTCTGGAGTCACACACCAGGTGGGGACAGGAAATCAAATCTGCAAACACTAGTGACCTGTGCATGGCTTCTCTATGTCACTGTCACTGTCTCTGTCTCTGTCTCTGTTTGTCTCTGTCTCTGTCTTCTCTGTCTGTCTGTCTCAGTCTCTCTCTCTGTCTGTCTCGGTCTCTCTCTCTGTCTGTCTCGGTCTCTCTCTCTGTCTGTCTGTCTGACTCTCTCTCTCTCTCTCTCTCTCTCCCCTTTTCCTTACTGGTTTATTTATTTATTTATTTATTTTAGTCTTAAAATAACTACAGACTCACATGAAACAGGAAAGGTAAGACAGAAGTGCCCCCTTTGAATCCGGGTCCAGGGTACAACCAATCAGAGATAACTAACCAATCAGAAATAACTGGGGAGCATTTCTTACTTAGCATAGATACAGGAGATGACTCAATAATCATGACAATGCCAACATCTAGACTGTGACCAGATCTCTGGGCACAGAAATCAACATCTGAGTATACAGTGTACAAGGCCAACCCCCAACATCATGATTGTATCTCTCTCTCTCTCTCTCTCTCTCTCACACACACACACACACACACACATACACACATCAGAAGATGGAGGCTTAAGATGGCATGCTGCATCCCATAGGTAGCAAGTGTCAGAGGACTCAGGCCAAGGTCACACTGATGACCGTGTCAAGCAGCCAAGTACACTTTGGTTCAGGAGGCCCTTCCGTTTGTTAGTGTCCTATAGAAAGCAACATTCTCTTGTCTGTCTGGTTTCACCAATGAACTTGGAAGCCCTCCTAATTCTTGGTAATGAATCTTTAGTCAGAAAAGTAGGTTGTAGGTGATAATAGAACAAAATGAATCAAGGAGCCTCGAGTGCTGACACGAAACAAGAGACTACATTTGTAAGAACATGACCGAGTAAGAACGCTCTCCCTGAGATAGCCGAAAGGGGCCACCCAAGAAGAGTAAGCCGGAAACCTGAAGGATGTTCACAGGAGCCAAGCAGCACCTAGGCCGGGAGAACAATGCTAACAAGACAATGAATCCAGATCTCTGAGACTGCGTGGAGAAGACAAAGCCCTGTGAATGCTGGAATCTACTGTTGTGGATGGGCCTGGTGCTGTTCTTGTGAACCAATCCCCTAATGAATAAAGGAGCCAATCACTGGGCGAGTAGGCGGGACTTCCAGGTTAGAAGGAGAGAGGAAGCAGGAGAGAGTTCAGTCTCTTTGGAACCAGACAGCAAAGGGGTCTGATGTAGCATAAGGGTCCAATGTAGCTGCTATAGTTTCCTAGTATCATGGCGGATCCACAAGGATTCACCGCCAGAGAGATCAGATTTGAATAAGGCTTACAAGATTAGATTTTAGTTGTTGCGCCCAGAGATTGAGTCACCATTGTTTCTGAACTAAGTTTGTGTTGTGTTTTCCTTCACCCGGTGACTCATCTGGGTTCAAGAGAGAAAGGTAGGGCAGCCAAGTGTGGGTTTGCCTGAAGTGCACCATGAAGGCCGTGGGGGATTTGAGGCACAGGGTTGGCATAGTGGTGACCCACCACTGGGAGCCTAGCGAGTTGGGTGGAGACATTTTGGGAGTTCTGGGCCAGTAAATCTCCATGAGATAAAAACAGGTTGGCCATTGCCCACTAGTGCATGACCAGCCAGGCCTCTAGGGCAGAGGCACAAGGGCGGGAATGTGACAATAATTTCTGTATCAACCTACAGTGGGAAAGGACCATCATCAACATTGATGATGTAAGTCTCATCTCCTCCCAACTTGGCAGTGATGCTGAAGAAGCTTCGGACTTTCGGAGAAGTTCACTGCAGAGACATCAGAGTGGATGTCTCACACCTCCTAACTCTACGCAGCCCACTCAGAGAGGACGGCGAGCCTCGAGCACCCTCCTATGTCAGATCTCATGATGGTCTTCCAAGCAGCGGGAACTGGAATTTGTTTTAGCACACAGAGACAGGCTTGTGGATTTGCGGAGTGAGCTTCTGAACGCATCCTTCTCTAGCCAGGCTGTTGTAATCTTCTGTCCTCAGCTCGGATAGCCGCAGTGAAACTCTGTTTTCTGAATCATAAACTGCACAGGCTCATTGCCACCCAGGCCTGCTGTAGTCTGTTCCTGCTGAAGGAGTTCCCTGGGAAAGGTGAGGCCAGCCGGACATCAGCTTTCTAATTAACACAGCTCTTTGTCACATCTCAACAATTTCCTTCTCACCCAGTTAGAAAACTACTCCAGAACACAGGTTGGATACACTGCTGTGTATTTCCCCCTATTTCTCTCCTCCTTTTCTTCACACTGTGATTCCTTTACCTTAGAAGCCAACCAGGGCTGGAGAGGCGACTTGTGATAACGTATCTGTAGTGTATTCCCAGGGGACCTGGGTTTGGCTCCCAGCACCCACATCAGATAACTCACAACCACGTGTATCTCCATTTCAAGAGCTCCATCCCCTCTGGTATCCTCTGCCGGCACTTGCACGTATCCATACACAGGCATACACATACATGAAATTAAAAATAAAAAGTAACCTGCCCCTAGAGGCATCGTAGGTGTGGTTGCTGTGTCACATGTACGTCAGTAGATGGCAGAGAGCAGAGGTTACATCTACACTCTGTCTTCTGACCTAGGAACACCTGAATGGATTAGTGTCCTAACATTCCCTGAAAAAAGTGAGCCCGAGACAGTGAGGCCACCAGTCTGGCACCAGGGGGCCTGGAGAGTGAGCTAGCCTGAGATGGCCACCAGTTTGGTAACAGGCAGGACTTCGAGGATGGCAAGCAAGCCAGAGACTAAAAGAACCCCACCTGGGATCCTTGGTTCTAGGTAGAGTGAGCCTGAGACAGATGACTCTCTCAAGGGGCCACTCAGGTGGGCCAGGTGAGGAATGAGCCTGAGATAACCTCCAGTCTGGGGGTGGGGGTGGACAGACCGTGCCTGAGATGACCCCTGCCCAGTGCCATAATGCAAAAGTAGGGCATAGCACTTCTGATACCACCCCAGACACTTAGAGACCCCAGGATCCACTTAGAGGAGCAAGTAAGTGGTAGGGATGGAAAAGAAAGGGAAACCGAAGGATGTGGGTACAGTGAAGAGAGGCGGAACTGGAAACTGGAGGGTAGTGAGGAACAGCTTGATGTGACCATCTGATGATGCCACCTAGGACCATGGTGGGGTCCTGGCCTGTGCTGTCACCTGGGACCATATCTGTGCACCAGCAAGGGTCTGTTACCACCAAAGGCCAGGTGGTGGACATCCCCTGGTCTGTGCTCCCCTGTCTGGAGAGATGTTGATGTCTGAGGGCTCTGCAGAACTGACCCCACCCTTCACCTAGGCATTGCAGGAGAGTTGACCTGGGTCAAGAGAGCTGGCCCTACCACTTGTTTCCTGTGAAGTGGCATGGTTGAGAGAAAGATAACTACTACCCCCCCCCCCACACACACACACACCAGTGGCAGGCAGGAGACTGGCCCTGGGGTTATGAGAGCAGGAGAGCGGGCCCTGCCCCTCATCTGCTGCAGCACCCTGGAGAGTGGACTCTGCGCCTTGCCTGGGGAGCACAATGGAGCTGACCCCGGTGGTGGGTGGAGGCTGGGGGGTGAGTGAGCTAGCCCCAAGAGTGTGAGTGAGGGAGAACTGGCCCTGCAACTTGCCTGCTGTGCTGGCCATGTCCCTCACCAGCTGCAACACTCCGAAGAGCAAGCTCTGCACTGCCCCTGGGCAGCAGGGTAGAGATGGCCCTGGTTGTGGGGTTGCTGGTAAGCTGATCCCAAGGATATGAGAGCAGGAGAGCCAGTGGGTTGACCAGCTCAGATACCTCTCAGGTCCAGACCCAGAGCTTTGAATTGGCCCACCCCAACATCTACCCCATTGATGAACTACTGGAGTGCAAGATGGAGTCAGTTCCTACAGGTCCAAAACTCCAGGATCTCCATGACACAGGGCAACAACAGGATTTCTGAGAGGAGTCCTGGGGAGGGGTTGGGGATGGGTGGGGTCCAGTATTGATAGAGTAGCAGAAACCAGAGGCTTCATACCAGACCAAGGAATTGCAATGAACATTCATAAGCAAAGAAGTATGGACAAAAGGATGTACTGTGGGACACACTGTGACACACCACAGCTTCCACAGTGAGATTTTTTTCTCTGTTCAGGGGTTGGGGTGGGTAGAGTTTACAAGGGTGGAGGGCGGGTACAAGGGGAGGGGAGATGAGCAGGATTGGGATGCATGGTGTGAAATTCACAAAAACCAATAAAATGTCCAAAAAAAAAAACCCAACAAATTAAAAAATTAAAAAAGAAATAAATTCTAGCACATCAAATTTGACCACACTCTGCCTTTGAAAGCAAGGTCCTATTATTCCCCCTGCAGGACAACATCTTTGGTGTTTTGTTTTGTTTTGTTTTGCTTTGTTTGAAAGTTAAATGCAACAGTGTCGGAGACCCTGGTGAGTTAACTGCAGCCAGGTTTTCTGTTACAGTCAGTCACTGACTGTCTGTTGGCAAATGCCACTAAGGTGGACAAGATGACTCCTGTTCAATAGGTTGGGGCTCTGTGGGGTGGCCTGATGTGGCCACAGGTGCTGCAATTACTTACATGAATATTTCTTGATGCGTTTTTGTTGTCCGCAACATTTTAGAGCTACATGTTAATCACATTTTTTACTGTTTCCTCCACTGCCTTGGGCAGGGCAGTGAGAAGTTGAAGAGCCCCTCTCAGCAGGGAGCACACATGCCTGGACTGTTAGCTGACAGCAGCTCGCAGACTTGGAACCTTTCCCTCTGTCAGTCTAGAGAATGTGGGACCTTTGAGGTCAGGATGCTGGAAGTGTCTGTGTCAGCCCAACCTGCTGGGCCCCAGGAGAGTCATATGTCAACAAGAAGAAGAATGCGTAGTTCTTGCTCTGGCTTGTAATCCAGATGTGTACTCAGGAAGGAGGCCGCACGCTGTGCGGTGCCGAGGCCAATGGCCAGAGCAGCTGCTCATCAGAAACAAGGCCTGTAATTTGGCACCAAGGAGGGACCTTCTCCTGCTGCTTGTCTGGAATTGACATTGCTTCTTGGGATGTTTTGAGATAAACTATAAGTCTCTCCTGTCTCTGACCACACGAGCTCCTCTATGGGGTTTTTGAGGCTGTCCCCACTTCCACAGTGGCTCAGGGTGCGAATTATAGCCCTGGGGGACCCATCCGTCCTTGAAATTTGCACATGGAAGCATTACCTACATCTGTTCATCCCAAGAGGGTGGGCGCTTTAATATTTAACAGACCAGTGATTCTCTTAGCTTTCATGTTCCCCGCCGAGGACATGTCCTACATATGAACACTGGAGACCTAGAAGAGGTGTTGGTAGGAGATGACCAACTGCCATCAACCCCCAAAGTAACTCAAATTGAACACCCAGAGGAGGTGGCTTTGATGTGAGAGGGGTTTCTTGTTTCAAGTGGTCACACCAAGATGTTCTTTTCTCTTGATCTGCATCTCTGTGGTGGATGTGGCGGTCCATCTACCTTTTGCCAATGGCACTAACATTCACAAGCAAAAACAAACAAACAAACAAAAACCAAAAAATGTGTGCAAGAGCCCTGAGCCAGTAAAGCAGCAGAATGGCTTTTGGAATAACGCCTTTGTTTTGAATGATTTTTCCCTTGAGGGTGTGGCTTAGTCTGTTTGGGATACAAAGTATCACAGACTGACGCTGAACGGGCTGACATTTATTTTCTCAGAATTCTGGAAGCTGGAAGTGGAAGAGTAGTCACAAAAGAGAATCCTGACTGGGGGCTGGACTGAAGAGCTGGGGACTTGACCCAAGCCATGGGTCTGGTGAGGACTTAGGTATGGTCTGAGGAGATGGGGGTCGCCGGCTGTTCCAGAATGAGAGTGGTCCATGTCAGAAGCCTTTGGGTCTGGAGGAAGCCTTGGTCTGGCAATGGGAGGGATCCTCAGGGAAGAAAAATGGTAGAAATCCCAAACCTTCCCTTCATTTCTCCTGGTCTTCTCTCCCCTTTCCTTCTCTCTATTTTTATTTTGAGCTTTGTCCAGAGCCCCGTAAGCTAAGATGAACTGAGGACTCAGGCCATCTGACCTCTCATCTGCCATGAGAGCTCTTCAGTTGTCACAAATCAGTCTCACCTCTTCTGTGTGGGAGTCGGGATTGGAGAGTAATTATATAGTGTATGTGTGTGCGTGTTGTGTGGGCATGTTGTGTGTGCATGTTGTACATGCATGTTTTGTGTGCACATTGTACATGCATGTTGTGTGTGCATATTGTACATGCATGTTGTGTGTGCATGTTGTACGCACACGTGTCTGTGCAGATTCGAAGAAGCCAACAGTAGACATCCATATTCTGCTCTAGTATTCAGTCTCTATTCCCTTGAGGTGGAGTTTCTAACAGAACCTGGAGATAGATTGACACCCAGTAAATCCCTGTAATCCTCTTGTCTTCACCCCCAAGAGTTCTGGGGTTACACACACACACAACCGCTCCCAGCTTCTTACATGAGTGCTAGAGACTTGATCCTGTGTCTTCTACGTAAGCACTCTTCCCCACTGAGTGATCTCCCAGCTCCGGTCCCACCTCCTCTCATTGACACTTCCTCTCTGCATTCTAGAGTAACACACATGAAGTCAACCTCTTAGAAGACCTTAAGAACAAATCTTGCTCTGAGATCTCTTACCTAATGTCCCTTCCATGTTTCCATCTTCCAGACAAACTGGTCACTTCCTACAATATACTTTATTTCCAATAGAAAACTCCTAAAATTGCTTTGTTAGAATGAAGCCCACATTGTCACAATACTACTTCCTTCCAAGCCATGATACGTCATTCAAACCATCATACATTACTTAATAAACAAATGTTAGTGCCAAGTTGACTTAATAGCATAAAATCCACAGCTCTGAGTCACAGAGATAGAGTTCCTGTTCTCATAGATAGGGCTAGAGTCCAAAGGGTCAGTCGGGTACTGAACAGGCCAACAAATAGGGAGGTAGGGAATGAATGGCATGAGATAACAGCATTTTTTTTTCACAACCAAACAACAGCTCTGAATTCTAAAGAGAACTTAGGCTGAGTGAGACAATTTCTAATTATTGGGTCTAATAATCTTGTATCCGTATATAGTTTTAAGAACAGGTTTCATGGGGCTTTGAGCACTCTGATCCATCCGACAACCTTGTTAGGTAAAATAGGATGGGCAATATTTAGATAATTAAGCCCATTTTGCAAATGAGAAAACTGAGACTTAGTAGTAACGCAGCCAGGGAGCCTGTGGGATTCACAGCCCTCTAACTCGCTGTTCTGTTCATGGCGCCTGCACAAATGAACAGTAACAAGATTGCTAGTAGCTTCTGCTTGTTTCCCAGCTCTAGCTAGGTCATTAGCAGTATCGTCTGCAGCTTTTAACATACGTATGCATCCACAGATTTATGTGGTGCCTATGGTGGTTTGGAAAACGCATCTTGCACTCATCGTCAGCCTTGGAAACCAGACCTTGCTCCTGGGAAGCAAGGAATAGGCCGGCCAGCATCAGGAGACACCGCTGTATAGCTAGGCTGGTTTCCCCATCAGGAAGTACCGGGAAGACATCTGGGAGATCAAGTGACCCCCACAGCTAATAGCCACGATTTCACAGAGATGACATGGTCAGGCACAGGTAGGGGGCCCCGGCAGTGGGGTCACAGGGCACAGCTGTGGGGAAGCAACCACACTGGGCCAGTGGATCACAGGGGGTTTGGGAGGATGAGCAGAATTAGGCTCCCAGCAGTGTAGATGGTGGTGTTTGGAAGGCTTCTAAATGAGGTGTGTAGGGGGGAGCCCCCAACTCTGTGACTGAGCAACAACGCAGATGTTCTGCCCCCGCTGGCCTCCTTGGTCCTTTCTTCCTCTTCTCAGTTCTGAAGGGACAGGTGGGGAAAGAGAACACCCGTCTTCCTTAGAGATCTCACTGCTCACCTGTTTAGACACCTACACAGAGAACGTGCTTCATTCAGTTTTCAGTTAGGTTTCTGATCATCTGCTACACAGTGTCTGTGTGACATACACAGATGTGGATCTATGTAGCAATCCCTCATGTCTTCAGGTACTGTCCAGTTATCCTAGACCAAGAGAAAAAACCGTAAAAGCTCAGTGGCTGTCCTTGAGTTGTCTCAGGCCACTGTGAAACTCTTCAGATAACAGGGAAGAGTAGCAGGAACCAACTATACAGGAAAACACATTGAACAAAAAGAAATTCCCCAAGGGAGAGAGAGTAGGACTTTCTCATTGCTGTCACACCTGACAAGGCAATGTATAGATTTATTTCGACGCAGTTCAAGCGTGGTGTAGAAGTCATGGTGACGGGTGTGTGAGGCAGCTGGTCACACTGCATCCACAGTCAGGAAACAGAGATACACGTTAGTGCTCAGCTCATCACCTTGATTCAGTACAAAATCTCAGCCCGTGGAACGGTGCCACCCACATTTAGGGTCGATCCACCTATCTCAGTTAACCCACCCTAGACACCCCCAGAGGTTCTCCTCAGTGACTCTACCTCTGGTCAGGCTGATGGTCAATATCAGCCATCACGAAGACCTTGTTGTGCTCCACAAGAGAGCTCAGGTGCTCATCCTTCCCATCTCACCGTTCTGAAGGTCATCCTTCTCTTAGGCAGCTGGAGCCCAGCAGTAGAGATTCAAGGGGTCTGAGCTGAGGAAGCATCACTACCAAGGCCTAGAGGGTGACCGGGAGAGTTGGCCATGTACTCCATTGTTAGTGACAGATGCCAATAGCCAGTGTGACTGTCACTCAAGTAGCAACGTGGAATGAAGCTCACCACCATCCATAACGAGATCTGACACCCTCTTCTGGAGTGTCTGAAGACAGATACAGTGTGCTTACATATAATAAATAAATAAATCCTTAAAAAAGAAAAGAATAGAAAAGATACCCTAAATCTGGGCCATGCCTTCTGGTAACAGTCCTCATAGAAGGACATGGAAGAGACAAGTTTATGCTTTTTGCCTGTTCATTCTCGATCTTGCTGCCAAGTTCACCTACTCTGCTACTAAGACATTCCTTCACTGGAATCAGAACCCACTTCTTCAGAATTCCAACACTGACTGGAATCTTGTAGCTTTCTAGGAATCCTCAGGAACTCCAGCACCAAACTGAGACTGCTGAGACACCCAGTCTCATGGATGGGACAACTACCAGATTCTTGGCCTTTCTATTGGGAAACAGCCTTTGATGGACTATCCATATCACAATCTGTAAGCAACTCTAATAAATCCCCCTTATGTATATATATTATATATATATATATATATATATATATATATATATATATATATATATCCATTTATTTTCATTCTCTATGTATTCTGTTCCTTTAGAGAACCCTGAGTAACTTACCTTTCTATTAGTCAGGAAGGAACAGAACTGATGGAACATTTTATACACACACACACACATACATATACATATATATATCATATGTTTGTGTGTGTGTATGTGTGTGTGTGATTTATTAGAATGGCTTATAGGTTGTGGTCTAGCTAGTCCAACAGTGATGGTCTCCCAACAGAAGTTCCAAGAATTTAAAAATTTAGTAGTTGTTCAGTCCACGAGGTTGGAGATCGTAACTGTTCTTCAGCATATGCTGGAATCATGAAGAAGTCGGCTCTAATGTCAGCGAAGGAATAGACTTGCCAGCAAAAGTGACAGCAAGCAAAGCAGGTCAGGTTCTTTCTTCCATGTTCGTATGTAGGCTGCCAACAGAAGGCGTGGCCCAGATTCAAGGTGACTCTTCCCATCTCAAAGATCTGGACTAAAGGTGGGTCTTTCCACATCAAATGATTTAATTTAAAAAAAAAATCCCTCACGGGTGTATCGAGCTGCTTGGGTTTTAGTTAATTATAGATGTGGTCACCATGACAACCAAGAATAGCATCACACCCTATGAGACTGTGTCCTGGCCTATTGTGTCAGAGATGGGTCAAATGAGACCTGTGAAACTTAGAGTCCCTCGGTCCCTGTGAACAAACCAGTGGGAAGACCAGGAAGGATGAGGAATGCCTGAAAAGAATTCTTTAAATGCTAATTGTCTCTGCATCCATTTAACTGCCCTTCCTTTTGTGTTGTATTTCTCAGCTTACAGTGTTTGCGTAATATCTGTTTGTTCCTTATGGTTTATTCCACCTGGTCTCTCCACTGAGGATGTGCCTCAGCAGAGGTGATTGGTCCCAGGAGGCTTCTAGCACACTCATGTGCAAGTTCATCTGATGGGGCTACGCTGGTTGTTCTCCAGCTTGATCTTGAATCTATCATATCTCCTCAATTCCTTAACTCCATTCCTTAACTGTAACCAGACTTTTGGCTACTTTATTGGGTTCTTTTTCCTACACCCTTCTTCACCCTTCCAACCACCCAACACTAGGTACGAGAGAAAGAAGGTTAGAGGAAAAAAATCTCCTTAGACTACTTCCTGCTGATTAGGGGCATCAAGTTCCTTGGGGCAGGGTTGATTCACTTTCAGGATATCCAATTTCTTCTTCTCATCTCTTTGCACACACCACTCACACAGACTGCAACAACAGCAACAAGCCGGCCAATCAGCCCCTTCTATTGGGACTTGAGCATTTATATATTGTCCCAAGAGTCCCCTGAATTCTAAACTATCTTCAGCTGGCAAAATCACACCCCTGACAGACCACAAGACTAATCCTAGTCAGCTGCTATGGGCAATCTGAAGCAGCCCCATATCCCACATCTGGGATTAAAACACAGACACATTCACATAACATTTCTGTGTTTTTAAGGAAACCAAATCCTCACTACACTCAATCTCGTCTTCATACACTGCATCTATTAACTTGACTCCTGCCTCTGGCTCTGGATTATCCCCATCCTTGCGAGAGTGGACTTGGTTTCTTACTACCTCTGTCAGTCGCTTGCCATTGTTGTGGCAAAATGCCTGAGGAAGTTGACTTAAGAGAGGAAAGCCTTGCTTTGCTCCTGTTGCCAGATGTTTCAGTGGCCAGGACTGGGTTCTGTTGTTTCTGAACCATGAAGCAGAGAGAGCACCACAGAGGGGAATATGCTGTGAGCTTAGCTGCTCATCACTGAGGATGGAAAGAGAGGAGGGAGGGAGAAAGGAAAGGAGGGAGGGCTAGAGAGAGAGACCAGACCAGAGCATTCCTCTGATTACCTACTTCCTCTGAGGAGAACCTCCCACACTCCATTCTAAAGATCCCATCACATCTCTGTTGTCCAGCTAATAATAAACCCATCAGTGGATTGATCCAATGAGGAGTTCAGAGGCCTCGTGATGTTGTCATTTCCCCAAAACCCATCAGGAGAAGGGCAGTCTAGATCTAAACCATAACCCAACCTTGGGGTCTCTTTTCTGCCTACCCTACATCAGCATTGGGTTGCCTTTGTGTTTGTTGACCCAGAAAGAGCTCAGCTCAGACTCAGAGCCTTCCCTGCCTGATGAGACCAATCTCCACAAGGAAGAAATTCAACGAGAGTCAAACTAAAGAATTATGCTCATAAGGCAGGAGGGTCTTTCTGCCATGTCTCTGAACAGGAAAATCAATTCAACAAATATTTATTGGCACTTACTCCGTTTGAGGCATGGTCTGTATATTAAAAAGAAAAATGGTATGGCCTTGAAGTAGTGGAAAAAATAAAAACACGGTCCAGCCAATTTGTAAACGTCTTGGAGAGTGCAGGGATCTAGGTAGGCTCCATAAAGCCCCTGTCCAATCAGACCAATATCTCTCTATTTATCCCTGGCTGGGGCTCATAACAGCTAGGATATGTCATCCTCCTGGACAGCTGTATGGGTTTGACTTCTCTTCCAGAAGTCAAACAATGAACGTCAAGAGGTGACATTGCTCCCATGGCAATAAGTTAGAGAGAGAGCAAGCCACCAGGGGCAAGGGTGCCCTCGAGCTGGGGTGGAACTGCATCTCTAGGGCTAAAGCCCCAAGGTCAGTCTACTCCGTCCTCCTCGGTCCCCTTCCCTGGCATCTCTTCCTCCCCTTACTTGTCATATGGAATTGGACTTCACATAGATCCAACTCTCTCTCTCTCTCTCTCTCTCTCTCTCTCTCTCTCTCACACACACACACACACACACACATACACACTAACACACACACACACACACACACACTCACTCACTCACTCTCTCTCTCTCTTTCTCTTTTACAGAACTTGCATATGTCCACAGCTTTTGGACATGTGGGAAATTCATACAGGACTGAGTGCTGCATTTGCCTGATAAAAATTAAAGATACAAAAGAAAGAAAGAGAGAGAGAGGAAGGGAGGGAGGGGAGAGGAGAGGAGGGAAGGGAAGGGAAGGGAAGGGAAGGGAAGGGAGGGAAGGGAAGGGAAGGGAAGGGAAGGGAAGGGAAGGGAAGGGAAGGGAAGGGAAGGGAAGAAGGGAAGGGAAGGGAAGGGAAGGGAAGGGAAGAAGGGAAGGGAAGAAGGGAAGGGAAGAAGGGAAGGGAAGAAGGGAAGAAGGGAAGGGAAGAAGGGAAGGAAAGGGAAGGGAAGAAGGGAAGGGAAGGGAAGAAGGGAAGGGAAGGGAAGAAGGGAAGGAAAGGGAAGGGAAGAAGGGAAGGGAAGGGAAGAAGGGAAGGGAAGAAGGGAAGGAAAGGGAAGGGAAGAAGGGAAGGGAAGGGAAGAAGGGAAGGGAAGGGAAGGGAAGAAGGGAAGGAAAGGGAAAGGAAGAAGGGAAGGGAAGGGAAGAAGGGAAGGAAAGGGAAGGGAAGAAGGGAAGGGAAGGGAAGAAGGGAAGGGAAGGGAAGGGAAGAAGGGAAGGAAAGGGAAGGGAAGAAGGGAAGGGAAGGGAAGAAGGGAAGGGAAGAAGGGAAGGAAAGGGAAGGGAAGAAGGGAAGGGAAGGGAAGAAGGGAAGGGAAGGGAAGGGAAGAGAAGAAGGGAAGGGAAGGTAAGAAGGGAAGGGAAGAAGGGAAGGGAAGAAGGGAAGGGAAGGGAAGAAGGGAAGGGAAGGGAAGGGAAGAAGGGAAGGAAAGGGAAGGGAAGAAGGGAAGGGAAGGGAAGAAGGGAAGGGAAGAAGGGAAGGAAAGGGAAGGGAAGAAGGGAAGGGAAGAAGGGAAGGGAAGGGAAGGGAAGAAGGGAAGGAAAGGGAAGGGAAGAAGGGAAGGGAAGGGAAGAAGGGAAGGGAAGGGAAGAAGGGAAGGGAAGAAGGGAAGGGAAGGGAAGAAGGGAAGGGAAGAAGGGAAGGGAAGGGAAGAAGGGAAGGGAAGGGAAGAAGGGAAGGGAAGAAGGGAAGGAAAGGGAAGGGAAGGGAAGAAGGGAAGGGAAGGGAAGGGAAGAAGGGAAGGAAAGGGAAGGGAAGAAGGGAAGGGAAGGGAAGAAGGGAAGGGAAGGGAAGAAGGGAAGGGAAGGGAAGGAAAGAAAGGAAAGGAAAGGAAAGGAAAGGAAAGGAAAGGAAAGGAAAGGAAAGGAAGCAGAGACAGGTGAGGCTTTGTGGAGAACACCCCTCGAGGGCCAGGGCTAAAGCTACGGTCTTGCTGCAGCAGCACATAGAGTCACAGAACAGTAGGAACCTAACAGTGGGAACCTAAATCCCAGTGACATTCCCAAGCAAAGAGCACAAGCCTAGATGCCTGCAATGACATTTGTCACTGTCAGTGAGTGACAACCCTGCCAGCCAATCTTCAGGCAGCTGTGCCTTCCAGAGCCCCGCCCCTGAATGTTCAATTCTCCAGTAACCTCCACCTGTTGTGACCGCTTCCTTTCAAGGCCATGGGGACAAATGCAATGGTTACTACTCGGGACTCTGATGCAACAGGAAGAGTTCTTGGTGCATAAGAAGCAAATGGAACATTTGAGGACCTTTGAAAATTATGAAAGACAGACAAGCTCAAACCACACAGGAACGGGTGCAGTAAAAGCTTTGGGGCCTCTCTCCACCCCTTCCCTAAGAGGCATCCACCATTAAGGGCTTCCAAGCTTTCTATGGCCTAGCCATGTTGACAGGGTGGTGGGTTAGCCCAATCTGGACTCTGAAAAGACATATTGGCTTTAGGAAGGAGCATGAACTGCAAGAGACATGACTGAAAACAGGAGTGCCCTTGCCAATGTGAAAAGTAAGGGTAGAGAAACCAATGTGCGGCAAAGGGCACACAGCCCCCATAGGCAGGTCCGGTCTATTTGGGGCAGTAGGACCTGTAAATAATTGACAGATGATTCACTGGACCAATGTGTGAGGCCACCTCCTGAGTCTCGCACTCCTCTTGTGTCCACAGGTTCCCTGGCAATGATCAGAAAACCAGAAACTTTAAAAATAGACCCAGCTTCCCCTCACCTGCTGTCTAAACATGTCCCCGACTGGCACAGAGGACAGCCCAGGGAGTGGCCCCCAGACACTCAGGAGACACTGCCTTTGAAATCCCTATTTTTAAACCCTGAACACTTACTAGAAAGTGTCCCACCAGCTTACATGGATATTTATTCCTTGATGGGTTCCAATTTGTGAGTGGAATTTGAAGTGGTTCTGTATTTGGGGAAAGAACCAACTCCTGCCACCTTTGCAAGTGCCCCCAGATTTATCCCTGGGGTGCGAGCCTATTTACAGATTTCTTTTCGATTACCACTTGTGTTTAAATTGCAGAGCCGTCCCTATACATAGCCAGGGAAGCGGCTGACTGAAAATAGCTACTTACAGAAACAGAGCGTTTTGGAATAAGCAAAAATAGCCCTTTGCGGTAACTTGAGTGTCTCATTTTCCGTATTGATTTCCGCACCCACTTTGAGTGTGGTTTTCTGGAACTGTGTGTGAGGGCAGGTGACGCTGCACCTTTGTGTATTTCCTGATGGACAACACACAATGTCCCTCTGATCACGTGTGTCTAGAAAGCCAAAATAATCTAGGAAACAGATGGGTTTTAGGGATGTGGCCATTAGGTCTAGAGGTTCAGTGTGAATACCTCTAATCTGAAAAGTTTGGAACCAGAGTCCTTCAGATTTTTGATTTTTTTTTTTGGACAGCTTTTGGAATCTTTGCATATATGTGATGGGATAGCTTGGGGGTGTATCCCAAATCTAAACACAAAATTTGTGTTTCATATACACATTATAAACACAATCTGGAAATAATTTTATGTGGTATTCTGAATGATCCTGGGTTGCTGGTTTCAACAGGGCAAATGAGGTCAGGTGTGGAATTTTACATTTGGGGTGTCACATAGGACCTTGAAAAGTTCCAGAACTGGATTATTTAGAAGTTTGGGGTTAGAGATGGTCAACCTGTATCACAGTCACATGATAGTCTGTGGGTGTCAGGTTCTTCAGGCTTTCAGAAAATAGTGTCAAGACTTCAGCACAGAGGGTTTCAACCAGGTCACACCTCAGACCTGTGCCCTTGGCAAGCCCTGTGGCTTTAGAGTCACAAATGCTTGCACCCTGTGGATATGGGGGTGAGGATGCTCAAAATGCACAGTTAGAAACGCCAGGAAGCTAGAGGTCCGGACTAGAAAACTGGGCAAGACTCCAGAGATGACTCTGCTGGTCCCTGTCACTCCCTGGGAGATGCTTGATAGTCATGTGTAGATGTTATCTTGTGTAGTGTATGAATACATCACCTGTCAATTAAAAAGCCTTTGACCTGTGGCTTAGGCAGGAAATGGGAGGTGGGCGCATGGTACCTGAGCACAGGTAACCAGTATGTGGCAGAATGTAGGTTAAAGTACATGGGTTATCTTTAGTTATGATTTAGTCAGAGAAGAGCCTAGCTATATGGCCAAGGTACTTGTAAATATATTTCAAGTCTGAGTCTTATTTCTGAGAGCATGGGGCTGGGAGGAAGAACCAGACCTAATTTTACAGCCGTGGGCTGGGAAGATACTTTTTTTTTTTAAAGCCATGCCAATAACAGATAAGATGTCAGATCCCAGGTGGTTATGCTGAGTCAAGCCAGACCCAAACCAAGTACATCTTATGTGACTCCATTCATAAAAGTTCTGGAGTCTGCAGTCTAGTGTGTTGTGGCAAATATCTGAGGAGTGTTTACAGGAGGGTGCAAAGGAAAGATAAAGTACAGGAGGCATGAGGATGCTCTTGTGGATGATGGATCTGCTCATTATTGTGACTGTGGCATTGCTTCATGGGTGTACACCTATGCAGGGACTCATCTGACTGAACACACCAGTGTGTGGTACACTGTCCACCAGGCTGTTATGTCAAAAACCGGAAGCAGGCCAGCAACGCTTCAAAAAAACTGGGTGGGGAGTATCACTCCTAAGCCACAGTACAAGCATCTGACAGCAATTACCGTTCGTCTTCACACTGTGCCAGCCAGGCTAGACACACACTTTCATTAACTCATTAAATCCTCACAAAACTTTGCGTGGGGTGACGGGGAGAGTAGACAGGGTAAGGAGCTTTCTCACAGTCCCTCAAAACGATTCCTCAGTCCAAGCTCTTAAAGCCAGAGAGGCACTTAGATCTGGTTCTGCCACTAAATGGCCCATGTCTGAGTTGGATGGGTCTCTGGGCAAACAGCCTTTTGGTGGCTGGATACCTCCAAACAATACCTCATAAGACTTTCTTTTTTCGTGGTCACCAAATTGTTCCCCCAAATTAGTCAAGGCCTGGGTAGGTCTTAAAGTATAAGCTGTCTGGTGTGATTAAGTAGCAACTCAAGTTTCATCGTCCTTGGAAGCATAGTAGTACATTTGGTCTGCAGAGTCACAGTTGTATAGGCTACAGGGTCGCTTGTGCCCGGACAGTCTCACTTCTCTCAGTGAGCCACCAGGCCACCAGTGGCCACCAAGATCACAGGCTGTTTACATGGTCAAGGCATTCCTGAGACTACAGGGTAGAGCCCACTCCTGTCCCTCCAGAAAATGCCAGAATCTTGGAGCTGTTCACCAGACCCACATGTTCTTCCTGGGGAGGCTCCCTTCATCTCCCTGAACCAGGGGCTTGTGCTCCCCACATCCTACAAGTCTCTAAGTCTCCCTCAACCCCTTCTTTCCCAAGTCAAAAAGAAAACAGCTTGTTGTGGATTTCTGTCTGGGGAAACACATAGCGTGTGTGTGTGTGTTTGTGTGTGTGTGTGTGTGTGTGTGTGTGTATGTGTATCTTAGATCGGTGATTCTCAACCTGTGGGGTCAGAGATTGCATATCAAATATCCTGTATATGAGATATTTACATTCAAATTCATAACAATAGCAAAGTTAAAGTTATGAAGTAGCAATGAAAATAATTTTATAGTTCGGGGGTCATACACATTAGGAATTGTATTAGAGGGCTGCAGCATTAGGAAGATTGAGAACCAGTGCCTTAGACTAACGCAATGACCTTGAGCAAGGCCCTTCTTGTACTGTTTTTTTCAGATGTAACGAGAATAATCATGGGTTAAGTGACATTTGGGCAGATCTTCCAACTTTACTCACAAGGACAGCTACGCTCCCTACAACACTGCCATTGCAGGTTGGTGTTTACAAAGAGTCTTAGACATGTCCATTTTGCGCCATTTTACAGAAGGGAGACTCAGTGTTTGGGAAGGGTGAGTGACTTGTCTGGCGCATGTGCAGCCGGAGGCTAGGGGGTATCAAAGATCTTCCCGCTCTAGAGCTTTGTCATCATCTGGTGAGAAGTCTGTAGCATCCTTCACAAAAGATCCCAAGTCACCGGGTAGAGGGAACCTCTCAGCTACCCTGTCCTGTTGACAAGGATAAGGAAATGCTGGCCAGAGGGAGCAACCACTGTCCCCTGCTAGCAACTCCTGAAGAAGGGGTTGATTCTCTTCCTAAAACACTTGCTGCTGAAGGGTAAGCAGACAGCTGGCCAGAACTCAGCAGCTCTTAGCCTGCCTGAAGAAGCACTCTCAGCAAGGCGTAGTCAGCAGCAGTACTGAAGGACACCGAAGTTGATTTAGGGGGCTGCTATGTAGACAAGACCAACACACATACACCAAGACAGCAATGCCAAGGCTATACCTTCCGGTTCCTTATTTACTGCTGCAAAATCCCACACTTTATCTAGCAATTCCATGGTCTGGTGGTGGGGCCATTTTTCAGGGACAGAATATTGAACTGACTTTGCCTTCGGAATCGAAAGGGGGAGACATTGGCTAGTATTGGCTCGTTGTCAACACCTTGACACTCAGTGTTAGTTCTTGGTGTAAGTAGTAGAAAGTTACTCGAGCTGATTTCAAAAATTCATATGTCAGGAGAAAGCAAGGGACATCTGAGGGCTGTGCATGTGTGTACCCATTGCTATGGCATGAGTGTCCGCAGAAGAGATCATGTGAAATCCAGGACCCACTAGTCAACATTAAGAGATAACAATAGGATGAAACCTTGAAGAGGTGGTTGGTTCATTCACGGGCCAGGGAGTTAATGGGTTAATAATGGGTTATCTCCAGACTGGGTCTTTTGACTTACATACCTTACATCAGGTGAGAGCCTGCAGAGTCCCCACCACTAAGACCTTTACAAGATACAGCTGTTCAAGTCCCTGACCTCCATAATGCGTGTTAAGGAAGTCTTCATTCATTATAAACATTCTGGTCTGTGGCATTTGACTGTCGAAATAACAACAGAAATGACATAATATATTATTTTCTTCAAAAAGATCACCAGATTGTGCAAGTTTCAGGCTCCACCAAAGATAGATCCATCTGGTCCCCATCCTTTCCCCCGACTGGCCCTTGCTGACATCCCACTGACATACTGAGGGGGCTGTAGCTCGTCAGGGTTCACAGATGATTCCAGAGTCACCCCTGGAATCACCATCCTCCACTCCTACCCTTGATCAGAGCTGTTGTTTACCCACCAAATGGGGAGCTGTCCCTACCCAGTTACTTTAGGAGCGAAGGAGAAAGAGAAAAATGAAGCTGGGTTCCAAAAAAGGAGGCTCTAGATCAGAGGTTGTCAAACTGCGGGTCATGACCCTTTGGGGAAGTCTATTAACCCTTTCACAGGGGTTGCCTAAGACCATCGAAAATAAAGATATTTACATTATAATTCATAACTTGCAAATTAAAGTTATAAAGTTATAAGAAAAATAATTTTATGGCTGGGGTGGGGGGGTCACCACACATAGAGGAACTGTATTCTAGAATCACAGCATTAGGAAGGTTGAGAACCTTTGTCTTAGATGGTGTTAGTTACAGAAGAGAATAAGACAGAAAGACCCTGAAGACAACCAAGTTCTCAGATGTCTCTTCATTCCTCTTCCATTGGCCATAGGGACTGATGGCTTCAAGGACAGAAGACCAAATAGGTGGTGTAGTGACTATTCCTGGTTGCCAACTTGACTATATCTGGAATGAACTAATCAAGAATTGGAAGGCTCACCTATGATCCTAATCTGGAGGCTCAGAGATATAAGTTTCTGACCTGGATCTTGACATGGAGATCTTGAAGCAGTGACTATGAATTCCAGAAGATTACGATAAGAGGATCTCCGAGTTCAAGGTCATCTGGGATTAAAGGCGTGGTGGCATATACCTTTTATCTGGGCCACACTCTCTGCTGGAGACCTATATAAGAACATTGGAAGAAGGAAGATTTACTCTGACTCTTCCTGGCCTGCTTTCCTCGTGGGACTGAGCAACTGCTAGATCCTTGGACTTCCATCCACAGCTACTGTTGACCATTGTTGGGGAGTTGGACTACAAGCTGTAAGTCATTGACAAATTCCCTAACTATATAGAGATTACCCATACATTCTGTGACTCTAGAGAACCTTGACTAATACAGGTGGCCTGCCGCTGGAGCCCAGGAAGTTGTAGTGGGATAACATGGGAGTGGCAGGAGTCTTCAGAGTCTTCAGAGTCAATCGACTTTGTTAGACCATTAGTTTTAGAAGGAAATGAAATGAGTTTTAAAAAAAAATGATGGGGACCACTGACAGGATGGTACAGCATGAAGAGAGGCTTGTGGCCCAGCCTGAGGGCCTGAGTTCAACCACTGGCATCCGCATGGTGGAGAGAGAGGGCCAACTGCCATAAGTTGTCCTCTGACCAAACTGCTGCATGTCCCACGGCATACATGTGCCCACGCACATACACACTCACACATGAACTAAATAAAGAGTAGTAGAAAATAAAGAATATTCGACTTGGAGACAGATGGTTTTCATTGTTGCGTTCATTGTTGTTATAACAAAATGTCTGGCAAAGCAGCATTGGGAAGAAAAGGTTTCTTTTGGTCATTTTGAAGACATAGTCTATTATGTCAGAGAAGGTCTGGTGGTGGGATTTCAAGGCAGCTGGTCACACTGTGTCTGCCGTAAGGAAACACAGGGAAGTAACTGAGTGCTGAGTGCTGAGTGCTGAGTCTTGGCTCTTTCTCTTTCTCACCGTATTTAGTCCAGGACCCAACCCATAAGACAGTGCCGCTCACATTTGGGGTGAACCTTCCCTCCTGAGTTAAATCTTTCCAGAAAAGGCCTTCAGAGAAGCATCCAGAGGTGTGTCTCCTACGGGATTCTAAATCCACTCAAAATGGCAATGAAGATTGACCATCACAAGTGGGGAAATACAAACCCCAGAAGTGACAGGGCATGATCTGAAATGTGTCGGTGAAGTTGTGAGCAAAGAGACAGAGGAAGATAGATAAGCAAGTATGCTCGCACGTGTTCGCACACACATACAAATGTGCAGTATGTAGCAAATATGAGTGCCTATGCATGCACACATAGGATTCTTAACTCCATCTAGAGTTAAGAACATAGGCAGAATGAGAGCTCAGAAGATGGATCCTAGGCCCCTCCCCTTGCTAAGGGAACCAGGGTTTCAGAAAATGGCTGGTTCCCAAGTAGGGCAAAGACAAAGAAAGGGGTAAACACAGTCTTGCTTCAGAAAACTCTTCAGCGATCTTCCTGTCAGGGAATGATGCAGCCCTGTTTAAAAGATAACACAAGGCAGCCTGAAGGGTCTCAACGCCAAATTTAGGACAGCTGGGGGCCAAGATAAATAGTGATATTAATAGATTGTGAGCCATCCCCTGTGCTGTGAGTTCATAGGGAGGGAAGCCATGGGTAGGTAAGTAAATCAGAAGAGCCAGTTACTGTTAACATAAATAAATAAATGCAGAAAGGATGGGACTTAGAAACCGTAGCAGGGGTTGTGGATATGGAAAAAGCGAGTGGGAACCATCAGCAAGCTTGGAATCAGGTCTGTGAACTGGACGGTCATATTCTATCCATGTCATCACCCAGTCTGTAAGACTTGTGGTTGTATGTGTATGTGCAGGCCGGGAGTGGGAAATGCACACTGAAGACCCTAGAGATGGGCCTTCCTTGTTGCGAATCACTCTCAAGTAGTTCCAGAGAAGGATAACAGTAATGGATAGATGTTCATATGCAGAGAGAAGGCGAGGAAACTGAACGCCGACCTTCGGGGAACGGGGCTAAGGAGATAATGGAAGTTCTCACAGCATCCCTGTTGAGTGAGAAAGTACTTCAAAATAAATTATTAAAATGGGTTATCAAATCACCACGTGCTGCAGTGATGATCCGTGCCCTGCAGGCTTCACACAGGGAGGGAATTCTTCCTGCAAAGTCCCTTCCATTAGCCACGGCACTGAACCAAGTGTCGCTACCCGCCGCCTTCTGCTGACCACTGCAAAATGCCAAGGCAAAAATCAAATAAACTAAAAAAATGCCTCTCAAGAGCCAACAAGTGACTGCCACTGCTTTGGTAGAATACCAGGAAGGAACCCTTGCTTGCAATCTCAAAAGCCAACAATGGAGACATGCTGGAAGCAGAGAGATTTTTTTTTTTAAATTAAGTGCTTCTGCAAACAGTTGGTACTGCCTGATTGTTGCTAAGGGGAAAAGTCATGTCCAGTCCTTTCTAAGATTCATTAACAGTAAGCACTGATGCTTGATAGAAATCAGGCACTGTTATTCGAGATGTGTGACTTTGGTCAAGTTCATCAACTCCTCTGAACACGTGTCAGAGATGAATGCTGTCAGCTGCTTCCTGTGGTGTATGAGTCATGGTGGTACCTTACACACGAAACATCCAACGCTTGGTGTTATTCTTACCATGTCCCTCACTGCTCACAAAGCACCCAGACAACTCTCAACTCCCACCCACAGCTCTGGGCCACAGACAATGAAGCCATTTTCCACTTTTATCCAGGCTTCCTCAAGCTTAGAGTTCCTGTGGTCTGAGGGTCTTTCCTTTGTCCTGATGCCATTTTCCCCGTCCATCTTTATTTCATCGAGACATCCTTTAATTCCGTGGCACAATGTCCGACAACATGTTCAAATGTCGTCTTCTGCTTGAAGACAGGTCCCTTTACTTCTGGGGGCTTACAAGCCAGGGAAGCCAAGGGGGAGACACGTCTGCCTGTCTTAACCTGTCTGCCAAAATGAACAGTACAGTAAGAAATTGGACTGAGATGGATTTTTGAAGGACTGGACTTAATAGCAAAAAGCCAAATAAATCTCTCAGAGTGTGTGCATGAGGTATGGGGCAAGCTTTAGGGCCTGGTCCCTGGGAAACTGGTTTATCCAGAGAAGAATGTGCCATCCTTTAGCAACCGGGCGGGTGACAGCACCAGCCACGATTCCCATTCATACGGCCATCATTTTTCAATCCAGGAGGGTCCGACACCACCGACCACTGTTTTGAAGCAAGACCTGTAATCACCCAGAGTTAATTCTTCACTGTCCTGTGCATTGGCACTGGAGAACGGGTGGAGGATGATCTCTGAGGCTCTGGGCTCTCACACAAATCCCTCCAAATCCAGGGAGGACCAGAGAAGAAAGATGGAGAGCCAGGCGGCCTAGAGTGTCTCGTTCCACGCAGCTCCCTATCCTGAAAAAGTGTCAGCTCCAAATAAACTCCTTCAAGCCAGCTGCACTGACACATGCCTGCCATCTAAGTTCCACAGAGGCGGGCTCAGTGATTTGCAAGCTCCAGGTCAGTCTGAGCTATGTAGGGAGTTTCAGGCCAGCCTCGGCTATGTAGTAAGACCTAGACTCAGATCCATCACCATAAGGGTGTTTCTCCACCCTCAAAGACAGGACTGTGAAATAACACTCAGTGCTTTTTTTTTTAACCTTTATATTACTTCTTAATGTTATGTTTAATATTTTATATTAAATAAAATATATTTATATTATTGCCAAGATATAAATTATAATAAATACAGAAATACAGTGTCTTAGTAAGGGTTTTTTTGCTGTGAAGAGACACCATGAACGAGGCAACTATTATAAAGGCAAACATTTAACCAGGATCGGCTTACAGTGCAGAGGGTTAATCCGTTATCACCGTGATTGGAAGTATGGCGGCATGCAGGCAGCCATGGTGCTGGAGAAGGAGCTGAGAGCTCTACATCTGGATCTGCAGGCAGCAGGACAAGTGAGCCACTAGGCCTAGTTTGAGTATATGAGACCCCCTAACCTGCCCCCACAGTGACACACTTCCTCCAACAAGGACACACCTCCTTATAGTGCCACTCCCTATAGCCAAGCATTCAAACAATTGAGTCCGTGGGTACACCACAGGAAGTAATTAGGGAGAAGAGGAAGAAACAAAAACACTCCCAACCCTCCTAGGGATACATAGTTTTTCTTTTCTCCAAAACAGAAGTGGTCCAGCCTGTACCATTTAGCTGTATTGTGACTGGTAGCTTCAGGGTTCTCCAAGCTGCCTTCGATGGGTGTATCATCTTCCCTAGGATGTCTGCTGAACTAGACCTCCAGATACCAATATGTAGGCTGCTCCCCATGTCTCCACATAGACAACATGCTTTATGGATCAGTAGTCACATGTAGCCACAGTTATTTCCTTAGGACAAGTTCTCACATGTGAACCTAATACAGGGAGAAAATACACACATTTTGTTTAACTTTTGACAGAGATTGCCAATTTTCTTGCCAAAGAAGTTATGTCCCTATAATGACGCCCTTAGGTCTGATACTTACTCTGGCATTCATTACCTTCTTCATCTCTCAGGGGGAGTAAAGGGCACGGGATTCATTTCTGAAATCAGAAAGGTGGGGCTGGGCTTAGATCAGGGGAGACACAGGAACAGATAAAGAGCAGAAGTCCTGAAAGCCTCACTTCCCCTGCCTAAAAAGTTCACGAGAACACAGGTACAACTGTGATTTCCTCACAACCTAAAGATATCAAAAACCAGGACTTAGAAAAGAAATCGGTTTTCAACTCTGTTTTCGCATGTGCATGTGTGCATACGTGTGTGCGTGCATGCGTGCGTGTGTGTGTGTGTGTGTGTGAGAGTGTGTCTGTGTGTGTGTGTGTGTGTGTGTGTGTGTGTGTATGCGCACAGGTATGTGCATACTCATGCAACATTGACATCAGGCTTGATTCCTCTACTATATTTAATGAGGCAGGGCCCCTGGCTGAACCCAGATGTCACTAATTTCAGACAGTTGGCCAACTTGCTTGGGGGAGGGGAGGGCTATCTCTGTCCCACACCCCCAAGTGCTAGGACTGCAGGCTGCCACCACACCTAATTTGCATCAGTTCTGGGTTCCAAACTCTGATCCTCAGGCTTGCTCAAGCAAGCCCTTTGTTCACCGAGCCATCTCCCCAGCCCCCCACCTCAATTGCTTTATACTGAAATCTTACTGGGTCCCCAAAGAAGATGTAAAAAGTTCTCAAACATTATAAGGAAAAGGAATCCTCTGAGTTCATACAACCCAAAAAGGGCCTCTGGGAAGGGGCGGGTCAAGTTTGTGTCCCCCTCCTTTTCCTCTTGAATATTCTGTGTCTGTCAAGGAGAAGCTGTGACCACTGCGCTCTGCAGCCTGGCTTTCACATCTCCCCTTAGACAGCAGACTCTCCTACCCTCTGTTCTCTGGGGACTCTGCCTTGCTAGCCCATCGTGATTGCAGGACGGCATGATGCACAAGGAGTGCATGCTGGCTTGGCTTCCAGGAGAAGGGCACACCTCTCCCAGACTCTTGCTATTGGCGCTAGCGCTGGCTTTCCAAACACCATGTTTGAAACAATCTATAAGCCATTAGCCAGGCCTGTATTAAATCTCACTGGGTTCATCCCTAAGTCCTTAGCTTTTATCCTGGGTCGATATAATAAACTGTCTGAAGAATGTTTCTGCATCTTCTTCAAGAGTCTTTGAAGAGAGTGTCTATTATGAGCCCCTCTGTCCCTTCTAGTGCGATTCTTATGATAAATTTGTGCTCACACGGAGTGTCAGGGAAAAGTTTGGCTCCCCTGACAAATGGCTATACTTTCTTTTATCCAATAACTCATCATATTTTCCCTTCGCTTTAGCTCAATTTAATGCGCAATTGCAGTAAGGTTCTTCCGCTGGGTTTCTGGTTTAATCATTTCCTCCCTTCATCCGTGTGACTTTGGATATTTTATCTTTAATCTTGCTGTTGCAAGGCCTATCTTTTTAATTATAAATCATCTCAAAGTTGTTCGGAAGTTCCTAGGAATCCAGATGGTAAATAAACAAACAATGGTCCGACCCCAGGCCAGCCCTGTAAAGTCGTGGCCGCCTTGTTATTGATAATTCCGGTCACAAGGTCCACATCCCCTTCTGGAGTTTCCAAGCTGCTGCAGTGAGGGACTAGGAGCCACGATAAGATGAACGTCAGGACAGTGGAGCTGACAGAGAAGGATGGAGTCTTCAGGAATTGACTGTCACATGGTAGTGTCTACTAGGCATTTTTCTGCATCCATGGCGGTCTTGTGAGTCTATTCACACACACTGACTTTCTGATGCGACAGTGGCTATTTCCTTGCAAGGATGACAGTCACCTTGCTTTCATGCTGGTCTGCTTGGCAGTTGATTGGCAAGTGTTGGGGGGGGCTGTTGTTGCTCAGGGCACTGGGACCTGTGGGAGGAGACAGTCCTGCTACTTCAAGGGACATTTAGGCCTCATCTGGACCTTCTCTGGTGTTCATCCCCCACTTTGGTGTGTATCCCTTGGGGATCTCTCTGCCTCCTGTCCCACCCTCACCCTTCAGAGTTGGCTCCATGAGAAATCATTACCCATAATTCTTTACTCCTCCCTGAAGTCATAGCCCTGCAGTGACCTCAGTGTGGTCAGAGTAGACTGTCATGACTAAGTTGGACTCTGTGACTTGCTTTAGTTGATAGGAAGGACACAGGGGGCTGTGTGCCAGCTTCAAGCCCAAGCCTTGTGAGGCCTGATGACCTGCTTGTTCCTCTGTGCTTCTGCCAAGGCTACGGACATAGCAGGTCCTTGGGCATGGGGTCTTGTGAAGCAGAATGGCCCCATATGACTCACGGATTCATCAATATAGTATGTGCTACCTACCACTGAGATGCTGGGGCTGTTTGTTATACAGCAAAGGCTGACTGATACACTATGAAACAGTCTTCCTGGAGGACCTCGGTCTTTTCCTCTGACCTTGATTTTTCAGACAAAGACTCCTAGGAATTTTACCCCACTTCTATTGTATTCTGCGTCTATCCCAAGACCCCAACTGTTGTGGTTTGGGTACAAAATGTTCCTGAGATGTGTTTGGACATTTGGTTCTCAATCAAGTGGCACTGTTTAAAAAGGTTATGAAACAGTTAGGAGGTGGAGTCTCACTGCTGGAAGTGTGTTCCTGTTTCTCTCTCTCTCTCTCTCTCTCTCTCTCTCTCTCTCTCTCTCCCCCCCTCCCTCCTTCCTGTTTGTGGATAAGATGATGCAATCTCTCGGCTTCCTGCCTGCTGGAACTGCTTCCTGCTCCTGCTGCCATGACTTCTGTGCTGTGATGGACATATCCCCTCGGGAACTGTAAGCAAGCAAACAGACAGACAAACCTCTTTCTTCCTTAAATTGCTTTATTTTCAAAGTGTTTCATGCACAGCTCTGGGTTCACAGCCTGTCCCATAAGACTAGAAATTCAACAGAATGTGTACCTTCTTATTCCTGGGATCTGCTCTGTGACACTAAACACAGTCACTGCTTACTGGGTTTGTGCTCACAGCATACCAGGCCCCATAGTTAAATGCCACAGAAGGGAATCCCCAGAATTACACAGCACATGCTGTGACTACCTTTGTTGTTACTCACAGTGTACTGACTGACACAGTCCAAGGTTTTACTAAGTGTCAGCACCATGCTGAAGGAGACCTTGAACCTAACTTGTCTGACTCCAGAGCTAACTCAAGGATGCCGCTCTCCCTTAATCACAGATCACTCTGCCCCGTCAACTGGGTTAGCCAGGAATTCCAGTTTCGCTGGACACCTCCCCATCTCTGTGCTCACGGCCAGCACTCACCTCTATTCTTAATCTCTGTGTCTTACCGAGCAGTATAAAACCTCTAGGGGCCCATTCGTGTCCCCTGGGCTGAAGAACACAAGGCAGGAGAGAAATGGGGTGGTTGGGGTAGCCTTCGAGACCCCCCCCCCCCCCGTAGCAACTCACAGGAACTCTGGCTCCTGCTGCTTCTCCAGTGTTGAGCCTGGGCTCTCAACTTCAGCCAGAAGTCACCAGTGCATTAGTTACTTTTCTCACCAAAATACCCGACAAGAAAGTCTGAGAGAAGAGGAGTGCGTCTGGGCCCACAGTTCAAAGAGACAAAGTCCATCACAGGGGTGGGGGTGGGGGCAGGGTGCGTAGAGGTGGGGGGAGGGGAAAGTAAGACAGCAGACATGTGACACAGCTGCCACAGTGTGTCAGTCATCAGGAAGCAGTGAGTGAACAGGTGGGGCCAGGCAATAAAACCTCAAGACCACCCACCTCTAGTGAGCCACTTCCTGAAGCAAGGTTCACGGCTCCTTGTCCTTCCCCAGCCAGGGGTTCAAACCCACGAGCCTGTAGGGGCAGATCATTCATTCAAACCACAACACTGAGCCGATGAGGCAGAGTGGGATATGGCCCTAGAGGACTGTGGCCCCCAAACTGAAAGATGAAAAACCTGAGGCCTATTTCTTCCCGGTGCTGTGACTTAATCCGCATTTTGCGGGACTATCAGTAAGAGTCACACTGTTAGAGGAGCAATCAGTACCAGTTACCATTTGACTATCAAGTGTACCCCAAAGATCCAAGCATTGATTGAGATTTCAGTTCCCAAGATGGTGCTGTTAGTTAATAAGTGATGGAACCTTAAGTCATTTGTGGGAGGATCTTTAATGGGAATTGTGAGACCCCTAAGCTCTTCTTCTTTTGCTTCCTGGCTAGGAGGTGGGTAGTTTACTCTGCCCCACACGCTCTGGCATTGCAGTTCAGCACCCTGCTGGAGACCCCAAAGCAATGCGTACCCAGCTGAAGCCTCTAAAACAGGATACCTTCTCTCATCTGCTAATTAGCTCACCAGTGGCAACCCACTTTCCGTATGAGAATGCGGGCACAGTTTATGGGAGATTATATCACATACAACTAATTCTGCATCTTGCATATGTCACCGGAGACTCAAGCATTCCGGGCTGCATGGAACCAGAGACCCGGCTCTGGGTGTGAGGTGACTGAAGGTGACACACTCACCTGTGGATGCCTTTGCAGGGCCCTGATTTAACCCAGCTGACAGATTTATATCCCGGAAGCCCCATTCCTCTGGGCCCTCACTACTCAACAGGCCCTTGGAGATGAGTAGATCTCTCCCTAGAGGACCATGTGTTTCTGAGCAGATGTGTGCCAAAGCCATCATTCAGAGAACGTGCCTCTGTCGTCTGCTTGCTTCCATATCTCCCAAGAGTGTCTTTGTCTCCCCAGTGAGATGCCCTACATGATCATAGAGTTGACTTCCTAATCCTCAGGATGGAACCAAGGAGGGCTTCCAGTCCAGGTCAACAGCGGTCCACTTCTTTTTGACTGACTCCCTGGCTCAAGGAGAAGAGCCATTACATCTGCAGCCCCCCTGCATCTGAAATCCATCGTCTGCCGCAATGATAGGTACCAGGCACCCCAGAACCAGGCCTGATGTCCACTTGGTAGTGCTTCAGAGACTCCCGCCTGTCCTGCTTCGATAGAGTCTCTGTCCTCGCTGTCCTTCCACACGTGTACTGGAGGTGACAGCCTCTGTGATTCTTTGCGCTGCCCCATCTCTCCCGCCCCTCCTCTGGCAGGTGTAAATTGGTTCACAAATCCTGCAATTCGTTTAGCTCATGCTCTGCTGGGTTTCCTTGGCGATTTTCTGGTTTACTGCCCGTTGCCTGGTTGCTAAGATTCCTTGTAAATTGCCTTGCCCTCTGCTCTGTTCTGCCATTTGTCCAGGATCCGGGTGGAAGCTGTTGTCCTGGCGCTTGCCATGTGCCGCTCGTGAATCGCTCCGAAGCAACAGATCTGCAGCAGGCCAGCCCGCCACCTGAATGGCAAGGAGGCAGCGTGGCAACACAAAACCCAAGGGCACAGAGTTAATTTATGCCTCCTGACAGAAGTCGTCTTTCTTTCTCCTCTGCCTCGTTCAGGAGGCGGAATCAATATATCGAGATGGTAGGACTGCTCGCTCTCGGAAGGGTTCCTCGATGCCACCATCCCTAAGGAACGGCAGATGGCTGAAAGACAGACAGATGGCCCTCTGCGGACAGAGAAGACATGACTGCAAAGAGACTAAAAACTCAGGCTTACTGCAGTGTTCTAGGTTCAAATATAAGCTCCGCCACTTCCTGTCTGTGTGACCTTGACTGAGTTACTTTAACACTCTGGGTTCTACTTGCTCTTCTACTAAAGAGCATCTACCACAGTGGGGTTTGTTTTGAAGGTTTGAATGGGGTGATATATGTATAGCTTAGTCTCTGGCAGGCAATAAGTGCTCAATAAATGCTACCCAAGATCACTATCCTCATCACTGGGACCCTGCATCCCCGTGCTCCCCAGCTTCGTGGCATTGCTATTCTGACCAGCCCTTGGGTGTGTTCTTGTTAGTTCCCTCCTTTGTCTGCCCACCTCTGCCGATGCCTCTGGCTAGCCCAGTGGCTTTTGCACTCTTTAATTGAGAAGGATGAGTCACACTGATCGTGACAAGAAAGGGGAACGTCTTCTTCGGAACTGAACTGTAAATTACATGTCACATTTCTATAGATGCCACAGAGCTGCGTAATTGCAGGCAAGGTTTTTGTGACCCAGGCTGGTGGAGCTTTGTACAGAGAGAACCTTTGTATAAGCCCCAATAGGAAGGTGTGCCCCGGGAAACCAACGCTCAGTTCTCAGCGGCCACCAGGCTCAGAGACCAGTGCACTGTTCTTTTATCTTCCAGGCCTTCATCTTCCAAAAGCTGGGCCTGTTCTTCATAGAAACCCAACAGGAAGGAAGATAAGAAACTCCAGCCAGCACCCCTCCCTCACCCCAAGTTCTGAAATGCTGGTCTGCCCCTCACTCCGCTCATCTGACAGAGAGAAAGCTGGGCGCTAAACCCCGACTGCACTTCTCAGAGCTGGGAAACTGCTTCCATCTCTTTTCAAACTCCTCTTTAGGCTACACATCTCAAATCCTCTCTGTTGACCTGGATGGTTTAGCTATTCTCCATCTACACTGTCCCAGGCTAGCCCCCATCTGTCAGCCTGTGACTCAGAACATGGAGTTGGGACTGGAAGGCCTCGACCTAGCCAGGCTCCTTCCTACCAGCCTGTGCAAAGCTCCTCAAGGATGTGACCACACAGTGTCCCTTCACACCAATGCCAAGCTGGCTGGCTATTCACTAGCAGGGACTGGCATAAAGGGAGTGGCCTCAAGTAACATAACCTTTTGTGAAGGGGGAATCTTAACCGGAACACCAAGGCAGATATGTATGTCTCATGTCTATCAAGGGTCATGTATACAGCAAGCACTTGCTGACAGTTGGACCTGCTTCTGTACAGCCGTGCCCTAAATTCCACAAAATGCATGCACACTCTTAGCATATCTTCAAGTACTGTGCAGGCATCTGTCATCATTAACGTTGCTATTATTGCCAAGTAGGTGAAGGTAGGAGTCAAGCTACTTTTCTCTACCGCCACGAGACTGCCATGACACCTTGCATGCAGAGAGGCAGGCACTAGAAGCTTAATTGGAAGGGCTTCCCAGTGTCATGGGGTTGGTCTCGGACGGACTCTAGGAAGGGTATGGCAAGTTGCATCAGACAGAAAGGGGCAAGGAAGAGCCCTCAAATTAGAAAGCACAGAGTCCCATGATGGCCTGGAATACATAGATTCCCATGGTCTCCGCCTTGTGTCAGGTAGCAACCACGACATGACAAGCCCCACTTAGCTAACTGCCCTAGGAGCAGCCGACATCTGTGTCCCTGTGATACTGGCTCGTCCTTGAGCAGACCTAAGTCGAGTGTAGCCGACCATGTCAGAGCTCATAACAGCCTCCGGCCGGCTCCATCCTTTCACATATTTGGGCAGCATCTGCTGGCTGAGAAGGGTGGAAGTGTGCTAGCCCACATGTCTGTCATAGCTACGTCAGCTCGGACTCACTCACTTGGCAGCTGAACATGGCTCGGTAAGAGAGAACATTCCAGGAGGTACCATGCATGTCTGGGCATTGGCGACACTATAGCTCCCAATGAGCTCCATCGGCCAAAGCAAGTCGCAAGTGCCACATTGATTTAATGAAGGAGGGGAAAACCCTCCCCTCCCCCAGCCACACCACTTTTTTCTCCAAGCAAAAAGCTTAAAAGCCACATTGGAAAGGTGTGTGATCTGGGGGGAACTGGATCATTTTCATAATCATTAAGTCCTGTTCCTCTCCTCCTTCGTCCATCCTTGTTGCCATCCCTCCTCCTGTCTGTCCATCCTTTCTTCCAATATATGCTTTTTTGGGCCACATGCAATGGAGTTCAAACTCCTATCATTACAACACAGCACTATGACCCACAGAGTTCACATCAAAGAGCTGCACGACCAGGTCACAAAAGCAAAGTACATGCACTCACACACACACACACACACACACACACACACACACACACACACACACACACAGAGAGAGAGAGAGAGAGAGAGAGAGAGAGAGAGAGAGAGAGAGAGATCTGGACAGTGCTCACAGCTCCCCTGGGGTAGGGGACATGCAGCCTGCACATCGGAAGCATGCACCTGGTCAGGTTAGGCCGGTGCGAGGTGTTGGAGACCTGACTGGTGTTCAGGGTGCCTGCACTGAAACAGATTAGGAGGGGGCTGCTGGTAGCTATGGGCCGCCTCTGTGGGCCCAGTGTCTGGGCTCCACGGTGCTCATTGATTTTGTCACCAGGCTACCTTGATGCCCAGTGCTGGGGCTGCGTCGGCTGCTGCAGCCTTCCCCGTTGCCGTCCTCAGAGTTCCGAAGATCGAGGGGAACCCCACAAATGAATGCACGTTCCCACGCCTGAGCTCACTGAGGCCTGGCAAGGACACGATGTCCTGATGGGCCCCTGAGGATGCCAGGAGGCCAGCAGCTTTAATTGACTACAGAAGTGTCCTAGAGTGACCTGGGACAAAAATCAAGACCCCTGGGCAGAGGACAGCCCAGGATAGAGAGCCCATGCGAGACTCTTGTTGGGGAATGTTATAGCTCAGTTTTATTGACTCTTAAATCTCTACATTTTCTAAAATGAGGGAGCTGGCGGCAAGATGGAGCACCGCCGGGCTCTTTAAATCATCGGCAGCAGCCGTCCTGGGGGTAGATTTGTTTTAGGCCCTGGCATGATCTCTGTGTCAAAGACCACAGGAAATAAACGGCACTTAAGTTCTGTCTCTGAGAAGCTGTGTGACCTTGAACAGATAACCCAACATCTCTGTGCCTTTTTTTCTTTTCTGGGCATGGTTGTAAAGCACCACAAAGAGAACATTCAGTGTGTTAGCAGCCTCATGGCAGGTTCTCTCTCTCTCTCTCTCTCCCCCTCCCTTCCCTCCCTGATGACCCTCCCGCTCCCTCCCACACTCCCACCCTCCCTGACCCTCAGCTTGTCCTAGCCAGATGCCCCAAGCAAACTCAGATGGCCCACAGTCCCTTGGGAGAGCTGTGAGCACAGGCTATGTATGGCACAGCCCAGGTGGTATCATTCTCTTAATTTGCTGTGTGACTCTGAACAAGTCACCTAACTTCTCTGAGCCTCTGAGAACTGTTCCTAGGACGGGTCAGATCTGAAAATCCTCCAGAGACAGTCACTCAGTGATGAACACTGTGTGGGGCACTGAGGATCAGAGAGATGAATGAAATCCCATTCTTTTATTTATTTATTTATTTATTTATTTATTTATTTATTTATTCATTCATTTATTAATTATTATTTTTTGGTTTTTCAAGATAGGGTTTCTTTGTGTAGCCCTGGCTGTCCTGGAACTCACTCTGTAGACCAGGCTGGCCTTGAACTCAGAAATCTTCCTGCCTCTGCCTCCCAAGTGCTGGGATTAAAGGCATGAGCCACCACTGCCCAGCCATGAAACCCCATTCTTGATTCCCAGATTCTACCGACTATGGGGAGAGGGGGACAACTAGTGAGGAGGGGCCAAGGCCTAGGGAGGACTCAGGTGAGATGACAGCTGCCAGTGTCAGAGAGGCCCCACAAGGACCTTCCAACAGCTAAACCTGGCGGAAGTGGGAGGAGACTGCGTGAGAACCGGGTGAAGACTGTAGCATAGCTGTAGTGAGCTGCAGTGCCAGCCTTAGGGTGGCCAAGGTAAAACACAGGATAGGGTTAGACGGAAGACGGCTGGGTTTAACCTGGTGGGTACAGTGGAGGTAGGGACAGGGGCAACATGTTCTGGTATGGCATGAGCCCACATGTTCCCAGGAGAGAGGAGTAGAGTTCACAGGCAGTCTTTCCAAGTCCCAGGGGCCCAGAATCAGTTTACCCTCCTGCCACGTGGGAAGATAGGCAGCCTCCTCTCCTCTCATAGGCTGAAAAGACTACGTATAAACCTTGGGCCTCCCAGAGAGGGGCACTAGAGCTGGCTCCAGATCACTGTTCCTAGCTGGTACTCTTCCCTCTCCGGGAGCTGAAGGAAGTGCGGCCTCCTCAACTGGCCCGGGGACCTCAGACGGTCTCTTTGTACTGGACCCTCATCCCTAAGCACCAGCCTCCTGCCTCAGCTCACTCTCCTCCTTGAAGCCCCTGGAGCCTGACTGTGAGCACTGTCCCCAGAGTACCGCCCTCTACCTTTGACCCAAATGGGGGACATTAAAACGCAGGGCTTGGAACTCTTCAAAACAACCAATAACATTAATAGTCAGGCTGATTAAGATCAAATATTTATAACTGTGTTGCCTTGTCTGTGTTTTCTGAGTTAGGCCCAGTCATGCCAATGTTTTTGAAACAATTGACCCCTGCAACTCCCTTGTGGAGACGGGAACCTCCACATGGGATCTCCTGCCTGGGGCTGAGTGGGTCAGGGTTCTTCTCCCTCCCTCTGGAGAAAAGGCCTGACCTCTGGGGAATTCCCCGCAAGGCGCCCAGGAATTCTTAATCTGGCTCTGCCCAGTCTTTCTGATTCCTGACTCAGGAAGATCCCCTCTTTCCTTTCCTTCTCTTCTGTCTCTTTCTGATTCCAAGTGTGCTTTTTAACTTTCCTAAGGCTCTGGGCTCCCTTGCTTCTCTTTTGAAATCCGCCCCCTCCCCACCACGTGACTGCCGTGCAGCTGACCCTAACACCATTATCTTCTCTTTCCTCTTTCTCTGGGCAGCTGAGATGGACAGCTCGCCCGCCTGGCGGCAGCTTTCCTTCAAACTCCAGTAAGCTTGCCCTCAGGCTTCCATTTGAGTCTCTTCTTAAATTCTTTTATTAATGAAACTAAGAGCCATGAGAGGGGACCCTGACTTTCCCAGCAATGTATGACAGTCCTGCTGGGCGCCCCATGATTTCTAGTGACACTTCTGCCTTTTGCGTCTTTAATCAGCAGAGGAAAAGAGCCCATGCCTGCACCCGTAGTCAGCATCACTTCCTGGTAATGCACCCCATTTTACAAAGAAACATTTCTTCCTGGCTCGTTCTGAGGCGTCCTTCCAGCCCTGCCGTGTGTCTAGCCCTTTCTTCACTCGCCATCTTAAATCCTCGTCATGTGGTAATGTTGTTTCGGCATCCACAGGGTTAAATTTGCATCACCACTGTATGATGACTCTCAACTTGTCTATCTTCTTGCCCCCAAATACCACCCAGTGGTCTTTAGCAAACCTCTCCAACCTGGCTCCAGTTCCAGGGTACCCCAGCTGTGGTGAGCCCTTTTTGTGTCAAGAGGCAGAGAGAGGCATGCTGGTCGCAGGTCAGCATCCAGGCTTCTTGTCCTCTGCAGAACAAAACAGCTGCAGAGAACAGTTTCTGGGGCCTTGGGGTGACCTTCTAGGTTTCCTGTGATTCCCCAGAAGGATGCAACTCAAGTCGGAAAACAATGGCCGTGGCCCCACGTCTGGTGGCCTCCTCTCCTGAAGTCTTCCAGAGCTGCTGACCACAGGAGCGGTCATTTTCACACACAGCATCTTTGTGGACAAGCTGGCCTTGACCTATCAGGCTACGACTGGCTCACCATGTAACAAAGCTGATATTTTGATTTGCCCCTGGAACCGAGGGAGGTCCTCAAGTGTGTCTCATGACAAGTCTCCTAGATATGACACATAGACAAATGCCTTTGTGTGCATATGTGTGTAAGGTATGTTTATGTGCATGTGTTTGTGAATGTGGATATGTACATGTGTATGATGTCTGTAGAAACCAGATTCTTAGGGTTTTACTGCTGTGAAAAGACACCATGACCAAGGCAACTCTTAGAAGGACAATGTTTAATTGGGGCTGGCTTACAGGTCAGAGGTTCATTCCATTATCATCCAGGCAGGAGAATAGCAGCATTCAGGCAGATGTGGGATTGGGGGAGATGAGAGTTCCACCTCTCGTTCCAAAAGCAACTAGGAGAAGACTGATTTCCAGGCAGCTAGGATGAGGGTCTTAAAGCCCACACCCACAATAACACACATACTCAAACAAGGCTACATCTCCAAATAGTGCCACTCCCTGGGCAAAGTATATATAAACCATCACATTCCACTCCCTGGCCCCCATGAGCTTGTTCAAACATATGAGCCCATGGGGGCCATACTTACCCATAGCATAATAAAAATACATTTAATCCAACTTCCAAAGCCCCCATAGTCTCTAGCAGTTTCAAACAACGTTAAAAGTTCAAAGTCTCTTCTGAGATTCTTCCAATCATTTAACTGTGATTCCCAAAGCAAGACAAGAAACCAGCTGGGCAAACTCCAAACTCAGCGTCTCTTTTGACACCTGATGTCAAAATGGTCTTCAGATCTCCAACTCCTTTTTCATCTTTGTTAACCACAACAGACTTCTTTCTCCTGGGCTAGTTTTACTCCCTGTTAGCAGCTTTCCTCAGCAGATAGCCCATGGCTCTGGCATCTCAAACATCTTGGTGTCCCCAAGGCAACTTCAATGTTGCAACTTCTTGTTTCAATGTCTGGGATCCACACATAATCTTCTGGGCTCCTCCAAAGAGCTGGTGTTGTTTTTCCAGCTCCGCCCTCTGTAGCACTCTAAGTTCAGGCTGATCCATTGCTGCTGCTGTTCTTGGTGGTTATCCCATGGTACTGGCATCTCAAATACAATGGGGTCTTCCACTACAACTAGGCTTCACCAATAGCCTCTCATAGGCTCTCTTTATGGTGCCAAGCCTCAACTCCTTTGCATGACCCCTTCAGTCCTGGGCTATCAACTGCAACTGGGGCTGCACCTTCACCAATGGCCTTCCATGGCCTCTCACAGTGCCGAGCCTCAGCTGTTCTTCATGATGCCTTCATGCCTTCAAAACCAGTACCACCTGGGTGTCTCTTACATATTACCAAGTACAGCTGCAGCACAAGGTACAACCTTGGCTATCTCTGGAACACAGCTTCTTTGTGCTCTCAGGAAACACTTCCCAGAAGATTTCATCTCAGTGAAGCTAGTCTCTTCTTAACCACTGCTAATTTCTTATCTCCAGCTAACCAGCATCAGTTGTCCCAGTAGTCCCTTCTATTCTTGACGCTAAAGCCAGAGCCAAGTGGTCAAACCTGCTGAGTTCTGCTGCTTTCTGGGGCTGGAACATGGCCCCCTGGTTACATCATTACCTTGTGTTTTCCAACTCCTTTACTGCCTAAGCTTGGTTGTCCTGGAATTTGCTCTGTAGATTGATCTTGAACTCAGAGATCTGTATGACTCTGTCTCCTGAATGCTGGGATTAAAGGTAAGTACCACCATGCCTGGACTTAAGCTTTTCTTCACCTAGATCCTGCTCTGTCCTAGGCTTGCCTTGAACTCAGAGAATTGCTTACTTTGCCTTGTGAGATTAAAGGCATCTACTACCATGCCTAGACCTAAACTTAGCTGGGTAGGATCTTGCCCCAAAGTCACCACTCCCTTAATTCAATTTAATATCATCAAACACAGGATTCAGCTCCATTTCACTTCTTGCTGCCCCTTTAATACTAGAACCACATATTTTATATTTTTCTTTTCTCAGATTGCTCCCTTTTATTAAAATGCTCTTCATAAAAGTGAACTTCAGTAACCACACAAGAGAATTTATACCAGGCTGTTTTGAGGCTTCCTTTATCAAAGGAATTAATCTAAATATCTTCACCTTAACCTCATGTAGACTCTTTAGACAAGGGCAAAAGCAGTCCCATTCTTCAGCAAAATATCACACGAACAGTCTCTTGGCCACATATTAAAATTCTTCACCCCTGCAACCTCTAGAGCTAGGCTTCCCAATTCAAGCCACAAAGTCTTCCATATTCCTACTAGGATAGCCCATTAAGCCCTACTTAAAGCATTCCACTGCTTTCCAAAGTCCCCAAATCCACATTCCTTCAAACAAAAGCATGGTCAGGCCTATCACAGCAATACCTCAGTCCTTGATACCAACTTCTGTCTTAGTTAGGGTTTTACTGCTATGAAGAGACACCATAACCAAGGCAACTCTTTTAAGGACAACATTTAATTGGGGCTGGCTTACAGGTCAGAGGTTCAGTCCATTATCATCCAGGCAGGAGAATAGCAGCATTCAGGCAGATGTGGGACTGGGGGAGATGAGAGTTCCACCTCTCGTTCCAAAAGCAACTAGGAGAAGACTGATTTCCAGGCAGCTAGGATGAGGGTCTTAAAGCCCACACCCACAATAACACACATACTCAAACAAGGCTACATCTGCAAATAGTGCCACTCCCTGGGCCGAGCATATACAAACCATCACAGCAGAGGATAATGTCAGGCATCATTAGACTTTGTGTGGGTGCTGGGCATCCAAATTCATATTCTCCTGTTTGTACAGTGGGTACTTTATCAACTGAGCCATCTTTTCAGCCTCCCAGACACTTTCTGAAAAGCTCAAATAACCTGCATTCATCAGATACCCATGCAGTTTCACCCTGCAAGAATGAGGATGGATTCACGACAAATGGGTATTGTTTTTTTTTTTCAAACATTCTGTTTGCTTCTGTGTTCAGTGATCTCACCCTTCATTATAGATCAGTGGTTCTCAAACTCGTCCATGTGGCTGAGCACCTGGAAGTTATAGGGCTTTTTGCGGAACACCATGAAATACTGATATATTTAATTCCGTTATATGAGCCAGGAAGAATTTTACTAGCAAAAAAAAATATGACTGTGTTAATGTGTGCAATATAATATCACAACCACAAGCACACATGTCGTAGGAAAGAGAAGCTGCGGCACAGCCCAGCTATGAGTGAGCCCTGCCTAGCATTCTTTTCCAACTTAAAAGTTTAGGTCGTTATAGCCTAAGGCTGCCTGGTATGTATCGGCGCATAGGGGAAGGCATGGATCAGGGGTGAAATGACCAACCTAGAGGAGGAACCTGGACCCTGGAGATTCAGAAAGTTCTGCCCCACTAGCTACAGGCTCTGCTCTCTGTTGTCAGAGTGCCCTATGGTCTTGGGAAGCTCCCTCAGCGTCACCAGGGCTGCCCTAAAAACTCGTATCTCCTGGGACCTAGGTTAAAGTACCCAGTTCCAGTGTGAGCTGGCCGCTGACCCTCCGCTGTGTGTTCCCATCCATCCTTAAGTCTGTTCTGGCAATCCTAACCAGAAGGATGAGGAAGGGATGCAGGGAAGAGCTACCCACGCCCGGGCTTACCCAGCCGCTCAGGGGAATCTCCTCTTTGGCCTGTGCTCCGGCTGCAGAAGGATGGAGATGAAGCTCTCTGAGCCACTCTTGTCCCTCTGTCAGTCCTACAGCAGCCACACTGGACCCACTGCCACCAGAGGCCCCTCTACTCAGGAGCCGCCATCTTCCTGGGATCAGCTCTTGGCCCTAGGTTCTCAGACTTGGTCCTGTATACACCCCTCTACATTTGATTTCTAGGGTGCCATACTAAGTCACCACAGACTCAGGGATTCAAAACCACAGAAATGTATAGTTATGCATGCATAGTTCTGGTGGCCAGAGGTCCAAAGCACCACAGTCGAGTGAGCTTCCTCCATAGGAGACAAGACTTCCTCCCCTCGGCTTCCTGCAGCTCTGTGCACTCCCTGGCTTCAGGAACAAAAAAAAACCCCACTAAGCTCTTCCTCCTCCTGTGGTTTTCTCTCCTCTCCTGTAAGGATTTGGAGCCCACTCAGACAATCACACCTTCAAGACTCCCTTTTCTTTCTTTCTTTTAAAGGATTTATTTATTTATTATATGTTTGTACACTGTAGTTGACTTCAGACACTCCAGAAGAGGGAATCAGATCTTGTTATGAATGGTTGTGAATCACCATGTGGTTGCTGGGATTTGAACTCAGGACCTTCAGAAGAGCAGTCAGTGCTCTTAACTGCTGAGCCATCTCTCCAGCTCCCAAGACCCCCTTTTCAAATAGGGTCACATTCATGGGTTCCTGAGGTTACAGTGTGGACAGAGCTTTTAGGATTCTCCCATTTAATCCATTATTCCGCCCGAGTGATCTCAGCCTCTGCAGGGAGCTAGCTCAGCTCTAGCCCTCTTCTTTCTCATCCTGCTTCCCCACCATTGTCTCAGCTGAGCATTGATGCAGGGTCCAGATCCAGACTGGGCACTTTCAGGTAGTACCCCAAGAATGTCCCCAACAGCCAGCAGCCCCGTCACCTCCAGCTTTAGCCCCACCTCCCCCCAATCCAACATGCTCTTCTTCCCAGAAGGGTGGTTTTCCAGACACACCATGATTTACTCCAAGATGATATTTCAGTTATTAAAAATATCTTTGATTCACGTCTCCTGGAGATGAACTTTGAGGTGCAAAGTTGACAGTCTAGAGCTAAAACTCAAATCGTTTATTTTCTATAACGAGAATGAGAAGGCAAGAAAAACACAGGTTTAACTGAAGTTGGGAATGAGTGGAGCTTAAGATAAAGTTGGTGATGCTTGAAAATTGGGTCCTAATGCAGGGGTGTGAACCTCTCCCTATCTACACAGCTGGTTGAGAGCTCCCTGGAGGAATTGCACTAGGCCAGAGAGTGAGGGTCCCCGCATTCCCCAAGTAATCCTTTTCTGTCTCATTGCTTCTAGCATGCTTATCACCTGCCAGGGAGCAATCACTTTACAGAGTGGCTTGTCACCACGCCATTAAACTTGCTCCTATATATTCATTTGGCTATTTGGCTTTCCCATCTCATTGCCTCCCGTCTGCGGCCCCTTCCACGTTAGCAGGTTTGCTCTCTTTTTAGAAGGTAAGAATAACCAAAGGGACATAGACACCTATCCTGGGCCCCAGCACCCCCCTGGGCCAGAGCAGAAAGAGCACTTGAAGCTGGCCTCAGCCTCAGGATGAAGTGCAGAATTGACCTCAAGACACTTCAGAGAACGAGGAGGCAGGAATTCTAACCTCACTGCTCTGAGCAACTCGGCCCCACTTCCTGGCCCAAGTCATCAGGAAATTATCTACTTCCTTTTAATGTCTGTGCCTCCCCAGACAGTGAACTTCCAAGGACAGAGGTAATAATAGCACTAACAACCACCATTTGTTCAACTCTTACACAGGCGTGCACTATTCTAAATCCCCAATGTCTTTAACTTCACGGAGGCCTCATTATAGCTCAACTGTGCTGCGCTGTGGGGAGGGAAGGACGCTGACACCCAGAAGTACTATAACTGGCTTCTGATGGAGATAAAACTCAAGTTTAGTCCAATGAGAGCCAAAGCCTCTGTGCCAATCACAGTGTGGGACACACGCCAGGTGCAGGGCTTTAGTAAAACGTGCCCAAGGAACCAGTAGGTAAATGGGTGCCTTTTCCCTACCGCTGGGCTCTGCCTGCGGGGACACTCCATCCACTCTTCCAAGAATAGTATCTCCATAGCCTGGTGCTTCCTCCAAGGCTGTTTGTGTCCTGACTCCCCTTGTAATATCCTGGTCCTGGGACCCTGGAGTCCATGAAGAACCAGTGATCCCATATAAGGAAGTGCATGAGTTCTAAACAGGGAAAGGTCTGGGGGCTGAGTAGAGAGAGACACCAATGTTCCCTGCAAAGACTATATTGTAGATATCATCATAGGTACAAGGAAGATGCCTTAGTTTCATTTCCTGTTGTCATGATAATACCCTGGTGAAATCAGTCTAAGAGAGAGGGGTTTCTTGTGGCTCACGGTTCCAAGTAGCAGGGATTCGTACCATCAGGCTTGAGGGAGCTGGTCACATCCCATCTACAATCAGGAATGGAGAACAATGAGTGTATACTTGCTAGTGCTCAGCCAACCCTCTCCATTTGATACAGTTCAGGAACCCTGCCAGGGGAATGGTCTGCCCCTAGTTTAGATGGATCTTCCCCACATCAATCCATGTAATCATGGTAACCCCCCATGGAAAAGCTCAGAGGCCCATCTCTTAGGCGATTCTAAATTCTGTCCAGTTGCCTGTCACAGCAGGCGACTCAGTGTCCCCCCGTCAGCACACTGCCCCCTGTAGTTTGAATGTGGAATGTCCCCCATAGTCTCATGTGTTTGAACACTTGGTCTCCTGCAAGCTCTGCTGTTTTGGAAGATGGTGGAAATGCTACCAGTGGAGCCTTGATAGAGGAAATATTAGGACCTGGGGTGAGCCTTACATTTTTGATAGCCTTGCCCCCACTTCCTGTCAGCTCTGATTGCTGACTGATGGTGCAATGTGACCAGCTGCCTCATGTTCTGCCTACCTTAATCTCTCCACCGCACTGGGTTTGCATCCTTAAAACTGTGAGCCAAAATAATTTCTTTCTCCCTTAAGCTGCTTCTTGACAGGTTTTTGGTCATAGTAACAAGCAAAGTCACGAATAGATTCTCTTTTTACACCTTGCCCTTGGATCTGGATGCAGAGGAAAAAAGGTAAATATAGCCTGTGGCTTCCTATAATATGAGTAGGAAGGGTCTATTTTTTCTTCTATAGCAGTGGTTCTCAACCTGTGGGTCTCAATCCCTTTAGGATCAATGTACTGTTTCACAGGGGTCACCTAAGACTACTAGAAAACAAAGATATTTACATTACAATTCATAATGGTAGCAAAATTACAGTTATGAAGTAGCAACAGAAATAATGTTATGGTTGGGGGTCACTACAACATGAGGAACTGTGTTGTGGATGGGCCTGGTGTTGTTCTTGTGAACCAATCCGCTAATGAATAAAGGAGCCAATCCCTGGGTAAGTAGGCGGTACTTCTGGGTTGGACAGAGGAAGAGAGGAGGCAGGAGGGAGTTAGGTCCTTTTGGAATGGGAGGAACAGAGGGGTAAGATGTACCTGTTAGAGTTTCCCAGTATCATGGCAGATCCCCAAGGAGGGACCAGATTTTAATAAGATTTATAAGATTAGCCAGGTGGTGGTGGCGCACGCCTTTAATCCCAGCACTTGGGAGGCAGAGGCAGGCAGATTTTTGAGTTCAAGGCCAGCCTGGTCTACAGAGTGAGTTCCAGGACTGCCAGGGCTATACAGAGAAAACCCTGACTCAGAAAACCAGAAAATAAAAAAATTAAAAAAAAAAACCAAAATATTGTTTTAGTTGTTGCACCCAGAGATTGAGTTACCATTGTTTCTGAACTAAGTTTGTGTTGCATTTTCCTTCACGCAGTGGCTTGTGTTGGTTCAAGAGAGAAAGGCATGGGGACCAAGCGTGGGTTTGCCTGAAGTGCACCACAAAGGTTATGGGGGATTTGAAGCACTGGGTTGGCGTGGTAATGACCCACCAGTGGGAACCTAGTGAGCTGGGTGGAGAGACTGTGGAGTTCAGAGTCAGAATCTCCACAAGATAAAAACAGGTCAGCCATTGCTCGCCAGTGCACGGCCAGCCAGGCCGCCAGGGCAGAGACACAAGCACAGGATCCAGACAGTTTGTTTTTTAATATTTCCTGCAACAGAACTGTATTAAAGGGTCACAGCATTAGGAAGGTTGAGAACCACTGCTGTACAGTCCTGGCCTGAGAATGGGGTCACATCTTCCGTCTTCAGCCCTTCCAGGCCTAAAATACAGCATAATGTTCAGAGCCAGCCACCCTGAGTTTGGGCCTCACCTCCGATGCTTGCCCGTATATAACGTTATACACTCTTCTCTGTACCTCAGCTTTCCTGACTATGAAATGAGACATTTGGTTGTTCCCCTCATAGAGCAGCTGGGAGGACAAAGTGAGCTGAAGTGAGTTTGATAATTGTCCTTACTGTTAGGATTCTGTCTAAACTCCACCCCAGTTACCTAGCAACAGCCAGGTAGGCCTGGTCCACTATAAAAGGGGCTGCTTGCCCCCTCCTCTCTCTCTTATCCTTTTACTCTCTTGTCTTTCTCTCTCTTGCCTCTTGCCTCTTGCCCCTTTGCTCTCCCTCTCTCCCCATTCCCTTTCCCCTCTCTCCATGTGGTCATGGCCGGCCTCTACTTCTCTACTCGCTCCCTCTCTCTGCCTTTCTCTGCCTCCACTACCTCCTTAACACCCCTACCCATGCCCTAAATAAACTCTATTCTATACTATACCATCGTGTGTCTGGTTCTTCAGGGGGAAGGAATGTCTTGGCATGGGCCCGCTGAGACACCCCCTTCCCCCACATGCCCATAGGACATATCCTTATGCCCGCTTTCTCTTTTTATGATCACAACACTAACCACTAGTTATAAAGCAGTAACAAAACCTCTGTGCCCCCTACCCTATGGCCCCGAGAGAGGGGACAGCTGCCTATAGGCCAGAGAGAGAAGGCCACTTTTCCTCCCCACATCTTTCTCTGGAGCACCTGGCAGAAAAGATCCTAAGAAGAAACTGGGAGACCCCACCACCCCACCAGGCCCTCAGAGGAGGAAGGGCATTTCTGAAGCAGAGATGACGAGACTGAGACCCGGGCTCTACAGATCAGACCTAAGTGGAGATGCCAGCTCTACCCCAGGAGTCCTGGAAGCCAGTTCAGCCTCTCTGCGGCTCAGCATCCCAACATAACAATGAGGAGAACCCTTGGACTCCGTCCTCATGGCGTTGTGGGACATTTAAATGCATGTGACTCAGGTAGACTAGAAACAGTGACCGCCTGGTAAGGTGTACAGAGATTCCCACAGATTCTTGACGGCCCAATCTGAAGGCTAAGTTCAGGGGAGCCATGTCTCACAGAAGAGCTGGTGGCTCAAAAGTCTGGTGACAGGCCTGAAGCCAGGCCAGGACCATGGGACACCAGAGAGCACTGCCAGACTATTTTCCAACCTAGAAACAAATGTCGCCACACCCATGTAGGCATTTCGTCTTACCACAGCACTGGCAAGCTAAGTGACCTCCTTGCACCGACTGTGCTGGGTAAATGGCCCTGACTACGCGTCACTTCGGAGAAGAGGCTATGGCCACTTGGAAGGTGGGTCCTGTCGACAGTTTCCCCTCTTCAACCTGCACACAGACGCTTGGAGAAAGTCTGGCTCCTGGCACGGTGAGCTCAGCACAGAGGAAAGCAGTGTCCAGTGCACCACGCTGGCAAGCCGGCCTGGAGGCAAAGGGCCCCGGTGTTGTTTTCCAGCGTGTTCCTCTGATTAGAATTCAGGCTGCGTCAGTCTCCTGCTGGAACCCGCTCCTGCATGGGTTCCGACAGCCACGCGGCACTCACGTGCCTGTACACTTGTTTGCTGACCCGAGGGATCCCTCTAGCTCAAAGGCTGAGAGGTTTGAGTAATCCCCCAATTTGGAAAGACACCGGTTTTAAGCTAGGTCCTAGCTGTAGCAAACATGGTTTCTGTCCAAGTGAGCAAAGAGAAGTGTCTGCAAACCTCGCAGCAGAGTCTGATGGTCTGCTGAAGGGGCGTGCCTTTCAACTTTGGCAGCCCAGCCCCCACCACGGGGCTGCCTGCTGGCGAAGGGGCTCCCCTAGACTATTCCAAGGATGTTTATAAACATTCCCCAGGGGCCAGAGAGCAGTAGAGGAGGGACCATTGCCCACTTCAGAGAAGTCTGGACTGAAGAAAGTTGAATGAGTATCCTTCCTCTCAGAACTTTTAAAAATAATAGTGTCGGTTAGCTCCAAAAGAAGGTTCTGGAAGCCCTGCCTCCCAGGTATGCTTGGTAACTTCTTCCACCTCAGTAGAGTGAGGCTGCCTTTCATGGATATTTGTCGACAGCTTAGAAGAACTTTGTCCTTGACATTCTAGAAGTACATTTTAATGCCCCCAAGTGTCCCTCATGTCTAGGGACAGTTTCTACCTTTGGCTCAATTAATTGTGGCTTAAATTCCAGCCCAAGCTGTTGCTGGCTTCATTTTTGTTTTTTGTTTCATTTGTTATTGATGTGGGTGCAAGAATGCCCTTCCACGGCACACACAGGCAGGCCAGAGGGCAGCTGGGAGAGCCGGCTTTCCTCCTTTTACCTTCCCCTGGGTTGCAGGGATCCAAGGCAGTCAGGCTTGCACAGAAAGCACACCTGCCGAGCCGTGTTGCGGGCTCCTGAGAAATGTTCCCTGTGATCTTCACACTGACGGGTCAGGAAAAAGCCACCAGCCACACTCAGCCCAAGACCTTGGTTCTCCTTCCTGGATGTGTGGCCCTGGACCTATCACAGACTCGGTTCCTCCTCTGGATCCTGAGTTCTGTTATCTGCTAGGTTCACATGGAGGATTTAAGGGGAGAGAGTGTTAGACACACAGTAGGGGCTTGTTAGACACACAGTAACGGCTTGCTCAACATCAATCCCTTTCCCTGTTACGTTGTTACGCTTCCAAAAACACTGGGCAAGTAACAGAGACAAGTTGAACCTAAAAGACTGGAGAATGTAGAAAAGAAAGGAAAAGGCTTTACCAGCCTATGACTGTTAATGCCAAGGAAGATTCCAGAGCATTGGCTCCAGTGCCTGGAGGTGAGCACCTCCCACAGTGCTGGCCCAGTGTGCAGAGGCCTCTCCTAAGGTGTTTGCACTGAGTCAAAACCATAGCGTGCCTCTTACTTACCCTGAGGTTTCAGCAAATAACTCGCAGTCCTCATACCTACGTCCTGCTCTGTTCTCAGCACGCGGCTCTCACTGCAGCCCAAAGCTCTGACTCACAGAAAGGGGTGGATGCTGGAGGAATAAGGTGAAGAAGACCTGTATCAGCCACCTGATAGATGTGGGATTTGGGGGCCTCAGTTTCCTCGTCTGTGAAATGGGACATTCTTGAGAATGTCAGAAAGAGCGAGGGAGCTGCGGAAGGTGGCACACACACAGGCCACACACCAGCCTGCCATTCAGAGAGAGCTGACAGTGTCATTTCTTGGCAGAAGCCCGGGGCCGTGACTGAGCATCTGATGTGTCACGTGGACTCCTCGTGGGAGGGGCTCGTGTCTTCAGAGTCTGCAGCTTGACCAGCCTGCGACAGGCAGAGCAGAGTGAAACGCTGCTCTCTGGGTGGAGTTGCTGTTGCTCCTACGGCTGTGCCGAACCTGGGAGCACAAAAACCAAAGGGCGGGCGCAGGGGGCTTGGGAAGGGCCTGCAGGGGCCTGCAGCCGAGCCCTGCCCCAGATCTGCAGTCTTCAGCCATGGCTTAGATCACAGGGAACCGATCGGGCTTGCTCAAACCAGTTGTGTTATGTATTTAGAAACACAACTCTGTATTGCTCCCAGAAGTGCCTCAGTTTGAACAGTAGTTCACAGGTGTGTTCCTCCTATGCAACCCACCCAGAGGGACACACGAACTTGAACAAGGGGAGGAGCACCCCGGCAGGCCCTTTTGCACTGTGGGTGGCATGATTCTGTCAAGGAACATGTGACCTTGGGCCCTGTTTCCAGCTTGTACAGGCCTGGGGAGGTGATCGGTGAGAGAGGTTATGGGGCAGATCCTAAAGTCTCTCTGGATCCTGAGACACTGCCCCCTTGTTGAGGACTGGCCGGTGGTCCTCTCCTGTTGCATCACAAAGAGCCACTACACACGAGATGGAGTCTGCGCTGCCCCAGTAAGTCCAGTCAAGGGTGTAACTCACCAACAGATGATGTAAAAAGGGCACATGCTGGCCAAGAAAACCTGGGAGGTTTAAACAGTAACTCTACAAGTTAGATGCCAGGCACGAGGCAAGCACTTACAGCAACCACACAGGACAAGCACTGTGGCCTCAGTCACTCTACATAATAAAGTTTTTTGCTAAGTCTGACCATTCAGTCTTAGCATTCCTCAAGGGATAGCTAGAGCATGACCACCTATCTGGAGCTGCTGCTCAGTCCTAGTCCAGTCTTATGACCAGGGTATGGTCCCTCTCCTTTGAACCGAAATGGCCTCTATTGAGCATGCTCTGTGTGTGAGACCGACACCAGGGCCATACATCATTCCCATCTTCACACAGTCCTGTGAGTTGTGTAACAGCCTCCACTTATGAAGGATGCTAAGACCCAGAGACCTCACCTGGAAAGAGCGAGTGACTGAGAGAGGCAGAGAAAGACAAGAGAGCAGTTTTCAAGGTCAAGCTACTATTTTGAAATGAGGGTGAGCCAGGAAATTGTTGTGGAAGGAGAAGAGGAGCCTTTTAGACTTTCCGGTCAATACTGGCTGACCCTGTGCCCTGTGGCTGGTCCTGGCGGAGTCAATTTCAGGCATCTTCATTTTGTCACCAGAAGAGAGTTGGTCGGAGACAAGGAGTGATTTCCTCGAAGTCGCGCAGCTCAGAAACTGCAGAGCTGGGATGGGAGATGGAGCCCGGATTCCCAGTGCAGGGTTCTTCAGGCACCACACGGATTTCTTCTGAGAAGCATCCTCTGGCAAAGGGACAGTGGACAGAGACATCCTGAGTCCTAGAGGGTGCTGGCAGTGCCTCTCCATCCGGGTGCTCGTAGCAGACGCCTGCCAGGATAATTGCTTCCTCAGTGTCAGGACTCCGAATTGCCCCATGTGCTGGGTAATTCTGCCCTTGGCCCTTCCAGTCTACATCCATTTCATCTCCCCTACACAGCAACTTATACACTCAGTTCTACCTGTGAGGACCTACTGCATATAGAAATTGATCCAGTCTTAGACATGGTAGGGCCCTATCTCTGCCCTATCTTTGAGAACCCAAATTCTAATTCAGAGAAAAGAGCCAATATGCTCTTCCAGAAAAATGAGGGATTGTGGGTAGAAAGATAAAGATGACCAGGAAACATCCCTTAAAAGATAAGGGGACAGAAAGTCTGTGTCTTTCCCCAAACCATTCTCGGGGTGGGGGGGGGTTGTCTGGCTGTGTGAACCTCCTGTGTTTAAAGTACAAAATGTGGTTTCCTGTAAACTCTTTCCCAACATACCTGCTGTCCTGCAAGAATGATGATCATGGCGCCATGAGAGGGGCAAACAAACACAGAGCTGTTATGAAAACAGCATTTGGACAGTCATATGCAGACTGAGAACCTCCAGTGCATCTAATGAACGATGTGCAGTTACTGCATCAGCCCAAAGATGCCACCACTGCAGATTAGGACTAGACCCCAATTCAAGAAACCCAAGGTCAAAGTTCTGGGAGTACCATGACTCCTGCCGAGGAGTCTAGAAGTAGGCAATAGGACTTGAGATGACTTCAAAAAAAACTGCCTGCCATGTTTCTAACAACCCACAGAGAGGTGGGTGGGTCCACGGTCAGAAAGAGTGCCGGCTCTGGACCAGTCTTTCAGAGAAAAGGAGCAGAGATATGGGGACTGGAGCCCAGACACCAAAATAGAGTACGAGAGGGGAACAAAAGATTGAGGCAGACAAGAGCTGCGTTTCTGAGCGGGGACTGCCTTTGTTCCCTAATGGAAAGAGAATCCAAGGGTGGCCCACTGGGTGGTCTCTGGGGAAGGAGCCCCCTAGCCCAGGATAGAATCGAGCCTTCTGTCTCTCTCACAGGGCCCTAGACATACTAGGTTCAGGACCCTAGGCTGCTGCCCCTTCAGGCCCCAGTGCAGGATCTGATCAGAGGCTGGTTCCAGGGTGGCCATAAGAGGGCAGGAGAGTGCTGGTAATGGGCCAGCTGAAGCGTCTTGCCAGGAGCTGGGCTCTAAGAAGCCCTAGGAGCCAGGGCTGGAGCCAGAGGTAAGGAGGAGAGGAAAGAGAGGAAGAAGAGGGAATCCCACTCTGAAGGACAGATCCCAAGAAAATCGACCTGTTCATGGGACTGACTCCCAGCTGATCCTCCCCCTGGTAGCGTGAGAGTTCACTGACTGGCGGGCAAATCTGGGTTCAGTGGTGAACACACCAAAGGAGATGAGAGGCAGTAATGTGTCCCCAAAGCACCAGGGATGCCTACCCAGGAACATGGGGCTTCCTGGGCCTCTCTCTGCAGCTGCCCCACAGCTCTCTGCCCATCTGTTTCCTGTCCATCACTTTCCCAAGTCACTCGAGGAATCCTTAACCCATCCAAATTAGAATGGATTCCAGGTATAAGCAGCCCCACTAGGAACTCCCACAGCCCCAGCCCGACCTGTGACTTGAGAAATCAAGGTAAGCCACACTCCCAGGATGAAGCAAGTCTGGAGACCAAGAGAGGTATGTGTACCCACAAGTACACGGGTGCACACACACACACACACACACACACACACACACACACACTGAAGCACAGGTCCAAAGTGCTGGAGGACTCCCCCTTCAAACCTTTCTGTGTCACAGACCCCAGCACAGTTGAGACACATTTGTTCACCATGGTCATGGGATGCTGTGTTTATGACCTAGTATAACTTGGGGACCACTAGCTTCTTGTGAGTGACACCCGCACGACCCCCTGCCCTTTCCTCATCCTCTTCTCTTACTCCCGAGTCTTCACAGATGCAATTGACCCTGGCTTACCCTCCCAACAGAGAGCTGGGATGGCAGAGAACCAAGAGCCTATTAAAAATGCCCATGCACTTTTGAATACATCTTTAGAGAAGCAACGGGTTCCCCAGGGGCTGCCCTTTGGCCCTCTGGGTAAGATTCTCTGCTTAGTTACAGGACAGCCCCTAAGTCTGAGAACCCTTCTGAGACTCAGCTTCTGCAAGACAAGAACTCCTCAAGTCAAAGCAGACAGTTTACCTCTAGAGGCACCAGCTCCCTCTGTAAAATGGCCTCGTTGAGCTGTTTTAAGTCCAAGCGCAAGCCCAATAGCTTAGTGCTGGGCTTAGTCTCCCTTCTAGACAGTGAGGCTGGGAAGCCCCACCCCAGAGGAACCAATACAAGGAAACAAGAGCGGCGACTGTCTCCTGGACCCGTTTTCCCACTCCCATAATCCCCATCTTGAGGAATACCCAGGCCACCCAAGGCCGGAAGCTTGGGCTCTTGTTCTGTCTCTGCTGCATCACAAAGACCTGCTTGTTCGCTGGTGGAGATGAATCCCAACCCTGTCCTGCTCTCTCTGACGGCACAGGAGCATGAGATCCTCCACCCTGTCAACTCCTGCCCTGAAGGCTGCAGCTGTTCGCCAGCTTCAGCTGAGGATTTACTGAGCCCAACTTTTCTGAGGCGTGGCTGAGCAGGTCCTCCAAAATCTTATCTGCCCCATTGCCCTGTTGTGGGACGCAGCCCACCCCCCACGGATGCGCGTGTGTGTGTGTGTGTGTGTGTGTGTGTGTGTGTGTGTGTGTGTGTGTGTGTGTATGTGTGTGTGTGTGTGTGTGTGTATGTGTGTATGTGTGTATGTGTGTATGTGTGTGTGTATGTATATGTGTGTATGTGTGTGTATGTGTGTGTATATGTGTGTATATGTGTGTATATGTGTGTGTATGTGTGTACGTGTGTGTATGTGTGTGTATGTGTGTGTATGTGTGTGTGCGTATGTGTGTATATGTGTGTATGTGTGTGTATGTGTGTATGTGTGTATGTGTGTGTATGTGTGTGTGTATGTATATGTGTGTGTATGTGTGTGTATGTGTGTGTGTATGTGTGTGTATATGTGTGTGTATGTGTGTACATGTGTGTACATGTGTGTGTATGTGTGTATGTGTGTGTATGTGTGTGTGCGTATGTGTGTATATGTGTGTATGTGTGTGTATGTGTGTATGTGTGTATGTGTGTGTATGTGTGTATGTGTGTATGTGTGTGTATGTGTGTATGTGTGTGTATGTGTGTGTGTATGTATATGTGTGTGTATGTGTGTGTATGTGTGTGTGTATGTGTGTGTATATGTGTGTGTATGTGTGTACATGTGTGTACATGTGTGTGTATGTGTGTGTATGTGTGTATGTGTGTGTATGTGTGTGTATGTATATGTGTGTGTACATGTGTGTATGTGTGTGTGTGTGTGTGTGTGTGTGTGTGTGAGCACGCACGCACACACACGTGCTTCTCTATCCAGCTCCATCTTGAACTTGGCCACTCTTCACGGAGGGGGAGGGTGTCATATTAGAACTGATTGAGACCTCAGGGACCTGCCTCCACCCTATGGAGATTTCTAGCTAAGCCTTGACAAAGATGGATGGTTAGCAAATTGGCTAAGCTCCTAGAGAGGGAGCCAAGAAGAGTCTAAGCCAGGTCCTTCCCTTCAACTAGATGCTACCCTGTGGGTCCATTTTCTACAACAGAACTAGTGTGCGTTTTTTACAGGCCAGAGGGATTTGACTTCACAAAAGCCCTGAAGTGGGTTCCGACCCTTAGCAGACTCTTTGATCCCTCTGAGCCTGTCTCAAAGGTCCTACCCAGCCAGATGGATCTCAGGCTCTCTCCCTTGTTGTCACCTTGCAGATATTTATAGCCTTTTCATGTCCACTAGAGAGCGTAATGGGCTTTTTAGGCTAAACCAATTAAACCCTCTCCCGTAAGTCATGTCTCCTGCACGGCTTCGGTCGCCCTTCCCTGAACTCGTTCCATCTTCATTGTCCCTGCCCCTTGAGGCAGGGAGGGCCTGGGAGTCCGCATGCTGGCTGAGGGACATCTGCCTTCCTTTCCAGACGCCTGGTCCTTTTGACCATCAGAGCCCCTCCACCCCGACCCCAGGTTGTACAGACATAACCCAAGCCTGGGCAATGCAGTTGACTAAACCAGGAAACAGAATATACTCAAAAAGGGGTGGTTGGCTTTTCCTCTTTTTGAATATTATTTAGTTTTTTTCCCCTCCAATATTATGCAAATCAGATTGTGCACTGCCAGCAAACAGCCAGGTCTTTATAAAATACCCTAGGCTGGAGACAGGAAGCTGCAACCCACAAAGATAATCACATCTCAGATGTGCACCAGGCTCCGATGGGCTGCTGGTGTGCTCACACCCTGCAAGGGACCCCAAGTTTCAAGGCCACGACAATGGTTTCCATCATGAGTGAAGTGATTCCTGCTTCAGACAGAAGGGCGTGCAGATGCAGGAGTGTGCAGATGGCACACCTACACACTTGCCTGCGGTTGTGTGGAAGACCGGGTCAAGCTGGCACCGAGACTCCTTGGTCTCTTGCCCACTGACTCGTGGTTCAGCTTATGGAGAACCACCCGTGGATTTCACCAGCGTGCAGGGTTAAATTCTTCCTGCATTAGTCATACTCAGTTTAATTTACATCTACTATGGACCATTGGCTTAAGACAAGAAACATAAGGAACACTGAGGCCGAATACAATATCAGGTTCATGAGGAACATAAAACACAGAATAATTCTAGATTTTCCCTAGCACTCCATAAACCAGTGCTAAAAAGGGAAAATACACTGGCAATTAGAGCCAATTTAGCTTTTTTGCTGTTTATTAAGAATAAAGATGAGCTATCCCCCTAATGTTTTTAAGCTGTGCTGGCAAATGGCAGTTTCAAGCGTTTCTTTTAATCTCAACATTCAATAGAAGAAAATGCTTTACATTTTTAAAAGATGAGGTAATTTTTCAGAACACAAAACTTTCAATAGCTTTAAATCAGGTTTTGGGAGCAGGGTTATTTTTTTTTTTTAATGCTGCAACTTATAATTACAATCTGCATTTTAAAATACTTTTGGTCCTCAAATAAAACATATCAAATTAGATTTGTCAACAAATCACCTCTTTTCATAATTAACTTCGAGTAAAGTAAACAACATTTATCATACACTTAATGAGGAAAATGCCCAAATTCCTCTTCATACATTATGAATATAAAGAGGATTAAAATACACTTTATAATATACTTTTTAATAACACTCTGATATAAAATAAAATTATTGTATTAAAAACACTTTATAGACAAAATTATTTTTAATTCATTAGCATTTCTTTAAGGCTTCCTGGTTTTAATCATTATAGGTCCCAGGGCATATTTACATTCTTTGGGGACCCTCTGCTTAGCTGAGACTCAGTAGCCAACCTGGCCTAGAAGTTGTCAATGAAAGCTTCTAGACCTTTGACAACTCCTTTTGTAACTCTGGTGACAGTGCTCTGATGGGTTTTGTGTCAACTTGATACAAGCTAAAGTCATCTGAAAGGAGGGAATCTCAATTAAGAAGATGTCTCCACAAGATCTGGCTACAGGCATTATCTTAATTGATGGGGGAAGGCCCAGACCATTGTGGGAGGTGCCATCTCTGGGCTGGTGACCCTGGGTTCTGTAAGAAAGCAGTCTGAGCAAGGCAAGATGAGCAAGTCAGTGAACAGCATCCCTCTCTAGCCTCTGCACCAGCTCCTGCCTGCAGGAACATGCCCTGCCTGAGCTCCTGTCCTGGCTTCCTTCAGGACGGTGGTGTGGACGTATAAGCCAAATAAGCCCTTTCGCCTCCAACTTGCTTTTGGTTATGGTGTGTCATCACAGTACTAGAAACCCTGACTAGGCTAGACAGTGATTGGCAACACTTGTAATGATGGCTATGCCATCTGCTCATCTCTGTGAGCTGCTGGGCTGAGCACAGCTTTCTTGCTGACCTGTAATGGCCATGTCCACAGAGCAAGAAAGAAAACAATAGCTTTAAGCCACTGAGATTTGAGGACTGTTTGTCATGGTGTCCCAACCAAGGCTTTTAGCGTGTGTGTGTGTGTGTGTGTGTGTGTGTGTGTGTGTGTGTGTGTGCAAACAAGTGCAGGTGCCCAAGGAGTCCAGAAGAGGACATCAGAAGCCCTGGAGCTGGAGATACAGGCAGTTGTGAGCAACTTGATTTTGATGCTGAAAACCACGATGCATACAGACCTCACTTAGACTCAGTAATGGAATCATAAATAGTGGTGTATATTATGTGCAGACACTTTAAATAGAAGCAATTATAAGATCCTGGTAAACTTCTATCATTTCAAACTTCCTGGCACCTTTCCCCATGTCTCTCTTGTAGCAACCTGTCCTCTCCTTCGTATATACATGTTACATGTGCCTCAGACGAGGGACGGTAACCAAGAGGTTGTCAGTCGGTCCCCTCCCACTCACGGTTTGGCCAAAGGCCTGGAGAGACCCAGGCAGTGCCGCCAGGCAGTCTGAGCCGAGGACATGGAGCACGAGGCTCAGTCAGTGAAGCAGGAAGCCTGGGCCTGGCAGTGCAAAGTTGTCAGGGAGAGAGAATGGTATTTCCACAGAAAGAGAGGGAAGATGGGGGAAGGGGAGGAAAGGGGGGAGCAGGAAGGGAAGATGATAGGAAAGAAAGAGGGGAGGAGGGGAGTGGAGGAGGGGAGGAGGGGAAAGAAGGGATGAAGGGGATGAGGGGGAGGGGGGATAAGGGGGAAGGAGAGGAGGAGGGGAGGAAGAGGGGAGGGGAGGGAGGGAGGGAGGGGAGGAGGGGATAAAGGGGAGGAGGGGATAAAGGGGAGGAGGGGATAAAGGGGAGGAGGGGATAAAGGGGAGGAGGGGATAAAGGGGAGGAGGGAAGGAGAAGAAGAGGGGAGAGAAGGGGGAGGGGAGGAAGGAAGGAGGGGAGGAGAGGCGAAAGGGGGAGGGGAGGAGGGAAAGAGAGGAGGAGAGGAGAGAGAGCCTTGCCCAGCCCTCAAATACTTCTCACCTCCTGCTGCTGAAGCCACCTTTTCATCCCCACTGGTTAAACAGATTCAATTGGAGTTCCTTTCATTGACAAAAGGCATCTAGATGAGTCCAGACGTGCACAGAAATTCCGCGGACACAGGAGCCCGGCCCTGCCATGACTGAAGCCTCTCAGGAAGACAAGCAAAGCTGCAGCACACGGAGGGACCCGCCACGCCTGGCCAGCCGAGGCAGGAGGTAGTCGGGAAGGTCTTCCTGGGGAGGCAGCGTTTGAAGTAAAGCCACGAAGAAGGAGAACTTATCTTCAGCTGATGTCCGTGTTTGTGTTACCTTGTGAAGAATGAAGAAGAACAAACATATCCCTGGACGCCAAAGATGGAAGCGATGTGATTCTCCCCGCTCTCCCAGGCCAGGAGATTAAATTCATTTTAAGAAGCATTTCAAAAGTTGCCAGAGAGATTTTTTTCTGCAGCCTTGTTGTTTACATACACACACACACACACACGCCAGTTACACGCTCACACATGCACAACACACATTCACATGCACACACCATATGCGATCTCTCTCACACACACACTCACATTCACGTACACACACATACTCTATCTCACACACACACACACACACCAGTCACATTCACACTCTCACACATACACAACACACATTTACATGCACACACCATATGCGCTCTCTCTCACAGACACACATTCACATTCTCTCTCTCTCTCTCTCTCTCTCTCTCTCACACACACACACACACACACACACACACACACATACACACACACCACACACACTTGTGCTCACACCATTAATAAGATGATGAAGCTGTGGAGATGTGCAGTTATGCAAGACTGACCACAGGGTCCTTCCCAACCTCAGAGAGCTGATGGGACCTGGGAGGCAAGGGACTCTGGGATGGTGGTGAGAAAGAAAACACAGTCCCAGTGGGCAGTGTTTGGAGACAGAAGGTAGGGGCATCTCCTCAGAGACACATCCAAGCCTGCTGTTCTTCCCTTAGGACTGTGGAGGAAAGAGACCACCCACATGGAGAACTGTTCTCAGAGCAGAAGGGGCGGCGTGTTCAGATGCTCGGAGGTAGAAGCATGAAGCGAGAGCCGTGGAGATAAAGAAGATGGTTGGACGAGGCCGGAGAAGTCACCTAGGGCATGGCAGCATGGTTTAAAGAACCTGAAGGGAACAGGATTCACTCTAGGGGTGTGGGAAGTCCTGCGAAGATCAGGGGACCTCATTCTATCTGGGAGGGCCTCTTGGAAACCCAGGATCTGCCCTAATGGTAGCTGGCCTTTCTCTGTGTTCTGGTGTCCAAGCTCTAGCCTGGACTGCCTTCCTGCCTTTTCCATTTTCTCTGAGACACAGCCTGTCCTGCATTCTTCATGTCTCCTGGGCTTAAGTGTCCTGTAATATGATTTATGGTCACCTAACTCAGAGTCACTCAAGAAGCTTGTGCAAGACACCTCCCCAGCCCCTCCCCAGAGAGCGCCATGGGTAGGACTGGGGCTCTGACCTATACAGGCTTCAGATAACTTTAAAAAAATCCTTCGAGTGTCACCGACATCCCTCTCGGGGCCAACCACCTGCTTACTGAGTCACTTATTCTGCACCTCTGCCAGACACCCAGACAAAGGCCACCTTCCCACTGCATCCCAGCTTCCCAGGCCCCTGACATTCATGGCACATGTGCTAGGCACATAATCTCGTTTTCTCTTGTATCATCCATTTCAGACACTGCAGACTGGCCCAGTGCACTGACACCCACCACTGTTCTCTGGAGTGGGTTGGCCTGATGCTGCTTATAATATAATGTTAAATACAGGTTTCTCAAGATGTGGTTGCCCCTGAGGAGTACACCATCACATACTCATACTCAAGTGATGCCTTGAGAACCTTCTTCCCAATTTAACTGGTCAATAAAAGGCTAGAACTTGAGAATGGGCAGTGGAGGGAGAAAGGTGGGACTGGAGGCTTGAGAGAGGGTTGCATGTAGAGGGAGAGGGAGAGGGAAAGGGAGAGAGGGGAGACGGGGAGAGGAGAAAGAGGAGGAGGAGGAAGAGGAGGAGGAGAAAGCAGCCATGAACCAGAACCAGGTGGCCAGGATAAACAGCAAGTAACAAGGGGCTTTATAGTTGAAAAGTAAATTACAATAACCCTAGATCTGCCTAGTCTAGGTATAAAGAAAATATCTGGATTTTGTGTCTTTTATATGGGCTTATTAGGATTGTAAATTCTTACAACAGTTCTCTGGCAGTGTAGATTCGAAGCTCCCTGGAAGGTCATCTGCCCGCACCACCTACGGCTAAGCACACGGCTTAATGGTTGGAGAGACCCGAGCTGGGCTAAGACCTGGCATAGCCACAGACTGGCTGGGTGGCTTCAGGCAAGCTACTGTTGCAGTTCCTTCCTTCTTGGGAAGAGGAACTAACAGTGTATAATGCACCAAAATTCGCGTTGAAATCCATAAGTGGTAGTCTCAGGGGTGGAGTCTTCAGAAGGTCGATGTGAAGGTATTATGAATCTAGGCCCTTTGAGTGGGATTTTTGACCCATTATAAAAGGGACCCCAGAGTGTGTGTGTTCTCTCTTTCTCTCTCTCTCTCTCTCTCTCTCTCTCTCCCTCACACTATCCCCCTCCCCCTCCCTCTCTCTCCCCCTCTCCCTCCCTCTCCCTCTTCCCCTCCCCCTCCCTTCTGTCTTCCCCTTCTCCCTCTTCTCTCTCTCTCCCTCTCCCCTCCCCTCCCTCCTCTCTTCCCCTTCTCTCCCTCTCTCTCCCCCTTCCCTCCTTCACCTCCCTCTTCCTTCCCTGCCATATACGAGAGTACAGCAGGCATCTGTAGCTTGAGAAGCACCTACTCCAGAACCTGACCATATAGGACATTCTTGTCTTGAGCTTTCAGACCCCAAAACCAAGAGAAATACCACTTCTATGTCAGTCACTCCACCCAGCCTTCAGTGTCTCACTATGGAAGCCTGACCTAATGATAGCAGTATAGTTCATATACTTGTGCTCTGGGAATTACATGAAGAGATAATGGTCAGTTCCTCGTGTGAGGCTAGCTCTCAGCAGTGAGTACCATGATCACGTGGTGATAAAGAACCCAGTTCCTGTTGTACCTGGCCAAGTGGAGTTCACTTTACAACCAAGTTCCTCTAAGTGATGCCCTCCACCCCCATCCCACTGTGAGCCCCACATCCTTCCATGTCCCCTCTCCGGGTGGAATTTTTAGGAAGTTATTAAGCCCTCAGTCCTTCCTCCCATTTCTGCTGCTCCGACTCCAATCTATTTTTTATCAGCTTTGCACTGCCTGAGATGTTTGGCTTTGGGGAATAGTTTCTCCAGGGGATAGAGACAGCACACACGACCTCAGAGCCTCTGTAAAATCAATTGCCTGAGTGCTTCTGCCGCTCTGGCACCTCTATGTGCTCCAGCTGGGAGAACAGCTGTCTGGAGATGGGGCCATGGAGCTGGGCTGGGGCAACGTTCCATTCCCAGATGGGAACGGGAATGTATTTTTTCTTCCATCCAAGCTGCCTGGGGGTGGTCTGAGAGCTTCTGGCTTCAGTGACAAGGCCAAGGTGGACATAGACCCACCTGTGAGCCTGCCCCTTCCCAGGCTCCTACACTTTATGTTGGAGGAGAACCGCCCAGACGCACAGCGATCTGAGTCACTGCGGCCAGTGACCTCTCTTCCAGCTTTCCCACTGATTAGCTGAGAGGAGACACTGTCTGTGTCCCTGTGAAGCAGCCACAGATCCTGGCCTCCCCGTGACCTCCCTGAGGGACTCTGGCTGGCTGTTTGGTTGGGTCATCCATTGCCCAGAGTCACAGCTACACAGCTGGCTCGCCCAGTGGCCTCTGAAGTTGCCTTGCTGACCTCGGCCCCCTCGGCCCCACAATCCTACCTCCATCGAAGTCTGACTGCTTGTTTTTTTACAGGAAGGGCCAGAGGGGCAGGGCAGGGCAGGGCTGCAGCTATTGAATCGCACTTCTCAAGAGCAGACTGTTAGTCCAGCAAGTCTGGAATGTCTAGAGGGATGAAATGGAACTACTGTTCCCAGGGGTGGACGGGGGTGGGGTGAGGGGATGGGGGCGGATCTGGCCCCTGCCTGTGCAGCCCTGTGTATATTATGGGATCAGAGTTTTTAAACAACTTCAAATTCCGGATTCCAAAGCAAATGAGCTTCGTTTTCACTCTGACATCCATGTATAAAAGATCACCAGGTTTTACCACCATCGTGGTCCACAGAGGATCAACTGGGGTTTACTCAGTCACAGGACTATTATTTCCAGAGAACACAGCTACCCTGTCAACAGCTATCCTTTTACCCCAAATAGGAGAAGTTTTAGAAACAAGTTTAGACTCCCATTGCTGGAGGCCAGCACAATGGGCAAAATGAGACTCACTTTAAGTGAGATGTAGAGATGTCCCTCCATCTGCTCCAGCTGTTGAAACAACCTTGTCAGGTACTGATATTGCGAGTGTAAGACACGCAGTTGCCAGAAGCACGTCCTAATTCATCTGTAAATCTGTGTTAGAGCAATGAATGGGCCCTTTCTTCACAGCCCGTGTTGGGTGTCATTGGCACAACCGTGTATGGTACCCTGGCCTAACAGCCCTGTCACTTTCCGCCTCTCCTAAGATGAGGTCCCATTAAGAACTTTGATGTTCTCCTTCAGTTCCCTCAGCTGCTGGTTCAGCCTGGAAGAGATGGCCTCTGATGACCCATTAACTCTGGGAGCAGATTGATGGAGCTTCCTCTGCCCTCCTCGGGCCCAGAAAATAGCCCTAACATGCGAATGGGAGCCCAGACCAACCTCTGATTGGGAGAGAGCTTGGAGCGCTGCAAGCTGCCCCATCAGTATAGAAGTGGGGTGCTATGGAGGGAGAGCGTAAGAAGTCAGGCCAGCGTGGGAGCTACAATGACGGCAAAGAAGCAGAGACCCCAGGGAAATACACGTCGACACCCCGCCTCAGGGTCTCCCCAAGCTCCAAAAGTAAAACCTCAGCTAACTTCTATTCCAGCGCATAGACACAGCATGCCACCCTCCCACCTAAGCTAGGGACAGATCCATCAAGCCCCAGGATGCTTCCTGCCACGTGTCTCCAGATGGAGGGAGAAGAGGCAGGCCTTGGGTGTCTAAAGTTCTACCATCACCTTCCTTCTGGAGCAGAAAAGTTAATGCTGCTCGCCATTCCACTTGTCACCCCATCCCTCCCTCCATCTGGGCCCTGGCCTCATCCCTGCCTCGGGACTCATTATCTGCCCACTGATATTCAGAATGATTTCATTAACGTCATCAAAATGCAGTCATGAAGAACTTATTAAGGAAGTCTGAACCAGCCAACACTACCCACAAATAAACAGTTTAGATATCAGGCAAAAGATCCGTCTATATGTCAAAGAAACCCCAAATGCACACGGTCAAGGAAATAATGTTGCTCTTGGTCGATGAAGGAGGTGCTGCCAGAGACACTGCAGGAAAATTATGAATATCTATTTTGGGGAACACGTGGATTAAAAATAAACAGCTGTGGTAGAGGGCAGACTTTGATGACAGGGGAAAGGGGAAAGGCAAGAGTAGAGATGCCAGGCACACATTTCGAGGCTGAATGATCAAGGTTTATTTGTTCCCTCAACGGCTCATAATTTTAACCTTTTATTATGCAAAGCAGTCAGTTTGGTTTTACATTGCCAAAGGAGGCTTGGCATGATTAACAACTCACATTTGCCCATCTCTTCATCTATGATATAAGGTGGACTGGCTTGAAAGAGATTAAGTTATTTTCAACTCTCTTGGCACCCTAAGTCAGCATCCCCTCGTAAGAGCTGACATAAATGAAACTCAGAGTGGGTTAGGACGGAATGAGGGAGGTAGCCTAGGATATCCCTATGGATGAGTCATCTCTGTCCATATCAATAAAGAGCCATGAGCATCCTGATGGAGACTGAGCTGCCAGGTAAGCTCCTGCCTGTGGACTCAAGTGAGCTTGTGCTCGGTGGGAGCTCTCCAGGGTACTGGACAACCTCCACTTGCAACTCTGACCCAGCAGACCCTCCAGCCTTGAGCTGGGTTGGCTCTCTGCGCGCCAAGTACATGCAATATTAACAGCCTGACAGGCTCTGCGTTCTTCTCACTCTTGCAGTACACGAAAAAAAATAGTGTGGCAGCGTTGAAAGACAATAGATTTTTCAACTTGCGCCGATTAGGATTGAGCCTTGGCTCTGTTGTTTATTGTGTTGAGGGAGCTGTCTCTTTTCTTTGAACCTCAGCTCCTTTTTCTAAGATGAGATACTAACACCTGCCTCTAGGGATGTAGAGATTTTAAAGTTGACGAGCATAAAACACTTATCTGTGCCTAGCAAACATTTGGTGCCCCAAACAAATGCCTAATGTTGATATCCAAGTTGGCTTCACTACTATACCTAGGCAGCTCCTGTCATTCATTGCCCAGGATGGTGACTCCTTGTCCCTGATCATGGGCCAGCACTCAATGATTGCAAGTCGCCAAAAATGAGTGTGAGTTTGTATGATGGTTAAATTTGCTTTTCCTCCTAGGGGAATAGTAAAATCAATGTCTTGATGTTTCTATGAGGACGTTTCCAGAGGGAATAACCATGGTGAACATGGGCTGTGCTGTCCCATAGGCTGAGGCCAGAGTGAAATAAAAGGGAGAAAGGAGAAAGTCAGCTAGCATCTAGCACCTGTGTGTGTGTCTGTCTGTCTGTCTGTCTCCCTTTCCTTCCCCCTCTCTCTCTCCCTCCCTTTCTCCCCCTTCCCCCTCCCTCTCCTGGCTACCCTGAGATAAGATGCCATAGTCTTCCATGTTCTCTCCACCATACTGGGATAAAACTACGAATCAAATTAATTTCCTCCTCCCTGAGTTGTTCCCTCAGGTGACAAAACCCAGAAAGACAAATAAGCGCTACAAGGATCAGCCAAAGCCATGAGCATGGGACAGGACCCTCTGAAGGACAGCAAGACAGGGTCTGTGAGCCCACAGGCTCCTCACCTTCTCCATCTCACTCCCCAGCCGTGTCTCCTCTTTGCCTCTGTTCCTCACAGCACTCAGGAAATCACCCCTCCCCTCTTCCTGATTCTCACACTGTAGGCTCAGAATATACATTGACCGACCCATTGGAAGAGAAAAAATATGACTGGAGCTGTTTGGAATCAAATCAGTCCCAATGGGCTAGACTGGGGTCAAGAGTATGTGTACTGGAGCAGGGACAGCTATTTCCTGAAAGGTAGGCTGGACACACATCCAATGGGGTTGTTTGAAGTCTCATATACTCCATTTTCAAATGTTGGTTGGTGCAATAATCTTCTGAACCTAGCATATGATGGATAGATGAATGGATGGATGGATAGATAGATGAGATAGATACATGGTAACATTTAGAAGTAGTAAATTTAGAAGCAGTCACATTTAAAAAATTATTGTGCATGCATGTGCATGTAGAAGAGCTTGATTGTCGGGGACCCCCCCCCACAAGCCTCATACTGGAGAAGGGAGGACTGTGGGAAAGATGAGGAATGAAATTCAGGACAGTGTCATCTTTGCAGGCCTTGAGTCAAGATCTCCAGGGACTGACCTTGTAGTTTACTTTTCTTACATTTTAACATAGAAAAGCTCATGACCTGTGGCTTTTACAATGATGATAAGCAGAGGTCAGGACCAGGGCCTAGAGAAGGATCTGTGACAAGCATAAAAATGGATTCTATTGATAGAGGATGCACAGTACCTGGGGCCTCCTTCATAGGGATGTGTTCTGTTCACTGCAGCATCAGAGCCTGAACAATGCTCAGGATATTGGGGGATTCTGGTGCAGGCTGGTTCCTAATAGAAGAGCAAAGGATCTCTAGGGTGACTGACCACTTTTCCCTGTGGCATTCCAGATGATGAGTCATCGTTCATTTTCTTCTGTTGAAGAAAATAGACCCACATGATTCACAGTCCTAGTTTTTCCAGTGCTTTCTTTAAGCTGGGCAACCTACAGTTGATGTCCTCCTCTGTTGCTCTCCACTGTGTCTCTTAAGACAGGCTCTCTCACTAGGCCTGGAGCCCACAAGTTTGACTAGAACGGCTGGCCAGCAAGCCCCAGAGATCGTCCTCGTCGTCCTCCGGCTCGTCTCAGCACTGGAATTTGGGGTACGCACCACCACGTCATTTGGATTTTCACACTGGCCCTGGGAATCCAAACTCAGGTAGGTCTTCATGCTTATGTGACTGAGACGCCTTCTTTGGCTCCTGGCTTCTCCTTTTTCAAATGTAATTTTCTTTTTTATCAGACTGACACAAAATAAAAAGTAATGATTTTCATCAAAATTGAAGCGAGATTACAAACACCATTGGATAGCTCTGTGTGGGGCAGATATCACAAACATCACATTTGCACTGAAGCCCCTAAAGGGGATGTGTGGGTCCAGAGCCACCAGCAGGAGAGGACAGCAGAGTACCAGTCTTCATTTTCCCACTCTGTTCCAGAGGCAGTCAGACCCCACAGGAGTTGCCCTTGAGCAAGAAAAGGGGATCAAAGGGCTGAGCCCAGAATCCGAACCCACAAAGCTCTTTCTGGGCCAGCTGTTCAACTTCAAAGAGTTTGAAGGCATCTCCTCATTCTCTGTGAGCTTCAGACCCCCATCTACATAACCTTTTCCCCACACCAGCGCGATGACAGCCTTGAAGCACCTCTACTATCTGTCTGGGCAGTGTGACTCAATTTGGCTGAGCATGGAAATCAATTAGAGAGTTAAACTCCTCAGACACCCCCCACCACCACCACCACCTCCACACACACACAGGGGGCTGTCTGGGAAGCTCAGTGGGGAGACAGGCAGAAGCATGGTGTTAAGAACCTTCCCAGGTGACTTTTAGTCTCTTTGAACTTTAAGGGCATTGAACCAAGGTTAAAAAAAAAGTCCTGCCACAAACGGAAATTGTGATTCTCCAGTGGTAGGGACAGAATCTAGATATGCTTTCTAAGAACAGCCTCTGCCTTTGCAGCTCAAAGGGAGGAGATGTCTCTCTTCTCTCCTGTCAAGCTTGCCAGAGAAAATGAAACACCTTAGGGAATAACCAGGGCTGATCAATAGAACAGTGCATCTGAACTCCTATGGATGGGATGTTGCCCTGATTCCCAGGAACCTTCAATAGAATGGTACCTCCAAGCCTGTGGTTTGAGAACAAGATCTTACTTAAAGGCTGCCAAGTCGAGGTGAAGGCAGCTGGCCAGGCTGTATCCACATCAGAGATGATGCTGGTGCTTGGGTCATTTTCTTTTTACTCAGTCCAAGACCCCAGCCTATGGGATGGAGTTACCCACATTTAGCAGATTTTTTTTTTCCCCATCAGTTAACCCAGACTGTAAATTCTCTCACAGAGAGGTAAGACAGAGATCAAGGGGGAGAACTCAGAGGAAGCGTCAGCTAAGCTGGGGCTCAGCAGAGAGCTCTTTTAACACAGCTGGCCTTCCGAGGCCCAGCAACTGAGTGGTTTCATTGTGACCCATGAGAGAAGCCAGGAGTTCTCTGGAGATGGAGGAGCCTGCTTTAGCCACAGCTCACTTCTAATGACTGTGAGGCTTTAGCAAGCTGCCCAACCTCTCTGTATCCATCAGTAAAAAATTTGCAGCATTAGGACCATTGGTCCTTGGGTTCTTCCAGTCCTGACTTTCTGTTGCTGCTAAGAGGAGGGTCAACCTTGCTGCTGAGAGTGTTGGAATCCCTTCATTCCCTCTGGGCCCTGAGAAATTCCACTGCTCCATAGGGATCATCCCTAACTGGCTACAGGCAGAGAGATGGACACAAAAAGGGTAACTCTGGAGAAACCCTGGAATTGGGACTTTGGAGGGATGTCTCAGGACCACAGGGGTGTCTGTAAGGTCAAGGAGCCCTGAAGGCAGACAACTGTACCCCCTCTCTTCTAGTGATCTCCATGTCCTACTATTTCTAAGATGAAGAGAAATCTATAGTTTTACCCCGGATTGGGTTACAGGGCTGGCCAAGATACCGGGATTTCTTGTCTGGGGCTGAAATGGCCACAGCACAGTGTGGTGACTAGGTAAAGTGGCAGTCACCTACTCCTCGGATGAATGAAAAACAGATGGGAAATTATAGCTTCCCTGTTCCATCTGCTTGGCAGTTGTGGGGTGTGTAGCAGCCAGTGTCTGGTCAGAAAAACAGAAACCACAGCAGTTACTTTGACAGAGAAAATTTAATCTAGTGAGTTGGCTAACTAGTTCCTGGATGACAAAAAGACAGATGATAGATACATAGAAAAATGCATAAATAGATACTTAGATAGTTACATAGAAAATAAGCATGTGATACTTAGATAGATACATAGAAAATAAGCATGTGTTACAGGAATGGATTGACTGAAAACAGCAGCTGCCAGCCCCAGGCAACCACACACAGAAAGGTGTTATTAGAAGCTAGGAGCTAGGGCTGGAGAAAGGACGAGGCTTCTGAGGAAGGTGTTACTTTGCTTGCTACATCTGAAGGACGCAAGGATGCTGAGTCTAGAACCGTGTGTCAAAGTTAGACCCAGAAACTGGCTTTAGCTACCAAGGTAAAGAACCATCCTTGGCTGAGGTCTCTAGAAAGAGCAAGGCACACCTCCTTCTTCTATCTTCTTGTCTCCTTCTTGCCTCCCATGGGCAGAACCTATCAGGAAGCAGCTAGCAAAGGGATGTGCCTCAGAGTCTGGGCCACACCACAGTGTGGAGAACAGAACTCTAGGCTTGGACTGAGAGATGCTACCAAGCATAACTCAACTTCTACCCATGGCAGATAGGAGAGAATAAAGGAGACCGGAGCCTGCGATGTGAGAGCAGAGACTTGCATTGATGGGGTGCTTTGAGGCCATAGAACGGCAAGGGCTCCTAGCAGCTGGGTTCATGTGAGACTCATGTATGTTGTGGTACTGATTACTCAATGGATAACGGAATAATTCTGGGTTGAACAATCCCACCTGGACTGGAACCTCCTAAAAGGCTGCCTCCAAGTCTTTCTCAGGGGAAAGGTAAGCGTCGGACTTAGATGAGACCCAAGATTATCCTTTCTAGGTCAAATCCTCTTGTCCTGCTGGAAGGAGGATAGACGAGTGTTTTTTCTCTCATGGAGATGACAGCAAAATGTAGAACAGGAGAAGTACATGTACAAAATGTAAGCCTGGCCCACCTTCTCTGGGGAGGGTGGCGTCTTTGAAGTACCAGCCTTCAGAAACACAGCCAGGTGGGGGATCCCTACTGGGTGATGTCTGGGTCACCTGCTGGGTCTCAGGAAACTAAGATAGCCAAGCAGAAGGGACAAAGTAGAGGGTCCTCCTATTGGGACAGGAATTGACCCCAAATATGCAGCCAGGGACGCCGCATGTGCTCCAGGCTCAAGTGTTCCCCGAGTCCTCACACAGGAACGTGCCCGCACAGGCTAAGCTCTGGAGGTTGGCTGCGCATAGGTTTGAGGTTTCTCTGAGTGAAATTACAGCTGTGTTCCTGTTTTCTGTTTTCCTTGAACTCGGTCACACCCATGTCTACATGACACCCGGGCCTTTGAGCTCTGAGCATATTTTTGAAAAGGGAAAATCTGGGTCAGGCCGTCACCATCTGAGGCAGGTTTCAAAGGACTTTCCATTCCCCAAAGCCCTTCCCTTTGAACTTGGCCAAAAGCTTCCTCCTGGCCTGATATTTCTTCTTGGCATGAGAGCCCAAAGGTGAAAAATGCAGGGCAGCCTCCGAAGCAAGTGGGTGGGGTTGTTTTGAAGCTGGATGAGTAATCCAGGGAAAAGTACTGGTTGCTGACACTGGTGGCCCCAGAGCCACCCGGGATGGCCCAGCTCTGCCCCCCTACCTAGCCCATCACTTCAAGCCATAAGACACCACTCCAAGAATGTACCCTCCCCACTACGAATGGCTAGAGCCACCTTTGAGCTCTTCCCCCCCTTGCCTCCTGATGTAACCTTGTGTCCTGTGAGTCATAACATAGCTCCCAGCCTCAGACAGGCCCTGAGGCTCTGCCAGCATCAGCGTCAGCATCAGCTGAGAGCTAGCTGCCCTGGGGTCCCTCTTCCCAGCATCCTTGGATTATTCATGCATGCTTCCCCAAGTTCCTGGCTAGTTTAGCTGACTCCAGCTAATTCGCTTCCGGAGTCTTTCCTAGTAAAGGGTGGAGTGACTGCTCTTTGATAGATGACTGGAGTAGAAGCAGAGGGTGGTTTTCCTTTCACTGGAATCCCAGGAAGTGGGTGGAGCTCCAAGTAACACTCAAGTGTGATTCACAACTCTGTCCCTAGAGCCAGCCAGCTGCACCCAGAATCCAGATGGCAGAGGGTCTCAGGTGCCACCTGGCCTGCTTCCCAGTTCTTCAGAGGAAACCTAGGAAGGGGTGCTCCTTCAGACTGGGTGGGAGAAGGGGGTGGTCAGGAGGGAGAGTTCCTATAAAGCAGGGAAGTCCATTCTGGCGCCAAGGAGCAGCAGAAAGTGGGGTCTGCAGCACCCGTCTCCTTCATGGGACACTCCCCTTCCTGGCGCCATTAGGTTTCGATACATGCTAGCAACCAAGTGTCTTCTCGTTCATGCTTTTTATCTTATTTGAAGCATACAGCTCCCTGAGGGTGTTGCTATTGCTGACCAGGGAGTGCTGGAGATCAAATCCAGGGTCCGAAGCACATCAGGCAAGTGCTATATGCCAAGTCCTGCTGTTATGTTGTATAATTGTATCTTTGGGTGTGTGAGTGAGCACAGGGGTGGGGAGTGGGCTTACTGATAATTCATTTGTAGCAGCTTGTAGGCCTGCTCTGTTAGGCAGATTCACAGACAGTTCATTTCAGTCAGGTTATTAGCCAAACTTCCTGCTACTTTAGAAGTCACATCCAGAACGCCTAACCACTGCTAACGTAGTCTCTTCACCGGGGCTTTGCCCCTTCCAAAATGTTCTATAAATGCAGTCAAGAGGTCTTTAGTGCTGAGGCTAGTTCCTGTGGCACAAGGTGCCTCTGAGGGTCACTGGTCATTGCATCTGATCCTTGTGTGACTGGGCAGGAGCCACCATGGGGGTGTTCCACAGTTTTACTTATCTACTGAAAATATTTGGGATGTTCTGAGGATCTTTGTTTGTTGATTTTGAATCCAGCTGCTAAAAAAAGCATTCACGTATACATTTTTATGTAAATCTATTTTTATTCCTTTAGGGAAACACCCAGGAGTGAGTTGGGCCATGTGCTATATGTATGTTTAACTTTGTAAGAAATAACTAAATTGTCTTCCCAGACTTAGCTTTTGCCAGTTTGCATGCCAAGAATGGGCGTGCTTTCTTTCTGACCTTCAGCTGAAAGTCAGGTCATCTTCCCTGTCAAGGTAGGGGCAGGAACGTAATGACCTAAAATAAACCCAGGTCTAAAGATGAATTGAAGAAGCTAGGTGGCTTTAATCTTGGTGCTTGGGAGGCAGAGACAGGTGGATCTCTGTGAATTAGAGGCCAGCCTCATCTACAGAGTAAGTTCCATGACAGCCAAGGCTACACAGAGACCCTGTTGTGGGAGCAGGAGGAGCGGGGCTTGAAGTGGTTGTAAGTTTGGTGGGGCCTGCTCTGAAACACTGAGTGTGCCTAGTGCTAAAATTCCTCAGGGTGAAGCTTCAAGTGGTGGGAGGTGCTTCAACTGGGTCACAGCTGTTGGCCCAGTCGGGACTCTGCTGTGTGCCTGCGGTCAGGTTTCTCTGCTTCTCTGGCCCTCAGGCTTCTGCTCAGAATGAGTCCTGCAGGTCCACTGAGGCCACACTTTGTGGTATTTCAATTGTTGCATAGTGAACCTTTGAGGAGCAAAATTAAGCTCTAAACAAAGGCTTAGGATTCAGGTGTGGTCACTTCCAGCCTATCCCAAGGACATGACATCCTCCAGAAATTCTGAGGCAGAGATACACATTCCGGTTTGAAAAGGCTTTGCTCTGAATGAAGTTCTCAGGAGTGTACAGAGTGTTCTCAGGTCAAGGACTAGATCCAGCCCAGGAAGTAGCTCTTGACAGCCTTCTATCTTCTATCTGGCAGAAATGAGGGCATGTCCCTAAGGTCTCTAGTGTCTCTGACTCCTCATTCCCCTGAGTTTGGACTCACCCTCCACTGTCCAGACTACAAAGACCTCTCAGGAAAACATGAGGTTAGGGTTGGGGGTGGGGCGCATGGATCCTCGCTGAGGAAAATCTTGTTTTACAGCAGATCTGCCTTCTCACTTGGTGACACTGACAAGTTATTTAACTCTACCTGGCCTTACTTTTCTACCCCTAAGAAGGTATTGGAGTCCCCACAAACTGGGGCTTTTCTGAGGGCCAGTGAGACAGGGTAGCCTCAGGGCAGCCTGGCACCTGCTCTATTTTCAGGAAAAGTTGGTTTTCTTTCTGTATTGTTTAATTTTCTCCCTTATCTTCAAAGAACATCAGATTCTAAACCTTCTCCCAGAGTTTATATTATATGAAACAGTCCACTTCATCCATCCTAGAAATTTAGTTACACAAAATTAATTCACTAGCAACAAGGACTGCTGTGTAGGGAAGGTCAGGTCTGCTCACATTCTACCACTCAACCAAAAACAACTTCAACATTAGTTTTACTGAGGGTAGAAGACCAGGGGATCTTATGCAAGAGTCATTCCGGCCGGTCCAGGGTTCTGGCCTGGCCAAGGAGCAGGAGGGAGACTTGCATGGTCCTCTCCCAGCTGTTTGTGTCACTCATACCTACTCTGTCCCACAAGGAATTACTGAAGTCATGTCTTAAATCAAGAACTTTGATTCTGAGCATTGCTTTGCTGACATCCAACCCTTTACCTGCATATCATCAACGTACCAACAGCCATAGTCAGTATACCAACAGCCTCACCATCCGAAACAACAGCCACAGTCGGTGTAACAACAGCCACAGTCAGTGTAACAACAGCCACAGTCAGTGTAACAACAACCTCACAATCTGTAAAAACAGCTATAGTCAATGTAACAATAGCCACAGTCAGTGTAACAACAGTCACAGTCAATATAACAACAGCCACAGTCAGTATAACAACAGCCACAGTCAGTATAACAACAGCCATAGTGTAACAACAGCCACAGTCAGTGTAACAACAGCCATAGTCAGTGTAACAACAGCCACAGTCACTGTAACAACAACCTCACAATCTGTAACAATAGCCACAGTCAGTGTAACAACAGCCACAGTCAGTGTAACAACAGCCATAGTGTAACAACAGCCATAGTCAGTGTAACAATAGCCACAGTCACTGTAACAACAGTCACAGTCAATGTAACAACAGCCACAGTCAGTATAACAACAGCCACAGTCAGTATAACAACAGCCATAGTGTAACAACAGCCACAGTCAGTGTTACAACAGCCACAGTCACTGTAACAACAACCTCACAATCTGTAACAACAGCTACAGTCAATGTAACAATAGCCACAGTCAGTATAACAACAGTCATAGTCAGTGTAACAACAGCCACAGTCAGTGCAACAACAACCTCACAATCTGCAACAACATCTACAGTCAATGTAACAATAGCCACAGTCAATGTAACAACAGCCACAGTCAGTATAACAACAGCCACAGTCAGTGTAACAACAGCCACAGTCAGTGTAACAACAGACTCACATCGCCTCAAAAGATTCCTGAACATAGCATAATAGAAATGGATTGAGCTAGAGTAGCTCCAGCATCCTGCAGGCACTGAATAGTGTGTTTATGTCCAGATTAGCAGCAACCCAACAACAAATTTATCACGGTTACAACCAACAGCATCATAAAAACAAACACTGGGTGTTTCTATAATCACTGCGAACACTCAAGTTATGCTTCAAATCCTATAAAATGGGCATGAATCTACCAAACATTTTATTATATGAAAGGAGCCAGTGGCCTATAGACAATATATGACCAGTGATAAAAAATACAACCGGGACATAAATTTGAACTAAAACCAAGATTCTAGCCTTAATGGACATGAATTAAATATTTAGTTAATTCCGGTTTTCCCTGCTTGCTTGGAATTCAAAATGAATTAGGGGTGGATAAGATGGGTAGATCTGGTCTTTCGTAAAACTTCCCAGGGACACATGAAGGTCCTGAGAAGAGCAGCTACATCTCACTCACTGAACGGTTGTTAATATCTACTGCCTGGGAGATTACATTCAGCGAAGGAGCTGTTCCACACAGAGCTCCTGACCTGGTACTTTGAACACTTCTGGCTCCGTACAAATGGAGGGAAGGTCCCTGCCCCATGACCCACAAGACTGGCAGTGAGCAGGCTTTCTGCCAAGCCAAGGGAGGGAGGCAATTTTGTGAAGGATTACAGAGGTGTTTCAAGGGTACTCTGGCATCCGCGTCTGCATCATGTGATGCTGGTTACCATGCCAAAGCCTGAGAAGCTTCCCTGTTACCACCCCTTGGTAATTCTGGTGCACACTGGAGTCAAGAATCCCTGAGAGTGTGAGTTCATTCTCCACTCAGTCCCTCCTGACCTCCAGGGGCTACCATCTCCCCAACGACAAAACCTAATGATCTTCCTCAAACTCAATCTAGAATAATATATTTAAAAAAGGGGGGGGGGCAATGTATTCATTTCGATTCTGTTGCTTTTATAAAATATCCTGACAAAAGGAAAGAGGAAACACCTTCTGATTGTCCGCTGACCTCTGCGAACGCACTGTGGCATGTACATGGCCACACATACAAAAATGCAATAAATAAACAAATAAAAACATTCTAAGCAATTTCAGAGGACAACACAGATTTCCAGGGCCCAGGCCATCAGGATAAGAATCCTGTTTTATTCTAGAGATGATTAATTTTAATGTGCAACAAGATTTCCTGGGAAAGTCAGGCACAGCGAGCCACATCTATAATCCTAGCACTTGGGATACAAAGGCACCTGAGGTATCTAGACCAGCACAGTAAGGCCTTTGCTCAACCTAAAACAAACTATCACCAGGAACTTGAAGAAATGAAGATGCCTGGGGTTCTGATTCTACAGGTGAGGTTAGGACCGAGGCATGTGTCTGTATGATGCTCTTCCTGTTTGAAAATCATGACAGCTGTCTCCTTGGGCTTGCCCTCTAGCTCCTCCTCAGTTTCCCCCATTGCCTATGCCCTTCTTGCCTCCCTCCACAGGTTCCTGGCCAGGCCTGAGAGCCACTAGTACCTGCCAGGATGGTTATGGGTAGATAGGGCGGCTTGGTGTCTCCCTGGGGTCACCTCTCTTCAATTACCATCCTTGAAAGTGTTCATAGCTGATCTCTAGACCATGTCTTGTGTCCTATAATGGGTGTCTGGGGCAATCAAGCCCATCCTTCCCCCTTGGGAGCAGCTGTATGCACCATTAACTGAACTGTTCCTTCTTTCTTAGATTTGGGTCAGTAATGGCAGGCGCTGCCATTTGGTCCTGTCTCAGAAACAATTAGGATGACCAAGGATCCTAAACAACCCGCAGAAAGGTGTGCTTCAGCACAGAGAATTGGCATGCCAAGGAGACTCACAGTGGCAGTGGCTGCGTCCCGGGAGGGTGCTTGGAGATTTTCAGAACCAGGAACTCTGTGATCAATACTAGGAGGCAGCCTGGACAGTTGTAATTGATTAAGTGAGGCTCTTAAATAGAACCATCACAGTCTAATTATCGCTCATCGCTGACTTAAGGTATCATCTAAAGTTAAAGGGAGGGAGACTTTGATGGCTTAAGCCTGTAATCGCAGCACTGCAGGGGCTGAGGCAGGGGCATTACTACAAGTTTAAGGTCAGCTTGGGATACATAGTGAGTTCCAGGCCAGTCTGACCTTCAGAATGAAACTTTGGTATCAAAAACAGAAAATGACAAAAAAAAAAAAAAAAAAAAAAAAACAAAGAACAACTCAGTGTTCCTCCTGGCCCTTCCTAGGCACAAAGCAGGAAGCCATGACTCGGGAGGGAACCTGGAGAAGGAACAACAGACTGGGACCATCCTCTGCTGGGCAGCATTTTTGGCCATTGTTCTTTTTTCTCTTTTCTCGGCATCTGCTCCTTAATTTCTTCCAAGGACTACCCTCTCATTTCATGGTGTCTCAGGCGGGGTTCACCTCTGCGCCTTCCACCCCAACCCTGAACACAGGTATCCTCCATCCCAGCAGGATACTCTCTGCTAGGAACTCAGAGCAATATGGGATGACCTGAGGCCACTTCGTTGGTAGATAGCTGAATCAAAACCCTGTACTTTCAGCTGGAGGGCAGGTTGTCTGCACTTAGCCTGATCTCACAGTGTCCACCCTCTCCTACGGCCTTCCAATAAATGTCTTGCTGTTAAAATTAGATAAAGTTAGTGTTCATTGTTTCCAAATAACATAGACCTCAGATCAATGTCACCCCAAAGGCTCCCACTGGGAAGATCTGAGGGACGATAGGTAAGGAGCCTCTACTTGTATCTTCTGGCAAAGCTAAGCCTCTGACCTCCCCGGCCCTTTCTCCTCTTTGGGGGCTAAGCAGAGACACTGTGCAGGTCACAGCAAAATTTGAGTGGCTATTAAAATCTTAGGTGTGGATGAGTTCCAGATGCATTATGAGTGAGGCTCGGAGGTTAGTGACAGGCAGACCATTGCTGTGGTCTCCCTCGGGAGCAGCAGCAGAAGCAGAAGCAGAAGCAGCAGCAGCAGCAGCAGCAGCAGGAACAGGAGCAGAAGCAGAAGCAGAAGCAGCAGCAGCAGCAGAAGCAGCAGGAGCAGAAGCAGAAGCAGAAGCAGAAGCAGCAGAGGCAGCATAGCACTGCACAACAGCAGGATACTTGGTGATCTCTCGGCCACTTTTCATCTGAGTGTTTCAGGATTTGCCTGTTGCTGCCAAGAGAATTCCTACAAAATAGGTGTGCAGTTTAAAGCAACAGACAGTTATTCTTGCTCCCTTATTTCTTACACTGGCCAGGACTAGGAAAAAGCTTCAATTAGCACAATCAAGATAATCCCCCCTAAGAATTCCAGAGACTAATCTAGTCTAAAAATTCCCTTGGAGAAGCTGCAAAGCTGGTCTCCTAGGTGACTCCAGAACCCAACAAGACACAGTCCACCGAGTCATCGATTTTCCCCTGCCTCTTCCAGACTGTGAAGACTGTAGGAGTCCCTTGGCTGTGGCAGTACGTCTCCACTGGTTCTGTTTTCACATGGCCTGCACTTTGTGCCCGTGTGTCTCAACACCACCTCCCATCCCCTGTATTCTTTTTATAAAGACAGCAATCATGAAATGTAGGATCCACTCTAAAAAGAGGAAGAGACTCTTCTCAAGAGCCTTAATAGAGTCTTCAGGAGGCATTTTCCCAAATAAAGTCATTGTATTCATGACTTTTCTGTTCCTGTGATAAAATACCATGACAAAAGCAACTTAGAGAAGAAAGAGTTTGTTTTGGCTTATGGTTACAGAGTGCTGGATGTCCACCATGATGGAGAAGGCAGGGATGGCTGCAGGAGCAGGGAGCTAGAGGAGCACAGCCCCAACCACATAAAAAAGAGTATGATTCCTACACACACACACACACACACACACACACACACACACACGCACGCACACACACATGCACACACACAAACACAGACACAGACACACAGAGACAGACAGACAGACAGACACACACACACACACACATGCACACACACATGCACACACACAGACACACAGACACAGACACACAGACAGACAGACAGACACACACACACATACACAGAGAGAGAGAGAGACACACGCATGGATGAGAATCAGGTGCAGGGTGCAGTTTTCACATGAGACCCTCACAGCTGGCCCCCAGTGACCCACTCCCCCTGCAAGGCTCCCAGGCCTAAGGATTCCATAGCCTCCTAAAATGGTGCCACTGACTAGCTGTTCAGATACATGCGCCCATGGGGGAAATTTTTTATCTAAACCACAGTAGTTCCTTTGGCAGATTCTAGGAGATGGGGCTTGGCACCCTCCTGGAATCCCTCCACCCACTCTCAGAGAACTAGATAACCCAAATAAACCCAAGATAAGTTACCCTAGACATCCAGTTAAAACTCTTCCAACACAGAAAAACTCCAGCTCCATGGGGGGAAAAAAATCAAACTACCCTGGGAAATTCTAACAGATATTTAAGGAAGCAAGGATACCAAACCCTTCACACAGTCTTCAGAACAGATAGGAGGAAGCATGAAGTTCAGCTTCCGGGAAAACGACACGGAAACTTCTCCCATCGCACTTAAGGGAGAGCTCAGGTAAAACTGAAGAACAAAAGGAAATTCTGGAACAGAAAAATGCAATAAAGAAAAATTCAAATCTCTGCAAGTAACCTCAAGATTTCTAATGATATTACCAGTTGACTGTGATAAATAGGAATATATAATACTTAAAGGAATCCTTTTTACAGGCTATACAAAACAAAAATCATAGGTTAATGATAATGGAATTCTAAACAATGTTGAAGTAACTTACAAAGAGGTAAAAAATAGAGATAAGAACACATCTCTGTCTCATTCATGTGCATGCATGTATGCACACACATGCACAGATACACACACACACAGAGAAATACATGCACACACACACACACACACACATATATATATATATATGGAGAGAGAGAGAGAACAAAATGAAATGGCAGACTTGGGTACTGATATGCCAGTAATTTCACCAAATATAAATGTAAATACCAATTTAGGTGCAAAGTATATTAAAAACATGAATCAACTATAACTGACTACAAGAAACTCACATCAAATACAATAGTATAATCAGTTTAGCAGGCAGGGATAGTGAAGGGTACATTATATAAACACTGATCAGAAGAAAATCAGGCTAATGTGGTGGTACCCACCTGTAATCCCAGAACTCTGAGGTCTGAGGCAGGGGACTCATGTTCAAAGATCTTGGGCTACCTAGTGAGATATAGTTTTAGGTAAATAGAGAGAGAAAGGAGAGAAGAAAAGACAGAGGGAAGGAAACAAGTTTACCTATATTCTTTTCAGATAGTTTATTTTGGAGCAAAGATAATGAGCAGACAGAGAAGGGCCTTAACAAAGTCAGTCCTTCCAAAGACGTAGCCATCTTAAACTTATGTGCACAGAAGGCATATCTATCCTAAACTTGTGTGCACAGAAGGCATAGCCATCCTAAACTTGTGTGTGCAGAAGGTATATCCATCCTAAACTTGTGTGCACAGAAAGCAAAGTCATCCTAAGCTTGTGTGCACAGAAGGTATATCCATCCTAAACTTGTGTTCATATAAATAGGAATACAAAATATGTGATGACAAACTTCGTGAACCTAAAAGAAGAAGATAGGAAAGTCCAAGTACAGGCAGAGACATCAGATCCATATTTAACAAGCAATACAATAACCAGACCAGCTGTTAGGGAATACAGAAGAATTTAAAACACTACCAGGCCTCAACTGATGTAGAGAACGCCACCTGCCAATGACACAATATACATTCTTTTTGGGTGTTCCTAGAACATATGCCATTTACCGTGCCCTGACCATAAAACAAGTCTCAACAAATTTACAAATCAGAAGGTATATTATCTAGGCATAATAGAACCAAACAGAGGTAAAATAAAATAAAATAAAATAAAAACATAAGTGGATCAGCCAAACACAGAAATGAAAGAACACATTTCTAAATAATCCAACATACACACACACACACACACACACACACACACACACACACACACACACGAACTAAATGCCAATGAAAATATAATTCGTCAAAACTTGTGGGATGGGGTGGAGGAACGGTTCAGAGAATAACTTCTTACAGAGACCTGGGTTCAGTTCCCAGCCAGCTCATAACCACCTGTAACTCCAGTTCCAGGGAATCCAAGTCTACCCATGGGCACTGCATCCACATGATGTACAGACATACACACAGGCAAAATACCCATGCTCATAAATAAAAATAAACATTTAAAAGAGAAAGAAACTCATGATTCACAGACAACAGCTGACACAGAAAATCTAATATTACTAGGAGCTAAGCAGTTTCACAGGACACAAGGTTGATATGTAAAAAATGGATTGTGTTTTATATACAAGCAATGACTAATCAGAATTAAAAAGGAACATTTACATCCTACTTATAATAGTACCATAATATGTCAGCATTTAAATATAAGTCTAATGAAATTTTATGGTATGTTGGTTATTTATGCTAAAACTACAAACCACTGATCAGAGAAATCAGGGGAAACCAAAACAAATGGAGAACTCTGCATCAGAAGGCACAAATATTTTGAAATGTTGTCTCTCCTAAAATGGATCTCTAAATTCACTGCAATATCAATTAAATCCCTATCATCCCCTTTCGATGGAAATTCTAAAACAGGTATCGAAACACGAAGGAACTACAATAAGGCCGGCGGTTTGGAAAGACAATCACTTTGAAGGACTGTGGGATGTAAAGTGTGGTGTAAGCTGCGGTAACCAACAGTGTGTCTGGGAAAAGCTGGGGTTGGTGCAGGCGATGCGTGGCAGTCCCGTGAGGAGCTGTCTTCCTCACTTCTGAGGAAAGGAAGCACCACCCTGTGTCTGGAGAGGGGGTGGTAGGACACTCCTGGGGAGTCATCAGCAAGACCCCCTGGTAGTGGCTACGAGGACGAAAACCTTTTCCAACAAGCTTCTTGGGTACCGAACATCACCTATGGGAAGAAGAAAGAGCAAAGTCGGGGAGGAAGATAACAGAAAACACTTAGAGTTCACAGCCTGCTTATGAATACATGGAAATGACCTTCAGAAAGCTCAGTGTAAATGGAAGGATCATCTGATTAGGGACAGGGACAAGGGCTGGAAGTGCTCCCTGAGTGACAGAGACAAGAACCTGGGAAGTGTGGCCCTTATACTCATGGCTCTACCAGTATATAGAGAGCCTTGGGTTTGATTTTCTTTGTCAGAGTCCCCAGGTTACTACTTGGACAATAAGTGCTCAATAAATACCTGCCGAATGGACAAGTAAATAAATGATCTCACAGGCTGATGGGATTCATGCTTTTTGTATGACGATAGGCATGCAATTCATGACTTAGCTGGCTCACACGGAGGGAAGGAGCTGGGCCTTTGCCTCCTTGTGTTCCTGCAGTGCCTAGAAAAGTGTTCTCTTTGCAAAGATGATGGACCTGTGCCCAGGAGCTAGTACAGGACAACACCCTGTCTTGAATGAGACGCATTCAGCCAGTAGCTTTGATTTACTGATGCTTGCCAAAGGCATAAGACGTTGCACCAAGTTCCCATCACTCCACCTCACCACAGTGACAGTAAGTCAAAGAGCCCTGGTGGGCAGGAGCTATGCTCATTAATTGGTGATGAAGAGAGGAAATTACTTCCCCTCAGAAGCACATTGCTGCCGCTATGCTGGTGGAATTCCTCTCCCCACCTTGTTTACTAGCTCTCAAGGCTAAAAGGAGGTTCAGGTTAGCTGCATTTCCTCTGGATGCTGCAGTCAACACATAGAGGTCAAGCCGTCCTAAGAAAAGTGGTTTGGAGGAAGTGGCTAGGAAATGAAGCTTTTCTGCTCTTTTCTGGACAATTTTCTTCTGTGAAAACATCTAACAACCCTACAGATATTTAACTCTTTTTTGGTCACGGTATGTCTGGGATAGGACTAAGACTCAGAATCCACTGTAAGTTATAAAGGCCAGGACCAACCCCAAGGGGAAGGAGAATGTTAGGGATGAGCTCTTGGTCCTTCTGCAGGCTTCAGTGATCCCTGGTGGCCAACAGGTCTCTGGGAGATCTAAGATTTTATAGGGTCTGAAGTTTGCAATGGCATTGATTCTTATGGTGTTGGAGAAATGCTGAATTTCCTATCCCAAAGGGAGACTCTGCTACAACCTATATGTTGACATGACCTATTCTTGGCCTAAGAAAGGTGGGAGCCTACTGAGGACAGTAATGAGTAATGTTCTCACACACAAATGTTTCACAATAAGATGAACTCCTTAGGGTCATGGAAGTACTTATAAGAACTCTTAAGATGACCTGTAGACCCACCCACTAATCCATCCCATCAGGAAGACATTCAGATTCTGTCTTAGTTAGGGTTTTGTTGCTGTGAAGGGACACCATGACCATGACAACTCTTATAAAGGAAGTCATTTAATTGGGTCTGGATTATAGTTCAGAGGTTCAATCCATTGTCATCACGGTAGGAAGCATGGCAGCATGCTGTAGACATGGTGCTGAAAAGGGGGCTGAGAGTTCATAGGCAGCAGGAAGAAAATGAATCACACTAGACCTGGCTTAATATCCTGAGACCTCAAAACCCACCCCCAGTGCAGACTTCCTCCAACACTGGTCACCTACTTCAACAAGGCCATACCTCACAATGGTGACAATTCCTGTGAGTGTATGGGGTCTTTTTCTTTCAAACTACCACAAATGCACTTGAGAATAACCCTGGATACAGAATCCTGGGATTTCCAGAGACTCAGCCCAACATACATGAAGGAGTCCTACCAGAATCCAGAGAATCGGTATGAGCTAAATTCACCAGGCAAGTCTGAGATGCCAAGGAAAACAGCATCCACATGTTTCTTGATTGTGTAAGAGCAAATATTTCCTAGGAGTGTGGGTATAGAAGGGCTTCTCTAGTGTCAAAAGGAACCAGAATTATCTGAGGAGCCTGACAGGTACCAGGTGCTGGGTCCCATCCGGAGTTTGTGATTCAGTTGATCTAAGGTGGGCCTGGCAATCTCCAGCATGTTCTTAAGTGATGCCGATGGTTCAGGACTACTCTCAGAGAATTGTTGGATCACAGTGTGATGCCAGGAGTGCCCTCTGCCCTGCCTAATCATGTCCAGTGGGTTGATTCTGGCCTCTGTGAGGTCTGTCTCCCATCCCTTCTTCTTCTGAGGTCTAGTTTAGTCTTGATTACCCTTTGACGCCAATGGACCAATAACTCCCATGGCTCTTTATTGGGTGTCTTGGCTCAATTCTTGCTGAATTCAGGAGTCTTCCTTGATCTCTGTTCTATCAGATCTTTCCTCAACACCTTGTCAAGCCAAGTCACCAAAATTTTCACCAGCACACCTCCTATCAGGAATCCAGAAATCCTGCTGGTTTCTTGAAGCATACTATGAGCTGTTGAATAAAAATAAACCCTTCAGAATCTGTCAGTTATAACCTCAAACAATTGCTGGGCATGTGATGCATGTGATTAATTCCAGCACTTGGGAGGCAGAGGCAGGTGGATCTCTGTGAGTTCAAGGTCAGTTTGCTCTACATAGTGATTCCAAGGACAGCCAAGACTATAGTGTTTCATGTGCCTCTGTCCTCAGTGATTTCCCCCAGAGGGGCTGTGATGAGATAAAACCCAAACTGAGGGGAACCATCTTACTAATGCCCCAAGGTTGTCCCGCTAAGGCCTGGTAATCTCACCTACCAAGAGAGACTGGAGGAAGAAGTGCTATTACTATTCTAGTTGCTATGAAAGACCCAGGAAGAGATCATGGCATAAGAAATGTCTTTTAATTTATCTTGTCTGGTGCCATGTAAGAAAAATGGGTCTCAATTATTGATGGGTACAAAAGGGCAGTGCAGGCATGGTGAGGTCAGGAAGGGACCTCGAGAGTTTCTAGGCTCTTGTACTATCTTCGTTCAGTCTTGTTTCCCCACAGAATGTATGGCTTTAATATACCTGAGCAGAAGTATGCCCAGGCATAGTGCGCTGCCTACATTTAGCTGCTGAGACAGAGAATCGAAGGGTTGCAGGTGACCGTGAAGAGGACAGAGTCTTGGAAAGGAGTGTCAGGAGAGTCTGTGGCTAAAAGAGAGAGGAGAAAGATGGGGTAGAGTGATCCATAAGGGAGGGAGAGAGTGACAGAGAGGGGTAGCAGAGAAGGAGATAGTGACTTCAACCTTCCCCGGGTGAGGAGGAGTCATGTATGAGAAGCTGGGGGAGGGGTGGGGAAGGGAGGGCATGCGTCCTGATACAGGGGCAGGAAAGGGAATCTGGGGAAGAAATGAATATTGTGGTTGGAAACAAGTAGCAAAGAGTGAAGGTCTAAACATCTATGGGAAGTCAGGGCATCCGGCTGGGAACCTGGATGCAGAGCCAGACATGCATCTGGATCCTGCCTTTAGCAGTTCACTGCTTAGAATAATCCTCACTGTCTCTCCATCCCAACCCAGCCCAGCCCAAGGTATGAATGTGTGGAGTTGGACCCTAGCTCCAGTCAGGTTAGAAAGATTCAGGTTCCTCAACTCCAAGTCCCCATCCTCTCAGAAAGCTGTTCTCCCCTCGCATGTTGAGGATGTCATATCCTACATGGCTTTGGGACTGGAGGCTCACAGCTCTCCATCCAGGATGCTCCTGTCCCTGTTGTGTATCCTGGGTTCTCTCTCTCTCTCTCTCTCTCTCTCTCTCTCTCTCTCTCTCTCTCTCTCTCTCTCTCTCTCTCTCCACTCTTCAGCCTTCTGTATTCAACAGACTTAAACCCAGGTCACATGTCTTCACTGTCCTCCCTAGGGGAGTCCTCTCCCCCTCTATAACCCCAAAGTTGAAGCTGAGTGACTGTCCCTTCAAGGTGTGCACTGGGCATGGCACAACAGGACAGCCATGTGCTGAGATCTACACTGCTTAGGGAGCCATGATAGCCTAAGGTACCCTGTAGTGGGGCTGGACAAAGGGTAGAAAAGGAACTGGGTACACAGGGAGCCGAGGCTACAGGAGGAGGTTCTGTAATAACATGCTCCCCAGAACTGTAAGGACTGAAAAGTTCTGAACTCCAACCTAGTTGCGTGTGCACATCAGGGTTGGAAGATAACGTATGCTTATTTAGCAATAAGTTAGACTGATTTATAACTTGTGAACACTTAGGCATATGTATGGAGTGAGGCCCCTCTGATTCTTACCTTAGGTCCCTGTGGATGTTGGGGTAAGCTAGTCTAACTCCAAACTGCAGTAACTGAGTATTCTCCTCAGTTTTCCCAAAGAAGGGAGGTGTTGAAGCCTTCTGTCTTGCCCATGATTTCTTCTTTTCTTGCAGCCAGCTCATCCCTTCTCTCACCCCAGAAATTCTCTCCTGGGCTATTCATCTTCCCAGCTGACTTTTCTTTCTTCATGGCACCAACCCTGAAACTCCTCTGAAAAGTTCCTCAGCCTCCATAGCCAAGCCTGCTAATGTCTCTCACTGAGGGAAAAGCCCAGCTTGCTGGTTTGTGTCCCCCATCCATTGCACTTCCAATCATCATGCTCCACCGTCTCACAGCCTTATGCATCTTTGACCCATGAGGGCACAGACTGTCTGGTTCAGGTCTGTGATTTTTTTCCCCAGCACCTATTACTTTGGGTACATTCATGAAAGAAGCTCTAATGGAGGAAGCTGGGGCACAGAGAGAACCCGAGGTTAGCCAGGGTAAGAAGAGCAGGGACGACGACATCAAGGAGCTCTGAGCACAGTTGGTAGGAAGAGCAGCCATGGAACCCTACAGTGGCATGAGGGGGCCATGGAAGAGAAGGCAGAGGCAAGGCTTGACAGCACTTCCGGAAGGTCAGTCCGTGTGAGGTATAATCAAGCTGGAGACAGCCAAGAAGGGAAACGGGCTTCCAGGCTGTTGCCATAGCATACTGGTGAAGCACTTGCTGTCAGTGGAGCAGGGATGCCAAGGAGGATCTAAGATGCAAAGGGGATAGACAGATGTGGGAGGAAGTCGCTTGGCTTGGTCAGATGATTTTCAGGAGCTACTGGGCTCAGTCAGAGCTGGATTTGAAGTTCCCAGGCATGTGCAAGGCACTGCAGCCTCCAATGCACTGGAAGCCTTTTTTCTTTTTCCCCAATCATCCTTGTATTAGTTACTTCCCCTTTGCTGTGACAAAAGCCGCCTAAGGAAGAGTTTCTTTGTACTCAGCTGGGTGAGACAGCCCATCATGGCGGGGCAGACGCAGCAGCAGGAGTGAGAAGTCGATGGTCACGTTTCCTTCACAGTCAGGAAGCAGAGCGATGATGCCAAGACATCGCTCACTTTCTCCTGAGTGTGTCCAGGATCCCGGTCCATGGAACAGAGCCATCCATAGCTAGTGTAACTCTTCCACCCCAAGTAACGCAATCTAGAAACTCCTTTATAGACATGCCAGAGGTTAGTCATAGTGATCCCAGCCCCTGTCAAGTTGACAGTCAACACTAACCATCTTTTCACGCTCTCCACCTGGGCTTATATCCACGCCATCCTCCAGGCATGAGGCACCTCTTAGGTGAAGTCTGGTTCTCTGCATCTCCCCTCACCCTCTCGGCCCTGTGTTTCTGCTTCTGTTCACCGCTGGGTGCCCTCTGTAGATGATAGCTATGTGACTTTGGCCATGTTGTGTAACCCCTCTCTGCCTCATTTTATGATTGGTTATTAAGACTGTGAAAGAGTCTTCAGAGAGGGGTGAAGGAAGTGGAACCCAAAACAACAGTTTCCTGATCCCCCTGCCGTTACAGTGAACCTGGCAGGGGCTTCTCCCAGCCCCTGGTTTTATGTATCCACTACTCTACAAACTCACAGAGGGAAGGATAGGACCACAGGTGGCTTGCCTGTGTCTTCCTGGGACCAGTCTGGGGACCTGGGACCCCTAGACCATATATTCCATCGGTGAGTAGTTACTGAGCACTGAATTAGGATAAACAAAGAGTTACCGAGGCAAGGCAGACACTGACTTGCCCATGAAGAGTGTGGGAGAGGGTCGTGGACCTTGGGCTGAGGTCCCGTGAGTCCAGCAAGTCAGGAAGGAAGAAGCTGCAGACCTAGTTAAATCCTATTATTCCAGACCTGACATGGGCCATGGAGATGAACTGAGTTCTCCCTTTGACCCTCACAAAATAGCACTTAAGAAAATCCCGCTAGAATCAAGCTTAGGCCCAATACCCTCCCTTTTCAAGGAAGACCTTCATCCACTGTCCACCATTGTCTCTGCCCAGTCTTGCAAGGTAAGGACTTCCGGCCAACATCAATTCATTCACCGGGCTCCAAGGTATTTTTAGCTCTGGGCAGCCAGGCCTGCTGGGTGCCTGGCAGCAGGCGGAGCCTTCCATGTTGCTTCTGGCTCAGCATTAGAGGTGGCTGGGCAGAGGGTGGAGGCCGGTGCATACCTGGTATCCTGGTCCACAGCTGCCTCATTGTCCCTTGGGGAGGAGCCGGGTTTCTGCCTCTGCCACTGACCTGAGGCTGGGAGCATTCTTTCCTGTTGATTCATCCACGGGAATGTTTTGGGCCCAGGTCGGGTGGGGCAGGACCACTGGGGAGACATCTTAGACATGAGCAGCTAGGGGTGGACCCAGGTCTCTGGCAGCATGGTCAAGGTGACCTGGCTGTCACGTGCCATCTTGGCCCTTATTACCTCTGCCTTGAGGTCACGTTTATTTGAACAGCCCCCCCCCCAGACTGGGATAGCCCCCCTGCCAGCATCTAGCTCTTCAGCCCTTTTTTTAAGCACATAGGAGAAAAATCAACAGAGGATCCTGAATGAAGAAACCGTTAGGACACCTGGCAATATGAGGCAAAGTGGGGGACACGCCACTCACCACTCGCTGCTCTGAGACTAGAGAGGAAGCTGGAAACTTCTGCTCATTTCACAAGTGAGATTCTGAAGGAGCTGAAGGGACCAAGCTTGAGGCCTGGAGCCTGATTGCTACTTCAGCTGGGGACTCCCCTCCGCAGGCCTTCCTTCATTTGTTGTATTCCATAGCCTCTCATTCCCCTCTATCCTCCATTGCACCCCCCCCCCAACCTGGCAAGGAGCAGGGGACATCCTGGCTAAGTATCGGAAGTCTTAAGTTCTCTGTTGCAAGGTTTATGACTCTGGGAAGCAAATCCTGTCTCCTGGGACTGAACTTCACAATGAGCAGAGCTTTGCTCTCAAGCTGTCTTCGGTAAACCTTGGGGACCAGGTCACAGAGAGGCTGCCCCGTTACTCAAGCAAAATCACCCTACCATTGAACGGGGCCCTCACCCCAAAAGGATGCCTGCATTGTCCTGCATAAGCAGCTCCCCAGGATCCAGACCTAAGTCTGTGGGGCGCTCAGTTCTTTAAGGTCAGTGGGACACAGCCCTGATCGCCCGTTAGACAGAGGAGAAAACCAGGCCCGCAGAGGGATTCGCAGACCCGATCCTTGCTAACCGCTGCTGCCCCCCGCTGTGCGTCTCCGGGGACTCCGTCACACCCGTGCTCCCCGCAGCGCCCGGGACTTCCCAACTTGGCCCCGTCCCGAGCTGCGCGCCTGGCTGATGGCCGGCCGGGCGGGGCTGCCCGTGCACACAGGCGCGCCCGGGGCGGGGCTTGCGACCTCCCCCGGGGAAGGCCCGGACTTGAGGCAGGAGGCTGGCGGATAAAAAGCCCCCAGGGCGCCCCGGGAGGCCCGTTAGCGCTGCTCCGCCGTGGCGCCCGGCCCAGCCCGGACCTCCGGATCCAGCCGGTGAGCTACTCCTGCCTGTTGCGATCTCCTGTCTGCCTCTTGCTGTCTGTCTGTCCGTTCTTCTGTCTCTCACGGGTGGGCAGGCCTCTGAGGGTTCCAGTTGCTCCGAGGAAAGGGGGAATCCCATGGATAAGTCAGCCCAGTCCCCGGTGGGTCCCAACCTGCTTCCCCATTGGACAAGTGCCCATGTTAGGGGAGTTGGTTCAAGGCTGCATGAGTGGAGAGGTCTGGCCCGCAGGAATCTGCCTGCTAGGTTTGTGAACACACTGCGTGTAAGTAACCATTTCTCACCCTGCAAGAATGCTGGGGACGGAGTAAAATAGAACTAGATGTCTCTCCTGTGACTCGGGGCACTAAACACTGGGGCAGAGCTGGGCTACCAACACAGAGCTGACTGCTGGAGATGAAGAGGTGAAAGAGGGTTTGGAGGCAGAGGGCTTCAAACCCCACCTTCCCCAGACCTATATAGGTGGGGGTCCATTTGCAGGCTACATGTTCCTGCTCTAACCACGGGAACATACTTAGGGTGCAGGGCCTAGACCAAGAGCCCAGAGAACCACGGAGAAAGGACTAGGAGTGACCCACAGCTGGGATCTCAGGACAGCTCCCCTCCCCCCAGCCAGCCCCCTCCCCCCAGCCAGCCCCCCCCCCCAGCCCCATGCTCTAGGAATCTTGGGCCATTATCCGGTTCCAGCCTCCCCTCCTGGCCAGGCCAGGTGCCTGTGTCTTCAGACTTCACACCAGCGTCCTTGTACTTGCACTTCAGCCTGAGTCAGTCAGTGACAAGGTAGAGAGAGTTCCAGTCACCCTCCCTCTCCCTCCTCCACCCAACATTGATCACTCTTGTGGTTTCCGGAGCCCAGCCTGTAGCCAGGTAGCCTGTTTGAATTCTGGCCTGTTCAGCTATTTCATTTCTCGGGGCCTGATCTTTCCGTCTGTGAAATGGAGATGCCCATTCAGACATGTTCCTAGAGGCATTCCTATCCTGTGCCCCCCCCCACCCATTCCCTTCTCCCTGGAGAGGAGAAGGGGCTCCTTCCTTCTCCTCGGCCCAGTTCCCAGCCCAGTCCTCCTCCTGCTCTCAGTTCGGTGGGAACAAATAGGAAAGTAGGATACTGGGAGGCCTTTCTGGAGGGAGTAAGATTTGGGCTGGGTATTGAAGTGTGTATAGGAGTTTAACAGTCTGATTAGGATGAGCAGCGGGCCCTGGGAGATGAAGGCTCTGTCTTTAGGAATGACAATGAGAAGAGCTTGGTGTGAGTAAAAGTTCTGGGAACCCAGGGTGAGTAGGAAGTACGAGGGGGGGGGACCTCTCCAGGGTCTGCATCCTGGTGGCTTGAAAGGAAGGGCACTGCCCTAGCTTAGAGGCCAGGGTCTTGCAGCAGAAGCCCACCCTTGTCTCCAGGCACGGAGGCTGAAGGCCTGTGGCTTCTGAGGAGACATCCTCCATGCAGTGGGGACTTTAGCCACAGTCACGAAGCAGAACAGCCTGGCCTATCAGAGACCCCAACAGCATGTTATACCCTAGGACCACTTCCCATTTTACATGTGTGCAAACTGAGAGACCAAGAGGAAACCTGAACTCTTGACATGGTCACTGATGGTAGTTCTCTGACCCTTAGCAGGAACAGTAGAGGGTCACCTCTCAGCTCAGACCCAGTGACCCCATGCACCCCCTCAGAGGAGCACAGAGGAGAAAGGGGACATGGGAAGCGTCAGAGAACACTCTGATGATAATCAGCTAGGATCCCCCAGGGCCCTGAGTGTAGAGTGACACCAGATCAGGGTGTCATCTGGGAGAAAGTGCAGCAGAGTCAATGGGAAGAGTTGGCCTAGTCTTGGTGTGGCAGATGTTGTGGTGGTGCAGTCTGGCATCATAGCATAGGTAGAAGGGATAGGAGTGAGTCCAGGGACCCGCAGTTGGACAGTAGAGACCAGCGGTTCTACCAAGCTGCCGTAGTGATATTGATGGTTCATTTCTGCAAGTTCATTTCTTCAGAGGGACTGGCATGTCCCCATTGATTTGGTCGGTATAGATGTTGTCACCTCATTTGACAGAGGAGAGACAGATACTGAGGTGAAAATGTGTTCCACATTACCTAGGCTAGAGAGGCGGTGGAATTTGAACCCAGGCAGTCTGACTCTTCTAGAAAGCCCTCCCACATGGCAAACCCCAGGCCATGGCACCTCCCACACAGGCAACCACAGATGTCTCAGAGTGCCACATTCACATCTGGCATCATTCTGGGCAATGCAATACAACAGGAAGTCCTCACTCCCATGGAGTCTCTCGCTCTCTCCCCAGGGCCATCTGGTATACCTCTCTTCTCTTTCATCTAGCCTTGCACTGATCAAGACCATGGGGTTGGGGGCAGCACTGGGTTCTAGGGGAATAAGGAGCAATTCTCAACTGGACCCCAACCTTGGGTAATGGAATGGCAGAGGTTGAGACTTTCTCTACTCTGGCTGATGGGCTGTGTACTTCTCCATAAACAGGGTTGCCAGGTAGCTAAGGGTGAAGTTCAACTCTCGATCTTCCTACCTTGAGCTCCCAAGTGCCGGGCTTATGTGCAGATGCTCCCATTCCTGGCTGACCTGTTACACCTTTGAAAAGCTTTCTCACTTCTCTGTCCATGCGTAGTGAGGGTAAGGAGTGTTTAATGTCTCCAGGTGCCTCAACTCCTGACTGATAATCCCCAAGAGGCCCAGCTGCACTGACTCGTCCTGTAATCTGGAGTTGGGAGGCAGAGGCAGGGGGTCCCAAACTCAAATCCAGCTCTAGCTTTATAACAAGATCCTGTTTATTTATTTATTTTTTAAATCACGCAGAAGACAAGGCATTGGCAAGGTGTCAGACTTCGCTATCCACTCCTAGGGTGACCTCCAGAGCCGGAGTGGAGGAATGTCAGCAGTGGGCAGCCTCAGGGGACTCTAGTAGCTCTGTTCAGACATGGTTCTTCTTTGTGCCCTGCCCTGCCTTTAGCCCCAGGACTAAAGTCGCTAAAGCACTGAGGACTCCAGCTTCACCCCCCCCACACACACACACTGTATGTGTCCCTGCCTGAAGCTGCCCAGGGTTTCTCATTCTGATAAGATGAAGGGAAGATGCGCTGCAAGATATACAAGCTCCTCCATCATCTGGGACCTGCCTGCCCCTTCCCTTCCCTTTCGCATCTCCAGCAATAATGGGAGATCCGGTACCTCCGGCTCTGCTCCTGCATAAACTCTTTTTTTCTTCCCCTTTTACCCACCCTGTCCTCTCTAACTGAAATAGCCCCTTTCCAGCCCTGGAGAACCCTTATTCATCCAACAAGACCCAGGTTAAGTAGTCCTTTCTCGTCTCTTCTTCTTCTTCTTCTTCTTCTTCTTCTTCTTCTTCTTCTTCTTCTTCTTCTTCTTCTTCTTCTTCTTCTTCTTCCTCTCTCTCTCTCTCTCTCTCTCTCTCTCTCTCTCTCTCTCTCTCTCTCTCTCGTTAGCTGGCTTTACAACAGGGTCTCATGTGGCCCAGGCTGCTCTTGAACTCCCTATGTAATGGAGGCTGACCTTGGGCACTTGCTTCTCCTGCCTCTGTCTCCCAAGTATTGGGATTATATGTGGGAGCCACCATGCCCAGCTTATACATCTCTTCTTTAACAGCCTCCCCCAGCCCTAGATCCCTGTGTGGAGTGAAGGTGAGGAGTATATTTAATGTCTTCACTTTCTTGTCCCTACACCTGGCTTAACAAGTGGACCAAAGTGAAGTCCCTCCCAAAATTGTTGTAACCAATGCATGAACCACACAGCTACATGGCCTGGTCTATGGCTGGAGGGATGTGCCACCCGAGCTGGAGAAGACAGCAGATGATATTTGCCTTAACTGTCTCACTTTGGAAGTAAGGAACTGGGTCCTGGAATTTAAGAGACTTGGCCAGGCCACAGAGCAGTAGTGGAAGGACCCTATTGCCCTGAATAGTTCTTCCTACCCCACCATTCATACACCTCCCTTTATTTGGGGTGCTGGGAACAGCAGAAGCTAGACAATGGTGTTATGGCTAGGCAGATGTTTCTAACCTGACAGTACTCCTGGGGGATCCAGGGACTGCATTTGGTGAGTAGGCCTCTCTTCCTCCTGCCTACTCTCCTCGGGTGGAGGTGGTAATCACCGTTCATTTCTTCCCCAGGTGCCCCAAAGTCACCATGATGTGGCCCCCATCACCCACCTTCTCTCTGTTTCTGCTGCTGCTGCTAAGACAAGTCCCTTCCAGCAGGCCACAGTCATCAGGCACCAAGAAGCTCAGACTTGTGGGTCCGGCAGACAGGCCGGAGGAAGGCCGCTTGGAGGTGCTGCACCAGGGCCAGTGGGGCACGGTGTGTGACGATGACTTTGCTCTCCAGGAGGCTACAGTGGCCTGCCGACAGCTGGGCTTTGAGTCGGCCTTGACCTGGGCACACAGTGCCAAGTATGGTCAAGGAGAGGGTAAGTGACCATGACACAATGCCGCACTGGATGCAAAGACATGGGAGCCAGCTTCTTTCTCTTAGGACTGGGCTCACTGAGACCCAACCTTTCATGGCTCGGGAAAATGACCTCTTGGAAGCACTTCCTGGGTTTAGCTGCAGATGGCCTCTGCTCTGACCTTCCCATTCTTGCTCGGAATGAGATCACCAGCATCACCAAGTCTCACTTCTCTGAGCTTAGTGACTTGCACACAGTAGGTACTTAGGAAGTAATTGATGGACAGAATGGGCTAGTGACCTGCCACTTTCCGGAAAGTTTCTGTGGACCTGACACTAAGAGGAAGCAGTTGGCAGGGGTATGGGCACTGAGACCCCAGAGAACAACTCCCTTCCTTTCCCTTGATCCTCAGTGCTTGACAGTGTAGCGTCCCACCAGAGAGAAAGCTCTCTCTCTCCCCCCCCCCAACCTTGAGCTCATCTTCCCTCCCCCACAGGCCCCATCTGGCTGGACAACGTTCGTTGTTTGGGCACCGAGAAGACCCTAGATCAGTGTGGCTCTAACGGCTGGGGTGTCAGTGACTGCAGACACTCAGAAGATGTTGGGGTGGTATGCCATCCGCAGCGCCAGCACGGATATCACTCTGAGAAGGTCTCCAATGCCCTCGGGCCCCAGGTGAGGCGGCTGTCCAGGTCCTGTCCTGAGCTGAGGGCCGGATGGGGCAGAAAGTCTCCCATAGAGTGAACTTCCTGGGGGAAGGAGACGCCATCCATGGAGAGCCAGTCAGGGGACCGGATGCTAGGCCTGGTGGGACCTGAGAAGCTGCTCCCCATGATGGAGGCGGACGTGGGACTAAGGGGCTGCTTCAGCCACAAGGCTTGGCCACAATTGCTGCCTCTCCCTAGCACAAACAACCCCAAGCTAAAAACAGCCCAAGCCAAACAACAGTAATGGGCAGGGCAGGGAGCTGGCTACCACCCTCTGCTTGCCAGGCAGCCTCTGCCTGAGGACAGCAGGCCTTGGCACCCTGCATCTGCACTGGGCCACCTTGGGGTGCTCCATACTGGTTTAAGTCACCTAGTGATAAGGGTGGTGGGTCCTGAGGGATCAAGGAAACAGGACTTGGTCTCAAGCAACTATTCCTATGTATTTCAGTTCTTTTCAGGGTGGTACAAAGAAGACCCCTCCATGCCCAGCAAACACCCTCCTCCTCTGAGGGCTCCGGTCCTGGTCTCAGTTTGATAGATCCAAGGAGGGAAAGGGCCTAGACAAACCAAGACTTTGGCTTCCATTTTCCCTATAGCCTTCAGCAAATGCCTCCTGCTCTCTGGGGCTGACGATGAGGGGCAGGAAGGTGGCTGTAAGCCTGGTTTTCTCAGGGAAATCTGCAGTGGTCTCCAGGAGGCCCAGGACCCAGGGACCTGGCCGACGGTGAGCTGACTCTATGCCTTGCAGGGCCGGCGTCTAGAAGAGGTTCGGCTCAAACCCATCCTCGCCAGTGCCAAAAGGCACAGCCCCGTGACTGAGGGGGCTGTGGAAGTACGGTACGAGGGCCACTGGAGGCAGGTGTGTGACCAGGGTTGGACCATGAACAACAGCAGGGTCGTATGCGGGATGCTGGGCTTCCCCAGCCAGACACCTGTCAACAGCCACTACTACAGGTAGGAGAGGCAGGATTGCCAAGTTGGACCTGTGTGGTTATGTGTCTGTATGTACTTGTGCGTGGGTGGGTGGGTGGGTGTGTGCTTGCGCGTGTGTATGGTGTAAACCTTAAAGGGTTGTACGTGTGTGCAGGCGCGCATGCGCGCACTCATTATAAATGCTCATGCGCAGTGTAAACCTTGTTGAAGGGTTCGGTGAGATTCTGGAGGGACGCATTTCCATTCAATTGCTTTCATTGGATACCACCGTCAGTTCTTCCTATTGGGTTGGCAAGCATGACGTTTACTTTCCAGTCACTTCAGATGATTCTCAGGATCTTGTAGTTCCTAGAGTATGGCCCATCCAGGGTGGGACCTTGGCTCCATCAGGAACTAGCTCTGCGCCTTGGTTGGGGTACATGGCCCTCAACCACCTTCTGCTGCAACTCTGTGTTGTCTAGGGAACTCCTGCTCTAACCCAAGCCAGACTATAATTGGGTCGCATGCAAGCTAGACCTGGGGTGGAGAGTTTGGGTAAAGGAGACATAAAAATACTCTCAGAAAATGTGACCAAACTGTCACAGAAGATCCCATCAGCTTCATAAACAGCCACCACAACCGCAGTCCCACCAGCTGTGGGACTCTCAAGACACCTCTACGCCATCTAGCCTGCCCCACCCCTACTGGGTTGCCACGTGTCTGTCTTCTAGGCAGCTGCAAGTCCCTTGCCTCTAGCTTAGAGGACTCTGAATAAAGAACATGGTGAGTGGCCATGTGACTCTGTCTGTGGGGATGAAAGAGACATGGTCCCTTGACTCCTCAGTACCTAGTAATTGCAAATCAGGCCCTGCTGACTTACTGACCACCCTTCAGTAGAACAGCCCTGTTGACAGACTGGGTGGCAGCCTCCCCAGTCCCCCCCCCCAAAAGCTCTCGACTTCCACTGATCCCAGGTGACCTTTCCCAAGTCTCTTCTCCCAGGGACCCCCTAAAGGATCCCTTCATCTGGACTTAGGGGTTGGAGGGCAAGAATGAGTTGCTTACTCCACAGCCCCAGTGCTGTGGAGACTTTAGGATGAGCTGATGGACCTTGCTTGCCTTCCCTGCAAAGTGGAAGAGCAGTCCTCACTATCTGTGGGGTGGACATCCCATCAGGCTGCTGCACATCTTGGTATTGAAGTAAGAGCTGGGAAGATGTCTGTAAGCTATGAAGTCTGCTATAAACGTCTGAACTGAGAAGCTGAGGTAGGGGGCAGGGAGAGCTCTCGCTCCCCTTCACCCTGTTTTCTCTGTCACAGAAAAGTCTGGAGTCTGAAGATGAAGGATCCCAAGTCTAGGTGAGGAGTGGTTATGTTAGCAGGCAAAGGGGTATGACATGAAGTGCTCCCCTCCTCCTCTTATCCCTTTTCCCCTTTTGTTTTCCTCCCCCTTCTCCCCTGAGCTCCCTCATCCCCACTAGAACCCTCCTCCACCCATATTCTCTTGTCTTCCAGGCTCAGCAGCCTGACTAAAAAGAATTCCTTCTGGATTCACCGGGTTGACTGTCTGGGGACAGAGCCCCACTTGGCCAAGTGCCAGGTACAGGTGGCTCCAGGAAGGGGCAAGCTTCGGCCAGCCTGTCCAGGCGGCATGCACGCTGTGGTCAGCTGTGTGGCAGGGCCCCAATTTCACCTACAGAAGCCGAAGCCGAAGCGCAAGGAGTCCCGTACAGAGGTCAGCCCCAGGGTCCTCACCAATCTGCAGGCGCAGGTCCCTCACAGCAATGCCCTGCCCAGTAGGGTAGAGGGCAGAGGAACCACGCGAGGAGGAGGAGCTGGGCTCCTGGGGATTGTTTTTTTTTTTTTTAAAAGGTGGTCATTTATCATCCTCCCGTAGATGGACAGTTGACATTATTTGCCATGGATAGAACGCAACCGTGAAAAGAGTAATTAAATTGTAGCTGCAACCCATTGAGGGTGAAGGCGTTGAACCCGAGCCTGGTCTTTTGTTTAAAAAAGTAGGTGAGAGATTGTTAGTGAGCCCCGCCCCCAACACACACACACACACACACACACACACACACACACACCATGCACGCGCACGCACCCCCCTACCCCCATGCCAGTGAAGAAACAGAGAAAGGAATAGTTGTGGGAAGCCAAAGGCAGAATTGGAAACTGGGCCGGTGAAGCTTACAGGAGCCCCACCCTGAGGTCCACCCCTGAAGCAGGAAGTCTCTCTCTCTCCAGCAGGAGCTGAAAGTGCGCCTGCGCTCTGGGGCTCAGGTGGGTGAGGGCCGTGTGGAGGTGCTCCTGAACCGCCAGTGGGGCACAGTCTGTGACCACAGGTGGAACCTCATGTCAGCCAGCGTTGTGTGTCGCCAGCTTGGCTTCGGCTCTGCCCGGGAGGCCCTTTTTGGGGCCCAGCTGGGCCAAGGTAAGCCAAGAGGTCCGGGATATAGCAGAGGGCCTGCAGGTAGCACTGGTTCCCTCCCCAGGGAGAAGAAGTCACAGTGGTTTACAGGGGCGTCTCACACAGTACACTCTTCCCTGCAGGACTGGGGCCCATCCACCTGAGTGAGGTGCGCTGCAGGGGCTATGAGCGGACCATCGGTGACTGCCTTGCCCTGGAAGGGTCCCAGAATGGTTGTCAACATGCAAACGACGCTGCTGTCAGGTGCAATATCCCAGACATGGGCTTCCAGAACAAGGTGGGTTTAGGCGTGAATGCCCTCAGGCAGGGTCTGGGCTGACCTGAAGAAGCTCCCGGCTCTCTGTGACCTGTCCCCACATATAGTGTCACACATGGCAGAGGGTCATGGGACTTCACTGGTATACACACTGGCCCACACACCCAGGTCCTGAGAAAAGCTGAGGGAAAAAAAGCAAGCGCATCAAGCCAGGACTACCAGCAAACAGTGGTTCTGGGGATGGTGGACAAGTTGCTGGCATTTTGGAAAATGGTGTTGACTCTCTAATGGGAGGACTGTCAACAAGATGGCAGATACAAATGCCCTTGGCAAACTGAGTCCCCACCAATAGTGGGAGAGGCTAGGTAGGAGGAGGGCAGAAGCCCCTGCCACAGACAGATTTTTCTAGCAAGCAGAGACATCACTCACTAGCTAATGATCTAAGCTCACATTATAGGAGACAGAGGCGGGGTGTCTGTCCGGTCTCCCAGCTTGCGACCCTGGTTTTTCCCCTTACTCACCTCTGACTATTACAGGTGCGCTTGGCTGGTGGGCGCAACCCCGAGGAGGGAGTGGTGGAGGTGCAGGTGGAGGTGAATGGGGTCCCACGCTGGGGGACCGTATGCAGTGACCACTGGGGGCTCACTGAAGCCATGGTGACCTGTCGGCAACTTGGACTGGGATTTGCCAACTTTGCTATCAAGGTAGGTCTCAGATTGACTCCTTTCCTACAGCCACAACCTCCTGGGCTGGCAGGACTAGAACCTCTGCCAGAGCCACTGGCCATTCATTTGTTCATTCATTCATTCATTCCTTTGGCACTTACTCACAAGGGAAGCTATAGGTTGTCACCAACTGGGTGACAAGAGCCCAGCTGGGGGAAGACTTTTGAAATGACTTGGAATATATTTCACCTGAGGGAACCATGACTTGAAGTTAGCTAGACGGAGGAAGAAGAAACAGCTCATACAAAGGCTCATGGCCAGCGGAAGTTTGACTCGGTCGAGGAAATGTGGAGCCAGGGGGTTGCAGTGTGCTCTCTGGGGAGAGGGCTGCAAAGTCCAAGGGTAAAGGAGGGAGGAGCAGGGGCAAAATCCCTGTCTGTGGGCTCCCTACAGGCCTGTTGGGCTGAGCAAGGGCAGGCACCGAGAGGCCCCGGCTCTGCCCTGGTTGGGATGTGAGGAGCAGCTAGGAATGGGGTGTGTGTGTGTGTGTGTGTGTGTGTGTGTGTGTGTGTGTGTGTGTGACTGTGTGACACACTACCTGGTGTGGGAATGAGGGGTCAGACTTGGCCTGCTCAAACAGCAGAGCTGCCTTCTTGGACATGGATGGGACAGTGCCACAGGGCACCGGGGCAGTAGGGCATTGGGGCAGTAGGGCATTGCCCCAATTACATAGAAACTCTTAATGTCAGAGGGGTTCAGATGTGATAGGGCTGCCCACCAGGTAGGGCTCTCATCAGTGAAGATTTTAAGACATGTGCTGGACTGGTCTGAGGGAAGTTAGGATGGAGGCATTGGAACGACTTGTGTTGTGGTAACTCTCGGCTCTGATGGATATACTGTCTTCCCAGGATACCTGGTACTGGCAGGGGACACCAGAGGCCAGAGAAGTGGTGATGAGTGGAGTTCGCTGCTCAGGCACAGAAATGGCCCTTCAGCAGTGTCAGAGGCACGGGCCTGTGCACTGCTCCCATGGCCCCGGGCGCTTCTCGGCTGGTGTCGCCTGCATGAACAGTGAGTAATGGACAGGTGGGTGGCAGGGTCAGGGAGCAGACACAGGAGCCCCACCCTTCTCCAGCGGGAAGGCTAAGCTGTCTGTCTGTCATGGCCAGAAGCAAAGTCTGCCCTGCCCATGTCCCTCCTGGAATTATTGTGAGAATTGAGAAAAACACAAGGAGCTAGAAGAAGGCCTTGCAACTTGAGGATTGTGACCAACGGGTTTAAAAGAGTGAAACAGAATAGAAAACGTGGCAGTCTATTGCATTCAGGAAGGGTAATGGTTTTTTCTCAGAACTGCGTGTGTGCTGGGTTACAACATAGAATGAATCCGCTATTATTTGCGGGGAAAACTTTGAAGTACACTGCAGAGGATACACAGATGTGAGCACACCAGCGCTTAAGGCCAAGCCGTGGAGTTTACCCAAAAGACGCGAGGACACGACTGGTTTGTGGCAAGAGTTTGCCCCACAGACCCAGATTTTCAGGCTAGCAAGCATCTGTTTGACATTGACCAGCCAGGCCTGAGCCAAGATAATTACATCCAGTCCAAAGGCTGCAGGCTGGCATCGACCCCAGAGGCCACTTGACCTTCTTCCCAGCCACTCTCCAACCTGTCCGGGAGCCCTCTGTGTCGCACACCCTGAGGAGAGCCCTGGGCCCACCCTTCTTACCCTCCCCTGAAGAGGGACAGGATGTCGGTGGTGCCCTCTGCAACCAGGCCTCACGGCATGGCACGCTGGTTGCTTGGCAACCTTGGACTTTAACCATTTCCAGTGCAGCTGTCCTAATGAGCACAGTCGGTGCCAGCAGCCGGGCAGGTGGCTGACCTGTACTCACCCACCTCTCTCTCGACTTTCCTCACTTTTCTGGTTTCCCCCTCACTCTCTCTGCGGGCTCCCCTTTCCTTTATTAGGAGCTCAGGTCTGATGCTGGCAAGATCCTGGCTCTCTCCAACCGAAGCCACAGGAATCTCCAGTGCATACTGACAGGCATCAAGTGTGTTGTGCACTCCAAGCCCAGCCAGTGAGACAAGCCAGTGTTCCCATCAATCCACTCTCCTCGGCACACACACCTAGCAGCATCCTAAACCCCAAAAACCTGTGAGAGAGGCCCCTTTTCTCTTTCGAGGTTATGCGACAACAGCAATGGAATGGGTCGCGACATACCAGTACTGACGCTTGAAGGACAGTGATAGTAGGGGCTTCAGAAGAGAGACCCTTAGGAGAGGAAAGAGGCTGGGCTGACAGGACTTGGACACACTGGATTTAAAAACAAAATGTTGTTGTTGTCGTTGTGTGTATGTGTGTAACTTTTTGGGAGTCAGGTCTCTCCTTCCACTCAGAATACCAGAGTTGAACTCAGGTCAGTTGTATAGCATGCACTTTTCCTGGCTGGTCTACCCTGCTGACCTCAGGTTGGACTTGTGCATGCAGAGGTGCACTGGAGATAGGCTGGATGTCGAAGGAATGAGTGCATGGGACACTGTGGAAGTGGGTATACTAGGATGGACTGTCCAGACGGAGCAAGGCCCACAGCTCAGCGGACTGAACAGCACAGTCGAGGGGCAGGCTCCACAACCGACTCCTTCCATTTCCCCTCCCTGTCCTCTCCCTCCAGCTCCACAGACACTCAGAGCCTGAGGCCCAGGGAAAGGCAGAGAGGCTTGGCTGAAATAACCAGGTTAGGCATTCGCGAAGCCTTTGAGAGGTTTGTACCCACTAAGCTACACAAAGGTCCTTTGTAAGAGGAAAAAGCATTTTATGAAAGAAATATAGCTCATACCCATTTCCTGTTGACGGCAGGCCAGACAATGTTCTAAGCATATTACGGATACTGCTTATTAATATCGACAATATGATTCCCACCTTGTAGATGACAAACTACGAGGCATCAAAACATTACATGGTCATAGCGCTGGGACAGTGAGTCCCAGCCAAGAATAAATGCTGGCTCCAAACTTAACCCTGACAACGGGGCTGCCTCCCCGTTACTGGACTCACATCTTCGCACTCAGTGGCCCTTCTTGCGTTCTTTCTGTAGTCTGGGAGTAGCCTGTGCTTAGGGTGGAGAGCAGGCACTGCCTTCTCACCCCTGCTCCCCACCTCACCCCGTCCCCCAGGTGCTCCGGACCTTGTGATGAATGCCCAGCTGGTACAAGAGACGGCCTACTTGGAGGATCGGCCACTTAGCATGCTGTACTGTGCCCATGAGGAAAACTGCCTCTCGAAGTCCGCTGACCACATGGACTGGCCCTACGGACACCGGCGCTTGCTGCGCTTCTCCTCGCAGATCTACAATCTTGGCCGCGCCGACTTCCGTCCCAAGGCTGGACGCCACAGCTGGATTTGGCACCAGTGCCACAGGTTGGTACCTGCTCACACTTGGCTCTAGGGGGTTAGGGACTAAACAGGTTGGTCTCCCCTGGCCTCAGGCAAACTCCTGGTTAAGTCTGCCTTTCCAGTCACTTGGCTGGGCTTGTCCCCAGGAGACAACAAGGGGATCCCTGGAGCTCCTCTTTGCACCCCACAGTGTACATCTTCTTTGGATATACCCTTGTGGATGGTGCTTATGGGGCCGGGTGCGCACGATTGCCAGCGGTTGGCCTCCACTAGCATGGTATTACATACTTTTCCTATATGGGACCTTAGGTAGCCCCTGTCAAGTGGGGACTCCAGAAATGTGGAGGCACAAAGCAGCATGCTGCTCAGTAGAAAAGGCTGGCGGGTTCCTGCAGCCACACGGCGAAACAGGGGATGGCAGGGAACTGACCGGGATGGAAGGAGACAGTGGGCATCCTTTCTCATAAGGAACCTGCGGACCAGAAAGGAGAGGCGATGCCTGTGACGGAGGCAGAGTGGAAGGGGAAATGTCCTATTTTATTTCAGGACATAGCTGTGCGTAGGGAAAGCTGAGAGGAACGGGCAGCGATTTGAGGACTTGGCCTTGCCTGTGTTAATAAGCACCTTTTCCTGTAGCATGCACAGAGCTGTCATTACCACTGGATTGGAAAATATGGTAGCAATTTGATCCCAGGCTGATGGAGTACAATAAACTCTCTCCTCAGCTTCACTACTTAGGCCATCTCTGGGCCGGTGTTTCCTGGTCCACCTCTGCCTTGGATCCTGCAGCCAAGGTCCCAGCCTTCTGAAGGCCACCAGGGGCAGTTTGTACCTCTTCTAAGATTCCAAGTAAAGGGGACAGCTGTGCCTTGCTGCCTGGCAGGGGGTGCCAGCAAAGAAGTCTGTGACCATGCTCATCTTGGACTTAGGAGGAAGGGCAGGCACTGCCCTGTCATTACGGCTTTCCCCTGTGGGTAATGATGGGCCTCAGCCTTCCCCGCTAACCTCTCCTGATGACCCACTCTTACTGCTGTAGGGCTGACAGCTCTCCTTCTTCCTCAGGCACTACCACAGCATTGAGGTCTTCACCCATTATGACCTGCTCACACTCAATGGCTCCAAAGTGGCTGAGGGGCACAAGGCCAGCTTCTGTCTAGAAGATACAAACTGCCCCTCAGGTGTGTGGATTCCTGTTTATGTAGCCCCCTGATGTACTTGGAATGGGGATTTCTCAAGTGCCTTTGGGATCAAGCTCTCTTTTCCCTGTCCAACAGCCCCAGGCTCCTGAAGATTCTAGCTTGGCAACAGTGCTCAACGCAATTCAAAATGTCAATTTCTGGCTTCCAAAACAGGTGGAAAGTCCTCATTTCCTCACAATTCCCACCAGTTTGTACCACCTTAAAAAGGCGTAACACTTTCAGCAGCTCTTGGAGGGCAGGGAATGTGCTTCCTACTTATACCCCACAGATGAAAACCAGATCTCTGGAGGGGCTGGTGGACAGAAGTAGCACAGGAGGGCTAGAATCCCCACCCACGTTTCTTAGGCCAACAGGGACTTTTACTAGAGCATCCAAAGTAACAGTCTTTGTCATGAATGTTTGCCCAATTCAGCTAGCACGAATTCTGGACTCAGGCAAGTTTTAACTGGACCCATGGACTGGGCAGAAGGGCAGAGCTGGTACAGCCAGTTTGAGGATTACCTGATGAAGCCAGTGAGCGACCACAAAGTGCTTGGGCACATGTGCCTTCTTGGTGCCATGGTAATTGTGTACTGTCCTTTACAGGAGTGCAGCGGCGCTATGCATGTGCCAACTTTGGGGAACAGGGAGTGGCTGTAGGCTGCTGGGACACCTACCGGCATGACATCGATTGCCAGTGGGTGGATATCACAGATGTGGGCCCAGGGGACTATATCTTCCAGGTAAGGATGACTCTCCAGCAGTTACAGAAGCTCTGGGCATCAGAGAAAGGTGGTTCCCCATGGGATTCAACAGATCTGTTCCTTTTAGGAGCTGTGTTGTAGAGGAAGAGCCCTACGGGACCCCAAGGCTCTGGGTTTGAGTTCTGATTCAGTGGACACTGGGCAATTCTTAGTCTTCATCTATATATCTGTGAAGAGGGATGCTGATGCCTACTTCCTGGGGGTGACTAAGGACCAGCAAATCAGGGCATAGAAAGATCATTTTGTAGAATACTAGGTAAGATGTAAAGCCACTCAGAAACCACATCCCCCGCTTTGATGTCCCTTCTCTGCAGGTGGTTGTGAACCCCACAAATGATGTGGCAGAGTCAGATTTCTCCAACAACATGATACGGTGCCGCTGCAAGTATGACGGGCAGCGGGTCTGGCTGCACAACTGCCACACAGGTAAAGTGGCCACGGTGACACCGGCCTTGTAGGGCTGCCAGGGCTGGACCTGGGTGTGCCTCATGTGTCACAGATGGTGTATACAGATGGCTACGGGTAGGATGACATTGGTCATCAACCTCACCACCTAGCAACTACATTCCTTCATGACTGACTGACTAGTTTCCAATCTCAGAATCTTTCCTGCCCTCTCAAACCACATCAAGGTTTTTTTTTCTTCCTGCCTGGGTATTGTAGTGCCAAGTCCTGGCACTTGGGGAGAGACAGGCAGATCTCTTGAGTTTGAGCCCAGGACAGCCAGAGCTATGTAGAGGAACCCTGTCTCAACACACACACACACACACACACACACACACACACACACACACACACACACACACACACACACATGGCCTTCTACAGGCTGAGCAGGCACCCTATCACTGAGCCATATCCCTAGCCTCATTTATTTTAAAAATAAACTCTGCCAGCAAATGGGAGAGAATGAGAAGGAACGTTTAAGTTTCACATCTGGGTAACTGAGTAGACTTTGCTGACACAGAACCAAACAAGAATGTGAGAGGAATTGGGACTGTGCACATGGAAATGACAGAGCCTCCATCACCAGACTGTTAGGGACCCACAAAGACAGGGCCCAGAGTCCTTCCATGCACGGTCCGACTCACTGCAGTGCACTCTATGTGACTAGAGCTCCTTAGTGGACCAGGAAACAAGTGACACTGAGCCCAGGGATAAAGGAATGGGAAACCACTGTCCCTGTAAGCTTGCAGGGAAGGGACAGCTAGCGCCACGGCAGGGGATGAAGCTGCAGTCAAGGATAATCCTTGCCACTGCAGAGCTTCCTGTCGCTGTTGAGTTGCTTGGGGGGAACCAGGGGACAAGGCAGGAAGGGTGGCCACACAGAAAACCTGGGGAGGGAACAAAGAAGAACCGGTATAGTCCTTTCCACACAGCCGACTGTGTGCCTATGACCATGCCCGGATGGAAAGGGGCTGCGGCGGGTTTGTCCACTTAACTGTTCTGCTTTGGCCCACAGGAGATTCCTACCGACTCAACGCAGAGCTCTCCCTGGAGCAGGAGCAGCGACTCAGGAACAACTTGATCTGAAGTCATTACTGCCAGCTCTGCTCACACACCAGATACCTCAGCTTACTGGAGCCATGCCCTTCACAAAGCCCTGACTCAAATGGGACAAGGGGCTAGTGACAAGTAGCACCAAGCTGCTGCTCAGGAAGCCTTTCAATGGCCAGATCATCACCCGGGATGGCAGTACTCTCAGGATGGCTCTGGGCCCCTACAGAGCACCTGTGGCCTATATAGCATGGCCTTGAGGCTCTGGCCAGCTAAACCTTCTCTTCCTTAAGGGGACTCAATCTTCTTTATAACTTGGTGCACAGTTCCCAGTGTCAGGGGCTCTAAGTTCCTCAGGGATCAACTGTGACCAAGGCCCCTCTAAGTGGTGCTTTGCAAATGTCTTGGAGGAACAGAGGTCAGAGGACCAGAGAACACAAGAAGTGGATGGAGTCAGTTCTCTCTGCTATACACTCCACGCAAAATAACTGTGTCAAAGTCACACCTGGCAGAGAAGCTGGTGAATGTAGTCTCTCAGCTCATCCTCACTTAGAACTCACACCTCAGGCTTTCCCTGACTTCTTTCCCTTCATTCCGTCACCCAGTGTTTCCAATACCCCTGAACCCTCAGGCCTCCTCCATTACCTGGTGGATCAACACCCAAATTACTGGGGCTGGGTGGCAAGTTTCACAGAATGACAAGGCAGGGCCTTTCCTGCAGAGTAGCAAGAAATCAAGAAGACTGCAGAGGTCACATAAATTCAGCCTCTGAGGACCTCTGCCCAGGGAGACAACAGGATACCCATATCTGGCAGGCAGTCCAGTCTCTTAGAATCACCCACATTGCAGGGTTAGCCTAAATTTCAGATTTAACCAAGACCACTTTACCTTAAACAAACTTTTGCAATTGAGAAGAAATTGGTCAATCAAGCACCTCTGCAGAAACACCAAGACAGGTCTGGTAGAGTCAGGAACAGAAGACTGAATTAACAAGAAATGAGAACGCTTCATCTAGTCCAGGACAAAACCTGGGAGAGGCCACCATCCACAGTGAGGTGCTCAGGTTGGTATAAGGCCCGGGGGTCTTCTAGGGCATGTCTGGACCTTTCTCCACTGACTTACACACAGCTGATCCTTCTAGGTCTTATAAGCCAATAAAGGTTGCTCATATGGGCTGCTAGAGACCAGAGAGCTGAGCTTCTGTAGCTTGCAGGGCACCACTCTGCCCTCTCCCTCTGGAGCTGGATGCTGCTAACGACACAATCCTTGGGACACGGCACACCCCAGTAGGTTTCTTGAGTCACACACTAACCTGCTTCACAGGTCAACAGTGAACCTCGGGTCAGGAAGGCTGAGAGGCCAAGGGGATGAATGAGAGGGTGCAACCCAGACTGTAGGCTTTATAATAGAGGCTACAAAAAAATCAAAATAAATGGTAGCAGACAGAACTGATTTACAGCATTCTCCTCCCCACATTACAAGAGCTACCCTGATAGTCAAAACACACGTTTTGGGGTACCCTCTGTGAACAAAAAGTGCCTTTTTCTGTCTCCTCCATTCCCGTCATCTCCTTCACTTGACATGGGAAGCCTATTTTGGTGTAACAGTTTAGGTAAACAAGGGAAGGACTGATTTCCTGTTGGATCCAGCAAACAGTGACATACTCACACATGAAGCTAATGGTCTGCAAAAGAATGTGCAGCTAGCTAGGGGTGGGGAGGTGAGAGATGCCTGGACTTGGCAGGGGGGTTACCCTCACCTTCCTGTTGGATCTAGTTTCCAAGAGGCCAGAAAAAGCAGGCCAGGCAGACAGCCACCAGCTCTGGTCTCAGCTTTCCGGCCCACATCACACGATTGGTAGGTGCAGCCAGATCTAATTCCTGGAAAAAGCTATACAAGGGCTTCGCTGTTAAACTTCTGAGTTAAAAGGGAAAGACACGGGCAGGTTGGTGGCTGGCATGACTTATAACTAGATGAGGAATGTTAACAGAATACCAACCGCCAAATTCCAAAAACCTCAGCCGACTTTTCACCTGGCACCCTGTGTGTCCCAGAGAAGGGCTAGGAAGCTCTCCTCAGACGCTAAGCTAATAGACTTTTACACTACGAAGAGAAAACTAGAATCCACAGGAACTGTAACTTCCTACGAGAATTCTGCATAACCCTGAGATTTAGATGTTTACCATACACAAGACATACATGTGGGATGGAATGCAAATGAGATATTATCCCCATAGCAACATTTCTTTTACAGCAGCCACGGCGTCCAAACAGCTCTCCTTATTTTAGAGAGGTCTGTTCCATGAGACCGTAGCAACCACACAGTGTTCTCCCACTAACTCCTCTAATAAAAGTCCGGTTTAGATATAACCAAGGATTTGATCCTGCATGGACAAGCTTGGGCCATGGCTGGGACTTCTCACCACTGACTAATACACAGCACCCCCAATTACTGGAATAATGTAAGCAAAAAGCACATTTTCAATAGAAGTAAAAACAGCAATGTCCCAGAACTTTCAAATGTTGACCTAAAACAAACAAACCAACCAACCAACCAAAACTGTTCTCTGAGACTGATTAGAAAAATTATCTGAGTTAAAAGTAGCTGATTATCAGACATACGATAGGTTGCCTCTTTAAAAACTGGGTAATAAACATTAACAATGCCTCTAGAGGAAGGACATTAGCAGCTAACAAGAAGTCCTTTCACAGACAGGTGACAAGAATTGTTGCTTTTTTCTTTTTCCATTCTCAAGGTCACTTCTAAGTTCAAAAATCCAGTCTGGGAGTGTAGGTCATAGGTGAATGCTGTCTAGTACATGTGTGGCCATGGTCTGGTATCTAACTTGGGGTAGAGTGTGAAAACAGGGCAAGTGTGTGCCTTAATTGTGTCTCTCAGTATAAAGCCACGCTGGGGCTGGAGCCTTCCAGAGGACCCAGGCACAATCCCCAACATCCATGCAGTGGCTCATAACCAACTGTAGTTCTAGTCCCGGGGGATCTAACACACTTCTGGCCTCCAGTTACCAGGAATTCAGACATACATAAAATTAGTAAGACTATTAACATATAATATACAAAAATAAATATATTTATAATATATTATTATATTAATAATAAATAAAAACAAAAATAATAAAAGGCAATACTGGAATCCTTGGTATTTTCTTTCAATGTACCCACTGCTCAAACAGAGCACAGGCCGTAGGAAGCCAGGAAGCCGAAGACCTAAGTAGAAACAGAGGCTCAAGAAAACAATGAATTTCCCCACATATGGAATGATGGCACTGTACAGGGCTTCTGGGAAAGCAAGCCTGGAATGAAGAAACAATGCTGAAGAATTGTGACAGAGCTCCAGACGGGGTTAGCAACAGGGACAGGCCAGGGTCATCTAGGGATATTTGAAGAGCCCCATTCCACCATGTTCTAGACAAAAGCTAATAATCCATCATTGTCATGGGTATAAAAAGAAGCTTCTGCCCCAGTTGAAAACACAGTGTGACACCAGTTCCTGCCACTTCAGCACCTTAAAGACCAGCACTACCCTTTCTTCAGCACAGAACTACTTTGCAAAACCACCAAGGCAGCTGTGAGAGAACAGGCTGAGTTGGAGGCTCTGACCTGTCCTGTCCTTCTGCAAACTGCTCACTGCCAGACCGACTCGTCCCTGTGCTGGGCGGCCTGGAGCTGCTGAGGCCCTCTGGCACAGGATAAGATCGTACCAAGAACATCCTGTGTCCCAGATGTTTCCTGTAGGGTGTCAGATTTGACAGCTATGGAAAAATGCAAGAGGTTGGAGGGAAGATGCATGAGGAGATGAGGGTAAGAGAAGCTGCCACAGAGAACTGCCAAGATGGTCACTAAGGGATCTACTCCAGGGCAGAAAAGACAGAGAGCACTATACTCGCTGGACTGATAAAAGTTAGTCCTGTTTAAACCAGGCACAGCATCAGAGACATGAAGACTAGAGAACTCATCTACAGGTTTTTCTGTTTTCTTCTTCCGATGTTGTTGGTTTTTGGGTGGGAGTTAAGATTTATAAACACCATAATGATTTATGTTATAAAATAGCCTTTAATTTCTCCCTCTCACAACATATCACTGATTAAACTGGAGCCGGCACTCAGCACCTTAGGACTGGTTGTCATGAGGAAGGCAGGCAGCAGACCCCGGCTGCTGTGCAGCTGGAGAAGCACCAGGCACCAAGCTCGGTACCAGCTCGGGAGTCCAAATACCCACGATGCGCCGTGGTTCAGGGGCTCTGGAGTCCTGGGCCAGCAGTGCAGTCTCTGCGCGCCGGGTACACCAGGCACTCATGTCTGAGCTGCTTCCACTACCCCTCTCACTGCAGTCCCTCACCTTGCAGTTCGCAACTCTGAGAAGTACTAAGGACACCCTGCCATGGACCTCAGACTCATGTTACTGCAGGCCTGAATCCTCTGTCTTGCTTTACATTTGCTGCAGACTTCCTGGAGGTGTGACCCACATTAACATGACCTGCTCCACTCAGGACTCTTCCGTTTCCTTCCTACATGATAGTTCCTTTTAACATCTCTATCACAGTGGACAGATCTGAACTCAAGAGTGAGGACTGGACTCCCCACTCTTTAAGTCTTCTGTCTTGTTCACGTTTTATGTAACATGCTCCTCTGCATGTGCATAGGTCTGGAAAGATCCTCCTGTCTCAAGAACATCAAATGCTTCCTACTTCAGGGATTCATTCCTTTCAGGAAGTGATATTCAAACCACAGACTGGTCTCTGCCTTCCCAGATGTCTTCCCGTTGCTTGGCTTCCAACCGTTTTCTCTCTGTAAATAAAGATCAATGTTAATCATATGGCTATATATTTCACACAGTCAGTGTCTCCTTTAATCAAATTACAAGACAAAGATTATTCATGAGACGGGGGATTTCCTGATCACCTTTCACCTGGTCCCAGAGGTTAACATCTTTTTAGCTTTCCAAGTGTTTTAAAGAATTGATACTACTCTTGGTTTTGTTTTCTTTCCCCCCTTTCTCTACCTTTCCCCCTTTTCTTTTTTGTCATGCCTAGGATAAAACTCATGGCTCCACACGTTAAACACAAACTGACCAAAAATGTTCTAGAACAGTGGTTCTCAACTGTCCTAATGCTGTGACCCTTTGATACAGTTCCTCATGTTGTGGTGATTCCCAACTGTAAAATTATATCCATGCTACTTCAGAACTACAACTTTGCTACTGTTATGAATTGAAATGCAAATATCTGTGTTTTCCAATGGTCTTGGATGACCCCCCTACGAAAGGATTATTTGGCCCACAAAAGGGTCAACCCACAGCTTGAAAACCACTGTTCTAGAGTCTATTCCAGAAAGAAAAAATAATCACTATATAGGAGGGAAAAGTGACTAATTTTTAAGACAAAAATACACAAATTGTGTAATTCACCTTTAATTATTTTTAACATAGAAACTTCGTTTTTAATTCTCATTCTGCTAGCTGAGAGCAGTGGCACATGCTTGTGGGACCAGCCACCCAAGCAGGAGGTCCACTTTAGCAAGGGAACTCAAGGTGTCTAGGTAACTGAGCTAAACAGTCCCCAATATAACATACACAACTGTGTGCTCCAAATAGTTTCTTTTGTGCACAATACCAGTTCTAACTTTATAGCTGACCGCCATTCACCTTAATATCAGAAAAAACATATTATAAGCCTTAAATGTTTCTTTTTAAGAGTTCTTGTTCCAGACTGACAATGTTTATAAAAGAGTCCTCAAGTCATGGACCAGGTGGGTCACAGAACCTAGGTGAGTTTTAACACTTGCCATCTCAACCTATCTTCCAAACCAAGGGAGTCACTTACAAAACCTCTGAACTACACTTGACTGTACTTTAAGGGGAAGGAGGTTGGCTGGGAATGGGAGAGAAATTCCTTGCTATTTGGGCACCATCTTGTGGCATCATCTGAATATAGCAACAAGGTTACACAAGGCAAAAAATGAGGCTCAACAAATTACAAATGGAAGGCTGATTAGTGCTACACCAAGGATTCAGCTGCAAGGCAGGCAGGCTTGGGTTGGCTGAGGTTCTCCAAGAGCAATGCCAAGGATAATGGACTTCTCCAAGTTTGCCAGGATTTCCTAGGAAAGTAGCATGGTTCTGAGTCTTAAAAAGAGACGAGTTAGGGAAGGTTTCAATGCAAAGCAGCCGTGGATGAAATAAATAAAAAATCGGTTGTGAATTCCAAGGAAAAACAAAGGAATCAGGAAAATTATTTATTAGAACTCAAAATTTTCATTAAGATAGGACACAAATCAGAAAGATTACCCGTAAATAACAGAAAAATATGACCGACCTATAATTCACAAGTCCAAAATCAAAACAGTTCTGAAAATAAAGGTTTTGTTTTTATTTTAAAGTTTGGGTCAAAATTCATTTTTGGTAGCAAAACTAATCCGCCCTGAGGCTGTTTGGTCTCTGTATTGTTTACTTAATGTGACCTGTTACATACTTTGCCTAAGGAACATCAGTGTTAATGTGTTTCCTTTGGTATCATAAAACATACAATACAGACACCGTGTCATTTTGTAAAGTCACAATTTTGAAATATGTCTAGTGTCAAATGCTAACAAAAGTCTCCTAACTCCCGCCTGAGCATGTGTATGTGCGTGTATATAGACTCTGGTGGTAAAACACGAAAATAATTGAGAAGAACAAAGAAATGGTGAAAATATGATGATATGAAACACAGAGAATATGGGTCAAATGGGTCTTTTAAGTGACCCTCTCTGAGACAGGGAACTTGCATGAGGTGCTAAGGCTCAATTATCAGGAAGAACTGGGGCTGAAACCCAGTTCTTATTTCCCACTGTCCTGGTATCTGAAAATATCAAAAGCATCGCCTCCATTAAACATAAGGAAGTAAAGCGAGCAAACAGCCCATGGCAGCAGTAGGACAAGGGAGCAGAAGAGACTAGAACCTTGGAAGGGAATGGCTAACCTGACGCACTTCCATAACCTGCCCTGAAGGCGTCCACTCCCAGTGTGAGAGCACAGACAGATGCCAGCTGACTGAAGTCAGGGAGCTTCAGCTGCTGCCTCTCACTGAGGAAAGAGAGGTCTGAAGACTGAGAAGGGAACACTCTGGGGTCATGCTTTATTTGACAAGAAAAGGGAAGGAAAGAGAAGGGCTGCAAATTAAAGACTTTCAAAATTTACTTGGGCACTTAAAAAATGATCACAAAACCCACTTGTCGCCACCTACAGAGTAATAATCAGCAAGCTTTGTGAAGAACAAGCCTGGGCAGATTTAATTGCCTTCCTTTATTCCCTGACAGACGTGGTAGATCAAGAGAAGGGAGTAGTATAAGCAAACTCTTAATTGTAGCAAGGCTTCAGACAAAGTTTATCAAGTATTTATATGCTCATCAGTGTTCTAAGAGAATGCAATCCCGATCTCATCAGGACCATTTAACTGGAGAATGATCTGCAGTGTATTAAGCACAAGGAACCACGGTGCTGTTTATTTTAGCAACACTTGAAGTGGTCAGTCAGTCCTAGTGTTGACATTTTTGTCTCTGATTTAGAAGCAACCAAAATAAATAAATAAATAAATACATACATACATACTATATCTCTGCAAAAATGTTTTTCACATATTTATATGGTTAGAAATGAAGTGAATTTCAGATAATAGGCAGGAAAAAACATGAAAATATCCTGAAAATCTGATGATGGTCAGTAATACAGTGCTGCAGAATAATGGAATGTACAAGAAGGTTTCCCAGAGGTAGCTACCTACCATGGGTAAAATCTGTTTTACTACAAAAGAGTAAGTATTGTCCAGAGATGACTCTAAGTTTGCTGTAATTTAATTGATCAAACTAAATGATTAAATTATTTACTTCCTCTGCTTTAGACCCATGAACCAAATGCTGGTCTTTTAGAACCAGCCAATTAATCACCTACTCCTAAGAATGAAATGAAATTATGAAATAAAATTATAGCAGACTTTGAAGATGAGAGAACAGCTTATTCTGAGAAGCAATGACATACATTTCTAATTTTAGTCAGCAATCAAATATTTGGAATCGAGAACACAGGAAAATGTCCCAGATATTCCCGAGTTGAGTCCTTTACTTATGTGGTTCCATTATTCATCGTGACTCACTGGCTGAAAACACCTGAGTAATACAATCCAAAGCACTCGAGGGTGGTCTACCTACGCTCCATTTCCACTCTCAGCACAGCTCTCATCTGCTGCCTACTCTCCTGGCCCAAAAGAGACTCTGCTCATGCTCAAGAACAACGTACTAAAGGTTTCTATCTCGATACACAGTGTGATCTGCTGTAAGTGACCTGGCACTTCCTTCTCCCCAACACTTTCAGCTTTAGTGAATCTCCCTTAAAGGACTGAGGTTTATAAGCTGTTTCACTAAAGTGTCAGGAGAATCCAAGTAGGATAGAAAATTCTATCAGAGAAACTCAAATGATTAGGTACGTTCAACTCTTTTAGGGGCAGGGTGGAGAAAGTTCAGAGTAAAATACTAACATTTGTGAAGTAAAGCCAAAGTAATCAATATCATTCCTATATAGAGACAATGAGCACATGTTATGTATCTTTTTTGTCCTTAACATCCTGGCAGTCAATAGAATTCTTCATGGAGGACAAAGAAGGGTTAGATTATTATATATTAATGAATGGATAGATTTCGGCTCATGCTAATTCTGATCAACTGGCCACGGGTATGTCAGTACCTGCCGAGGGAGAATGCCATGACTGATCGGGTCCATCTGTCACATGTAATGGAAGAGCAGCAACACATAATATACTCTGTCAATACATCATATTACAACATAGAAAACAGAACCATATCTTGAATTTGTAAAAGGACTTTTTCAAGATTAAATTGTGTTGTACTCAAAAAAACCTCTCCATGGTTAGGCAGGGCAAGCATTACTAGTTGGAAAGTGGACAGAAAGAGTGGTAAGAACTCAAAGCCACACAGCTAGTTAAAATGGCAACAGCTCTATTACAGTCCAGGTTTCTTTATTTCCTTAGTGACCTGTTTTTGGTCTTTATAGTAAAGACTGATGCCCAGACGATCTGGATTCTTACTAAGGAAAAAGGAATGAGCAACAGGTTTAAACTATCATCCAGATTTACTGCAAACAAAAGAAAAATTTTCTGCCAGTTAAAGCTGCTAGCTAATCTTTGGTATCTATAACTAAAAAGAAGCCTATTATTTGACTCTGGGGACGTCAAAAATTTATTTATAAAAGTAATATTTTCCCCCAAGGGGGGAAATGGCAATTATCCCCCAAACCTTTCAAAACAGTAGAAAAAAAATGAGTTTTAATTAGAAAAGTCTATATTCAAATCCCTCTCCTCATTTTCCTAGGTGGTAACCTCTGTTACTTAATTTCATCGGGCCAGCTTGAAACTGAAGACAGTCTTGCATCAGAGGTATGAAGACAACACCATCAGAATTTCTACTTGAGGTCTCCTTCCAGGGCCCTCATCAAGACAACCCTGTTATCCATGTCTTATACTAGAAAGCGTCAGAAATAAAACAAGAGCAGCAGCTGCAGGGTACAGCTCAGTGACAGAGGCCTGCCTTGTACTGGCCCTCCATCAAATCCTAACACCACAGAGGGAAAGGGAGAACAAGCAGTAGGAGAGTGCAGGAAAAGCCATAGCTTTAACAATCTAAAAGCAATCCCTGTTTTGAGCTTTGCTTAGTGCATACAGTCACCACTGGACTTTGAGTTTTAAGAAGAGGAAAAAACACATTTAAGTGAGAACCTAGACTCCATGTAACTCCATGAGATTACTTAATTCAAAAGGATGCTAAAAGAAATTCCCCATTTTCTTTTTCTCAGACACAGAAGAGCTGTGATGTAGAATGACAGCATGGTCTTCTGTAACCCGAGCATTAATTATAGAAAGAACCTACCTAGTTGGTCTCTTAATTATGACCAAGAGCCTCTTGAGCTCCAGTTACCAGAGGAGCTGAGAAGCTGAGGGAGAATGATTACAAGTTTAAGTTCAGCACAGGTAACACCGTGAGAGCATCACCTAAACATCAGATAAACAAACGATGAAATATTTTTCATTTTACAAAGCAGCAGAGAAGTTAGCATGGTGGCTCACATTTATAATCCCAGCACCCCGGAATCTGATGTAGGCCTGCCATAAGTTCAAAGGCAACCTAGGCTACGCAGTAAGCTCTAAACCATTCGGGACAACAAAGTGAATGAACCGTTTCAAAAACAAACAAAAGTCACTCAGTCAACAGTCTCCCTTTTAAACTGCACCACAGAAATGTCCTTTGGATAGCAAAGCAGTTAAAACAAATACTCCAAGAGAAGCGGCATGCTGATGTGCCTGCAGAGAATGAGAGGACACTCAGACGAGAGCAACAGCCACAGTATTTGTAGAGATGCAGGTGATTTACACTTACAAGGAAGGCACGGCATACGGCAAAAGGACGGTCATTAGATACCTCTGTCATTACCCTCCACTCATTCTGTTTTGTTTGCTTTTGTTCAGTGCTGGAACAGAACCCAAGAACTCAGGGCATGCTAAGCAAATGCTTGACGACGGAGCTACATCCCCCGGCTCCTTTATTCGCCCTCTGAGATAACTGTAGCTGCCATCCAAGAGTCACTTTCTTCAGAGATAACCAATACAAGGATTAGGAATACTGCACATTCTTTGATCCAGTCCTGTTATTAACCATCGATAAAAACAAGGGCAATCCTTTCCTTTTTCTATCCTCTATAAGAAACCTCTGGATAAACAATGCACTAGCAAACAGAATTGCCTCATTATAACCATTAAGGTAAATTAGCTGGGTTCCCTTCTGAAACTCTAACCCCTGCCACGATGCTCTTACTCACTGGTTATCTGGCCCGTGCAGCTGAGAGTCCGAAAGCCGCCTGCTATCACCAAAGCAGAGTGGACAGAAGTATTAATGGCCTTGTTAGAGTGGCAATAAACAAGCAGTTTGAAACTCCAATTGGTTTAAGGGAAGCGAAGTGACTTTTTGGTAAGTGGGTTTTCAGAATTGTCTTCACTAATTCTACAAATCTTGGGTAAAGGCAAAGAGCTTGTCTAAAGCTTGAAGGCTGTTTAAAAAATACTTCTGTGTCAAGCCTGAGTCCAAGTCTTTACCTAGAATTCAAAAACCAATGAAGAGAAGATATATTTTAAGCTTAACACCAAACTATAAGAAAAGCCCTGCTTATGGATCTGTGGAAATATTTTCTGAGAACTTGTGGGGTTTAGAGAGTCATCAGAAGTCAGGTGAAGCTACTTCAGACTCTGTAAGAGTCAAAAAGACAAAATTCCTCTTACAGTTATTATCATCAATATCAGTTGCTGTCTCTACCTTAACTTGTCTTCTACCAAAAAGATCTAAGCCATCTGATTACACCACGGCACTGTCATTGTGGTCATGGACCAGTAAAGCACAGCAAACAATGTCTGGGAGACTGAAGTCTTCAGAGGAAAAAAATCTTTCTGTTTTCTTTTTTTAGTTTGGAACAAACTGTAGAAAAGCCAGGAATGAGGCGAGAGAGCAGACCTTCTCTCTCAGTAACAGTAAATTAACTAGATGCCTTGTATAAACAGGAGAATCCTGAATGTAAGGTTTGAAAACACCATCTATGCACTTGAGAGGCTTCTGGAAGATGGAAACAATATGAAACGCATGTTATCCTTTTCCTTTCCCTTTTTCAGCACGTGCCTCATAGTGAAGCCCTTGTGAACCAGACCAAAGAACACCAGTCAGCTCACCTCGGGCTTCCTGCAGTTTCCTGAGCTCTGCTTCCCGTTCAGTTTTACTCTGTCTGCTTCGAACCCCAAGGGCACTGATGACCAGCCTTCTGGCTAAGACTGCTGAAGTCTCAGGTCGTTCCTTTGCTGGCTGGAGAAACTCTGAGGGAAAAAAAATAAGGAGTAAGAGGCAGTAAGAAAGAGAAACCACTACAGCTCCAAGTGATTTAACTCAGTAATTAGCATACAAAACAGACTAACAAGGGCAGTATCAGCAGTAATTAATACAGCCCTGATAGATGATGATCCAAGGAAATTAGTATGGCAAAGCACAAACAACCCTGGCTGCGGTGTCTGCATTAACACAATCTCTTACAGCAACTCTATCAAACAGCTCCATCAGGTACCCTAGGCAGGGATGTCATTAGACTCTGGTGACTGCACTGCTGGCCTTCAGCCAGTTCAAGCGCTGCTCACAGGGCTTGTTCCCAACACGCTCTTTCTCTTTTTCTCCTTAAAAACACACCAATAGAAGTATTAACATAAAAACGCAATGTCTACAGAACTCTGGATCCTGAGAAACTGCTGGAACGAGTAGTAACTTCAGCATCAATAAGGAGCAAAGGCAGAGAGGTTACAGGCTCACCAGCACAAGCTCTAGCTTTGGCCTTGGCTGCTCTTGTGGCCTGTGACAAGGGCCGGATCTTCACCATGGTATGTTTAATACCCAGGGCATCCCGAGCTGCAAGAAAGAACAGATGTAAGGAAGTAAAGTGATGCACACGAAAATTTAGGGCTATTTCTTACAAAACACTTATTCCCAGAAGTTATGTTTGTTGGTTTTCATGGAAAGAAAAAAATCATAAAAATATAGAAAATCTGTAAACAGTAAGTAGGGTAATGATTACTTTAGAACAAGGATCAAACCAAATGCAGCCCCTGGGCTTTCTGTTTCTGTAAACACAACTGTATGAAACAGAGCCATGCTCAGGTGCTCACAGTGGCTACTTTCTTGCTACAATAATCCTGTTAAGTAAGGACAGAAGCTTCTTGCTCTACAAAGTCAAAAATATTTTATCTGACCCATGCAAATTCATGCTCTAAAGACAGTTCAGACAGGAACTCAATCCAGCACCTCTGACTGCTGTGGATTTCTCTGCATAAGCTCTATCCTGAGTCCAAAGTATATCTGTGTATAAAAGGCCAACTACATATTCAGAGAGTAGTTATTACAGTAGAATTATATAGAATTCTATTTCTGTTTCATTTGTCTGAAGGAAAAAAGTAGTGTAAAATTTAGTCTCACTTTGGTCTTTATCATGTCTGACATTTAAGTGTGCAAATGGCCTGGCAGGAAGTGCCTACCTTTGCAAATACCAAATGCTGGATTAAAGAGAAGAGGGAGAGAACATGTGGGTACCAGGCCACATGCCTCAAAAGCCAGTGTTCATTCTACTACAGATACTGGCTGAGCAAAGTTCTTGGCTGGAACAGAAGGGAAATTAAAACAAGTAGCAGGAGAAAATAAACAGAAGGGACCTGGAATTCCTGAGAGTCACTAGACATATACCTGTGATTGGACTGGAGAAAACTCCTAAGGCATGTGTATCATCTACCCATTTAATATCAAATCCTTTCTTTCTGTAACAAAAGAAAACAACTTTTACATTTCTTAAAATTTATTTTATGAAATGTCTTTAAAATAATTTTACAAAGCATTTCATAAGATAGAGGAATGGGATAGTGACATAAAAACAGCTTGACACATGGAAGCCACTAAAACTTAAAAGCAATAACGTCATAAAGAATTACCTGGGAGCATTTTATAGATGCCAACTAATTAATCCTCACAAATCAGCTGGAGAGGTACAGTAGCTAATGTCCTATTCTCAAGAGATGTCCTTATGAGCGGCAAGTGAGAAGGGATGGAAAAGGAAGCCAGAAGAGGTACAAAAGAATACAGAAGGCAGACGGGGTCGCCTGGACTTGATAGAAATGTAAACTGTGTGTGTAGAGGGGTGGGGGTGGGAATACTCCATTGCTAGAGATGTAATTAAAATTGTAAAAATAACTCAAATAATGAAAATTACAATTGTACTCACTAATGCTTACTATTCTTATTGTAAGAAGAAAATAAGGCGTGTGTCAGGAGTAATAGAAATATCTCTAGCTAGCCAAAAAAAATTCAAGAAAAAGGAAATCACAGTAAAAGAAATCATAATAAACACTTAATATTAGAAAAATAAGCCTTTTAGTTTAGAACAGAGTGACACAGTGAGCACAAAGATTTCAGGATGACAACACACACACATGCGCATACATATTTAAATGCCCTTAATACATGAATAGGTTTAGCAAAATGGCAGTAGTAGGCTCTCCCTGAGGTCTATGACCTCTCCAGCCACACAGGTTATCCTTAGCCATATTTACAGCAGTAGGATGAGTTCCTCCTGCTGGGCAGACCTTATATCTAATCATATAGCTACTGGTTACCAACACTCCCCTAATGCATATGCACTACTCCTGCACCAATGGATGGATCTGGCTGTGGGAGTCACTGCAATTCACAGGATCACAACTCGGTAAGATGGCTGGTACTTCTCTCCTGGCAGCCTGAGCTAGCCATTGGGGAGGAAACTAGAAATGAGATTGTCTATGACAGGCCAAGAACATGATAGTCAGCACGAAGAAGGCAACCTTTTAAAGAACAATGCTCATTATTTTTATTATTAATAGCAATATTCACCAGGGAGATTAATATTGATATAGATGGTGATAAAAAATAAACTTGATTCTGGTATCCAACTCAGGTATTATTCTACACTTCTGCATCATGACCTTATAAGTCACTATAAAAAAATGCTAAAATCTCTTTCCCTAGTCAACAATTTCCTTGACAGAAAAGTAGAGGAAACTTGGAAGATGACTTTGAGAACTTGGTAAGCTGAACAGTACTATAAAATGACCTCAGGGTGAAGACTTAAAGTTCAACAGTCAGAGTCTCTACTGCAGAGAGGTTTTTTTTTTGTTGTTTGTTTATTTTGTTTTTGAGACAGGGTTTCTCTGTGTAGCCCTGGCTGTCCTGGAACTCACTCTGTAGACCAGGCTGACCTCAAACTCAGAAATCCACCTGCCTCTGCCTCCCAAGTGCTGGGATTAAAGACGTGCGCCACCACTGTCCAGCTGCAGAGAGTTTTGAAAAGTTGCAGAAAGACCCATAGCTAAAAGTCTCATCTTAGCCCCCGAGGCTTCATTGTCCTTCAAACCTTTTTGTGGAATGGCTTTGGAGTTTATAGAAAACCCTCTCACACATACAGTTAGGAGACAAGGCAAAGAGAAGCAAATGACTCAAAGAATTACTACTCCCTAACCTGACAGGGACTTTCAGGGAGGGAGGAAACGGGAAAGGGGAAATGATTTTGAATGTAAATAAAAAAAAAAAAAAAACAAAAAAACCTTAGAAAATAAAAAAAAAATGAGGAAAGTTCAATATTGTCAAAACAAAATAAAGCATAAAGTAATTAAAAAACAAAAGAATGAACAACAACAACAACAACAAAAAAAGGCCTATGTAGAGCCCAGTGCTGGAAAAGAGAAGACAGGAAGATTCTGAGTGCCTGGCTAGCCTGGGCTGCAAAGTGAGAAACTTTCTCAAAAACAAAAACAAAGTAGCAAACCTCAATAATCCCTGAGGAAATTCTAGACATGGACAAAACGACTCCCATTTTATTAATGACAGTCTAATTTCATCAATGATAATCTAAAGTAGCTCAAATCTGAGATTTAATCTTATTGACTCTTAAACATCTATTAGGAATTGAACAGCATCTGACACTGGATCTTAAAAAAAATCCCAAATCAATGACTTACCTACACTACACATTTACAGTAAGGTTCACAGCAGAGATTAAATATATTCCAGAATCTATTCAATTCTGCTTTCTTTCAGTTGTCTTCCCTAACTTGAGTTTAACTGATGAAAAAAGTAAATAGCTGCTAGTTAATATCAGCTATTCTAGCACTTTACCTAAAATATTTTGCTGGGCAGTGGTGGTACTTGCCTTTAATCCCAGTACTTGGAAGGCAGAGGCAGGTGGACCTCCGTGAATTCAAGGCCAGCCTGGTCCTACCGGTCTACAGACTGAGTTCCAGGACAGTCACAGCTGTTCACAGAGAAATCTTGTCTCAACAAACAAATAAATAAACAAAAATGTGGGTTTTTTTTCCCCTTGAGACTAAGACCCAGGCCAGGTGTGATGACAAACCCCAGTACTTCTGAAGACTGAAGCAGAGGATCTGAGTTCAAGGCCAGGCTGGGCTGCCTAACTCCTGTCTTAAAACAAATCCAACCATTTTTATAAAGGTTTACTTTCTCAACCACACTCATTTGTTTACATCCTGTCTATGGCTGTCAAACTGAGACAGCACAGCTCCCTGAAATATGAACTCTCTTGTCCTTTACCAGAAAGATTTAGGAGCTGTGCACTGAAACAGAATCTTACAAATTCAATGTAAAGTTGGGATCTGGGTGAGCATGTCTATAATCTTGGCACTTGGGATATAAATAAACTGAATTTTAAATTTAAATTTATAGCATCAAATAGATTTGATTCATTTTTAATAGCAGGATTGAAATATTAAAGTATACCCCCTTCTTGATACTGACTTTCTAGACCCTGAAAATCTTTTTCTTAATACTTTCTGGACTACCTTTCTGTCCCTGGGTCTATTTTTTTTATAAGTTATATATAATATGTATACTTCTGATTCCTTTATCTTCTCCTAAAATGTACCACTTAAACACACACCCAGAGTTAGCATAATTGTTCTGAAGAGCACTCGTAACAGACTTGAACTCTGCACTCCATGTAACAATACAAAACGGAATGAATTATGAGTGAGGGGAGAGCTGTTGTGTCTATGAAACTGAGATGAGCCAGGAGTGGTAGCTCATGCTTATAATCCCAGCACTCTAAAGGGTGAATCAGGGAAGAATTCAAGGCCAGCTGAGATTACATGGCAACCCTGTCAAAACAAAACAAAACAAAACAAACACCAGCAAAAACATTAGTTGAATAATTTGGAAGATTAAAGAAAAGTCACTTTAGAAATAAACAACAATAAAAACAGCCCATGAGACTATTCACTCACAAAATCTGAAGACATGCTAAATTTTCTTGTCTTTCTTTAAAGATTTGAAGCTATAAATTATAGATGAGTTATGAGGGTGACTTCCAAGAACTGTCTAATCAACACACCAATGGCTAAAAAGTCAGGGACAGCTGGACACCACATTAAGAGACTGGCACAAGTAAACAGATATTTACATGTGACAAAATAAAATGGTTGTGATATATAATAATTAAACAATATAACACTCCCTATTTGACTTTTTATGAGTGGTCGAAAAAAAACTTAAATCAACAATTTAATCTGAAAACTCCTAAACTGTTAGCATCCTTGGGACGTGGCACAGGAAAATGCTCAGATGTTTTAAGAAAAGTCCCTCTTTTTTTCATGGGCCTTAATACCCATAAATCCCAAGAAAAACATCAACTTACAGTAAAAATATAGCTCAATTCCCCAAAAAGGAGGACACCAGGAGCAAGTACTGACAAAAACTGAAGTTACCAGATACAAACTACAACTAAAGGGGCTTAAGACAACAGAAGTAGCAGAGACTATAGAAGGGCTATGCTCAACGTACTTAAGAAATAGAAAAAAGAATTGCAAACTGAAGATAAAAAGCTGTAAAAAAAATTATCAAGCAGACTTTAAAACTATATTATTTTGAAAAATTCAAGCTATCATAGAACAAACTTTCGAAATGCAATAGAAATATAGTTAGCAACAATTAAGCACAGATTGGGATAGATAACGTGAACTAGAATCCCAAACTGAGATGTCTCAGGTAAAAAAAGATGAGATATACAAAAGAGAGGAGACAAGAAAGTTAAATGAGAAAACCTAACTCATACCCAATTTGTATCTTGGAGGAGGAAAAGAGAGACTGGGTTTGAGACAACATTGAAGAGAAAATGACTAAGACCTTTCCAAAAATCAATAAAAGAATTAATTACTGATTTAATAATCAGATATAATCTCAATCAGGAAAAGCTTGAAAAATCTATAAAGTCCACATTTTTAGCAAAAATTATCAATATTGAAGTCAAAAAGAAAAATTTATAAGCATCCAGAGAGAAAAGAGATTATGATAAGTGACATAGAGACTGTCAGCTAACCTCTCACCCAAAGAGAAAGCCATAACCATTAAGAGTATCTTCATGTTTCTCAGAGAAAAATAACTGCCAATCTAGAATTATTAATATATACACAATACAAACATTTTCAAGAATGAAGGACCGAAGTGCAGTTCAGTGGTAGGACATTACCTAGCATACAAAAAACTAGGACTAATCCTTTGTACAGTTAAAAAATAGTTGTAACTAAAATGAAAGTGATATAAAGCTATTAAAGAAACACAACACCTAACCAGGCAGTAGTTGTAGCACATGCCTTTAATCCCAACACTCTGGAGGCAAAGGCAGGTGAGTTCAAGGCCAGCCTGGCCTACAGGTCAAGTTCCAGGATAGCCAGGGCTCTGTTATACAGAGAAACCTTGTCTCAAAACAAAAAACAAAACAACAAAAGAAAAAACAGAGTTTGAGAGAGAGATAAGAAGAAGAGGGAAGAGAAGGAAGGAGGAGGGAGATTAGAAAGAAGAGGAGAAAGGAGGAAGAGGAGGAGGAAAAGGAAGAGGAAGAAGAGGAAAGAGAGGAGGAGGAAGGAGAGGAGGAGGAATAACACCAGAGTTTATTACCATCAAAACATAAGAAAACAGTATATAAGTTGGGTGTAAGATATATGGAATTAAAAAGACCTTGTAGTATTTAGAAAGAGGAAAAAAAGTTTTAGCACACATTTTTATAATTTCTAGAGTAACCATCAAAGAACAGAAACATTACATTTAAGAAATGAAATGTGAAAAAAAGTCAACCTGTAAGTCAAGAAAAAAAAAAGAGGAAAAATGTAGAAGTATACACAGGAGAGACAACAGGCAAATATAAAAACAAATGTGCAGATATTAGGTCAAATACACCAATAATTACAGTAAATATAAATGAACTAAATGTACCACTGAGATAGACTTAGAGTCATCACCAACAGTGGTCTTTGTAAATGTTACAACAGGATCTACAGAGGCTATTAAAACTGAACAGTAGTCTAAAATACAGGTTTTATAATTGATCTGAACAACACACAAACCCAGTGTTAACTAAAATAAATCACTAAAGAATTTTTAAAAGACATAATTTCTTTTCAACTATTTAAATGACTTTCTCTCACATTAGCTAACATTTAGAACCACCTGCAAATAAATACTTACTGGTAAGTGCAGAAAATCCGCAAAAGGTCTTCTGTACGAAATTCTTGAGGAAAGTCATAAATTTCAATGACATGCGGAAATTCACATTCACTGAGGTCAATATCAGGAAGTTCATGGCTGTAATAATCAAATCTAGGCTCCTGGATGCTTTTTCTGTTCTTCATATTCCCAGATAACTAGTGAGGAAGAAACATAGTAAAATGCCTGCTAATGGGAAATCAAGACATTATAAAAATACCCTTCCATGTATAAAGAATCCTGCTCACGTCTCCATGTTCCTATTCCTCAAGTTTTGGCATTATATCTGTATTAGTGGTTTTCATGAATATAATACTGGCCAGGTCCACTCATTTATAATCATACATGTGGAATGTTGGAAAAGATGTTAAAATCTCATCAAATAAGCAAGGCATAAAACTTAACTTGTATCTATCAATTAGCAAGTGAGAAAATAGACTTATCAGGGAAGTGTGGACATAGCTCTGTGGTACAGCACTTGGCTAGCATATGCAAGGCCCTGGAGTGTGGTGTACAGGGATTGCTGGAGGAAGAAAGGAAGGAAGGATGGAAGGGTTAATATAACGAGTTACAAATGGCACATCCTGTTAACTGAATTTCAAACAACAGCTGAAGAGATGAATTAACACTTGTTTTAACTGGGCTCACTGAAAAGGCTTATGGCTCACCTCATAATTTCTTTTCTGGAAGCAAACAAAACAAAATTTTAAGAGTGGAAAGCTTTTAATTCAGCTTTTCCTATTTATTACAAGGTGAGGAGAAAGCTTACAAAGGAATTTGTCAAGACAAGCGTAAGTAGCATAAGCAGTTACACTCAAGGTCCCCAGCAGAAGAGAAGAGTAATACTGAACTGCTATTTCATTAAAAGGAAACTCAAAACCCTTAAAGCTATTAACTGCCCATACTGTAAGCAACAGAAAAGGAAAGATGCAAAACCATGTCACCATGGTACCAGCAGGTCTTGGAGGGACCTGGGACCAAAGGTGCAGCAAGGTCCTTCAAGCACTTGTCATCATCAACGTCGTCATCATCACTATCGTCACCAGAAGGAAGATGGAGAGAATTTGTAATGTCAAAGATACAGCTCCTCTCTTTGGAGAAGTGCAAAACAGAGTTAATCAAATTATTTGGAGGGAAGAAAAGGGAAGATAATTTAATTTAGACATTATTCTTGTGCCTCTGTATTTTCTCCACTAAATCCATGGGAATAGTAATACCTCCACCTCATATACAGACATATAAAGATGTGGTAGATGCTTGGCATATACAAGTAATAAAAAGAAAAATGAGCCTGCTTTTACAGGGCAGGTACCATGTTAGCTCCAATCTGTATAAAACAGAGCAAGAAGAGACTATTCCTGCAACTGCACCAAGAGGAAAGGCCAACTGAGTCATAAAATCAGAGTTTTTCCTGCGTGTACAAGAAATCTAAGCTTGTCAGACAACCATGTGGTCTTCAATACACAGGCACATAGACAGCTTTCCTTTCTCCATTCAGACCATGACAGGAACTGATCACAGGGGACAAGAAGATATTGGGTGGTGTAACTTACAGCACTCAGAGCCCCACAGACCAGATTTCTGTGGTCATTTAGAAACCAAGCCTTATGCCAGAGGCACATTGTGATCACCAGAGCCTGAAATCAGCAAGTCTGAGTACTATAAAATCACTTCAGTACTTGGGACACTTGTACTCATTAAGAATTTGAGAGTCAGCTTGTTAGATTTCTGCAAAAATAGGCATCTGGGTCTCACTGGCTATGTTATTCACATTTGGAAAGTTATCTTAATATTGTTTTCCAACAGATGAAGACTGGATATTATTTCCATTTTTATATCTTTCAAATTTTGGATTTATTAAATATTTATTGTGTGTGTACATGTACATATGTAGGCTCATAGGAGGAATCGACGACAACCTTGTAATAGCTGGCTCCGTTCTTTCACCACATAGGCCCTAGGGACAAACTTAGGTCCTGGTCTGCTGCAGGCACCTTTATTCAAAGAGCCACCTGCATAGTCTCCTTTGGAGTTTTACAGTACTAGTTTGATATTTCTTTTGTTAAACTTATTTCTAAATATTTTCTTTTTGATGCCATTGTAATATAATTGCTTTCTTCATTTCATTTTTTTGATTGCTGGCATTGACATTTTTATTTACTTTTCAAAAGGGAAACAAGACGAAGCACTGTGTATTTGTACATTTAGAAATTAGGGCTAAATAAGGCATTGTGAGAAGTAAAATGCAGTCTATGAAGTATCTCTGGAAACAGAAATCCTATGAACTGATTATTAAGAAAAGGCAGGGTAGTCTGGCAAGAAAATTGACTGAAATTCTTTGTTCTACCCTAGTAGGTAAAATTGAATTCATACATTTACACTTCAATTACTGAGCATTTTGGCTTCTGAATCTGATTACAAACATAGTGTTACTAAAGGCAAACCCCATGTAATGGTTAATATGATTTTCAACATGACAGAATCCAGAATTAACGGGTGACAAGGTTGTGGGCACACTTGTGAAAATTATATTATGGTAAGTGAGGGGAGAAACCACCCAGAACACAGCAGAGCCTGGACTGAATAAAAAGGAGAGTAAGATGAGTCGTACCACTCACCATCCTCTCCTTCCAGGCTGCAGATGCAATGTGACCAGCTGACTTCCCTGTTAAAATGGACTGTAACCTGGAACTGTAAGCTAAAACGAATTCTTCTTGAGGCTGCATTATCAAGAGTGTGTCACTGCAGCACAATGTCAGGACAAGTAACTAATGCAGCCCATAATTCTCATTCAACTTCATGAACCACAGATACAGTCTATGAAGTTCACACTGATGAGGTTTTCCATTATCATCAGGAACTACTGACTTTAAGAATGTGTACTTTCCTTATACTATGGTTATTATTTAGAGCTATATACATTTCTATTCACAACACACACACAAGTGTGTATGAATGAGTAAATAAGTCTGTGTGTGCGGGTGTGTGTGTGTGTAAGCAGGAGGACAAACTTCATGCTCTCTTTCCTGAGAATAACAGCAAAGAATTGGAAGTAATTTGAGAGCTAGGAGGAGAGCCATATATGGGGCATAAAACAGAGAAATGCCCAAAAAAATCAAAGTATTTAAAGATGGAAGGACCAAAGCAAGACTGTGAAGGTAGGCCCACTAACATAGAGGAATCAAGGTTAGGCACAGCAGTATAGAGGTTTAAGGAAAAAAGGCTGTGAGATGTGAGGGACGATACTTATACTGATGAGATACCTGTCTTTGAGGCAGACTTAGACTAATATTAGTAGCTGATGTCACATGAAGCTATGGAGTACTTGAAATATGGCTAGTTCATATAAGATGAACTTTATAAAGTATGTATCAAGTTTCAAAGATTTAATACAAAAACAGCATGTAAAATATATCTTATTCATGATTTCTTACACTAGTCACATATTGAAATGGTGTTTTGGACATATTATATTAAAATACATAAATTATACTGCTTATTTTTATTTTTTCTCACATGACTAGTAGAAAATTCAAACTTACTGCTAGGTATGGTAGCACAAGCTTTTAGTCCTCAAATTCTAGAGGCAGGTGAATCTCCATGAGCTTGAGGCCAGCTTGGTCTACAGACTAAGTTCCAGGACAGCCAGGGCTATAGTGATACTGTCTCAGGGAAGGAGGGGAGGAGGGAACGAGGGACAGAGGAAAAGTCCAAGTTACACATATGGTTCATATTTCTATTATAGACAACTAATCTTAAGTGTTACAGGCTCTGGGGCAATATTTCCTAAAGTCAATATAAAATATTTATATTTTAAGACTCGCATTTTTATAGTTAACAAACATTTGATGAGGAAAATGAGGTTTAAAATTTGATTCATTTTGATGCATCTACAGTAGATCAAAGGAAAACTTGCAAATGACTCAGAGCAAATAATTTAAAAAATTATCACATGTATATGTGCTGTATGTAGAGGCTGTATGTAGAATCCATTCTCTTCTCCAACCCTTACATGCACTTTGTGGCTCAGACTCAGGTCAGGCCTCCACGACTAGTGCTGAGTAACCAACCACAAAGATTGAAGACTTTGATCAGCAGGCTTGTCTTGCTGCTTACAAAGCCTAAGTGAAACCAAAATATTCTGTCATTTATTTAACTTGCTTCCACAAACTATTCAACTAGTAAACTTCTTCAGAGTGTGGGCTTGAAGATCCTTATTGTCCTAGTTGTCTGGCCAGCTACAAAATATAGATTGACTTATTGTGGCATAATTATCCAAATCTATTTACAGAAGAGAGTTAAAAAATAAATAGTGGGAAGTAAAAATAAATCTGCAGGCTCTTTAATTCTTCATTGTTTAAGATACAAAAGGAAAATAAAAAGATTTGATTTGTTCTCTATAGATAAAAAATTAAAACATGCTACATTATTTTGGGAGAGTTATCTACAGCTTTGTCAGACAAGCTGCTATTATTATCCTGAATTCTGTGTGTAGACAGAGAATTATGTCACAGAGAGACTAAAAGGATATCCCTATGGTTACAAATCAGATTACTGACAAAGTCTGAATCATAATTCCAGTCACCTCACTGCTAATCTAGCTTTCCATCCAATAAGATAGTAAAATAGCCTTACTGAAAAATGGAACCAGAAGCAATGCCTGCATCAGTGTTCAGGGTAACACTCTGATTAAGGATTTATGGATACAAACTGTTGTAGATGGGAGAAGGAAAATATCAATGGCCAAGTTGAAAAGATAACAGAGCTGATGATTTCTTTGCACTCCTACATTCTAATAGCCTACAGATTTTCCAAAGAACACGGCTCACGATAAAACACAACAACAGACTCCTAAAAATGCCAACACCCAGATTCAGAAACTGGTGAAAACCCCACAGCGTGTGAATTAAGGAATTAAGGTAGCAGACACTGACGTGTGAATCAGCTGACCTTAAAATAGTAAGATTATCTTGGTGGGTCCAGTGTAATAATAAGCATCTTTAAAAGCTGAAGACCTGAGACAGACAGATGGACGGACAGATGGAGAGGGAGGGGAAGGGAGGGGAAGTTCTGCAGATAGAAAGGGGGCTGTAACAAGGAATGCAAGGCAGCCTCTGGTAACTGAAAAGGGTTTTTAAAAATAAAATAAATCACCTCCCTTACAGATTCCATAAAAGATCACAGTCTTGTCAATATCCTGATCGAGTCCAGAGGCACCATCTTGGGACTTCTGAGCTCTAGAACTGTAAGATAGTTAATCTGTGTTGTTGTAAGCCATTAAGTTTCTAGCCACTTACTATAGCAGCAGTATACTATATGCGAACTATCTAACATACTACTTTTCTTACTTTACCTCATGTCACCCTATTAGATTATGCCACATCCCAACCAGAGCCATGCTCAGCAGGCCTACACAGTGCACATTTTCCCTATTATTCTAAGCACTAATTTGCAAGTAGCTTTATATCTGCCCCTTTGCATACCTCAAACTTATATTTGTTCTCCATGGGCCTACTCAAATACTGCCCCAAACACCCCATGAGCCACTTGTATTGTTTTCTGTGCATCTAACAGCACTAACCTCATCTGCATTTTCATAGCATTCACTGTGTAACATCTTGCACCACAGCCAGACCTCTCTTCCTCTGATCTTATCCTGACCCCTAAACCATTCTTTAGGTCTCTAACTGTTTGGATGATCATTTATTGGCTCTGGTACCAGAGAACAAATGGAAGTTCTAGTATCCACCTGTAAGTTCAATACATGAATCATTTAAAAGACAGGTGAACATGGCAGGTTGACCCTGGCAGTCTTGGAAAGCTGTTATTACAGATATACTAAGAGTCTCAACACATAGTAGGTTGCATTTATAGTTAATAAGAAAACTGGAAAGTTTTTCCTCTTCACCATATGCTTGTAAGACCAGATGAGGAGATACCACCAATTAAGTAGAATGGTAAAAGTAATGACTGGAATAGAAAAACTAAGTCAAAAGAGGAATGCTAAAGGTTTCGATCTTAGTCCTGGTAGCTTAACTCAAGTACTGCAATAATATTCACTGACAACAGCTATATGAGAAATCTAAAACTTGCAAAGATAACAGAATTGACATTCATTGTCATTTTGTTTCTGAATTTCTCTAGAACCCAAAACAATTTTTTTCCCTTATGCTACTCTGAGTCATCTAGACTCTCACAACATATCCTAGGCTGTCTACCACAACACAAGTTATCTTGTTTCTACTTTTGAGGGTATTACCCTTGCCCATCTATCCCTCTTAGCAACAAAGCAAGAAACATGTACTTCTGAAATTTGACATCAGACTCAGATCCACTGCTTTATGAGGAAAGCTCATTTTAATCCAGGCGAGCAGTATAATAGCACGAAGTATTAGCTATTTAGTTTTATGTTTTATCTGGCTCCCAGTATCCCTGGCATCACTTTGATTTTCCTTTAATTATCTCAGCCTTTGGGCAATCTATACAAAGATCTGCATATGACTACTCATTAGCACTCACATTCTGTCTCCATTCTAGGACCCATGCAAATCTCCATTCTCCCACTCTTCAGAGTTACCACAACAAAACACAATCCTACATTTGAATATAGTTACACTACCCAGTATCATTTCAGCAGTCTGGCCTATAGCTACTCACTCCTTTCTTAAACCTAGCAACAGAATAACTCACCAGTGTTTTTAATATAAATTATAAAATTAATTAAAACCCAAGTGTATGCAAGATTGAATGTTCGTAAAAGTATACTTTGTCTTTAACCAGCTTTCAACATAAATGGATCTTTAATTTTGGAGATGTTGCTGCTGTCTGTTTATTTCTGACAAGGGCAAAGAAGTTGATTTTTTGCCAACCCTCCCTCCTCCCTCTGCTAGTGTCCTTGAACATACAATGAACTGAATGGAATAAACACTGTGAGTCAGGTCACTATCACATCTTCATCTGCCCCAACCCTAGCTCATATAAACATCAGTTTGCTGAACAAGGTATACTCAAGCACAGAACTGAGAATACCATGAATCTGATGCTCAGAAAAGAATCTCAAATGAGAAAGCCTCCCTTATGCTGACAATACAGACTCAGAGCTATTTTCTTTTCTTCAGTTTTGAATTAGATCAGAATTAACGTGTTAATGGCTTGTACATCACTCAAAAATTCTAATAACACTCAAAATGGAATTTTTTAATTTTAGGAATTACCTGGTTTAAAACAACAGCAATGGAAAGGGACATACTTAATGTTCCTGCTTTTTGTGTGAACAAGGGATCTCTAGTCACCATGACTAACAGACTGAACATGGCAGAGGATTCAACCAAGTGCACCTTTGGATGGCTTGAGTGATCTTGGTAGAACACACAATTGGAAAAGGTCTCTACAAATTCCCACTCAGGCAGTCAATAACCTATCAGTTCAGAAAGTTTTATAAAAATACAAATTATAAAATCTGTTAAGATGAGCTAGAACTAATAAAAGACACTGTAAGACTAGAAACAGTAATTAAGACATAGAAAATGTTCACTTTATTAATTAAGAGAAACAGGAGGAAGAAGTTAGGAATTCAGAACAATATGGAAAAAGGAACTGTTGTCTTCTTAACTCTATGGCCCCACCAACATGAAACTGTTATTAACCTTGGGAGATCGCGTCTTTTTAGTCAGTGTGCCATTCATCAATCAAATATTATCAGTATATCTCTTGCGTGGCTGTTTCAGTCGTTGATTTAAATTAATTACCCATCAGATTGCTATGTGGCTATATGATCATATAATTATATATTTTCTCTCTCAATAAAATACAAACAATTTTAGAACATAGCCAACATATAGCACAATGCCTTTAATATAGTAGTAGAGGTAACATCTTGCTATTTGCAATTTACAGTGTCAAACCCCAAGTGCTCAATATTTGCAATTCGATACCAACCACTTAACACCATGGTCTCTGGAAGCTACATTATAAAGGGCTTTCCTCCCCTTGCATTTCATACATGCTCTAAGTGTTTGCACTGTATTTTTTGCAAAAGACTATATAGGCAGGAGACAGAGGATGTTAGAATTAATGTACTAAGTAGAAATGGGTGCAACTCCTTTACTTTGGTCCGCAATTCTAACGGTTATGAAATGGCAGTGGCTTTCTGTAACAAAAAGACAAAAACAGTAGACTACCTACTTATTTATTTCTATGCAAAACTCAAAGACTAGCTAGGGCCAATGAAGGTATCCAAGGGCAACATCCATCAACAACATTGGTGCTGTTCTGTTGGTACCTCACCTGCTCTACCCATAAGTCTGCTGGGCATAACAGGAGGTGGCAGGGACTATGCAAGTTTTGTCTGTTGATATTTTCCTGGGAAACAGTTAATTCCTAGAGAGACAACAGGACTTATGCCAACGTTCTCTCTTTATTGGTTACTAGTCTAAATTACTAGGTGGGCACCCACATCCTAGCTTTAGAAGATGACATGCAATTGCCAAGTGGTGGTGGTGCCTTTAATCACAGCACTTGGGAAGCAGAGGCAGGCAGATCTGAGTCTGAGGCCATCCTGGTCTACACAGTGAATTCCAGAACAGCCTGGGCTACAGAGCAAAACCTTGTCTTGAAAAACAAACAAAGTAAAACAAAAAGTAAAATCAGAAGATGAAGTGTGATCCCTGGTGATGCACGAAGAGCTGCAGTTCTGCAGCTCACTCGTGACTTATGTCCTAGTTTCCTCTGACCAGTTTTAGAGGTTCAAATGTCATTTATCAATCAAAGGTTGCCATACTCTACAGCACATCTTTGTCTTGCCTATTAGAAACATTAGAAATGCTTCTATGTCTAGTCTTTATCAACAAATAAATAGGTCAACTGGGAAAAAAGCCAAAGTCTTCTGTTGGAAAGCTTTCAAGACAGATAAGTACTCTAGTTCTGCATTTAATAAAGTATGTTTGAGTAATATAAATAATAAACTAAGATATTTGATTTGTGGCATCCTTCAAAAAACCGGAAGAGACTTGAGTCTACTGTACCCACAGTCTATCAGATTCATTCTATTTTCATCCATCCTCATCCTGAACACAGGCCCACTCTTCCTTAAGTTCTGCTAAGGACATGTAAGCACTAGCCATCTTCAGGTCAAAGCACTACATAGTCCACTTTCTTGGCATCCCCAGCATTTAGTCAGGCAGCAGTTTCTGACTATGGGACCATGCTTCTCAAAACACTTAGTTGTTGCCTAAATTCTTTCGTACCTCGATGTGAAAGATCCAGTTGCATGCGTGGATCCCTTCTTCCAAAATACAAATGAAACCGAAATCCCCAAGAATCTGAATACTGACAATGTTTTTTCCAAAGTTGGGAGAGGCCAACCTAAAAAAGACAGCGCTTGCATTCTAACTGATCATCCCATCCTCCCAGTCACTAAGCACGGCCATGTGTGCACAGCTGCCCTTTGCAAACCCTTACTTTCCCAGTCTCAAGTCAGCCTTTTGTCAGTGCCTCTTTGACAGTTTCCTTCTCAGACTAAGATCCTTTCCCAATGATCGGAACTGTAGTAAGTTGTCTCCATTCATCTAACTCTATCATTAGTATTTCCTAACCTGAGATGGGTCTCAAACTCCTGTTTGATAAGGATTTTATAACGACCATTAAGGTAGTTCCTCTTCTTCTTGAGCAATTCACAGACCACATGAAGCTCAAGAAGAAGGAAGACTAAAGTGTGGGTGCTTTGGTCCTTCTTAGAAAGGAGAACAAAATACTCATGGGAGCAAATACAGAGACAAAGTGCAGAGACTGAAGGAAAGGCCATCCAGAGACTGTTCCACTTGGGGATTCATCCCAGATACAGTAACCAAACTCCAACTTGTGGACGCCAAGAAATGCTTGCTGAAAAGAGCCTGACACAGCTGTCTCCTGAGAGGCCCTGTCAGAGTCTTACAGACTCAGTTGCTCACAGCCAACCATTGCAATGAGTGCAGGGTCCCCAAATGGAGGAATTAAAGAAAGGACTGAAGGAGCTGAAGGGGTTTGCAACCTCATAGGAAGAACAACAATATCAACCAACCAGATCCCCCAGAGCTCCCAGGGACTAAGCCACCAACGAAGGAGTACACATGGCTCCAGCTGCATATGTAGCAGAGGATGGCCTTGTCAGGCACCAATGGGAGGAGAGGCCCTTGGTCCTATGAAGGTTCGAGAGATGCCCCAGTGTAGGGAAATCAAGGGCGGGGAGGCAGGAGTAGGTGGGTGGGTGGAGGAATACCCTCATAGAGGCAGGGGGAGAGGGGATAGGATGGGGATTTCCAGGAGGGGGGAACGAGGTAAGGGGATAACACTTGAAATGTAAATAAATTATAAATAAATGAATAAATGAATAAATAAATAAATAAAATTTTAAAAAAAAAGAAAGAAAAAGGTAGTTTTCCAGTCACATTCTGACAGACATTTAAGGTGTACAGACCTCTAGGCAAATACTGTAAAGTTAACAGTTAAGTTGTAGGGCTAAAGAGTATGCGATTCTAAGAGCTTCCCAGATGATACTTATCCTGTTCGCCCAAACACCATACTCTAGAAGCCAATTACCACCTTTGTGAATCTGATTAAGGAGGGCTATGAGTAAATGCACTGCACATATGCAATTCTGATATAAATTCAAAAGGATCACGGGTGTTCACTCACAACTACTCTCCCTTCTGTATTTCCTTCTAAGGAATGTGTAAGGCATTTCCTGAGTTGGTATCAGGAAGCACTCACTACAGTAATAGTGAAACTGTGTAAGAAAGCACGTAAGAATGAAGGAGTGTTTCATGTGGAAAGTCTGTTCTGTCCAATATGCTATACTCTTTAGTCTTGGGTCTCTTTCACAGCTGTGTGGTATTTTTCTATACACCTCCGTTTAATTCTTAGAAACAAGAAACTCATCATCATTTAAAAAAATGACACAAACAAAGCCTTTCAAGTGAAGACACTGTCTGTTAGGAAGAACATAAATGTAAATTACAGCTTCAACTGTCAATGACAGAAAAGGACTGATGTCTCTCCCAAAGGATAGCCACCTGAGGATCATACACAAACCATTTCTCCATTCTAGACCAAGGTCATGTGAACCCACAATAAGAAATGAAGAGAAAGTGGTTCTCTATTTAAAAACAGTGGTCCTAATTTGTAATAAAGAATTTAAACAGCAGAGAGAATAAATGTGAAAATACGCCTTCAAGTCACACATTCTGCCTGACTAGTAGTCAGCGCATTTTTGTTCACTAAACAGTTCCTCAAGACTCAATAGTCATTTGGTCACTCCTTAAAAACTAGCCATATTCATTCATTTCCTTCTCTACTTCCTTCTACAGTCTTCAACAATATTCCAAAATTCACTAAAATATAAGAACAAACAATTAAGTTATAAATTACTCCCTTCCCCCAAATGGCTAATGTAAAAATACATGTTGTCAACACAGAAAAATATTTTGAGGTTCCTGGTCTGTATTTCCTCAATGAGCAGCCAGAATCCATTAAATTCATATTTAATCTATTCAATGTAACACCTCTTAGGACTTAACAATTACAGATACAGCAGGATTATATATATTTTAACTTTTCCAGATCAGTCTTTTCTCAATGTATAATCCTATCAGGTTATTACTACTGTAAGAACTCTTAAATTTAACATGAGAAAATGAATGAATATATACAATGTCTATCAGAAATACTTTCAAATCTAGACTTCCTAATTTATAAATGGTCTAAATACGAAGTAATGTCAGGTGAGCATACCTCTTGAAGAAGACGTGGATCTACACAATCACCATCGTCATTAAACATAGATTCCCAGCTTTCCTCCGCAGCAATATTTCCTTGTATGTGAGAAGTGCCTGTTGTTTTTAGATCTACAGATGTTTCCACAGATGAATCAGAAAATGATATGCCACACACTACACTCTCTGAGTCATCTTCCTCTTTTGTTTTAAACTCCTCAGCAGTTCTTAGGTCATGCAAGGCCTCTGTCATCTCCTCAGTAGTATCCAGATCACTGCCCAAGGCACTCTTCAAAAGTATGTCTGATGCATTTGACATACTCAGTTCAGAGTCCAGACAAGTGGTAATATTACTATCAGCAGTCTTCTTTACGGGTAAAGAGGAAGCAGTATCTGACACACTTTCTATCAACTTTCCTGTTGACTCTGTAAAACCAGATGCAATGCTCTCAGTATAAATATCTGAACAAGCACTTAGGCTGCTAATGTTTTCAGAGTCGTTCTCACTCTTAGCTGTATCAAGTGGGGCTACATCTGCACTCATTTCTATATAATCTGAGGAATTTCTCGTGTTTCCACTACTCTCACCAGATTCTCCAACTGCAACTGTACAAGGGCTGCCTACAGTTACAGGGTCACAAACTGTATCTGCAATGTCCACCATACATGCCTTGCTGGTACTGTCACATACATTCCTAAATCCATTATCTGTGTCTAGTTCAAGAACAAGGACCGCTGTATCAGAAGGTTCAGACTTTACACATAACTCATCAGCAGAGCTGTCACTCTCACACTCTCTAGTCACTGCTGGATCAATAATGCCATTTGTGCTCTCTAATCTGCTGACTATAGCTACTCTAAGAGAAACATTACCCATAGTCTCAGGAATGGAATCTACACCTTTTTGACCCAAAACAGACTCTGTACTGTTGACTGTACCCTCACTCTCAGCTTCAAAGTCTACAAAAGTTGAATCAACATCATCATCTGGACCTCCAGGAAAAGAAACTGCAGAGATGTTCCCAGGACTGTGCTTTGACACTCCATCTGATACTTCCATATTGTATGGTGCAGTTTCACAATCAGAACTTAGTGTTACTGGCATAGCCATGCCGTCTGGTTTCAGCAGAGTGGTAACAACTTGAGGAAACTGGGAAACTAGCTCTGTAACTTGGGCCTCAGTTACAATGCCGCTTTCCAAATTTCTATTTACAAAAGTTTCCCCACTGAAATCACAGAGTTCCACGTTCTGGAATGGTCTGTTTGGAACCTGAGCAGCACTGACTTCGGAGGAAGACTGCGATGGAGACACCCCCCAGTGTCCTGCCGCTCCCGCAGTCTGAACTTCCAAACAGTCCACCTCCTTTGGTTTCAGTCCTCGTAAAGGTACACTAGATACAACCCCAGCGTCGGGAGCTCTGTGCCGATGTTCTTGGGGCGAGGCTTCCATGGATTCTTCCGTTCCTTTCTTAGAATAAGCTTTCTCTTTATTCTTTTTTTGTGGGCACCTGTCTTTCCTTAATTTTGATGAAAATCTCTTTCCTTCTCTACAGTCAATATTCTTTCTATCAGAGAGACCTGCACTTAGTCTTTGGGACTCGGGTTTACTTGCAGAGATCTTTTGGGGAAGACAACCTTCTTTTTGCTCTTCTGGCACAAAGGCAGGAGGGTCGTGGCCTTCCTCCTGGTCACCTGACTTGAGGGGAGCTGTTCCCCTCCGAGCTTTAGGTACATAGAGCGCCATGTCAGGCCTTCTGGTTCGAATTCTGCATCTCTCTGCATCTTGCTGCATGGCACCACTTCAATCTGAAAGAAAATGAAAGAGTTAATAATAAAGGACAAAGGGGAAATCAAAGAATGGCAGAGAGCCTACTAATCTAGTTTTTGTAAGGATTTTAATTAATCTGGTTTTTGTTGTTGTTATTGTTGTTTTTTAAGTCAGCAATCATTGACTTAAAAAAACTTGACATAAAATACTTAATCCATTCAGGTATATCAATAAGGAGAGTAAATTCCCAAAACTCAAGAGAGATACATCTGGGCCTCTCCTCTTCTATGAAATGTTTTAATAGTTTTTATTTAGAGGTGTGAGAGTGTGTGTGTGTGTGTGTGTGTGTGTGTGTGTGTGTGTGTGCATATAAGCCACTGTGTCATGTGGAGATCAGAGGACACTTGGACAGAAATTGGTTCTCTCCTGCATCGCATGACTCCTGGGACTGGAACTCAGACTGCCAAGTTTGGCTGCTTGCTGAGCCCCCTAATAAACCCCCTTCGGTATTTTGAACTCTTAATATCTAGCCTAACACAGAGATTTTCTACTATTCTGTTTGTAGAAGAAAATGCTTTTAAAAAATGTATTATTTTATTTGTGTGCACACACATGAACATCACAGTGTGCACTTGGAGGTCAGAGTTGGTTCTTTCCTTCCATGATGTGGATTCTGGGAACTGAACTCAGGCTGTCAGTCTTTGCAAAAAAGCACCTTTACCCACTAAACCATTTTGCTGGCCTAAGACTATAATTTTTATAGTAAGTCAGATTTCAAAAAGGTCTAAGTTTCCACTTGAAGGGATGCAATTAACACAGTGTGTCTAGATTTCAATAGATAAAGCACCTTCTGGTTAGACATGGGCAGATGTGGACCAAGGAATGAAAATAATAATACTGAGAAGAAGTGAATGTAAGGAGAGGGAACTGAAAGGACAGTATGAACTTATATCCCCACAGCTTTTCAAATTTAACATACTCTGTATGACAATCAGATACATACAATAAGCAAAGAAGTACCAAAAAAATGTCCAACAGACAAATTGATGGGATTAATAAAGATCAAAAATGATAAAATGACAACTCATCATTTCTAGAATCTGAAGTAAAATACTAATGGCAACATGAAGGCAGCAGACAAACACAACTGTTTGGGGAAAAACCAAAAATCAAACAAAACTTAACAGAAGATTTTCTTCTGTAAAATCTATCCAAAGAAGTATCTGAAGGTTTCTATGTCAGTCACAAGGTCAAGAAAATGTGACAAAGTTTTAAAAAGCAACACATTCTTAGCATGGAGGAGGAAAAATGCTATACTGTGCGTGATTAGAAGAACTGAAGGATGCTTCTTGCCCAAAGGGGTTTAAATGAAGTATCACAGCTAAGGTTATACCCGGGGACCAGCGGCTCTCTAGAAGAGACAATATTTTTCTTCCACATTTCTGTGTGTCTACGTTTCTCCAGAATCAAGTGACAGAAATTAAAGGAAGCAATAGTTTTAACTCAATGTAAGAAAAAAACAAAGCAAAGCAAAACAAAACTCCGCATTTCCAGATTTTTTCAATGCTATTATCAGGTAACAACCACATTTCCAATAAAAACTAAATACACATCTAGATGACTGACATACACCAGAGAAAGCAATTCTATTTATAACAAACGTTTAAGTATGTCTTTAAATCATATTATTATCTTTTATCTGTAACTAGACAATTAGCCCCCCCCTCAAATTATGTACTTTAAAACTGTATGCTGTAGAGGTTTCCAAAGCAATCCCCTTTCCTTAATGATCATATATCGTAATATTGTTTTTAAAATCAGAATAGCAACATAATAAACTTATATTGCCTATTTCCTACCCAAATCCTAACAAATTCAATTGGGCCATAACAAGCAGTGTGTTGGTAAATTACCAACAAGCCCAACAACTGTCTATCAGAGTGTTGTTGTTTATATCAATGATGTCCACAGTAAGTGATTCCTTTGCTCAAGTGGATAACGACTTTGAATAATGGAAGAGTGTATCTTCATTTTTTAAGCCATTCACAATATGTAGCTAAAGACATGACACATTAACATTAGTAGTATTTTCATCCTTGTAAGTCTAGCCAATCAATAAGTAATAAAGTCCTGATTTATGGCACCTGCCAATCTCTGTACAATAAATATTTTTATTTTTACTGTGGGTAATTTTAAGCTACCAATATGATATCATTGGATATGGATTTGGGGGAAATTTGTAAAGGCATACACTAGTCTTTCAACTATAGAGATGTAATTTCCACAGCACAGATCATAATGAAAGTCATTAAGTAGTTGTTACCCTTTAATAAGTTACAGACCAAAACCAAGATTCTGTCATTTTACTATAAAGCTTTCTCAAATTTTCATAAACTTGTTTTGGAATGTAGGCATGACAGTTCTTTAACAATGGAAGTATGGGGACCTGTCATATACAATTTAAAGAAAAATGCATCTTGGATTAAAAATATTCCTGCCCTGGGGCCTAGGGAGATGACCCAGACAGGGAAGTGCTACTTGCCATACAAATATGAGGATCTGAGTTCAAACTGAAGCACTCATGAAGGAGGAGGAAGAGGAGGAGGAGGAGGAGGAGCGGGAGTGGGAGCGGCAGCAGCAGCAGCTATGTCTCGTGGTCTGTAACCTTGGGGCCAGGGAAGCAGACAGAAGGAGCCCAGCCAGTCTAGCAAAACAAGTTCAAGGTAAAGAGAGACCTTGTGTGAAATGTGAAGAGGAGAGCCACTGATACCTGAGGTCCACCGCACACATGCCCACACTTGTGCACACTAACCTGCCATGCAGGGGAAATCACAGCATCTGATTTCTTCACTCAGCTCTTCCCCACACAGCTTAACTTATAAATAAATAATAAATAAATAAATAAATAATATTGAAAGGGCTCTTACTAACTTAAAGAAAAGAATTAGTTATTCTGCATTTTGCAGCTTATTTATTCCAGAAAGGCTATCAATATGCAACTCTGTTCAAAATTACATTTTCTAAACAGGATAAGAAGTTAGACTCCTTTATCATAGAGAGCAACCAATTATTAAAAGATATCTTTGAAACAATTCAGGCTAAATTAGTTCCTCTGTAACTCCTGTGCCTTGGGACGACACTTAGTTTAGCACCTTTCCAACTGCCTCTACTGTTTTAAAGTTCTCTTGAGGAAAAGAAATGTTAGTGACTTTAAGTACCTCTCTGATCTATCTTCATAAGACATAAATAACACAAACAAAGCCAGCTTTAACATTTTCACAACAGGTCCACACCACTTGTCCTATATTTCTTATTCAAACATACACAGCTCTTCAAACAAGAGGGTATTTGTCCTTTAAATACTCAATAGACAATTCAACCATGAATTGACTAGACTTAGGATTCTAAAAAAGTTCAGAGCAGCTAATATTTAAAAGAAATTACCTAGAGGGGTTGCTTCTAGAACTAATTCTCTAATGTTCTATTACTCTGTTGGTTCATACAAATGCATCATATATAAACCATGTATGTTCTCTCTCTCTCTCTCTCTCTCTCTCTCTCTCTGTGTGTGTGTGTGTATGTGTGTGTGTGGGGGGGAATATAGAGGGGGAGAGAGTTCCAATGTTTATTTCAGGTTGGTCTATATAGCCTAGACTGGTCTCAAACTTGAAATCCTGCCTCAACCTCTCAAGTGCTGGAATTACAAGCATGTACCATCATGTCTTCTTGTATCATCTTTTTATTAGAAAAATCTGAACTGAAAACCTAGAGGTAAGTTATAGGAGTTAGAAACAGTACAGAGGTGTTCATTATCGTTTATCTCATTCCCTTGCTGTCTGCTGTTACCATCTCTCCACAAGTGCTTTATCACTCACAATCACACATGTCCCTTCTCCTTTCCTACTTCCCTCCCTCCCCAGGACTGTTTTTCCCCCTGAACTGTTTGAGACCATTTAGCTGAATCTGATGGTTTTAATATGATCCAATTTCTATGATCCAGTATTTACCACTCATGTCACAGCACTTTTCTGAAAAAACAAACAAAAATGTATCTTAGCTAAAAACACGTGCTAAGATTCCCTAAGTTAAAAATCACAGCTGCTGTGGTTGGTCTTACAGGAAATTTCCACCTGAAAAACATTTTCTAAGTTTTCCAAAAAGCAGATAAAAGATTACCTTATCTAATACTCCATTTGTAAAAGAAAAAAGGGGCACATCTCCCAAAGTTATATGATCCCTTCACTAGACCCAACATGTGTCCTCACTCTGTTCCTTTCTAGAAAATCCAGAACTGAGATGCAACAATTAATACAACTCAGGTGTCTTTTTGTTTCTTTTCTCTCTTTTTTTAAACCATGTCAAATTCCTCTGAAAAGGAAGGGAGGCAAAATTAATTCACTTGTTAATAAACAAATATATGAGGTTGAGAGAAGAAAACATTCTTCATAAAAGTATTTCTGCGGTAGATTTATTTCAAACCTATTTTCTATTTTCTGAAGACTGTTTCATTAAATTTGTTAACATTATGAAATGTTTTAGATATCATAGTGAGTTCTGACTTTGGCACCCTCTGAGGAAATCCACAAAATAAAAGGAAACCTAATGTGGTATGTTTACATAAAGGGTACCTAACAGACAATTCTCACATATTAAAATGCCAGTGTAAAAAGACTCAGGTCGACAGAGAGAAAACATACACGAGCACAGTTCTCAGCAGTCCCACATCATATGGATTCATTTTACAACAGCTGCGGCATTTCAAAACACAGGAAAATAACACTCTCTGGCTATATACTTGGCTTGCTTTTTCAGTATATTCAAGTAAAATTTGCCTATGGGCTTTCAAGGTTACTGTATAACATAGGTTACAATGTGTTATTTACAAGCTGGGTTTAGTGTTCCTAGAAAATTTGGTAAACCTCATCAGTAGCTGTCAGTGAATAATTCTGAGTAGACATATTTAAAATAATTCTTTTTTTAATGGCAAAGTTCTGTTTGAATCTCTTCTTAATTCTTGATTTTGTTAGTGGTATTGGAATGGAGTCTAGGGCCACACCCATGATAGGTAAGCGCTTTATCACTGACTGTACAATGACTAAAATATCCAAAATAAAAACGAATAAATTTAAGTTATAGTACCTGTGTTGCATCCTCTAATTTCACTGTAGCCTTTGCTCCGAACACATAACGTGCACACTCTGCACCAAATAAACCATTATGCCATATACTGCATATCATGAACTGTATTTTGACTGTACTACAATGTCTTCTGTTCTCATGGGAACAATGGCTTAAGTGCAGAAAACAAAGTTTTAACTTTCCTATTCTCATTCTTCAATATATATCAAATTACGGTATCTTTGTACTATGTTAGAATGTTTTATTTAAAATGGTTGTTTGAATAACCTGATGTCATTTAAAAAAAAAATCACTGAATGAATTTTCTCTTGGGAATCATAACAGAATTTCCAACAATTCTGAAAACCTAAAACATACTTGTTATTTAGTACTATGTGTTTATGTAAAGTGAGTCTCTGCATTGAAGTGGTAGTTTGAATGAGAATGGTCCCTATAGGATAGGCTTATAGGTTTGAATGCCTAGACACCAGGGAGTGGTACTATCTGAAAGGATTAGGAGGTGTGGCCTTGTTGGAGGAAGAGTGTGTGTGTGTGTGTGTGTGTGTGTGTGTGAGAGAGAGAGAGAGAGAGAGAGAGAGAGAGAGAGAGAGAGAGAAAGGGGAGGGGGGGAGGGAGTCCCAGGGTGTGTCTCTCTCCTGCTGCCTGTGGAACCAGATGTAGAACTCTGAGCTACATGTCTGCCTGCATACTGCCATATTCCCTGCCATGATGTAACAATGGACTGTAAACCTCTGAACCAGTAAACAAGCCCCAATTATAAGCTTTCTTTTATAAGAGCTGCCTTGGTTACAGTGTTTCTTCACAGCAATGGAACAGTAACTAAGACATCTGACTGATAAAATAATAAATTCTGAGTAACACTGAAGATGCACTATCTCCTGGACTATCAAATATTCAGCCAAGATTTAATTATCTTTAAGATTACATCTATTTATTATATGGGAGGAGCTACTTGCTTGCTCCGTGGCCCATGTGAAGGTCAGAGGACAACAACATGCAGGAACTGATTCTCTCCTACCTGAGGGTCTCAAGGATTGAATTTGAGTCATCATGCTTGGTTGCAGTCACCTTTACTTGCTGAGCCCAACCTCGCTGAGTCAGAAGACTTAACTCTGTATGTGAAAATAAGTAAGCATATTTATATTTGTATGCAAATTTGTTTTGCCTTTAATGAATGGTAGAATGAGATATATACTGAAGAATTTTTTAAAAAGAATTTCTTTATAATCCACTACCATTAAATGTATGCTCTGTGTGGTGGTACTATTAGGCGGTATGGCCTTGTTAGAGGAAGTGTGCCACTGTGGAGGTGGGGTTTTGAGGTCTTATATATAAGCTTAACTCTTGGCCAGTTGACAAAGTCTCCTTCAGATCAAGATGTAGAACTCTCAGCTTCTAATTCATGTGTCCCTGGATGCTGCCATGCTTCCTGCCATGATGATAATAGACTGAACCTCCAAAACTGTAAGCCAGCCCGAATTAAATGTTTTCTTTTATAAGAGTTGCCTTGGTCCTGGTGTCTCTTCACACCAAGAAAACCCGAGGACAATCTATATGCATATTTTATATACCTATTGTGGTGGTTTGAAAGAGAAATGTCCCACACAGGCTCACATATTTGAGCACATGGTCCCCAGTGAGTGGTACTATTTGAGGTTATGGAACCTTTAGGAGGTACAGCTGTGCTATAGAAAATGTATCACAGGGGCAGGCTTTGATAGTGTCTCCCTAGTTCCAGTCTGCTCTCTCTGTTTCCAGTTGAGATATAATCTTTCAGCTTGTTGTGCCAGCCACCTGCTGCCATGCCTCTCCCACCATTGTGAACTCCCTCCTAGAGAACCAAAATAAACTCTTCCATTAGTCCCTTTTGGTCATGGTTTTTGATCACAGCAACAAAAAGTAACTGATATATGTATATGACCAGAGTTACAAAAACTTTCTCAGGCAAAAGAGTTTACAAAGTAGAAAAAGTTTAAAGAGTTCTGTACTAGTCTATTCTACCTGCTAGGACGACAGAAGACAATACAAAAGGTGCTATCAGATTATTACACACTTTGACTACGCCCAGAAAATATCACACTGTCTTTTATTTTTCTTAAAAGATAGAGTCCAGGGCCCTGGGTATGCTAACACGTGCCCTATCAGTGAGATACACCTAAACACCTCATTCCTTAATTCTGAGAACCAGCAAACCCCTAATTATAACCTAAAATGCACTAAATAAGTATAAAGAAACGTTTCCATTTCTGTAGACTGTTCTTGACAATTTTTTAAAATTAATAGTAGCGAGGGGCTGGGAACATAGCTTAGTTGGTAGAATATTTGTTTGGCATGCATGAGGTCCTGGATTCAACTCCAAGCATTTACATTAACTAGGTGTGGTAGCTCAGCCTGTAATCCCAGCACTTAAGAAGTACAGTAGGAGGCTCAGCAGAAGGTCACCCTTGCTTACACAGTGAGTGTCCAGTCAGCCTGGGATACATGAGACTCTGATTTGTTATTATTGGGGTTTTTTTGTTTTTTGTTTTTTTTTAAAGAAAAAGAAATGTTAGTGTCCACTTTTAATAGGCCATCTTTTAAAAATATTTTCCAGGTACTCTTCTTTCAGTTAGCAATAATTTTCCATGAATGTGTATTTCTAAGGAGAATTATCTATACTGTTACATATGAAAGAGCAGGAAACGAAAGAGAAAAAGGATGACAAAGGACTGCTATTTTATACTACATGCTTCACATTATTTAAATTTGTTACAGCAAGCATGTAGTATTTTGTGATTAAAAACAAAAACCACTGGAATTCAAAGACTATTTTAATAAAATAAGATAGTACAATAGCCTGACATAAGAGAACCATAGGCAATGAACATTTATAAACAGATCTTCGCTGGACAACACTACTGTAGGTAAGAAAATGATGAATGGAGAGAAGAGGGAATGCTTTAATATACCTGACAGTACAATAAAACAAGCAGCATATATATTACTTGATGTTGGGAAGAGAGCAGCAAGTGCTACAGGATGCTGAGCGACCTCCTTTGGTTTGAGCATCATCTAGGACTGCACTGACCAATGCAAGGACATGAAGCATCTCAACATCTGAAGTGTGGTCAGTCTGACCTGAGATGTAACACCTGTGGGGTTTCAAAGGCTTGGGACATGCATGTGTGTGCGCATATACACACAAACTTAAAATGTCTCATTTTTATGTTGATTATAGAGATGATGACTGCTTTGGATATACAAGTTTATATAAAATATTAATTTCATGTTTATTTTGATACTTTTAAAAGTAGCTGTTGAATTTAAAAATCATTTACATGGCTCACACTCCTGCCCCATGTCATGCTTCTAATGGAATAGCACTGTTCCAAGATGTTTCCATAGTGCTAAAGTCATGAGCCAGTTGTCTACTTCAGCAACATGGAAACACACCAACTTAATCTGTACATTCAAAATGATTTTTAAAGTGTTAAATGCAAAGATCTACTCATGTTTCATAAATCTCAAAGTAAGATAAGTTATATAATATGCCCTTGAAATAAAACTGATCAACACATTTAGGAACACTGCTTACCACTTCTCTGAAAACAGAGCTTTTTAAAAAACTTATGTTTGAAACCATGGAAGGCCCTATATTTAGAATTGTCTCTTTGCACATTCAGAAAGGAACAACCCTGGCTTTACAATACTCTCAAGAGTATTCTTTATTGTTTTTAGTCAACTTATAAACTGGCAAAACTAGAAATGCCAAGGCCCTTCAGTTCAGCAGTATGTATTTCATTTGTAAAGAATTGACTGAGAGTATCTTAAAAATATAGTCAGTATATGTACAAAATGAGATGTCAGATAAAAAATACAGGAACTAATCAACAGGTTTCTGGGCTCTAAGACTATTATGCACTAAAGTTTTCACTATTATCCCCACAAGTAATCACTGCTCCTCCTTCCTCACTTTCAGTCAAATGGTATTATTAAGTTATCCACGACACAACTCCAGAAGCTGCCCTTGAGATTTTCATATAAAGCCTTGTGTAATTTAGTCCCATAGCTACCTATCCCCCAAACTTCCAATCTTCTACTCTAGATACTCCTAACTTCAGGTTTCATTTGCTATAAATTTTGGTACTTCTAGATGTACCAGAACAGTTGTTCTCAACCTGTGGGTCATAACACCTTTGGAGATGGAGGTAGTCACATATCAGATAACCTGCATATCTGATATTTACATTATGGCTCATAACAGCAAAATTATATTATGAAACAGCAACAAAATAAATTTTATAGTTGAGGGTCACCACAACATAAGAAACATTAAAGGGTCACAGCATTAGAAAGGTTGATAACTACTATACTAGAAACAGCCCACTAGTCTTCAAACACCTCCATGGTTTAAAATATATTATCTACTCCTCAGCCAGATATGTATTCATCTTAGCTGAAAATAGTCAGTTTTATAAGGTCATCACTGATTGTAACTGACAGATCAAGGTCCTCTGCATAGGTTGCCAAACATGTGCCTTTATTAAAGCAATTGTTTGCCTCTTCAATATAGGGTTAGTGACTTTTTTTTGTCTTTGAATCTACAATGTCATGCAATCTACTTGGCACTAAATAAATAATTAAACTTAAATAATTTTTTAATTGAATAGAAACCTTTCAATGGGTGGTACTTTCCTCTAAGCTACAATCGAGATTTTGGACCCATTCATTTATTCATTCCACAAACATCTAGTGAGTACTTACTATATAATAAATATCATCTTAAGCACTAGAAACATAATAATGAATACAAGCCCCCAACCTCATGAAACACACGTTCCAATGGTAAAAATCATAAATATTAAACATATATCACTGATGTATGAGCAAGAAATATCACATAATAAAATTAAGTAAGGATGGACAATGGACTAATAAGGTGTATATGGCTATTTCAGAAGAAAAAACTATGATAAAATAGGAATACCACTCCAAACAGTCAACACCTTAACTGAGTCAATACGGCACACAAATTGTGGGGGGAAAGGTCCAAGAAAGAATAATGAGTCCTAAGAACATCCTATGCCCAAAGAAATAGGGGGTTACAGGCTATGATAGAGCTTTGGATTTTACTTTCAATGTGTTCAGAAATTACTGGACACTATCTGACTGATCTTTGCTAAAGATTTTTTTTAACATATATGAGTACAAAAGGGTAACCGCAGGGAAGAAACCTGTTACTAATTATTACAGTGTGCCTAGGTAGACATGGAGGAATTCATAAAAAAAAAACAGATTAATGACAGATTCTGAAATGTGTAGGAATGTCAACAAAAAACAAAACCAAACCAAAGGAAAAAAAAACTAGAAAAAACCTAACCCAAGGGATAAAAGATCTCCATAATTTTTTTCTACTACGTTTGGCAGATGAAGGCTGTTGATGATGACAGAACTGCTTACTGGTGTGGGAGGTCAGTGCCTCACTCACTGGGGAGGGTTGCAGGGCGCCCTGAGGTAAGCGGGTGCAGTGGGCAGGGACAAGGAGAGCGCAAACAAGGGTGCTGAAGCTCCCCAAGGGTAAGTGGGCGTGGGATCCTCAGACATAAAGTTAGCAAAGTGAGACTAACAATTCTAACAAGAGCTTCATCTCATCTGAGTTAGAAATAAAAGAGAAATATTATCAAGAATACAATACTTTCTACTGTTCAATTAGCGAGCAAGTGACAACAAAAATTTTACTATTTGCATATATTTACATATTCAAAATCTTGTAAAAAATTTTTTCTTGGCTTAACAAAATTTCAAAATTAAAGTATAAAAACTCAGTTCTGTCAGTTGAGTCTAATCAATCTAAAAAGCACATTAATAAATTCACTATTCTTTAGTTCGTCTGAATCTTTGGAGCACTAGGTGGTCATTAATAGTCAATATTAAGCTTTTATACAGTGCTCGGAATCTGATGATCAAATCAGACTTCAAACATCTTATACTTGGTTACTAAAGGCTATTATCGGAAGAATAAGGCTTCACGTAGAGAGGATGAGGTTTAACAACACTAAAAACACAACAACACAAAAACATAGCAAAACAAAACAAAAACCCCAGATAGCTCTAAGTTTTGTAAAAGAGGGTAAATCAAGTTTAAGAAAAATTTAGAAACAACAAAATAAGGGCTATACATGATAAGCCTACAACCAACATTAGACTAAACTGGGAAAACAGCGTTTCCTCTAAAGTGTGGAAGACAAATGTATCCAATCTCTTTAATATACTGCTCAGTCTTGAGTAATAAGAGGAAATAAAAGAGATATAAATAAGAAATAAATCACATTAACCCTATTTGCAGATGACAAGATTCTATTATTTACTTAATTATTTATCATATGCCATGGCACAAAGAACAATCCAAGGAGTCAGCTCCTTCCTTCCACAATGTGGGATCTGAAAACTGAACTCAAGTTATCATGTTGGCAATAAGCACCTTAATCTGCTAAGCAATCTCAGGGACCACATGGTGTTACCCTTAAACAAACGGGGGAGGGGAAAACCCTAAAGACTCCACCATTAAACTCTTTGAAATTGATAAACACTTTTAGCAAAGCAACAGAATACAACAATCAACATGCAAATCTATACACTAATAATGAGCTTGCTGAGAAAGAAATCTGAGGATAAATCTGTTAGCAAAAACAAAACAAAACAAACAAAAAAACTAGAAAAAAATCTAAACCAAGGGGAAAAAAATCTCCACAATGAAAACTTTAAGAGAATGGAAAAAATTGCTGACACTAGAAGATGGAAAGACCTCCTATGTTCATGGACTGATACATTGTATACTGCCCAAATCAATCCACAAGATTCAAATGTAATTTCAATCAGAATCCCAATAAGATTCTTCACAAAATTTAAAATAAAAATCATAAAATTCATATGGAAGAACAAAAGGATGCAAACCGCCAAAGGATTCTTTAAAAAAAAAAAAAAACAAAAACGGCAAGGCTGGAGCCAGGACAGTATTTGACCTCAAATTACATTACAGAGCCACAGAACAAGCATCAGGTAGGTACAAACACAAAACATGTAGACCAACACAAGAAAGGACCTAACCTATTTATAAACCCATATGGCTACAGCCACACAGAAATAAAGACTACAAGAAAGCCTATTCAACAAATTGTGCTGGAAAACTGAATTTCTAGTGTCCTTTGGGTATATACCTGAGAGTAGTACCGATGGATTACACGGTAATTTTAGTTTTAGGTTTTTTTTTTTTGAGAGCGTTTATTCTCATTCTGCAGTGGTTTTACAAGTTATGGGCCCAACAGCAGTGTATAAGTGTCCTCTCTCCCAAATCCTCATCAGCATTTGTTATTGTTTTCACTGTTCTCTTGATAAAACCTGATTCTCTTATCTCTCAGCACCAAAAAAAAAAAAAATCAATAAAAAATGGATCAGGAACCTTTCAGTATAAGACCCTAAAATATGAGATACAGAAAAGGCAAAGGCTTTCTGAAAAAGACTCCAAGAAATGCAAGTTTCTGTGCAGCAAAGGAAACCACTAGAGTGAAGAAACAATCTGTAGAATGGAGGTAAGAAAATCTTTGCCAACTCTACAGCAGCTATCTGGAATATAAACAGCTGCAAAAATTAAACACCAAAAATAGACCATCCAATCACTAAACGGGACAACAGACTGAATACAGTTCTCCAAAACACACACACACACACACAGGGAGGGAGGGACGGAGGGGGGGGGAGGGGAGGGGGGAGGGGAAGGGGGAGGGGGAGGGGGAGGGGGAGAGAGGGGAGGGGAGAGAGGGGAGGGGGGAGGGGGAGGGGGGGAGAGGGGGAGAGGGGAAGGGGGGAGGGGGGAGGGGGAGAGGGGGGAGGGGGAGAGAGAGGGAGGGGGAGAGAGGGAGAGGGAGAGAGAGGGAGAGAGGGAGAGGGAGAGAGCGAGAGGGAGAGGGAGAGAGGGAGAGGGAGAGAGAGAGAGGGAGAGAGGGAGAGGGAGAGAGGGAGAGAGGGAGAGGGAGAGAGGGAGAGGGAGAGAAGAATACAATGGCCAATAAATACATGAAAATGTGGACTGTGGGAACCCTTATACATGGCTGAGAGGTAACTTGTGCAGCCACTAAGGAAATCATGACAGACACTTCTGATAAAACTAACAGGAGAACTACCAGGTGACCCGGGGCACCACTATACACGCAATGGAAACCAAGTCACCAGACCACCAAGAACTGCACATCTATGTCTACTGTTGCACTATTCACAGTAGCTAGGATATGAAACCAGCCCAGCTGTCTAGCAAAAGATGAAGGAACAAAGAAAATGCTGAACCTATACAATAAGGAATTGTATTTTCAGCAGTAGAAAAATAAAAGAATGACATTCGCAGAAAAATAGATGGAACTAGAAATCATTGTGTTAAGTGAAGAAACCAGATACAGAAAGAATACTACATGGTTTTCCTCATAAGTGGAACATTTATGTATGTGTGTAGGGAGGTGGTCATGAACCTAGACCGGGCATCACAGAAGAGGAAGAAGAGATACTGGAGGAGTAGAGGAACAGTGGGTAATGGAGAACACGTGACTTGAAAGCTGAAGTGAGGACTATCCTAGAGGTGGGAGGGGACCAGCTCACACAGGACAGGGAGACAAATTAGAAAACTGGGTAACAACACATGTATAAAAATGCCATAGTGAAACTCATTACTTTGTATGCTAACTTACAAAAATAATTTAAAAGAAAACTCACAAGAATTCAAAAAAAAGGAGAAAAAAAATCTAACAAAGTATAAAGATAACAAAAAATGAGATCTATACTATTTTGGTAAAATATTAGTTTTATCTCCCAAGGCTCTACTTAGACCCTCTGTACATTTTATTTTTTAATTATTTGTGGGTGAGTACAGTATGCAGATACCACGGTACAACTGAAGAGGTCAGAGGACAACTTGAGTAGTAGTTGGTTCTATCCTTCAAATGTGGGGGTCCTGGGTACTGACCAGGTCTAACTTAGTGACAGGTGTCCTTATCAGCTAAGCCATCTTACCAGCCCCAATCTTTTATATATCTTGAATGACAGATCACTAGCATAACTATAACTTTACACTCACTGAACAATTAGTCCTTGTTTACCCCTCTCTGCAGCCCTTGGCAAGTATTCTACATTTACTTCTATGCATCTAATTTAGATACCCCATGTAAGTAAAATCATGTGGTGTGTGCCACTAGGAGGAACTCCCTCCTCTTTAAGGAAATAATATCCCACTATTACACACCACATTTTCTTTGTTCATTCAGCTACTGAAGCATTCACATCTTTGTTACTGTGACTTATGCTGCAATGGACATAAAAAAGCAGATACTTCTTCAAGATACTGTTTTCAATCTTTTTTTTTAATGGATATCTAAAAAGGGAGTCATTAGTTTATATGGTAATTCTAGTTTTTAGGATTCTGGAGGACTTTCATGCTATTTTCCATTGCAATTGTACCATTTTACAAATCTTACCAACAATGTGGAAATGTCCCAATTTCCCCACGTGTTCTAGATTTAGTCGTTCCTACAGTAGCTATCCTAATGATAGTATATCACTGAAGCATTTCCTGTTGAACATCTTCCACACATATTTTATGGACACTTAAGCATCTTCTTTGGCCTGCTGTTCATATTTTAATCAGGCTATTTGTGAATGAGTTACTAGGATTCCTTATACACTCTGGACAGTACACCTCTAACATACAATATGACAATATATTCTTCCATTCTGAAGCTATTTTCATTCAACTGTTTCCCCACTCTGCAGAAGTTTCAAAGTTTAATGGAATTTATAAAATACCCTTAATAAGAAACTGCTATTTGCTATATTTTTTAACTTATTTTGTTTAGTGTTTTTTTTTTTCTTTTCAAGACAGGATTTTTCTGTGTATCCCTCCCTGGGTGTCCTGGAACTTTGCTCTATAGAATAGGCTGGCCTCAAATTCACAGAGATCTGCATGCCTCTGCCTACAGTGTGCTGGGATTAAAGGTGTGTGATATCACTACCTGTCTTGTTTAGATTTTTAAATTTAAAAGTTCTTAGCCATAGTAGGGTGTAATGGCACACACCTTTAAGCCCTGCACTCGTGAGGCATAGGCAGGTGGATCCTGAGTTGGAGGTTAGCCCAGTCTACAGAGCAAGTTCCAGGATGGCCAGGATTACACAGAGAATCCCCATCTCAAAAAAACTAAACTAAACTAAAAGTTCTTTTATTCATTAAAGTTGATTTCAATTCATGTCAGTTTGAATAAATTTTCAAACAGCACATTCATATCGGAAACTTACACTACAAGCGCAGAAAATATCTCTAATTCAAATGGCTTGGAAGTCTAGTTACAGAGCAATAGAAGGGAAAATAATGTATAACTTTAAAAAAAAAATACCGTAGCAAATGATCAGAAATCTTACTCAGCAAAATAAAGAAGAAATCAGAAATATACTCAATCTTTCCGCTTCACTCCAGTGCCAGATACAAACACTATGTGTGCAAATAAGAATAAAGAAGCACAAGAGCTTCGCTTTCTAATACACTTACCCCAGACACACAGAAGGAACTGCTCTGTTATACACTACTATAAAAACCATGCCCGAGAGCTGAGGAACAAGGCAAGGTTTAAATCTATGAACTCTCCTAATGAAGCACAACTGATTTCGCTACAGGTTTTTTTTTTTTAAAGGTATACTCAGTAAATGCTTGAAAACACAAAATAATTCCTTTTATTTTATAAAATAATATATCCATTTGAATGTTCCTTTTTCACTTCTATTCAAACCAGACTCTCTCTCTCTTTCTCTCTCTCTCTCTCTATATATATATATATATGTATTGCCATTTAAATGAACATAACATCTGTAAATTTTAAGTGTATGTGAAGAAATTATTTCAATGTTTCTCCTTACCACACTGAACTTTAACTGGACTGAGAAGAAATAAGTCAGGTAGACAATCATTTAAAATCCTTCCTCATCAGTATAAATGATTATCAAGAAGCAGAACGAGACACTGAACAGCTGTATTAACACTGCCAACCTGGGCCACATGTAAGACAACACTATCCAACTATCCACTGGGACTGACCCACATACAGGATACCTACATTTCTATCTCCAGGTACATGGCTTTTGTGTCACTCTCTTTTTGTCACCTATCATTTCTTGCTATTCTTAGGCATATTTACTCTCTCAGTGTATTGGACACTGAAAATACAACTGCCTCCATTTATATACAAAATTAAAAAAAACCTTCTAAATAAGGATCTGCGGTACTTCCCATGGCAAGGTGCATGATCGTCACATGAACTTTATTCTACAGACTTATTCAATCTTATTGTTTGCTGATGGCCTTGGTTGTTCTCACTATAGCATGATCCCACTTAATCCTCTTTAAAACTCCACTATTATTATTCAGTTTTTACTATGCCATTATTACTAGTCCAATTCTAAAACCATAAAAGTGAGGCATCAATCAAGAGATGTTATACACTTAAGGCCAAAGAAGCACAATACAGCAAAAGATTAACTTGACTGTTCTCACAGATGCCTTGTGGAGTTTTTAGTATCATTCTTTTCTTTTTCTGAGACAAGTTCTTGCCATGTATCCCAAGTGGCCTGGAACACACTATATAGCCATGGCCTTAAACCTGGACTCCTCCTGCCTCTATGTCCCAAATGCTGGGATTACAGTATGTGCCATAAAGCCTGGCCTCCACTTTACTGTCTTTTTTTTTTAATAACTTCTTGTTATTTTTTAATTGTTACTTACTTTACATCTCAATCACAGCTTCCCCTCCCTTCTCTTCTCCCATCCCCACCCCCCTTACACACACCACCTCTCACCCCACCTCTTCTCAGAAAAGGGAAGGCCTCCCATGGATATCAACCAGTCTTAGGATATCAAACTGCAGTAAGACTAGGAGCATCTTCTACTGAGGCTAGACAAGGCAGCCCAGTTAGGGGACAGCCCCTCCTCCTACTTGAAGAGTCCCACATGAAGACCCTATGCTTGGTTGATTTTTGATACAGGCTCTCACGTATGTATGTAGCCCAAGCTAGCCTCACCCTTCCCTTGTTCTTCTGACAGGGATTACAGGTGGGTGCCATGTGTGTCAGCACACCAGTTCCACTCTCATGTCTAACAACGCTCTGGAAAGGATCATTAAGAATAACTGTTTCAGTTAGCTAATGCCTAGAACATCAAGGTCCTACCTCACTCCCTTTCATATCTCTAGCACGGTGTGTGAGTGTGTGAGTGAGTGTGTGTGTGTGTGTGTGTGTGTGTGTGTGTGTGTGTGTGAGAGAGAGAGAGAGAGAGAGAGAGAGAGATCAATAAAAAGGAAAACACATTTTTTATGACAAACCCTTTGTCATTACGCTATTTCTTTAACTCAACATTTTCCTAGTAAAGCATGTACATATGATATGTGTTAATTATTTACAGAAACTAAAATCATGTGTAAGGTAACAGTGGTGACAAAATTAAACCAGACGCATATTTAAGCCCTTACTCTCAAGGGTTCATTCTTAAAAACCACAATCTCATGCCATTATCAATAAAGTGATACTCTGAATTTTTAAAGCACTACCCACTTTTGCATTGAAGTTTGATATAGATTCACTACAATTAAATTAAATGAGAATAAGACTATGATGGTTTCTGAGATTACAAAGCTTTTGTTCAGGTCAGTAAGACGGCTCTGTGGGTCAAGATGCTCGCCACAGTTCTGACAGTCCCTGAAACTACAAGGTAGAAAGAGAAACGCATGCACGCACTCATGATAAGTAAATGAATAAATAAATATAAAGAACTCAAAGACTGTTGCCTCCAGGAAACTGTATGTAATTTTTAATGCACCAAAGATATTCCAAATGAAGCTCTGGGCTAAATACACACTCTCTCACTGTACCATCGAAACAACCTTCAGAAGCATGTAACTTTATGATTACAAAGAGGTTGCACATCTCTAACAAGCTCACGGGTCAGAACTGACACCCTCTCAGCTCTGATATCCAGGTTTGTAACTGCTTGTTGGCTATGCAACCCAGCTTTGTGGGCCACCTAACTTTGTGAGACTGCCCAGCTTTACAAGCCCTGCACATACCTTCCTACCTCAGCCACTGCTATCTGACTCATGAGGGCTATTATAGCAGAGGAAGCTAGAAAGAATATCCTCATTTGTAAACAAATAAAAAATGAAAGATAATATATCAACCTATTTTTTCCAGAATTGTTAAGTGTTTCAGAAGTTGCTGGTTTCAAGGAAATTTGTGCTTCTATACATCACTATACTACTAATCCAAAGTCTAAGAACAAACACATGCCTCAAATCTGAAGAAAGGCTTTTTTCAAAGGACTGGTGGAACATGAGATACACACTGGATACTAGAGTAGTCAGCAACAACTCAGCTACAGATCAAATATGGGTTGCCATATGATCAATACAGAACTCTTAGTAGCCACAGAAACGAAGGAACTTCTTACCTACAGCATCTTCTCCATAGATCCCAGTGGAGATACAAGGAGAAGGACTTTAGGCAAGTAAAAGATACATTTGGAAAGAAAACAGTAGGCCCTGGGGGTAAGTACCAAGACTCCCCTACGTCCCTTTCCAGAAAGGCCTAAGTGTCTAAAGAAAAAAAGACAGTAAGAGCTACCACCCAACAGGCCCAGATCCTTAGTATTCAGGTAAAGGGAAACAAGCCTCTAACCTCTGAAGAGGGGCATGCAGCATCACTGAAAAGTCTCATACCTGAGACCTAGGGGAGAACTGAGGCACTTAGAAAAACTTGAGATTGAACACAGGAAATAGCTCACATGACTACAAAGCCTCAAAACCAACTAGTTAGGAGAAGAGCTAGCATGTGGAGAAATATCCTCTATGAAATACAAGTAAAAGGGCAGACCTAAAGCTGACTGTAGACCAGACATTAAGAAAACCCTCTAGTAGGACTGGAGAAATAGCTCAGTAGGAGAATGCTTCCTTGTCTAGTGTGTGTAAGGCCCTAGGTTCAACATCCACCCCCCATACAACACTCTCTTAGTGATTCACTATATCCTACAGGATATAAGTCAAGCTTACCTGGCAATAAAGTTCCTCCATGGCTTGGTATCAATCTACTATTTTTAATAATGATACTACCACTCTCAGATAATAATCATCCAATCTAGGTAGGATGACATCATAGCCTCCTCCTCCTAACTTCTGAAATGCTCTACTTGAACTATATCAGCTTAAATAGCCCCAGTCACTATTCATCCAAAAGATGTATGACAAACTCAACTTTATCCTATAACTATCAATATAAAGTCAACTGAGTCACATTTCTGTGAACTCATATGTACTCATTATCTACGGCATTCATGACACATATATCATTATTTAAATGATACATTTATGACAAGCATGTCATGTACCTAAGATCCCAGGTAGACTGCCCAGAAGACTGAGGCAGGATGATTGCTTGAGCCCAGGAATTTGGTACTACCCTGAACAACATTGTGTTCCTTTGTGTTCGTTCTCTCTCTCTCTCTCTCTCTCTCTCTCTCTCTCTCTCTCTCTCTCTCTCTCTCTCTCTCTCTGTCTGTCTGTCTGTCTCCCCCGCCCCTCCTCTCTAAAATGGAGGGTGAGTTACACTTATGCATCAAGAATGTTACCTAATGCCCAAGAATCCTGGCCTGGAGAGATGGCTCAGCAGTTAAGAGCATGTATTCTTTCCCAGTGCTCACATCAGATAGATCACAACTGCCTATAAGTCCAGCTGCAAGGGGATCTTTGAACACAATCCCCGACTCAATGTACGCATATTTAAGAAAGGAAGAAAGGAAGGAAGGAAAGAAGGAAGGGAAGAAGAGCCAACCTGACAAACCTGCAAGTTTCCTGAAGGTAGATATTGTCCCCAACATGTTCCTTGTAAACCCATGAACATAGAACTAAATAAACTCTCAGAGAAAAAGAATGGATGTACAAATTAACTTTAAATTCCTTTAACAACTTCCTGGAAAAGTTTGCTTTTATATTTTTAGAAATGAGATAAGGAGTATTAGACTGTGCTTTCTGAAGTCTACAGCTGTATTACACTCATCTTCCACAGCTGAAAATAGGGCCTGGCACGTGGAAGACACTAAGTATTTCAGTACTTAGCTAATTCCATTTTCTATAGCCATAAGGTAAGAAATGGAACCCTGGAGTTTCTACACCAGTCAAACTGTATTGTACCTAAAAGAATTTCCTAAATTATATTTGTTCATATATTTTCTCTGAATAAACTAGAAGCATCATGAATGCAAAACCTGGACTGCTTTTTTTTTTTAATTTACTGTTTGTATATATGTGTGTGCCCACGCATGATGTGCTGTGTAGGCACACATTCAACATTGTACATAAAGAGGTCAGAGGACAACTCTGTGGAGTCACGTCTCTCCCTCCACCTTTATATGGGTTCTAGGGATTGTACTCAAGTCATCAGGCTTGTGTAACAACTGGCCTTAACTGAGGAGCCATCTAACCAGCCAGCCCTTTGCCCTTTCTGAAGCCTGTAAAACAAGTATCCCTAGGTATGTATGTATGTGTGTGCATGTATGTATGTATGTATGTATATACATGCATAGTAGGCAGCTAATGCTCTCTTAAAATTTTAAGGTAACATGCAAGCAGCTCACATACACTTACCTACCCCATGTAAAAACATGCTCTTCCTACCAATAAGATTTATTTTCCATCATCTTTGGCACAAATTCTAAAATGCTATCTGCCAGGTCTCATGCCCAATAAATTCGCATCCCCAAGCAACTATGGAGATAGATAGCTTATGGGGAGGGGGCACTCTTTGGTCAGGTCCCAGTGCTGGCCTGTGGTTAGGGGGAAAGGAGTGGGGGGAGGGGTGTGGTCCTGTGATTAATCACTGCCCACTCTGCTTAGGGGTATTTATCACAGCCCACTGTCAGGTAAATCACTGGAAAAACACCTCTTCAGTAATTAATGTGAAGTGACGGATGGACAGCCCCTGGGCCCATTAATCAGGAACATCAGCAGCCTACTGAGATTATGAATGTCAGGATGCATAAACTGCCGGTGGATCAATAAGCCCAGGAATTCATCCAAGGCTCTCATTTCCGAGGCATCTCCGGTACATTAGGTTCCCTCAACCCCTCCCTCAATCTGAAGTGAAAATCAAGGCTTCGGAACAAAGAACGGGAGCTGAGGTCTGAGTGACCACTGCAATAACATGGCCAAGGAAGCTGGCTATGACTAGGAACATTACCAGGACTGGCAACAAGCACACAAAATGCCATATACTGATCAAGAGGCTCTCTCAGAAGGCATGGCACACTGGAAACATAGTAACTAGTAAGACATAGTTAGATTTCAGTTATCAAAACCTCATTACCCATTTTAGGTATCATCTAGTCTCTTGCTTATAATGTTACCCATTTCCCTGTCCATATTTTCTTCCTTTCATTTAAGAACCACTAATATGAGGAGAAAAAAATTCAATTTTTACTACTTAAAAATCTGGGTAAATTTTTAATTTAATAAGAAAAAGAACTTGAATGAAATAAAATGATTAAATTATTTAAATTTAATTTAATCTCATCCCTCATTACTGTGATGAACACAGAAAAAGTTCCTATAGTGTTAAGCAAAAATATTCTCCATGAAAACATTCACTTAACTTGCAAAATGGTCGGGAGCTAAGAGAACGACAGTCTCATCAACCCAAGTTTAGCCAAGTTCTGTATGGGAAGGAAGGCTGAGCTAGGCCTCTCACTGAGTATGCTCTAGGCTGGCAGTGACGGGAAGTAGACTGCCCGCACTGCCACATCCCGCCAAACCCCAGTGCTGCGCTTTGTGGTCAGACTCAGGCCAGAGCTACAATTGTTGGTTAGAAAGTGTCTCAGAGTTACGGCTGCCTGTTCCGCTAAATCTCATTTCATCCGACTGATGGATGGATGGACAGATGGCTGCTTGGTGAAAGCAGCATTATCAGCCAGCTTCTATGGAGCCCCTGAATGATGGATAGCCCTCTTTCTACTTTCTCCAAACCACCATCGATCCAAGCCATATTTCAGCGGTCAGAAGCCCAGTAATATTAAGACACACAATCAGGTTAAGTTACTTGCAGTATAAACCTCTAGAACAGAAATCTTAACACCTCTGCTTTGCTGTCATGAACTAGGCTAAAAAATGTTACAGTTTGATTCTTTCTAGCTGCTAACAATGAATTCCAACAGCTCAAAGCCCAAAGGGAACAGCTGGGCTCTATTCCTAGCAGTACTTGAAAAGCTGGCTTGCCTGCCAAATTTTTACTAGCCAGTTCATGTCTGGGAAATGAACTTGCAGCAGTGGTGAGCAGATCTGTGAATGTGTATATCCAATGGAGTGTGAAGCTATCAGAACCATCAAACCACCAAGAGTTTGTCAGTGGTACCATCAATAACCCCAAATGTGTGGAGCCTTGGATCTACCAAGTAGACCAACATCAAGAAAGCTCATTAAAGTCAGAGCAGATTAAAATCCTGTCTTATACAGAATTCTAAAACACTGTATGTATCTAGTCTGCTCCAACAAGCCTCTACTCCCTTATTTGTATACAAATTGTTAAATCCCAATCCTTGCCTGCTTTCACAAGCACATTTCTGTATCCATTTGTTCTGTTGCTTACTAAACACCCATCTGATTGTCTGATTGGATTCCACACCTACCTCTGTTCTTTCCATGCTACACTTAGCCCTCCAACAACTTAAGAGGCACATAACTGGATTCGTATTAAAATTATTCCCACTTTTATGGCTCGAAAAAAGAATGTGACATCAGCTTTGTGATATGAAATCCTAGAACTCATAAAATATTTTTCTATGTTTACCCTTTCCCCTAAATGACATACTATTAACTCCCCCAGTCCCCAGTCAGGACGTCCTGGCTCCTCCAGAGTCTTCCAACTGTTGACTGAACCACTGCCACCTTCAACCTCTGCTCAGACAATTTATCTTTTTGTGGAGTAAAAAGATGTCTCACTAGAGTGTCTTTCCATCTTTAGTGCTTATGCGTTAATAATTATCAACAGATGTATTTAGCAAAATAATATACTATATTTAAAATGTGTACCTTTGCTATAATATTCTAACTTAAGAACAGTACTGCCTTTCACATAAATATTAAAGAATTTCTACAAAATCTTACACTACTATAAAAGGTTCAAATAGTTAAAATAAGCATCCTAACTTTTCAAATAAAGATGCTGAAGTTCCAAAGATTTTGTTCTGTTTTGTTTTTGAGACAGGGTCTCACTATATAGCTCTGGCTAGCCCAGAACTCACTATATACGTATCAGTTGGTCTCAAGCTCAGAGATCCACCTGCCTCTGCCCCTGTTTCATGAGTGGGACTAAAGGCATATACACTGCCATATTCAGTTCAGATCCAGGGTTTCAGTGTCCATGGCCACATCAATATTAAATATAAAAGTGGAACCAAATACTGTGTTCCCTCTGCCCTACTTCTTAAGACGTCTTCATTCTCGTCCTTGATTTCAACAATAGGGTGGGTCATAGGTTAGGCTGAGCATCGTGTGCTGCTTGGAAGACCCGGTGACTACTGTACTTCCCATCCACGATGTGCACTGGTCATCTGAGTCATCAACTATCTTAGGAAATAAAAATCAGATAAAGCCCTGACAACCTCCACTCTCTTTATTTGTCCTAGTTAGGTTGAGAAAATTGAAGAGAAAAAAACAGAAACTAAAGAAGAGAGAGGCCCTATAACTCACCCTAAACGGACAGGGTAGGGTAGGTACAATGTGTCCTTCTCACTTCCATGAATGACACACATTCTGGTCAGAAACAAAGCCACAAGATGACTGACTGGACTTCCCCCTCTGGTGGCCAGAATTTGTCACTACTGCCTCTCCTGAGTTTCCAACCTACCTTTCTCCCCTCTCCCTCTCAAAAATCTGGTTAAATAATTTCATCATTTTAAAGACAAGAGAGTTAGCTCAGACTTACAATTATTTAAGTGGAAATCCAGTCCAAAATTCATATCACCTATCATCTAAACTAACAATTTTATCACCCAGTTTTCCACCAAGCGTATGCTCAAGATATATGCTCATCGAAGTTTAATCAGGAAGTTAATTGTGCTGCAAAAATAATCACATAATGCACATCAAATCCAAATATATTATCCATGCTAATGCTCATCTCCATTAGTGCAAATGGTCAGCACAACCTTCCTATCTGATTCCCACAGAAATGTGCCTCAAATGCTAGACAGGAACTCTGTTCTACCAAGGAGGGAAAAAAAATTGTTTTAAGAATTCCCAAAATGGGCACATCAACCAAAAGAAAAAAAAGAAAAAGCTTGTGTTAAATGAGTAGTAAGCAATGGCAATTCTTTGAACTATATAATCCATAAGTTCATAGAAAGGTTATTTTATATGCATCAGCCAAACACATTTTAGAATAATCCATTTGTACAGCTATCTTAGACCAATATGAAGATCCTGATCTTTCATTTAGGACAGTCTTTGTAGAATTTCCAATTTGGTTAAGAAAGTATTTAGTCAATGCCTAAGAAAATGATGACTTGTTTTTAATCTGCTGCTGTGAGCCATGTCTAATTATGTCTTCTGCTCCCTTAAGGCCCAGGCCTACAAACAGAGGTGAAGCAGTGTGGGTAGCATCAGTAAAGGCAGCAGAGGAAAGAAAGAAAAAGGAACCCTCGGCTACTAAAAGTGCTGTCACATTAAATGTCACAGCAACTGTGTTAAACTCTGTGTGTGTGTGTGTGTGTGTGTGTTTACACACGTATATTAAATCTCATCTGCTACCAGCATCTAACACTGACATTAATGGCTTAGTATACTAAGATCACCACACTGACTATGGAGAAAGCCATGATGGAATAATTGCGAGGTGTGACCAAAGGCAAGTGTATTGAGGTAGAACCTTGAAATAGTTTGGGACTGAAGAGCCTAGAAAGGCAGGCTTTGAGGTAGGAGTTTTAAGACTCTTGGCTAGAAAACTGTCACTCTGATGTCATTTAGTGAAAGGCTGAAGCACATGGTGCTCCTTCACATGAACTTCTGAGGGTACACTCTGCGTCCCCTCTCCTGAAGGAAAGCGTCCCTTGGCGTGGAATGTCACTCACAGAACATTTGTTATGGAAACAGGCAAGTATGCAATCAGGAAAATCGACACCACAGTATTAGTTGCTTTTCTCGCTGCTGTAACAAAAGTTCCTAACAAAAGCAACTTAAGAAAGAGTTCATTTTGGCCGACAGTTTGAGGGGTGACAGTTTGGCAGGGAAAGCATGCAAACACGAGCAAGAGGCTGCTGGCCGCATTGAGGCGGCAGTGAGGAAGCAGAGAGATGGATTCCGGTGCTCAGCTGGCCTCCTCCTGTTCCTCTTGAGTCTGAGACACTGCTTATAGGAAGGAGCTGTGCACTTTCAGAGTGCCTTCCCTCCTCAGTTAAATCTTTCTGGAAATCAAAGACACACACAGAAGACAGTCTTCTAGGTGACTCCAAAATCAGCAATGATGATTAACTAGCATAACCAGGATCTACAAAATAGGCCAAAATACAGAAGTTTAAATCTGGACTATATACTGTCTTTTTTTAATAAAGATTTAATGGGACATGGTCAAAATAAACAAACAAATAAAATCCATTTACTCCCAACTACAATAAAAAAAATTACTCAAGCTCACCTAGCTTTTAATCGTTGGTTAGGATATCAGAGTTCCCACACTTAACTACTACATTAGGCTACATGACGTTCAGTAAAACACATTAATATATTAATTCCATAAATATTCAACATTTGATTAAACTCCATAAATGCAAAGCAACCAAAGACAATTCAAAACTGCCTCAGTAAAATGAGAAAACCACCAGGATAAAAACAAAAGAGTATGCATGCTTTTTCATGGCATGTCTACTTCCAATAACCTTCTAGACTTAGAGTGCCCACACTAGCTAACTGTTGTCTGACACGTCCTCATTCACCTTGTGTCACCCTCAAAGCCATATGGTGAAGAACCTCACCAGGGGTCAGCACAGGAACTTCCTCTCTTCTATTTGCCATCAGAATGATTTCTGCTCTTTTTCCCTCCAACTTCACTATGTATTTGAAAGCATTCAGACACACATATAAACATGGGAATAATGATCAGTAAAACTGATAAGTTTTTGTATTAGAGAAAGCTTCAAACCAAAGTATAGAATATTCTTCATTGCTGAATTTTAGAATTCAAGAAATGAAACCAAATATGATGGTATACAACTATAATCTTAGCACATAATACACAATTCCAATAGAACCTTGAGTCTTAAACTATAGCCTGAAAAGGTTTTCCTTACAATATAGCATAATTAATGTCCCAAACATTTTACACTCCACTAGCTATAGTCACCACGCATGAGCACCAACTGATTTCACACTTTATAGGCGGGGAAACAGGCTGAAACATAGTCTCTTTCACACTCCACTGACATGGCAACCCCATGGCTCACCAACTTAACTCTTCCAAACGTAACATTAGCTCCATCGCTGACCATCTCTAAAGCAATTCAGACCAAAGGTTTGCTGGAACTGAGCAAAAGCAGCATAAGAACTAGGAAGGCAGACTCTTCTGTCCCTACTCTGCATATACACTTGGCAGTAGAGAGCAAGCAGAGAAGAGAAAAAACCTAAAAAGTTCTTGTTCTTCTCCTACACATCTGGATGTTGGTCTGTGTGTTAGCGCTCTCTTCCCTGGGTGCAGAGTTACAATGGTCCCCCATTGCTGACAATAACAGCACTCAAGGATAAGGCTTTGGGGCTGGGTCTCAACCTCACGTGCTTTACAGCTTTCCCCTCTTTAGGACACACGAAAAGCTAATTTTTAAAGTTGAGGCCACTACTTCTGCGTACTGTCTCTATGTATTATCTCTTTTGTCCCCAACCACAAACCTAAGTGGTATGTATCACTATCTCAGCTTCATAGATGAGAAACCAAAAACTTTAGTTCCTTAAGATCAGTGCTTCCACATGTTGATTCAGTGTGCCAAACCCTACATTTAACTACTATGTTAGACTAGAACACTAACGTTCTAAAAAATCGTAATAGAGTAAAACACATAACAGAATAGTTTAATAAACACCAACAAAAAATGAGTCTGACTAAAGGAGGCGGAGCCTATGTGATACATATAGCTACAACTGTTATCTGCCTCTCCCTGAAACTCTGCCAGCATGAATCAAAGACAGCTGTGCCTAGAGATGGAGAAACTGAAAAGCAAGTTTCTCTTTGAGCAGGCAAAGAAAACATGAAGTTAATAAATAAGAACTTCTCTCCCATGCAGTCTTAAAGTTTACTAATTAAGAGCTTCAGGCATAACAATTACCTTAGAATATAAAAACATCTTCACAGCAATGTTTTAAGGATCAAAAAGTTTACACAGAGGGCTACAGAGGCTTTCAAAGAAAAACAATCTACTGAACAAACATTGCTCAAACACTTAAAGCACATTCTAATCTATTATTCTTATGAATCAAATAGAAAGATAAATGTTAAAGAGATAAAAGCTAATAATAGGTAATGGCATCTCCTCACCATCAAACAAGTATTAAGTGTACACAGGGTAGTGAGATCTATGCTGGGGCGGTGGAGATTATAAAGCAGGAGGCATGTAACAACACAGTGTGAGACACATGAAAAGAAATGGAGCCTCCCCCAGTAAGATGTCTCTAATTAGAAAGATGAAGAAGGTGAAATAAGTTGTCTGAGTAGAGTACATATAATTGCCAATAAAGGCAATAAATAACAGAACTCCAAAGTAAAGAGGCATCTTTAAGGCCCTGAAACACCTAAAGAAATTGTCATGTAATGTGTGGGACACAGGAAGGCCTTTAGAAAGTGTTATTCAAACAGAATTTAGGAGAGACATTCCAAACATAAAGCAACAACAAAAAACCTACCACTACCACCACCACCACCAACAACAACAAAACCAAGTAAAGAGGCAGGTCAGAAAGGACCCCAGACACAGTTGCTTATGAAGCTGGCCACATCTGGCAGCATCAAGACGCTCCTATGGCCAGGCTCTCGGGGAACCCTCTTCCAAGGTCAGTCCTCTTTGTACCCTCACTAGACTGAAAAACACTTCTGTGAGCACCAATCAAGCCTACGAGGCCTTATCCTCCTACCAATCAATTCCCAAAGGCTTGACCTCCAAAACGCTATCATGTTGAGATTTACACTTCAACTTGTATTGAACAACACAAGTTGAACAACATGGTGAGAAGGAAGCATGAACATTCACCCCACAACACTAGACTAGGTAAACCAAAGGTGTGCTGTAGGGAAGCTGGGGAGACTTTAAGTCTAAGACTTGACCATGGGCTTTCAACACCAGGGATTAGGCATTCAAAAGGAGCAGTAGAGAATCCAGTCTGTGCCCTACAGATAATCTAAACAGTGATATTACTGGTGCCCCAAGGTTGCTACTCCTCCCTTCATCATTACCTCTGTCCTTTCATTACTAATAACCCTTCTATCTTTTGAAATATGCATCACTCACTGGTGTTAAGACAGGACCAGCAATCTCAAAACTCATTCATATTTCTCTCCTGCTTATTTAATCTAATTATATCAATGACAAAGCAGTAACACATATAACCTAAAATCAGAAAAAAAAAATCAATACAAGGACTAGATTCCAAAGTAATGGCTCCCAAGTCTATTTCCATATTTAGAATAAGTCGTAAAAGAACAGAATTATAACTCGTCCCCATGAAGTACTCCTCTGTAATCTAGAACTCATTCTTTGATATCTAACACTACTATAGTGGGCCATGTATTCCTGAAACAATACCAGCTAGTAGGATATAAGTTTGTGAGTCAAATTAAATCAACCAATCAACCAGATACACTGCTATGTATTAAAGGCCAGGCTATTTGGAATCCAGTTATGTTAGGTGGCCTTACCAACACTGCAACAATTCCTAGAGAGGAATTCCTAAGCTCTCATCTCTATTATACTGATATTTACAGTTTCATTTCCTGATCCTGATATAAAGTGATATATCTGGTCTCTTTAAAAATTTAAATTCTGGAGCTGGCTCAGCATTTGAGAACACTGGCTGCTCTTCCAAAGGACCAGGGTTCAATTCCCAGAACCCACATAGAAGCTCCCAAACATCTGTAATTCCAGTTCCATGGAATCTGATGTCTTCTCTGAGCCTCTGTGGGTACTGCATGCACATGATACACAGACATACATTTACAAACACTCATACACATAAACAAAAATAAAATAAAAAAAATAAAAAACTTTTAAATTCCATCTGATCCAACCTTACAGGTGTTTTACCTTATTATGTGTATTTGTATTATTTATTTTTTTATTACTTTCCTTATTATTTATGTTTTTACTTGCATGCATAACTGTGAACCACTTGTGTGCCTGGTGCCCACAGAGACCAAAGAGGGTGCTGGATCCCTGGAATTGGAGTTACAGAGTTATGAACCACCGTGTAGTTGCTGGGAATTGAACTTGGATCCTCTGAAAGAGCAGCCAGTGTTTAACTGCTAGGCTATCTCTCCAGATCCCTGATCCTTAAAGTTTTGATGACATGACAAAATACAACAATGACACCTATGAAAGAAACCACCCCCTCCATAGCCTATCTTTTGTCTCCCTGCTTACAAGGCTTAACTACTAGAACAGCCTGCATTCAAACTGCCCACAAAACCTACGAGCTGTTCTGTTCTGCTCTCATTTCTTCCCCTCTCGTCTCTTTAGCTTACATATATAACCATTTATTTATTCTGCTGTCCACCTTCCCCAATGACTGCTCAACAATTCAGAGCCTGTCACAGATTGTCAGTACTGCAACTGGGGACTTCAGAAGTACTCTTGTGGGACAGTACAGTGTGTTAGTACAGCATTTTCCCAGACACAATGTCACTCTTTATAGCCAGGAGTAAATTAGTTTCTTTAAAAAAAAAAACAAAACAAAACAAAACACCTAATAAGACGGGTACAAGGAGATTTTCAATAACCAATTTTCAAACATCCTTTGGTTTGTTCTAAGATCTAAGCTGTCTCTGCCGTGTGCATGTATCTACTCACTGAGTCACATTCATCTAGAAATACCTGAAAAGCAGCTTTCTGATGCAACAAAAGCAAACTCCATCAAGGGGGAGGGGCTTGTTTTATCTTTTTTCCCCAGTGTCTATGGCTCACCTCTGTATTCTATTTGAGACCACTTTGTTTAAACTCAGGTCTTGACATCAGCATTTATTTTTGATTATGTTTCACTGTACAAAAACCATTTAAAGGAAACTTCTGAGCTGTGTATTGTAGTATACACCTGTAATCGCAGCTCTTAGAAGGTTGAGGCTGGACAATCAAAAGGCCAGTCTGTGCTACAAAGACAGTTCAAGGCATGCTTGAGCTACACAGAGACACAGAGAAAAAAAGAAAAAGAAAAAGAAAAAAGACAGTATCAGTATCATGTTGTTAGTTTCCATCCAAGTTCTGCCACGTGCTTCAGCAACATAGGTAAATTACCTTCTGACAGTTGCCGTGGCCGACCCTGATTACACGAAAGCTCTACCCTGCATATCAGTTTCCAAATTGTTCCTGGCTCAAAGACAAGCTGCACAACAGTGACAATGCCATCTGGGAGTGAGGAACCCACGAAATAGCAGTTCACACCAATGTACACTAGTCTTCTCTGGAAAAAAGCTAATTGAAAATAAGTACCTAAAAAGTAATACTAAAATTAAAATTAGTTGCCTAATTATTTTCATCTCCAAGTTCTTTAATAGCATTATTCATTATACTTTACTGAGGATTTAAATGGCCATCTCTTCTTCTTGAGTGAGTTAATTAAACCCCTATAATAACACTGCATCTTTGCTGTTCTTTATATGAATTATAGCAAAGTTAAAGCTTGATAAGGGTACTAACTCTCAGTTGTCACCTCAGAAAAAGACCCAGCCAATGAAAGCTGATAATCCAACCCTGAAAACTAAGTCCACACTCCACAACACTAACTCTACCAAACACTGTAAGCAGAAACAAAGGGCCTAAGTCTTTCAAGAAACTTATTTCACCTCCTGAGAGTTACCAAATTACACTCAAGTACCACAAATAAGCAATAATATATAGAATAAATAAACAAGTCTATAAAATATGCTTATATATTAAGCAACTTACACTTTTATTTTTTAAATTAAAAAATACAAAACAAAACAAAAATCCTCCAGGCAGTGGTAGCCTTGCCCTTAGTCCCAGCACTCCAGAGGCAGTCAGTCAGATCTCTGATTTTGAGGCTGGTCTGGTCTACTGTGGGACTGTGGTGTGAGACAGTCTGTAGCTTGGTTGAGCAAGGCCACTCTAGGTCTAACACTTTATAAGGGATGGAACCGTGAGCTATGTTCTCAGACTGTTGACTCTTCAACTCTATAATCTTGTGGCCATCAGTCACGTGTGGCCATGTCCCAGGCCCCTAGTGTTTGGATGGACTCTACCTCTATAGTCACCTGGCTACAGCCAGGCTTTTCCCGCCCCTCAGTTACCTGGCGACAGCCACTATTAAAGGAGGCTTCTTGCCCCTCCTCACTCTCTTATCTCCCTCTATATATATTCTTTTTCCCCTTTCCTCGAAGTCATGGCCTTCCCTCACTTCTCTATCTTCTCTTTTTCTCTTCTTTCCTCTTTTTACTCTCTTAATAATAAAGTATTAGAAATATCACCTGTCTCTTTTGTCGAAATCTGTCTCTTAGAAGGATGGAACGGCCTCAGCATTTCCATCCACCAGGGAAAGGATCGAGCAGCCATGTCTCAGTCAGTCAAGCTTCTTTAACAGGTACCTGGGAGGTCCATGCCAGATTGGCACCCCCTTCTGAGAGGGACTTCCCTCCCCGCTAGTCAGTCAGTCTCATGCTCCACAGGTACTCTGGCGCCAGCAGTCTCCATCGCGGTGCGGTGCAAGGTCCTGCCAGTGTCCCCCTATCCCCCCATGCGGGCTTTGCCTGCCAGTGTTTCAGGACCTGCACCGCGGCTGGCTGCCCCCACTCGCCTTTTTTTCCCACAGTCTACAGAGCAAGGTCTAGCTGCACAGAGAAACCCTGTCTCGGGGGGGAAAAAAACCCCAGATAGGCAGGCGGGCAAACAAATAAAAACAAAATTAAAAAAATAAAACCACTCTATATACAGATAAGCTACATCTGAAGTTAAATCATACAAGAGTTCCTGTATGTCAGCCCTACCTAAAAATAACAAGTCATTTCTAAAACTACATAATATGTCTTTGACACCTATCTAAGCACTTAACTTTCCTTCTCATTTTGTAAATAGTAAAGGTTTAATACAGTGATAGGCCATGGACTTAAATAAAAACACATGCATACACAGGTACTCTTTTTAGAAGTCTGCCAACAAACCAGAGTGAAGACATGACATCTCACTTTAGGCCTCTGAGGACTGCTGTTTTGGGACAGAAACACCTTCTAGCTGCCATTAAAAAAGAGATAAGAAACAAGAGAACAAATTACAAGAAATACAAAAAGATGTTCACCCTCCAGTCATTACTATAGTTCAATGTTATATTAATGGCAGAAGCTGAATACACAGGCTGGCTAACAAGAAAAAAGATCTGGACTTCTACACAGACTCCTTCCAGACCTTTTCATACTTTTGAAAAATTATAACTAAGTCTAATGTATACTGATATGATATACTTATACTACACACAACTATGTACTTTAAAAAGAATGACAGTTCCATAACTGATTAAATATCTATAAGGTATTATTGAATTTTTAAAAAAAGAGGTCAGAGAAAGAATGTTGAATGTTGGCCTAGCATGTGCAAGGCCCTGGGTTAGATCCCCGGCATCTCACAGGAGAAGGTTAATTTTAAAAGGAGTATACAAACTCAAAAGGATGACACTTTGAAGATATTCTTGAAGCTGGGCAAGAAAGAACTCCAGTGTAATTCCAGCACTTGTGAGGCTAAAGCAGGAGGATTGCTTCAAGTCTGAGGCCAACCTAGGCTACTTTAAAGACACAAAAGTAGATGTGGGCAAACAAAGGCACTTTTTGTTCTCAAATAAACCAATTATCATTAAATCATCAATTTAATGTAAACTAAATGAAAATATCAGCAAGGGTTTTTGATGGAGATAGATAAGGTAATAATAAAGTTTAACAAATTAAATAATGTAATAGGAAAATATTTTTTAAATTTCAGAACTGGAGTCAGAGAACGGTGTCTGTCAACACAGTTCTTAACACACAAACACAAGGACCTGAGGTCAGATCCTCATCACCCATGTAAGAAGCTGGGTACAGGAGCATGGCTGAGAAGGCAGACAGAGGGGATCCAGGAGCTCACAGGACAGCCAGCTTCACCAAAATCAGTGAGCTCCAAGTTACTGTGTCTCAGAAGATCAGCTGGAGAGCAAATAGAGAAGGAACTGACTCCTGCCTTCTGCATGCATGTATACACAAGCATATGTACACTTGCTTAAAACACACACACACACACACACACAAACACACATTTTTGAAACTAGTCCAATATACTGAAATGGGAAAATGATGCAGTTATAAAAACTCCAGAAACAAGGCCAGTAAGCTGTCTCAGTGATTAAAGCCTGGTGGTCTGAGTTCACATAAAGGTTGTAGTAAAGAACAGACTACACAGAGTTGTACACACACACACACATACACACACACACACACACACACACACACACACACACATCCAGAAATAAATGATAAAAATTTCAAATGTAATAAGGTGGCATATCAAAATCTGTGAGGAGAAAACTGATCTTTCTAAAGAAAATATATCCAATCAGGTCTGCAAAAAGGATTATTAGGTCCACACAATATTTGTAACAGCAACAACAACAACAAAATATCAAATAGAGCATGGATCCAAATTAAAAACTAAAATCATACAAGTACTCCAAACAAAATGTAAGTAAATTCCTTTCCACAATGTAAGAAAAGATTTTTCTATTTCAAAACAAGATTCAAATAAAACAAAAGACTAAGAAACTGGACTATACAAAAACCTGAACACTGACACCAAACACTACAAATAACAGATAAACGAACGAACTAGAAGAAAGTAGGGAAGCAGGGCATGGTGGCTCACTGATCTCCATGAGTTCAAGACTGCCTGGGCTAGAGAGAGACCTTGCCACTACCCACCTCCCCAAGAGAAAACAAACCTGCCAAAAAGCTAAACTATATTGAGATCCCAGTTAAACAAAGTTTTAAGACTGTAACAAGATCCTCTATGGGACAGCATGAGGAGAAACTAACACACATTTCCAGTGAGAACTGAAATTTGTACAGTCCCTTCAGAAAGGAAGTTTGCAATGTCTTAGAAAACTATATGGAATCTGATCAACTCTCAATTGTGGAATCAAAAAAATGCTCCCCAACCCCTTCACACTTATCATTATTTTCTACTTGTCTTAAATAAAGATGGAAGGCTTCTATAGACTTTTTCCAATTAACCAGCTAACTTAAAAATCAAGAGAGACACATTTTTCCTCTTCTACAGTAGCGCTCTTTCTGCAAACCACCATATTGTTACTAATACTTTACCTTTCGCTTATTAAAATTACAACAGTGTAGTATTCTCACATAAGAATATTCTAGTCTTGTGTCTATATGCATAAATGTGTGTGGTATGTACATGTTAATAGGTGTGCACATGAACATACATGTTCACATCTACATGTAGAAGCCAGAGATCAACATTTGGTGTCATTCTCAGTCATTCTTCTTTTGAAATCGGGTCTCTTACCGATCCTGAATCTCACCAATATGCCAAGGCTAGCTGGTCAGAAAGATCTAGCTGTCCCCACATCTCCAGGGATGGGATTACAGGCACACGCCACCATGTTGGCTTTTTATATGGGTACTGAGGGTCCAAACTCAGATCCTCACTTTAGAGGACTGAGCAATCCTACCAAGTCCCAGAATATCTAATCTAATAAGCAAATTCAGTCTGTGGGAAAAGTGGGCAGAATGTACAAAACATAGGTAATTTTGCTTCTTCCCCTCAAATCCTACTAAGATAATAACAGACATAAGACCCAAATCCACAAAGAAAGAGAAGAGCAAGAAGGAAAAAAATAACGATAAAATTTTTGAAGCTAGAGCACAGAAAGGAATGTACAAGATTAGCATTTAAAAAAAAAAAGATTGTGTGCCTGATCAGGTATTCTATGTAATATATGATGGCCCCATCCTTTTGACAAGTACAAGAAGCCATAAGAAGAAAACATGAATGGAAAACAGGATACCCAACATGAGAGAGAAGTAAAAGAATGCCAGTAAATGAGGCTTCCAGAATAATTGTGCATCGAAAGTCAAAAGCCCCCAGTACAGACCAAAAGCTATGGTAACAATAGGTACATTACATAAAGACTGCCATTCTCCCACTCTTGACTACAATGCCGTCTTTTTAATCAGACACTACTAGAGGACATGTTCCACCTAAGCAAGAGGGTAAATGAAGAATGAGGAAGATATGAGTTCTGACAAGACTGGAAATCAAACCCAGGAGAGAACTCTACAGATTACAACAAAGGGAAATCATTCTAGGAAAAGAACTGTGCAGTAGGCCCAGAGATCCATCACTCAAATAGTAGGATAATGGAAGTCTGTAGAAAAGGAGCTTCAGAATGGAAGGGAAGATAGGTGAGGGAGGAAGAAGAAAGGGAGGGGGAAGGGTAATCGGAACTGAAAGATTACATGACCTTGAGGAAGATCACAATGAGGCCATTTAAGACACTAACAGGGAATAAAATTCACACAAGCATAATGTCAATGCAACACTATTTAATTTAACCAAATGTCAAAATGTAACTACACTGGGAAGTTAAAAAGGGAGCACCAACTGATATGGCTATTTAAGAAGAGCAAAACTGGAGTTATGGGAGGTTGTAAGCCATCTGATGTGGGAGCTAGGAATCTAACTTGTATACCTGGGAAGAGAAACAAGTGTTCTTAACTGCTAAGTCATCTCAGGTCTCCTATTTGACTCTTTAAATTATGTCTACAAACTATATTCCTATTGATTAAATATAAAGAAAAAATTTTTAAATTAATTCAAAGAAACAAAAGCCAAACAGCAATATATACTTTGATATTAAATAATTCACCATTCAAAAATATATAAATAAAATATTTTCAATCAAAAGAAACAAAGAAAAGCCTTTAGAAATAGTTCTCTTTTTGTTAGGTCTTTATATTTCTAATACTGAAAAACAAATGTACAAAATATGAAAGTCTTAAAAATTAAAAAAAAATAACTTAAAGCAAATAATTACCAATAGCAAAGTCAGACAGGATTCAGTAATTGTAACACTAGGAGGGTTGTAGGTCTGACCTTACTTACAAATTCATTAATGATCAGGAGGCAGTGCAAATAACACATTTAATTAAATTTGCTCATTTATCTATTTTGGGAAGTACGATTAACAGCAGTGAGAGAGAGAAGTAATATAAAAAGACAGAGATGGATTAAAAACATTGGCTAAAAACCAACTAAATCAGAGAATGGTGGAAGACTATATAAAACTAGAGGCTTAAAACAACAAAAGTGGTATGAGAGGCTTATTTACCATCTATTTGTTCCCAAACTTCCAAATAAAGTAACTGCAGTCAATACTACTGTTGGCTAGAAATACATAGGTACACACCTACATCCAGGCTCAAAAAGGATCACATTCTAAAAACAATGTACCAGTTGAGTAACCTGTAATCTGGGAACCAGAAGTATTATATTGTAGAAGTCTGGATTTCAGATTCAGATTTTCACTCTAAAGATATTTAGCTTGGACTGTTGGTACAGCTTGGAAAGAGCAAGTTTTTAGATAATCTCACTGCTTGTCTTCATTCATGGTCACTGAAGATTCAACAGTCTAAGGTTCCCGACCTTTCTAGCATCAAGCTGTGGTTTGTGACCTAGTTTTATGAATGGCATATAAGCAAAAGCAGTCTGTATAACCTCAAGAAGTATCCTGTAAGGGAGAGAGATGATTCCCTTCCTCTCTCCTTTCTGCTGGGAGAAATATGGATGAGTAGCTGGAGCTGCAGTGCTCTATGCCTAAAGTGACTTTGCTTCTTATGCTTCCCACCTCAGTGCTGGAAACTCACCTTGCATTCCTAAAGTGACATAGTAACAGAACAGCATCCACACACAGTGGAGCAACACCACACCAGAGCATGAAGCTTTCTGGAATTCTTAACACTAAGAGGAAGAACTTTCTACCATTAAGTCTCTCTTACTTGGTTGCAACCAAATCCAATCCTAATTAAGATAACTTCTACATGGATAATCAATCGTATAGAACGCACTCCATCAGTTCCTCTGCAGCTTCCTTTCCTGCCCCCACCCCACTTCCTTACTATAGTTTCCCAATATTATATCTTCAGTCTTTTCTGGTCCTTTTACATGAAACTATTCAACATTCCTTTAAAAACCTACATCTGATTTTTTTGAGCTCCAAATTTAACCCTAGCAGCCTATCATAGTGTAAGATACAGCTATACAAGAATGTAACTGATTTTTAAAACAAAATGATAAAGTGATGGTAAAAGCAGTATCTGGGAGGTGGTAATATATAGCTAACATTTGCTGCGCTCTTCATATTTGCCAAGTATTATTCTAAATCTAAGAGCTAATCCCCAACACAATCTCATCAAGTAGGGAGCATTAGTACCAGCTCTATGTTAAAAACAGATGAAGATGAAACCAACAAGTAACTCGTGTAGCATATGTAGTAATACACAAAAAAAGATCATTCAAACCTAGGCTTCCTAAACCCACTCTCTTAACAAATGCATACTCGGAATACCAGGATCCAAGGTGCTAACCCAGCCTAGAACCTTTTTAAATGTTTTCAGTAGTCACGATAATTACACAAATTCCTTCTCCGATAGTAAAGTTCATAACTTTGCAGATTAATTTTAAGAAACTACCAAACATCACTTATAATGAAGTAGGTAAATAAGAAGGGTGGTCAGGCAAACTCCTTTAGAGTCAAGGGACATAATCATCAGGTGATGAGATTAGTTTTCTTGTACATTTCTACTGCCCTTAAGAATCAGTTCCAAAAGACTAACACCAATAATTTATATTTGCTAGGATAAATGCATGGCCTCAAAAACAGATTACAAGGCAACGCCCATTAAGATTAGTGAATTTTTTAAATGATCACATTAATTATAACTTAAAACTTAACAAATTAGAAACTGAAATCATTATCTTCCTCCCAGACCTGAGAGCCTTCCCCAATGCCATTATTATGTCGCAGTATACCTGATATGTCAAGCTCACAAATTTGTATTCTGACTCTTCAATTCTTCTACCTCCATCATCTTACTACTCTTCCTCAACACCTCCTTTCTATATCTACAGTAACACCACTACTACTGAAACACTCTCCAGTCAACCCATAAGGTCATCTCATATAGAACACCAAGAAGATAACCTTTCTCAAATACTATTTTGACTCTCAACATAAATTCTGTCAAATATGGGATTATATTCAACTAATATTTGGATAATTTATACTTAAATACATCAAGAGCTGCAGATATAGCTAAGTGGTGGAATGCTTGCCTAGATGCACAAGGCCCGAGGATCAATACCTAGCACCACAAAGATATTAACAGCAAAAAAAAAAAAAATTAAGAACTATTAATGACAAATAACTATACCAGATTAGACTAAGTTCTGATGCCAACTGAAGGCATGACAAACATAAAACAAAAACAAAAGTCTTCATTTTCAGGGCTGGGGATAAAGGCAAAGTACAGAGTACTTGCCCAGCAATTTCAAAGCCTTGGGTTCACACTCAAAACAACAACGAAACTTCTCATTTTCAGAAAGGTTCCAATTTAGGAACTACAAACAGAAAATCATAGACCTAAAAAACGGGCTACACCTGAAATGTTAGGTTATGGGTTGATTTTGTTATTTCCTAATTGGTCAAATTTTCTACAGTAAATATATCTTATCACAAATAATACTTATTTTAACATGATGTGAGTCAAAGGCCAAGTACAGAAACTGATCAACTTAAGTTAAAAAGAAATGCTGGCCAGGTATAGTGGCTAATGCCTGTAATATCAGCAACCTGGAAGGCTGAAGCAGGATGGAAACTAAATATGAGTTTGGAGATAGTCTGGTAGGTTTCAGGCTATCTGGTTATGATTGTGGGGCTCTAATGTGACTTCAGTCCTGCCTCCTTAATAAGGGCAGTTGGGCTAGAGAGATGGTTCAGGAGAAGAGTACTTGCTACATAACCTTGACCTGAGTTCATATCTCCAACACTCATGTAAAAAGCCTGTGTGTGGCCCTACACTGTAACACCAGTATTAACTTGTTGGCCAGTCAGTTAGATGAAAAATGACAAGTTTTAGGTTCAGTGAAAAACTCTGTCTCAAAGGAATAAGGTGGAATGTAATAAAGCGAGACACATGACCTACGCCTCTGGACTTCCAAGTGCACACACATGCACTTGAGAAAGGAAAGGTAAAAGGGAGAGAGGAAAAGAAGAAAAAGAAAAAAGAAAACAAGTTGGATACATAGCTGAGTTATAGATTATTTATTTACCACGAACAAAATGGCTGGTATATATTAGTAAGTTTTGGAATGCCATGTCACACAACAAAAGCTTAAGGAAAAATCTTTAACAGTTCAGTGGCTTAATATTAAAAACACTCCCCCCAAACCAAGTTTTTCCCAATTTTAAGGATGTCCAAAGCACCAAAGTACAATTGGGAAGACCTGGTTAAACAAGGCAATCTCCATTCAGAGGGTTTAACAATTCATCTCAAATATATTCTAAATACCTATTACACATGAGACACTTTGCTGGATGCCTAAAACACAAAGAGAAATAACATATGATCTGTACCTAGCAATAAGAGTAGATATATAAATAGTTTATGGAAGTACTAAAATAGATATATAAAGATAACTACCACCAATGGTTAATTTATAGTACAATTTTGGTCTTACAAACACTTCTTTATTCTTTAAGAAAAACAACTTAAGTGAGGAAACTTTTGCCTAGAGAGGAAAATAGTAGGAAAAAAATTTAAAAAACACATGAACAGTATGGGCCTTGTTATATCCTGTTTAGATCTTGAGATTAGGAATGTTTTGTGATTTTATCTTCTAAAGTTGTCTGCACTAAGTTTTCTGCAATAAACATGCATTAGTATTTTTAGGTAAAAATATTTTTGAAAATAAGGTTCAATTTTTTAAAATGTGTTTACACTGTAAAAGGCTAAGTAGGTAGTCAAAAGGACTGTAGTAGAAACATTTGGTGGTTCTATGTTGAACATACAAAGTCTAGTTACCATTTAAGGGCAACGGTGATGTAAGAGCTGCGGGCACCTGTAACTTTACTACCTTGCTTTTCCCTCCTCCCCTGGCAAAATACAAATGCAAGCTCTCATGTAACAGACACAAGTGGACTCAGTCAGCTCTCCATCTCCTAATCGGACTCAGTTAGCTCTCCATCTCCTGATCGGACTCAGTTAGCTCTCCACCTCCTGATCGTAGCTTGACAGTTGTCCTCACTCACTCATTCCCCGCCCTTTAACTTGATGCCCTCTCTGCCCTCTGTGTTACCCACCTCCTAAGAGGCTGGGCTAACTGTCCTACCTGCCTGTGTCTGACACTTCTCTGAAGGACACTGCCAACTGAGTATCTCTGTCAGATTTTCTCTTCTTCCCTGTAGTAACCAACTCTATTTCAAGACATCCTTTTTTGTTTTTTCCTTTCACTTTTAAAGTAGAATTAGTAACATCATGTCCATTTTATAGTTATGAATACAGAAAGACTACTGATAGAAAGCTGACAGGATTTAAATTGAAGTACTTCCCTTCTTTCTCTTGTGAAACATCATGACAAAGAATTCAAAATAGCTCAATTGTAAGTCAGTATGAACACACGTTTGGATTCCTTAAGAAACAAATTTGTTAATGAATACTACACACTTTTTGCCCACATCTTCAACTCTGCATCGTTTAACATCACATGACAAATGGTCACACTTGATCATTCCAGAAATTCATATCATCATATACAACTGTATATGTTAATCTACTCGCTTGAAAACCTCACAATACTAGATACCAGAACTTGCTGATTCTAATATTGCTTCTTTTCTCCCCACCCCCGACCATATTGCTTCTTTATTTTGTTTTTATCCCCAATCCTAAATTGGCCATGTTTAGTATAAAGAGAGCGATAAAGAGAGAGGCAACAAATATTAATAAAGTGTAGTGAGTTTGAAAAATGGTCAACTACAGAGAACGCTAACATGATATAGTGAAGAAAGCACACCATAGACTAGAGGAAAGTGGTGTATAGCTTATTCAGAGAACACTCTCCAAATGCAGGCCTGCTGCCACCGAACAACACTCTATAACTTTTCTCCTATCTAATTCTCTGACAACTAAATTTCTCTGTAATTCAATAAGCTCTTAGGAGTTACCCAGCTTCATCCATCCTGCTGGGCTCATTCATGTTTTCCCCACAAGCTAAGAGCACTTTTTCTGGTCAATAGCACACAAGTTAGGTCCTCTTTCAATGCATGAACAGTCTACTCTTTGTTACTATGGGTAGGAAATCTACCATAAATATAACAATAAAAAGAAATGTTTAAATCATACAGCTCAGGTAAGTGGTTGATGCTATAGGTTGCCAGTTTTATATATTATATGAGGGTTAGCTTCATAAATTTTTAATTAAAAAATCTATACTTTTACTCTTGGCACTATTTCATTTACTTATATCTAATGAGTTGCATGAATGCCAAATAAAAAATATGTCAGATATCTGTTAGTACTTAGTGCATGAAGTTAATGAGAACAAGTCACAGCTTCAAACTCCATGTGGGCCAATTAGCTCCACGGTCACAGTCAACTACCTTAACCTTGGGTAACAAGGAAACACACTGATCATATGAAACTTTATGGATTAAGAGAATGAATATTATAATCACAATCTGACTGTCAGAAAATAATAAAAACTAAAAATATTAATACCAGCAACTCTATTTCCCACTAAGCTTGATGAGTATAAGCCCAGCTCTAACGTGTTTGTTCAGCTATGCAGACTAATGGCCTTACTTTACAGATGATGTGACATGAATCAAAAGCCTAAACTAAGGCTACACGCGGCAGATACTGGAAGCAGAACTTTGACTCCAAGGCTTAGGGTATTTCCACAAAACAGTATGGCCTCACCTAATTGTGCTGTATAGCATAAGATAATCAACACAATGTTCTTATTCAGCAGCCATTGCTAACTGAGCATCTACTATGTATACAGCAAAGAATGAGATCTACCTTCCAAAGCCCTTTTAAGTAAAAAGGAGTCAAAATGCAAGAGTTTGAAACAATGAAACAAAGGAGACAACACAATATGCAAAATAGATTTTAATATGCATGAAATTCTACTGTTGTAGCTCTGTGTGTGTGTGTGTGTGTGTGTGTGTGTGTATTTGTGCAAAGAAATCATGCTGAAGCATAACTAAAGGTAAGAACAAATCTGAAAAAGCAGAAGGCACAACATGAAAGAAAATAATAATTGCTTTTTGGCCTTTTGGCTAAGATCAAGTATAAAAATAATAAAGGAAATTTTTTTAGCATCTAAATTTGCAGTCAGTGAGACACCTGAAGAAAATAAAAATAGTATTTCAAATCTTAACTATAAGATTTTGCCTTGGCCTACAAATCATTCGTCTGTAAGGTTTTTTCTCTTTGCTTTCTCTAAACTTGTTCCTTACAGATACACACAGAACCAGGACTTCAGCAGAGGTAGTCAGTCATTTAAGTTTCCACCTTTAAAAATATGAAGGTCACCAAGTCTCCTAGACTCCTTTAGGCTAAATGTTTGTTTTGTTTTTGTTTCACACAGTCTCACCAGGTAGCACGGGCTGACCTGGAACTGATATGCAGATCAGGCTGGCCTAAAATTCACAGAGATCCATCTGCCTCTTACTTACTAGAATTAAAGGCATGAATTACCATGCCCAACTCAGGCTAAAACTTTACGAACAGCCTAACTTAAAAACTGTATGTGTGCCGGGCGGTGGTGGCGCACGCCTTTAATCCAGCACTTGGGAGGCAGAGGCAGGTGGATTTCTGAGTTTGAGGCCAGCCTGGTCTATAAAGTGAGTTCCAGGACAGCCAGGGCTACACAGAGAAACCCTGTCTCGAAAAACCAAAAAAAAAAAAAAAGTTACTTAAAAAAAAAAAACAAAAAAACTGTACGTGTGCTGGGTGGTGGCCCATGCTTTTAATCCCAGCACCCAGGAAGCAGATCTCTTGTGAGTTTAAGGCCCACCTGGTCTACAGAGTGAGTTCCAGGACAGCCAGGACTATACAGAGAAACCCCATCTCAAAAATGAAAAACAAACAATACCTGTACATGTATGCGAAAATGGGGGGGGGAAATAACAGACACACAAAAATTGTTGTATAAAATTCTATTCTTGTCAATCTCTGGGCCATAGTTAATTGTCCTGCTATGAGCTACACTGCATAGTGAAATACACTCTTCAGTACAGGTTACAAATAAAGCAGCAGTCCAATTTCAACTAACAAGATGCAAAAATAAATAAATAAATAAATCTCTAGAGAAGTATTACCTTAAGCACATACCCAATAACCATTTCACAGCAGCACTACAGAAAACCCTAAGAGTGAAAGAGTAATCTTTAAAAAAAATTTTTTTTTTCTTTTTTAAAGATGAGTTCTCCCTATATCATTCTTCCTGGCCTGAAACTCACTACACAGACTACCAAAACTCACTACACAGACTACCAAAACTAAGAGATCAGCCGGCCTCTGCCTCTGGTACTGGGATTAAAGGCTGTCTGTCGTTGCTTGTTGTTATTACTAGGGAGATAATTCAGAGCCTTATGCAATCTTACCAATGAACTATACACCTCAACCCCTGAGCTAAATAGTTAAAGCAGCTATTACATACATGAGTAGCACCTGAAGAGGATGAAGAAACCCACAATGTCCAGGCACTGGTAGGTCGTTCAGAACCAAGCTTCTAAGTCTTAGGAGATGCTTATAATGTGCAGTGCTTCCGAGAGTTGTTACAGAGCAAGAGGGGCACCTGTGTGTCGAGCAGTCCCATTCTGATGGGCCTCGAAATCCCAACGTTTCACACTGATTCCACAGGTGGTCAGGTCCTAATGTCACTTGAAACCTAGCATTAACGCTTGTATATTTCATCTCAGTTTCTAAAGACACCATTAACTCCAGTATTCATAAACACATGACCGTGATTTTAAAAACCAACTGACCTGGACCACACAAGTTTGGAGGATACCGAAACTTTATTGTAAATATGTTTTACAACACAAACGTTTCACAAATATATCATAGCTGAAACTCACAATACTGAAAGGCATAATACCAAAAAGACTCTGTACCTCCTTTTTTTTTTTCCAGACAGAGAAACCAAGGTAATGGTTATAGGACTATAAAAGACCACAGGTCCATCAAGTGGCCAACCCATCATCCTCTCAGGGTGTAGACTCTATAAACCCCGTGCTCCTTCTCTCACAACTCAGATGCGACGAAAAAAAAGTTTATAAGAAAACTTTCGATAAAGTGATTTGGAAGTTTTCCGGAGACCGCCCAAGAAGAGCAAGTACACCCTACTTTACAAACAGCTCCCTGCCAGCCCATAGCCCGGGGCTCCGGGCAGCGGAGCAGAAGTGCCACTGCCGGGAGTCGCCCTCGGCCACGGGCTGTCCGGAAGCCATCTCGGTGGTCCACGGTCCCGCAGCCCCGGGGGCTCCTAACAGACCCCGCTCGCTACCGGCTGACTGAAGACGATTTCTACGCGAAGCATTAGGGCTGAGGCCCAAGGCAGGCCTGCGGCCCCTTAGAAAACAGAAGAGACCCGAGAGAGGCCCTCCCGCCCGGGGGTTCCAACAGGTCGAAGGGCGGAAGCTTCCCAATAACCTCCGCCCCAGGCGGGGGCCAGCCCCGCGCGTCACGTGAGGAAAAGAAAAACTGCGTTAACACACAGGAAAGAGGGTCCTCTCCCGAGCCGGAGGAAAGAGGCGGGGGATAACCAGCACCAGCTCAGGGTGAGAAAGAATCGGAGACAGGGGTTCGTAGTTACCGGGTCGCTGTCACTCTCCGCTTCCGCCACCACCAAGAAGCGCCTGCTCTTCCGCTCGCCGCTGGGGTGCGCGCCAGGCCTTGGCTCCGCCCATGCCGTGGGACCTCCTGGGAGTTGTAGTCTTCGCGAGACCCTGCGCGTCACGTGGGGGCGGGGCTGGCAAATGGAGAGGGCGGGAGGGCGTAGACGCTCCTCTATCTCTTGTATCATCCCGCCTCCATCTCAATCCTCAACTGTGAGTGCGCTCAAATCGTCTCACGTCCTACTCAATCATATCGTGTCTCCTTCCTCACCCACAGGCGAGTTTCTTCGAACATAATCTGCGCTTAGCGTCTCTACTTCCTTCCTTGTGTGTGCTGAGTTCTACATTGCAGCTTCTGCCTCCGCAGAAAATGTCCTTGTTACAGCCAGGGTCCTTGTCGCCAAACCCGCTGGAAGTATTTCCAGGCTGTCTAACTTAAGCATTAGTCATTGAAGCCCTTGGACATTATCATTTATTTTCTATGACACTACCCAGCTTTTCCTTCCTCATTCCATGCCGTTCAACCCCGTCTCTCCCTATAATTCTTTTGTTCGAACTCACCTCTTGAATACCGTTCTCTGCAATTCTTAGAATAAGGAAGGGGAGAGTCCAGCCCGGCCCCTTTTTGCCTTAGCTTATTGTAGTCCCAACTTCTAGACGGCCCCATCTCATTCCTATCTTGCAGGCTTGTCAAAATGGCTTGAAAGCTTTGGTGGGCTAATGGTGATTGGCAAACAAGTGAAGTGCCCGGAGTTTGATCTACAGAGCCATACAAGAAAAAATATTTGAAAAGTTCGTACTGTCTCTCCTCTCTGTTCACTGACGTTCATTCTTCCATATGACCTGCCTTCCCATCTGTCGCCATTGCCTCCTCCATCTACAACTGAATGCTAACCAAACCCTGTAGATTCTATTACTCCAGCACTTGAGTCTGTTCTTTATTTCCACTGCCAGATCCTTAAGTCCCACCTGCGTTGTTTCTTAGCTGATTACTGTTCTCCTTACTGATCTCAGTACCGCTGTGGGGTCCTTACTGCCAAAGGCCGATTTGTGTAAATAACAAATTTAATCAAGTCATGTTTGTGTTAAAAACCCTGTAAAGACACCACTTGATTGAGTTTGAAAGAAGGAAGGAAGGTGAACACCTCGTAGCTTTTATAAAATAGTAGTTCCCAATCCACTACTCTCCTTTCTAGCCCTTACCAGATCTGATTATGGCGTAGGTTAGGTGTGAGTCTTCCTTAAAAGTTCCCCCACCACCACCGTGGACTGGTCACTCAGCAAAATTGTTGTATTTTGTTGCTTACAATGGACCAGTGCTGGGGCTGAAAATAATGCACAGACCAGTGCCTACCCCTGTGGACTTATAGTCCCTTAGGAAGAGACAGATACTAATCAAATAGTTCCATATCAAAAAGCAAAAGCAGCAACAGGAATTGTGGGAGAAAAGCAACCTGTCCTTCTCTCTACTTACTGCCACAGTCTAAGTAGGAATTAAAGTAAACTGTTAGATACTTGGATAGAATCAAATGATAATGCCCAGGTAGGCTGGGTAGGGAAACCAGGAACAGTTAAATGTGGGCTACTGGGAAGCAGAGCTACGTTAACTAGTTTAGCAGAATTGGGCCTGTGCCAGCAGACCACAGATCCTGCAAGGCACAAATCAAGTTTGCTTCACTCGCCAGGCCTTGGATGACTGTCTTCTGTCCCATGGTTTGTTTTTATAATCATTGGCAAAAGGTACTATTTGTGTCATAAAAATCGACAAATGATAAAACATGGCGTTCCCCATCTGCCACCAACCGCCTCACCTAGCACACCACAGCGTCTGTCATGGTACCCATCCCTACATCATGTAGTCACAATACCGCTCTCAGATGAATCTCATTCATCAACTTGGTCTAACGAGTATCGATATTTAACGCTGTGTCTTGGAGACTTAGCAGAGGCACCCACGGAAGAGTTAAGAAGCAAGATCCTCACTGTTTTGACATTTAACAAACCAACAGATAAGTCAGAAGATAAGGAATTCTGTACTTTCAAAGTAAGCTAGGCTGCTGTACGATGATAATGAATGGTGATGGGCTGCTTTAACCAGGTAGTCCAGAGGAGACTTACTTGAAGAGCTGACTGTCCACTTAGCACTGAAGGATGAGCAGGAGATGGCTAAAAGGAAGAAGCAAACTTCGTTCCAGCCGAAAGATCAGAATAACCGGAGAGCTAGGCTATTTAAAGGACAAGATGCCTTTTCTTCAGTGGAGGAAATGTGGGCGAGCGTGAGAACCCTGGATTAAATTATAGTCTCCAAAGGGTTTAAATGGGGGCAACAGTATCCGATTCACATTTTAATACAAACACTTTGGCTTTTGTCTGAAGGACAGGAATAGAGGTAAGAATCCTTGTGTCCTGTCATGGAGCAAAGTGTAGGTGGTGGGGTGGAGAAAGCTGGGTGAGTTTGACAAGACTTGTTGACAGATTCGATACAGCAGAAGATGATCTGGAGGAAGGATAGAAACATGTAGTAGGCACCTAAATCCATCTCCACATCTTACACATAGTAGGTGCCTATATCCATTGCCACATCTCCAGCCCCTGAAATTGGGCCTATCACAGAGCAAGCATTGAGTAGCTGTGTTGAATCAATCTGTACATTCTGTTTGCTGAACTCCGTGCTCCACTCCTGGCAAGTTGCTTAAATCAGGGTCTCTGCTGACCCATATTAATACTATTGTGCAAAATAGAAGAGCACAGCACCCGCTTCCTTTGGATGGACTCAACTCATCACCAGGGGTCAGACTGACACAGAGATACTGTAGTATGACCACATCCTACCCCGGACTTGCCCCGTCAGTGGGCGCCCTTCGGTAGTGCACAGTCTGTAAAACCACATATGGCCCGGCTAACTTGGCCTCCCTGGGAGGCAGTTTTGTGGCACCAAGCCCAGTATTCATGGGGAGAATTTGAGGTCCAGGGGAAGGAAGCTGCTCACCTGGGGTCACCAGAGCTGCCGCTGTGACCGAGACTCAAACCTTTGCTGTGGAAATCCCTGTGGGCTCTTTAGCCCTGGAGCCACATTGTCTCTTCCAAATCACTCAGCCCATCGATAAAAAGCTAAATCCAAAATGGTGTCTCTACTTCCTGCAGTTTCTCATCTGTCTGTTACTATTGTTGGAGCCTTCCGCATTTACATAGTATCCAATATGTGTTCTGTGCCTTACAAAATACAATAAAGGAACATGAAACCCGAAGACCTTCCATTTTTAAAACGGAGTAAATGGCGAATGGCTGGTTTAAAGGGCCCTTAGCGCTGAATGAAAATGAGCTGTGGCATATTGGCTTAAGATGACACTGTAAGCAATACCAAAAAATAATAAGAGCTCATATGCAAGGTGCCTTCCCTTCCCATCCCCAGCCAGAAGAAAGAGAGGCTATTGGAACAGCTGGCTCCATAAATGTAAATTAAGGAGAAGGTCACAGAGTGGAGGTTCCAAGGACGTGAGGAAGAAAAAGGATCATCCTGGATGCAGAAAATCCCTCCTTTAACACATACTAACATTTAGCAGTTAGCAAGTGTGCCTGGTCCGTGCCAAACCCTTGACACGCAGATCAGATCAGTACTCAAGCCGTATTATCATATAGGACCTATATTACTATTGTTTCCCATTGGGGGAAACTGCGGCACAGAGAGACATTTTATATGCCTGAGGCCATGGAGCTGATAAACAAGCATGAGATTTGATTTAAGACCATCCGGCTCCAGAGTCAACTGCTGCACTACCCTCCTTTACGTCATTCCTCCATAGTTCCTAGTGCCAGGTCCTCCTGTGTACCCCTCTGGAGTCCTGAGATAGCTAATAGAGGTTGGAGGTTTCTGTCAGGAGATGGGCTATCTCCAGTTTAGTTTCAAAACAAACAGTCCTGATGAGGCAGGCGGGTGAGGTCACAGGCAGACATAGGCTGTGTAGGAGACAAGTTCTAATCCTACTGGGGAACATTTTACAGCGTTCTCCAAAAACAATCCCATAATTATCCATATGGCACGGAAGGTGAAAGAAGAAATGTTAGCAGGATAGAGGGACTAAGTAAGCCTTCCCCCGGAAGTGTAGCTCTGATCGGTGCCTCCTATTGTGAGAACTCTTCTTTTTTGTGGATTTCAGTCTACAAACACAGAGAATCCCAGTTTCACTGGGGCTTGGGGTGCCAGACCCTTCCCTCCTGACTAGTAACTGTAAATACTACTATTAAAACGTCATGGTAGAAGCCATCAACTAGAGAGGATTTATGACCCTAGGAGGGCAGGCCACAGATAGCTCTCATTCAATTCACTTTGATAACAATGATGACTTCAGACCCCAAAGCTTAACAGGAGCCCAGAGGACTCTCCGGCTCTAACTGAAGCCACCATAAAGAAAACTTGGCAGCAACCACTGCCTTGTTTCAACCTCAGGCCTGTGAGGTCATAGCATGTGACATATTTTCAATATGCCATCACACATTCCCACCCTACTCTGTTTTCCTACACCAAGGCAGTTCTATCTACTTCCTGGTCTCGAGGTATGTATGGATAAACTGTGCCCTCACTGAACCTCACTGGACGAGTTGGCCCCTAAGAGCCGTAACTGATAAGCAGTATGGACATTTTGCTTCTTCTCTGCCCTAAATTTGACACCATCAATACCTAACTCACCATGTGCACCAAGCTCTACTTCTCACTCCACTGTGCTGTCAGGGGCCTCTGGCACTTAGCTGTATCTGTACTGAATACCCAGCAGGGATGAAAGGCAAAGTACTATATACAAGGGAACAAGTTTGAGACTGGGGTCCTGAAGAGCCCCTTAGTTGAGTCTCTAACACTCAACTTCAAGGTGGAGACCCACCAAGACCACATACCACACTGGGTAATTGTGAGCACTAAGTTGTACAATGGATAGTAAATTGTTTGTTAAACTATAAAGAACTAACAAGGAACAGAAGGGGGACAAATGTGAATAGGGAACAAAATGGGTTTTAAGTTGCAATACGAGATCTAATGGGATGGCCCAGTGGGTGGGTGGGGGCTTGCTGCCAAGCCTGACAACCTGAGTTTGATTCCCAAACCCCACATGGCAGATATTCCCATCCAATTCCCATAAGCTCTCCTCAGATCTTCACACAGGTGCCATATGATAGCACACACACACACACACACACACACACACACCCTAAAGTGACTCCCAAAACAATATAGGTTATCTATGTAACCCTTGGCTGACTCTCAGGGACTGAGGGTGAGTCCTTATTGCTGAAGAAACCACAGACTTAGGACATAGGACTTGAATGACTCAAGTTGGATATGACCTGAAAGCCTCCTTCCTGCAGTCTAGATTTCATGGTTCTAGAAAATACTATGTGGCAACCAGCACCTGTAATTGGGTGGACTTAAGACCCACTTAGCAGGAGGGAAACCATGCTTAGTACTGGAAACCTAGTTTCCCAGGGGCAGGTGAGGTCATAGGCCTCAGAAAAGAAGCTACTACCACCACTTAGCCAGATTTACATTCTAAATCTTATCCTTATACCCAGAGATGCATGTAGCTTTTATCCCTCATCAAGGAAGCTTCTCTTTCCAGCAAATGGAGACCATCACAAGAAATCACAACTAGACACAACTCAGCCCTTAACCAGCTGCAGCACCTAAGACATGACAATTAGCAGCGTGCATAATTGTCCATATGACAATATGCAGAAAGGTCCAAAAAACTGGCACTCATGTGTGGGCGACAACCAAGAACTGTCTAACTGGACCCAAAGCCCACTCAGTCAGAGAGAAAGCAGAGAAAAATGGATCACATAATCCCAGCCCCAATGGAGACATCTACACCACAGCTCCTGTATCTATGGCTCAGGGAACATTGCAGAAGAGGAAGTAGGAAGATTTTAAGAGCCTGAGTACCAGGAAGGCTGCTGTAAAACAATCTCTCCTAGAAATGGCTGAACAAGAAAGACTGAGACAATAGCAGTGTCAATGGATGTGTTAACATGGAATGGGAAAGTTTCCCAGAATCCACCTCTAGACAAAGAATCACAGCAGCTAGTGTCTGCTCAGAGAGGGAGAGTTAGCCTCTCTCAGGGGGACTTTCCTTACTGGTTATCAATGCAGAGTGGTCAACCTGGAAACCATATGCACACAAACAACAAAAACAGACTCAAAAGGTGTGTTCCTATATATTTGTGTAGACGTGTGTGTGTGTGTGTGTGTGTGTGTGTGTGTGTGTGTAACATAATCAAAGAGAAAGAAGCTATGAGCTTGTGGAGGACTGGGAGAAGGCTGAGGGAGGGTAAGTGGGAGGAGGTTGGAGACAGGAACAAGAAGGGGGAAGTGATATAATTCTATTTCAATTAAAAACATTAAAAATGTAAAAGAATTAAATTACAATACTGATTATTTTCCCCCTAGGAGAGAAATAGAGACAGAGCAACTCTTCTTCGAGGTTTCCTCTCAGGATACAGTGCTGCTCAGCTCTAGGCCCTTTCAAGGGCCCCGGAGCACGCTGAAAGGTACCATTCCCATCAAGGGCTCCTGGGGTCAGTACCCTGGATCTAGTAGGGAATTGTCAAATATCTGTTAGAAAAGTATCCCTTTTAGTCAACGAAGCACCAAGGTGAAAATCTTACTATGCTTGTCCCAAATGATTACATTTTCAAGGACACCCCTAGAACTTTTGACCCTACTTCTCTTTCTTTAGGACTTTGGGGTCACAAATTGACCTAGTAAATGCAAGAAAGTGAGAGGCACAGAACTTCCTGGCCTCCAAACTGCCTACTACTCCCCCCACCTCTCTCTCTCTCTCTCTCTCTCTCTCTCTCTCTCTCTCTCTCTCTCTCTCCCCCCCCACATGCTGATCTTTCCGTCCTCGATCTACATCAGCATGTGACTCTGGTTGCCTTCACAAAATGTCTACAACCTCTCTGGGCTGACAGTCATTCGTGCCTCCCTTTGTCCCTGTCCACACACTCTCACAATGCCTGTGCTCTGCCCAGTAGAGTGAGTGTCATCATTAAACTCAGTGCATGGCACACAGGCTCCTACTTAGTTATTTAACTTAGTTGCATAGACTAATCCTCTCTCTGCACTTTTAGTGAGACTTTGGAATGGAAAGCAACAACATCATCATCAACAAACACAACAACAACAGCAACACCTCAGAGGAAATTGGGCACCCAACAACTTTAATTTGCCGCTTATTCTTCACAAACACACTCTAACTCCTTTACCTGTAGAAATAATTGTGCAAGGCATATGACGACTTGCCCAGGAATAGACAGAACTTCGCAAAGAGCAATACCACTGGACCTTATCCATCTGCCTACATCTGATCTGGCTCTAAATAGTTGAGTCCTTGGAAGCTGTAGAGCTTGGATTTAAACCTAGCTTTGCTAATTACCCGCTGGGGAACTTTAACCTAGTTACTTAATCTTTCTGTGCCTCTGTTCTCAGATACACAAACTAATCGTGATATTATGGAGGACAGATAAGGGTTGAGAGAATTAAATGACACAGTCTATGTAAAGTGCCTGAGTCCATAAATGATAGCTGGTTTGTAAACAGTTCAATCTTAAAGATGACAAATCCATTCTACTTAAACCTTCTGAGGGCTGGATTTGTTCCAGGACATCCTGGAGAGGGAGGGTGTGTCATGGCCACTCTAGAGTTCTGTCTGGAGACACAGACAACTGGTGTCATCGACCTTTGGTGCTAATCTGGGTCCATCACTCACCAGCCTTGGCCCCAGCCTAAGTAGCTTATCTTCCTGAAGTCTTATTCCCCAGTAGAACTAGCAGTACTGAGCTGCCTCGCAAGGGGGTGCCGAAAAGATCAATTCACGTTAGCAAAGTGCTTTGGAAATGTAACATGCTAAATATTAATGGGTCTCTCCGAGTGTCGGGAAATGTGCAATCTGAACTCTGCTCAGGGCAAACTCAAGGCAGGAGAGCAATTCTGGGCAGCCGATTGCCACATCCTTATTCTAACTGGGAGGTGGTGCTATGGGGGAGGAGTGAGGGCAGCAAGCCTGAGGGAGGGGCTGGCCAGGGTTGCTGTAAGGTGACAGTTCTGGAAGGCAGGCTCTGAGGAAGCACAAACAATCCACCAGCAGACCCAACCTGGGGGGAGTTGTGGGGAAAACCAGTAAACCCCTTGGGTGTCTTGATGGAAAGCAAATGTGAGCTTGTCCAGTCTTTCTTCACCTTTCAGCTTCAGAGAGGACAGGGCTGTGAGGATCTCTTAGCCTTCAGAGTCCTCCTGCTGCTCGAGACCTCCTGACTCCTCAAGTAGGACAATCAGAAGACAGCTTGGGAGGCTTAGCCAGGCCTTGCAGTTCTCGGTGTGGCCAAGCATTAGGGAATTTCTGCTCCAGCATTACTGAACAGCTCGAGAAGAAGGTACCCTGTAGTAGGAGAGTGATCCACTGTCAGCTCCTCAAAGAAAACACACAGCTAGTTTGAGCTGGTGGCTCCTCTTCCAGAACGCCCCATGGTTCTTTCTCTAAGTGAACATAACAGACACTTCTGTGTTCTGTCGTGTTCTCTTAACATTGATTGCTTCCGTCCACACACGACTCTTCTACTGTATGCAGTCAAGATTACTAGTCCAGAGGACAGACCAGAAGTGGAAAGTATTGGGCAAATGCCACAGACTTCACATTCTGGGACAGTAAGAGACAGCTTCTACAATGTCTCTGAAAGATCCTCAGCGGGACTGAGCCCACTGCCACAGCACATACTGCTCGTTAGCATAGCCAGAACTGGTTTTCATTTCTTCCTGCCCAGCTTCTCCCTCTCTTCCTTGTGATTCACAGAATCACTGAGAAGGCTGAACACTCAGTCGAAGATGCTGCACAGACAACTGTGAGAGCTACCTCTGGGCCTCTCTTTCTCCTCAGACGTGACTCTTTAATGAAAGAGACTTTACCTAGTTCATATTTTTATACCATGTTTTTGCATTAGACCTAGACTATAAATGCCCAGAAAATACATGTTGATAATAATGAATGATAATAATGTTGGTAATAAATAAATGAGCCAGCGATAGGGCCAAAGGATGATAATGATCACATCTGGCACTTACTGGGTCCTTATATAACATTTTCTTCTCTGATTTTAATAACAATCCAGGAACAAGAGATTACGTACTGGGGCTGGGAAGAAGGGAATACTTGTAACAACTGATCTTTCCAGATGTGGTCAAAGCTTGGCTTCTACTCTCTGGCAGTTAGCCTGCCTGCCAGGATGGCTGCCCCTGAAAAGCCCCCGTCCTCCCGCAGCTCTGGCCTGTGGGAATTCATCACCTCTCTTGGAACAGCAGCTTCTGCCCTTCTGCCATATATAACAGCAAACGTTCCTTTCTCCTTATGCCAACTCCTCAGGCCTCACTCTCTTCAGCTCTTCACATTAAAAAAAAATCCTGGCTGGCCATTTTTCATGCATTTTCTGCTGTGTTGCCTTTCTTCTGACTTTTCACTTTCTCGGTGCTCAAAGAAAGGGAAGAACATGAATCTGGCAGGGGCAAGGTGGGAGGTGGGAGGGGGGAGTATAAAAAAAAAAAAGCTGAAGCCAGAGAGTAAAGAAAGGCAGGATTCCAGAAAAGGCTAGAAGCATCTGAAGAGACTCTGGCTTAGTTTGGGGGTGGGGGTCATCTGGAAACTCACAGCGAGTGGGAAGCATTTAATATGAGAGAGACAGACCAACAGATCAAACCATTCCAAACCTTATTGTCTGCTTTCTTGCTTGCTTGCTTGCTTGCTTTACCTCCACCTATCCTTAGAAACGTGTGCAAAATAGGGCAGGTACGATAATCAATAATCACAGAGTTCCAACAAAGACAGAACACTTGAGCGAGGTCACATCAGACAAATGCTACACTATTGGCACCTGGGGAAAGAGAAACAGAGAAAGAAGGTGAGAGAACAAGCAATTACAACTGCAACTGTGTAGCACATTCTGCCTGCCTTCCCTCCTCCTGAGCCTGTCTCAGCTTGAGAGAGGATGGAATGAAGGTACTTATGGATGGCCATGGTGGTACACACCGGTGCTCATATACGTTGATGGGTTTAGATTTAATGGAACCCTTTGGGGGCATTTGCTATCATTATCCCACTCTACAGATGAAGAAACTGATGCATTGAGAGCTTGAGTCCCATCTGTACTCACATGGTAAGTAAGTGTTAGAGGCAGGATGCTGAATTAGTCTGTCTAACTGCAGCCCGGAACTCCTTGGCTACAGTAGGGAATGTAAACTGCTGTCCTCTCGGCCTTGGTTCCCAAACACCTCCCTAGCCAGGCTGAGAGTGAGTCTGGTCCAGAAAGCCCTATTTTTCACACCACAGGTCACCCAATGCAAACAAACCAAGTCCCTGGGTGCACAGCCACAGAACCCGTTATCTGTTTTAATGTTAGGACATCCGGGGAAATTTGGGTGATATGTCAATTTTACCTCTGCATGCTGACTTGAAAATGTAACCTCGTGCTAGATGAGAATCCTTCACGCGTGCAGTTTGTTGCTGCCTCAGCCTAGGTAGAAAATCTCCTAGACACTGGAAAGACTTGCAAATCTCAGAGCCACAGTCAAAATCCTTTGAGAAATCATAGAAAGAAGGAAATAGCATGGGATTTCAAGTGAGAAACTGGGTTTATTTCCAAAAGGATTGGACTCATATCTAGAAACTACAAAAGCGTATCAGGTGTTAATGTCACCTGCCGTTAGTTTTTTTCTTCTTCTAATTATTATTTATGATAGGTTACTGAAATTAGCTCAAATGTTTATTTCCCCGATATTTATGTTTGCTTTTGTTATGTGTTAGGCTGTGTTCTTGGCATCGGGGATGCAGCTGTAAAGAACACTGGCACTCTCCGTGCTTTCAAAGCTCGTCCTGTAGGAGGCTGACAATAATAAGGAGGTTTTAGATAGCAATGAACACTGTGGGGTCCGCACAGCAGAGTGGAGGGCGCGCGCATGCACCGGAGGACTTTGTACAAGCGAGTGATGTGAAGGAACAAGCCACGGAGAAGCCCCGAAAGCGGACTAAAGAGAAAAACCTCAGATCAGGAACTAACAGGCTCATAGGACATCAAAATCGGGGTCATCAGGAGGGAGTGCGGGGGTATACAGGAGCAATGGGAAGCTGGGTTTCATTTCCGGATGTGCCGGAAAGCCTCGAAAGGCCCGGATTGACATGAGGTAACTCTGATTGCTACGTACACCGGAGAACGAGTTGTCTCTGCTCTCCTCGTGGAAGCTGGCTATCTTTTCTTCTGCACACCCTCGGTATTTAAGCTGTGTCTCCCTAAAAACATTGTGCTCTCTTTGCTCTGCGCTTCCCCCACTGCAGTGCAAGTTCCTTGCAGACAAAACTTTGCACTTATTTGCCCGGTTCCTCCTCCCTGACTACCCCGGAGAGCGTTCAGGATCCCCCACGTGCACCCCGTACAAAGCTATACACACACACACACACACACACACGCACACGCACACGCACACACACACACACACACACACACACACACACCGCCTAGAATAGCGCTGAGCAAATGAAATGCTCAATAACTCTGAAAAATGACTAACGTGGCAGTGAAGCAGGTTTCACCTGAAACACAGAAACTTTCCAACAGAGAAGTAAAAATATTGAATGGCCTGCCTCGAAAGAGTGACGTTCCTCATCACAGAAGATGCTCAAAAACTGCTTTTTGTGGGGAGGGGATGGAGAATTTTGTATCCTGGCCCTTTAATTGTCTAATGGGGGATTGTCCACATGTAAGAACGTTTGCAACTCTGAAATTTTATAATTTTAAGAATAATTTTTAAAGTCGTAAAAAAAAATAATGACTTGGTTCATATAAGAACGGACATAAGCCACCCCGGATAAGTCACAGCCATGGTCTGCCTGACTTCTCCCTGCTGAGAGATGCTTTGATGTACCTTGTCAACTTGGTGAACTCCTTGTCATTTTTCAAGGCCCACCTAAATGTCCCTGTGTGCTGGCTTGTGCAGTACGGCACTCCAAATCACAGATGAAATATAGAATGCATTGTGGGTTCTCCGGTTTAATAGGAAAGTGGATGAGTCAGGGCATGACCGACAGAAGCTGAACAGAAAGCAAAGGGCCTCAAGAACAAATATCATGAGAAGCAACTCGAATGGCTTCAAAGACTTCCTGTAGGAAAGAGACAGACAACACACAGTGGTGGGGGTGGAGGACCCCACAGCTGCCTTCAAGCACTGCCGTATGCACAGAGAATCTCTGCGCTCCTTCGAAGGCAAGTACAGGGCAAACCATTGAACTGATCTCAGGGTCCCCAATGGAGGAGTTAGAGAAAGGACTGAAGGAGATGAAGGGGTTTGCAACCCCACAGGAAGAACCACAATATCAACCAACCAGACCCCCCAGAGACCACCAACCAAGGAGTACACATGGAGGGACCCATGGCTCCAACTGTATATGTAGCAGTGGATGGCCTTGTTGGGCATCAATGGGAGAAGAGGCCCTTGGTCCTGTGAAGGCTCAATGCCCCAGTGTAGGGGAATTCCAGGTCGGGGAGGCAGGAGTGATTGAGTGGGTGGGGGCACACCCTCATAGAAGCAGGGGGAGGGAGGATGGGATAGGGGGTTTCTAGAGGGGGGAGGGAATCGGGAAAAGGGATAACATTTGAAATGTAAATAAATAAAATATCCAATTTTTTTTAAAAAAAGAATTTGAGCTATTCAACAATGAAGCATGCTCACAAAACCTCCAGAACCACTCACTGGAAAGTCATAGAAAAGGAGGGTTTTTGTTTTTGTTTTTTGTTGATTGATTGATTGATTGATTGATTGGAATGACATTAGATTGAGTTAAGCAAATAATACCAAGAAACTTTCATGTAGAGAGCTGTCTTAGTCAGGGTTTCTATTCCTACATAAAACATCATGACCAAGAAGCAAGTTGTGAAGGAAAGGATTTATTCAGCTTACACTTTCCACATTGCTGTTGATCACCAAAGGAAGTCAGGACTGGAACTCAAGCATGTCAGGAAGCAGGAGCTGATGCAGAGGCCATGGAAGGATGTTACTTACTGGCTTGCTTCCCCTGGCTTGCTCAGCTTACTTTCTTATAGAACCCAAGACTACCAGCCCAGGGATGGCACCACCCACAATGGACCCTCCTCCCTTGATCACTAATTGAGAAAATGCCCCACAGCTGGATCTCATGGAGGCATTTCCCCAATTGAAGCTCCTTTCTCTGTGATAACTCCAGCCTATGGCAAGTTGACACACAAACCTGGCCAGTACAAGAGCCAACCGGACTATTTGGTGGTGGCTCCTGGTAGCAATGAGAACATTCCGAGGCTGTCTATGCCCAGCAGGCATATACTACCCTTGAGCCATGCTACTGTAGATGGAGAAGAAGAGCGCACCCATCACAATGTCTGAGACCTCTTTCAACTGTTCGGTTATATGTTCCTCTGTTGCTGTATCCTTGTGTGTTAGGCCTTTAGCAGCTCAGGTACAGGTACGGTTGTTGGAATGAAATTCCGTAATGTTTCTTCCTGTTCTCCAAGCAAGTATACACTACTGTATTCTACAAAGTCAGCATGGAGCCTCTATCCATGGGCCTGTGGCTTTCAGATCTAGTTTGAGACCCGGGGCAGCTGGCATTGATTCTGTTTGTTTCCTTAGAAGAAACAGTATTGATCTTCAGCACCGTGAAGCCTGCTCCTGGGTCGCCTAGTTCCAACAAACAATTCCCTTGTCTTCAGCAGCCATTTCAAAGGCCCCCAGACACTCGACTTCTATTTGGCTCAGCCTCCAGCTAACAGGCTACTTATGCTGGGTACCACTAAGCATTCCCTTAGTTCAGTCTGTGTCACTGTCCTTTCCTGCTTCAAAGCCACCACACTGAACATCAGACTCTTCGGTAGATGGCAGTTGGCCACTTAGATAAAGCTGGCTCCTCACCTCAGTTTAGTGTGGACAAAAGATAAACTGATGAACGAGGAAGTCTGCTGTAGGCAATCCTGACAGAGGTGTCAGTGGAGCTAGGGAATGGTGGAGGGGAGAAGCCAAGCTCTCTTGAGAGTCAGGGGTAAGATGAAGCTAGTAGTGGTATCAGGGGGAACTTTGGCAGAAGCTCAGCAGAGAATGAAAAGGGAGGAGGGGCGGGGGTCTTGAAGATTGACAGGTCAGATCTCTCCTAAAGTAATTAGAATGATGCTGTAGTTTGGAAGTCACCTCTAACGACCTGACAAGAGTTCGGAAAAATAAGTCAACAAAGTGTGAAATTGCGGCCAGCAGCTGTCCAAATTGTGAGCTAGATGAAGCCTGGCATTCTGCTTCCTTTGGATCCTCTCCCTCACGCATGGATATTTTCTCAGCTTCAGTACGCCATCTCATCCTCTAAGTCCAGCCAAATCTAAAAGAGAGCATCGTGAGTCCCATACTGCCTCTTCTAACTCAGGGCTAATCTGTTCAAGGCCCTGCGGAGACCCTGCTTCATCTGAATTCCACTAAGGGTCCCAGAACACCCAGGCTGCTGCCGTCCAAACCGGTCTTCTGCACCATGTTCCCAGTATCTTCACAGTACCCAGAAGATGGGAGCTCTCCCATACCACCCCAGGGATGAATGGAGGAACAAAATGAGGTCTATATCACAATAGCGTGCCACTCAGCCTCTGACATATGCTACAGCAGGGGTGAGTCTTGAGGGTATTATGCTAAGTGAAAAAGACAGACCCCACACGATTCCAGTCATAGGAGGACACCAGAATAGTCACATTCATAGAACACGGTGGGTGCCAGGGCCTCGGGGAAAGAGGAATGAGGAGTTGCTGTTTCATGGGTGTAGGGTTTCCTGCTAGAGAATGGCTACATAATGATAGAGATAAATTGAATCTATACTCTTCAAAATGATGATAAATAGTAACGTTGCATGTATTTTACCAAAATGGACCGGTGTTTTGTTGTTTGTTTGTTTTTGTTTTATATGTGTGTGACAAAAAAAAAAGTAAACATCTGGAATCAACTAAAATCCAAGCTGCTGTACATGCAGGCACGGTATTTTCTTAGTCAGATTATTTGAAGTAGAAAGATTCACCCTAGGTCTAGATCTGGGCTACCCCCTCTAGTACAGCCTATAAAAAAGGACATGGAAGAAGGAAACTTTTGTTCCATGACTGCTTGAAGTTCATCTACCCTGTTCCCATGTCTTAAATAGGACTTCTTCAAGATCCAATCTGAAAAACCGAAACTCCCCAGGAATCCTCCCACACCCCAGCACAGACTGGGACTGCAGAGACACCCGGCCTTGTAGACTGAGCAGCTCCCAAATGCTTGGCCTTTCCACTGTGAGACAGGCATTGCTGGATTATCTGGACTATGTCCTGTAAGTCAGTTTAAGAACCTCCCTTTTAATGTCGGCCGTGTTCCTTTTGAGAACCCTGACTAATATAACAAGAAAAGCCCTGCCTTTTCCCTTGTGACTTGTGTGAGAAGTATGCCCAAGCGCTGAAGGAATTGGCTTTGCATAATCTTTCATCTAAAGTCTGATCCTGAGATCACATCTAGAAGGGACCAGTGCAACCAAAGGATCAGTTGTGCTGGGATAATGCTACCCTGCAACTGAGACCATTCCTCAGTGTGTGGGACAGGAATTTGTACCTCCTTGAACAGAAAGAAACTCTGTAGGAGGAAGCCTGCGTGGTGTCCCTGTCATGGCTTTATCTTAACCCTTGGCACTAGGACATTCAAAAGAAGGAGAACAGTTTATTTCAAAACAGTTTCTTTCCTCTATTAACCATAATACGTTAATCAGTAAATGAGAAAGGCCCTTTAACAATACCAAGAGGGCAATCTGACACAGGGCATTGCTCTAGTTAGATGTTGAGCATCTCCGGGGGTTTGGGGAGGCTTTGGTTGGCAGGATGCTGTTTCTGAGTAGTGGTGGAGCCTTTAGGAGATGGGACTTAATAAAAAGATCTTGTATCAGCAGAGGTGCAACCTTGAAGGGATGGTGACATCGGAATCTCTTCCTCTACTTTCTTGTTCAAAATGCAAAGGACATGCCACCATCTGACACCTCTTTCTAGAAGCAAAATATAAAAACCAACCAACCAAACAACAACAAAACATGAAATCACCTGACCTTGCACTAGACCCTAAAGAACCACAAGTCAGACAAACCTTTCTCTTCATGAGATAATTGAGTCAGCTTTCATCTTCCGCCATAGTGGTCCTAGGTATCGAACCCTGATCATCAGGTTTGGCAGCAAGTGGCTTTTCCCACTGAGCCATCTTGCTGGTCCTACAAACATTTTTAAACAGCAAGTCAAGCTAACTAATACAAACATGCTATGGGAAATGGAGTGTTAGTTTTTGTGAGTTGATTTTCTCTACCAGCACCCTTCCTAAGAAAGGTACTACTTCTCCTTTGTTGCATCAAGTCCAAGAGGTTGTCTACCACACTATGTCTTTCCCATTGACCTCATCATAGTGGGTCCCTGGCAGAACCAACCGCAGTACTGTATCCTTTGTACCCTCTGAATAGTTTAAATGTAGGCACAGTGCCCAAGTAGGGTCAATGGTATTTGTACATAGACACAAAGTCAGAAAGGATTTTTCCCTTTGGGCTCGTAAACTCGCATACATCCTTCCCACTTACTGAGAATAAAGTCACAGAGGCAAGGCCAGAGCTAGGAACAGCCAATGTCCTGACTTCAGTATTTTAACCCTGAATGCAGCTGTGCTTTAAGCCATATCTGCCCAGTCCTTTCCAATTATGGGGGTAAATAATTCTTTCCTTTTCTCTTTCAAGCTTGTTTGAATTGGATGTACGGACCTTGCAACAAAGCACCCTGACAAATGCGGTTTGTTCATCTCAGTTCAAATGCTTTTCATATTTGTTTCACCTTGTGACATTGGCTATTTTTGAGTCCACAAAATGTATTCTACACACTTTTCATTTGGTGTACCAAGACACAGTGTGAAAATTCTGGAGAGAAAGAATTAGTAAGGCCAGTGTTTGTCTGTAAGGTACATTATAATGGAGGCGAAGGTTTGGGAGATGGGAATAATTCTATTTAACAAGTTCTTTAAAATTATCTTCTATGTGCCAGATGTTTCCACCAGTAATTGCCGTTAAACAGCACCAACCCTAAAAAGAAGGTATTTCATGACATCCTTGTACATAAATCACGGTTCTGAAAACTTAAACAATTTGCCAATACACCAGCTTTTACACAGTAAAACAAGGTTTCCAATTCAAGCCTGTTAACTCCAAGGTCAGTGTCCTTGCCTCTGTACAATCTTGCCTCTTGGACACAGGACAGAAAAAAGGAAGAATCTGTTCATCAGTCCGTTTAGAAACCATTCTTCAGTGTCTATGTTCTGATATTTATGCAAGAATCTCTTAGTATTTCTTAATATACATTAAACAAATGTAAAGTACTTTCATCATGTGCAGGGCACCATGCTAGGCCCCATAGAAAAGAGCACACAGATGAAGACAATAGCCTTTTTCCTTTGGGGCATACAATACAGTAGCCCTAGAAATACTACATGGCAAAAGATGATTAATGGCACAAGAGAAATTCAAAGTGCTATGAGAGTTCTGAGCAGGAAATGTTTACATCTGATTGAGGGAGCCGGAAAGACTTGGTGGAAGAGAAGTATATTAGGTAAGTGCAAATGAATGTATTCATAATGATGTGCTTGCAGGAGTAGCAATGGGATTTGGGAAAATGAAAGAGAAAAGGAGGGAGGGAGAGGAGGGGGGAAGAAAAAAGGAATTAGGTAGCTAAGACCTCTCTCTCTCTCTCTCTCTCCATACACACACACGCACACACACACACACACACACACACACACACACACACACACACACACCAGAGTTCCTCTAAATATTGATATTGCAAACCAGTCATAATGATTCCAGCACTTGGGAGGTAGAGGCAGGAGTTTAGAGCTAGCTTCAAACATATCGAGTTCATGTCATGGGACTTCATCTCGAAAGGCAACAAGATATTGATCGAAATTATAGGAAAGGAAATCATCCTTCAGTTTCCAGAACTGTCCATGGGAATCCCACTCTGAGAACCACAGCACAGAGACCATAACAGCCGACTGGAGTCATGGTAGTTTACACCTGTGGCCAATGAAAGAGAGGATATGAGAGCACCAAATTCAGGTGACTGATGGTGAAGACGGGAAGTTAATTTGACTTGGGTGACATTGAGAGTGTTGGTGTTAACTATGCTAAGAATGAAGTTTCATCAATTGTCCAAGTATAGGTATCCAGCCACAAGCTACTACTGGAGTTAACTAGAGTTAAGGCTGGAGAGACAGTTGTTAGACAGGATAGATAGGGGTATAGAAGAATCATCTATGCAAATCTGACCATGAGATGTGATTACAGAATGGTTGAGAGTGAGGGAATACAGAATATAAAGGGGAAACCATGTAGATTACGTGTCTCAATCTCAAGTGACAGAAACCTTACACATTGTAGTTTAAATAACACAAAAAGCTCTCATATCACAGAAAAACCCAGTAGAGTGGGCTTCGGGCATGGGCCTGGGTCGGTCCCCTCGAGTCTGTTGTGTGCTTTCTGTTTTTTTTTTTTTAATCTAGGTTCCTTAAAGGCTGTGAATGAGAATCAACAGCAATTATACTCACATTGTGTCTCACTTACAGCGAAAGAAAGAAAGAAAGAAAGAAAGAAAGAAAGAAAGAAAGAAAGAAAGAAAGAACTAATTTCTCTTAGCTATCAAAGGAAGTTTGCGCTTTACTAGATATCACATGTAAATGTCATCTGTTTTTCCCATGTCTGATTTTTCCCACCTTTGTGGTAGGAGAAACATTTTTTATAAGAAAGGGCTGAGACTAGTTATAGTTTACTAAGGTGCTGGGGATAAAATCAGTCTTACTCAGGTCTCCTGGCTGCAACACAATGAGAAGCTGAGACCATTTAAAATGCAAAAGGTCCGAGAACAGATTCGTACAGTGATACCATATGGGTGGGATAGACAGAGCTCTAAGGAAATTGCGCTGCTATGGAAACCCCAGGCAGGAGAATGTGTTAGTGAGGATCTAACCTCCAACAAGGTGATAGGGAGGATGACAGATAAAGGGTCACTTGTTTGCGTGATTAAGAAAAGTATTGGAGGCCTTTAGGTGGGAGCTTTAGTTGCATGCTGGTCGTGGATGAAAGAGCAAAGACTGAGTCTGCTCTAGAGAAGGACCCAGGTGGACGGTCCTTTCATAGAGATGCATGGTGATGGAGGAAACTCGGGGAGAAGGAGGGCATCACTTACTGCTTTCAGACAAAGGGAGGTAAGAATGTTTGCAGGCTGAGAGAAGAGAGCAGCAGAAGAGAGAGAGAGAAAGATACCGTGAGAGATGGAAGGGTGGGTAGCCACCTGGAGCATGAGGAGACCAGAGCAGGGAGTGAGGTCAGGTGTGAGGACAGGGAGGATTTTTGGAAAGGAAATTGGACACCTGTTCTGTAGAGAGCAGCCTAGGAGGGGAGCCAGGATTGAAAGAGAAATGTTGGAAACGAAATGTTGACGCAAGGGAAGTCGGGGAGACTCCTCAGAGGCATGTGTGTAATAGTGGAGGTGAAATTACCTCTAGAGGGTCAGGAGGGCTGGGTGTGCCAGGCAGGCCCTGAAAATTTGGAACAACCCTTGGGGAATCATTAGGAGGCTCCAGAACATGAACGCAGAGACCGGAGACTTGCAAATCAACCCAGTCTTTTTAGAGAACAATTTGGCACCACACACCAAAAGCCATAAAAGCATCCCTGGCCTTTGACCTGCTAATCCCTCTTCTGGGAATACATACCATGGAAGTAACTGAAAAGTAAACACAGACTATTTGCAGAGAGATGTTTATGGCTGCCCTATTCATAATAATAAAATCCTGGAAAACACCCAAATGCCTTACAACTGGGAAATGGTTAAACAAACTACAGAGAACATTAATGTGTTAGAATATTATAGAACCATTACAAGTGACGAATATGAGTACTCTGTCAATACCTAAGGAAGTATTTCCAGAAAAACATTAGGTGAACACAGTGGAGTATGAAATAAGACAGATAAGTTGATTTCTACCTTGGAAAGTGATGTTTATACAATGGTACGGTTCAAAAAGGTCACTGAATTATGTAAATGGTCAGAGTGAGAAGGTAAAAAGATTTTTTTTCCCTCTTTAGAAAATTGCTTAAATATACATTTTAAAAAAGGGATTGGCAAGCGGCTGAAGCGACCCAGTGTGAATGTGTAGCGATGGTGATCTGCAGGACTCTCGAGCTATCTCCCTTTGCAGAGAAAGAAATGAGAATGGGCGGGTGGATGGCTAATTACTGTTAAGGTGGGTGGGTCATGAGGGCAGCGGTCACAAGAGATAAGTTCTTTGCAGAGTAGCTTGTGATGTACAGAGCTTTGTAGAGAGTGAAACAGGTCAGAAGATAATAGAAAACAAGAGGGGAGAGACAGTTGTGCCAAGAACAATGAATGAGCAGGAGCTCTGCCCTGCCCCCCAGAGAGGGTTATAGGCCTGGAGGTCATGTGGATGGTGATGACAAATGGCCCATGAGGGGAAAGCTGGACTGAGATTCCTGGAGTAAAAGAGGCTGATGGATAGAGATTTTAGCGACCAATGAAGAACACAGTACACACAACAGCCACTCATTCGCTTCTTCACCCAGCCAGGATGTGTTGATTCTCCTTTGTATTCAGCACTATTCTGGGCATTGGAACAACAAGGGTGAAGGAAACAGTGTGGCTGGTCTCACCGTGGACTGTGTCCCACCAGATGGTCCCCGAACCGGATCCCTTGTTCATGCCTCTCGCACAGTCAGTGTTCAGTCACCTATTGTTGAGTGGGTGTAGAAATGAGGTGAATGCTAGCTGGTCATCTGAAGTAAGGGACAATTGGCATGCAAGGGTCTTGGAAGCATGGTGAGGGTTGTCAATGGGGCCTATAGGTTTGTTCCAGGGACTGGGGCATGAGGGTCGTTGGAGAGTTTGCTGTCCAGAGAGGTGGGCACAACAGGGTTGGAAAAGGGAGACCACTCCTTCCAGAACCAGAGGGAAGAACAAAAGGGTTGGTATAAGATATAATATGTTTGGGCCAAATGCTAGATTTGAGAAGGCATTCATAAAGGAAATTATAAGAGTTATTTTAGGGGCTGGAGAGATGGCTCAGTGGTTAAGAGTACTGACTGCTCTTCCAGAGGTCCTGAGTTCAATTCCCAACAACCACATGGTGGCTCATGACCATCTGTAATGGGATCCGATGCCTTCTGGTGTGCCTGAAGACAGCTACAGTGTACTCATATACATGAAATAAATAAATCTTAAAAAGAGAGTTATTTTATTTTGGAGCCAAATATGAGTGGCTATGGCCTGGGAAGACAGATTTAGATGAACCCAAATTCATATTCCAACATGGAGGAGGTTTTATCAAGTTGGTTTTTTTGTTTGTTTATTTGTTTTTGCTTTTGTTTTTCAAGACAGGGTTTCTCTGTGTAGCCCTGGCTTTCCTGGAACTCACTCTGTAGACTAGGCTGGCTTCGAACTCAGAGATCCTCCTGCCTCTGCCTCCTAAGTTCTGGGATTAAAAGTGTGTACCACCACACCCAGCTTCAAGCGATTATAGTAACAGAACAAAAAGGGTGGTAAATCAAGACACTTTTCAAATACATCAGTAGAAACTGTTGTGATCATAAAAAGAGAAATAGGTAAAAGATACATTTTGGCATGTGGGGCAAGGGGGTGCCTCAGCTGTCCCATGCCAAGACATCCCTTCTCCCTGAGCGACCAGACACATGTCAGTATAGTATAGAGTTTATTTATGGCATGGGGAGAAGAATTAAGAGGGTAGTAGACGCAGAGAGAAGGAGAGAGTAGAGAAGTAGAGGCCAGCCATGACCACGTGGAGAGAGGGGGAAAGGGAGGGGAGAAGGGACGAGCCGAAGAGGGCAAGAGAGAATAAGAGGATAAGAGAATAAGAGAGAGAGGAGGGGCAAGAAGCCCCTTTTATAGTGAGCCAGACCTACCTGGCTATTGCCAGGTCACTGTGGGGTGGAACTTAGACAGAATCCTAACAGAAACATCAGAGAGGCAGGTCTTAGCAAGTCAGGAAACTCTGGGATAGACCTAGATGCTGTCTGAAGACACTCATAGCTTGTGCAGCAATGGGAACTAGTTGTCTGCTAAGTTAACACATTCTGAAGGAAACTGGTGCTCTGCACCTTCCAAGTGGTTTACATGATGGCCACCAAGCTCTTAGTTCAGGCACAGAGGCCAATAGGTGGCTCTGAAGAGGCCGAAGATAGCCCAGGGCTTGCAGCACTCTGAACTCTTCATAATCACCGAAGCTCTGGTCAGTGAATCAGCCTTGCAGAAGATTCAGTCTGAAAGTTCATGAAAACACACTTTTTAGAATTACATTTTTATTATTGTTGTTGTTGTTGTTGTTGGTGGTGGTGGTGGTGTGTGTGTGTGTGTGTGTGTGTGTGTGTGTATGTGTGGACACACTTTCAGAAATCTGTTCTCTCCTTCCACTGAGTTCCAAGGACTGAATCCAGTTGTCCGTCTTGCACAAGCGCTTTTATTGGCTGAGCCACCACTCAGTCCTCATGGAATGTTTTCAGTGTTTTATGGGCTTCATTTATTCACCACTCACTGGACACCTGCCCAGGCACTCACCCCTCTGCTAGGGATTGTGGGGTGCTCAGAATGGGGAGAAATAGTTGCTGAGCTTACCAGGCTTGCAAGGTTGTAAAATTGGAATTGGTCTTGAAACCTGGGGCTTAGGCAGAAGCTGTTTCTGACTTCCCCCAGTGGAGAAAGATGCTGCCAACTGCCCAGGGTTCTGTCCCCTCCAGGTTACCTGGGACCCGGAGGCAGAAACAAGAATGCTGCCGTGTGCAGGTTTTCCTAGGCTAGCTGGAGGCCTGAGGAACACTGGGAACCAGAAAAGTCAGACCAACTACATGACAGGGGCTAAGACAGGGGGCAGGGAGGAGGGTGTGGCCAGTTGGGATTAATGAAATGGAGGAAGCACAAGGGTTTAGCTATGGAACTGAACTCTGGGAGAGTGACAGACTTTGTCCTCAGGCCTTGCCTCTTCTCCTTGAGAAGGAATGAGTTGATGACACCTGGCTCATGAGGCAGACCCTCTGCTGGCTTATTTAGCACCAAGGCGGGGGTGGGGCGTGGGGATGTGGGTGGGGCATGGGGGTGTGGGTGTGGGTGTGGCGTGGGTGTGAGGTGTAGGTGGGGCGTGGGGGTGTGGGTGGGGCGTGGGGGTGGGGGGTGGGAGAGAGCTGGCAGCAGACTGGATTAGTCAGTTAACAAATCTTTACCACACTCGGACAATCCAGTTCTGCCCCTTACTTGCCACATGGTCTTGGGTGGGTCACATGACTTCCTCAAGCCTTGTCCTCATCTGTTAAAATGAGCCTAAAAAACCTTGGAGGGTTGTTCTGAAGAGCATGTGGAATAATATATATTAGGGCCCCAGAGTTCTAGCCGTTGTTTGTTTTGTTTTGATGTGTGTGTCTCTGCATGTGTGTGTGTGTGTGTGTGTGTGTGTGTGTGTGTGTGAGAGAGAGAGAGAGAGAGAGAGAGAGAGAGAGAGAGAGCACATGCACATGCATACATGCATGCACATGTGTATACCTGTGGATAAATATAGAGGCCAAAGGTCAAAGGTTTGCCCAATCACTCCTCTACCTTATTTATATTTTGAGACAAGATCTCTCATTAGCTGGGTATCCACCAATCGGCCTAGCCACCGGGTCCCAGGAGTCCTCTTGTCTCTGCTTCCTAGCACTGGACTTACAGGTATCTGGCTTTTTAAGTGGGTGCTGGGAACTCAGTACTCATGTTTGTGCACAAGCCCCTCGCTGCTACATAGGGAGACCCTGTTTCTAGCAAACAAACGCAAACTATGGCAAGCCCTATGGTCCCCCTCCCCTTCTTGTATGTAATGAGGAGACAGAGACACCAACTAGGGTAACAGAGCACAGAGCACAGCCATTGTTAGAGCAGGAGCCTTTGTACTGGAACCATGAGAAGGAGTAATTAGTTCTGCCTGGAGAGGGCAGGGAGGGCTTCCCCAGGAGGGGACACTTGAGCTGGCCCATTAAGTGGATCACCTGGTGGAAATCCGGGAGAGGGGGGCAGCCCAGGCAGGGCAGCAAGATTTGACGAAGGGCCACCCAGCCTTCTGTCAGCCCGCAGCCTGGCAGGGACGTGGCAGTGGCTACCTGGAAGGTGGCTTAGGGCTTTCAGTACCGGTCTCCGTCTCGGTGCTAGGCTGGGTCACCGGGCTGGTTGTGAAGTGTCTCCATTTACAGTGGGCGCGTTTGTTTGCAAGGGTGACTCTGCTCAGGCTGCACGGCTCTGGTGAGACAGAAGCCACAATGGAGAAGGGAGGAAGACAGCAAGGGACAACAGGGAGGAGGCTGCCCCTAAGACCAGGCCCTGCCCCTGCAGGCGCACTGCAGCAGAAGCCTCAGCATCTCTCTGCGGTAGTTAGCCATCTCCAGTAGCACTGCATCCCGCTGCAGTCACTGCCACTGCCGTCCAGACAGCCCCCTGCAGCGGGTTCTCTCTGGCACACAGGCTAAGACTCTGGGGTGAGGTTGCGAGGGGCGGGGGGGGGGGTCTCAAGACATTCGCTGCCATTCTGGGGCGTTCCATGAGCCCTGAGCAGGGTTTCTTTTAGGCTGACAGGAGGCAACCTCAGTCTCTTTTACAGGAGCGAAAGGACAGTCCTCACCTGTTAAGTTGACTCTCCTTTTCAGAAAGAGCGAGCTGTGCTGATGAAGAGTGATAAGTGTCTTTCACTGGGGAGGAAAGGATTTTAATAACGTCTGCTGATGACTCTTGCCCTGCTCTGCTGAGATACAGAGGCCCATTCTTCTTCCTGTTAATAACCCAGTGCAACTGTACTGCAGAAGGAGCTGGCTTGGGCTCTGTCTCAGCCCAGTGGCACCACCACACCGCCTCCAGCCAACATCTTTCCTTCCTTCCTCAGTATCCTTCTGGCCCCCGCCCCCAGATCGCTCACCTGCTTCCCCCTTCTTCTTTCTCTTCACTCCTCCTTTCTCTGAGAGGCCGGCCCACAGGCCTGGGACAGACCTTCTCATCGGGGACACAGGAGAAAGTAAGCTCCCTGTCATCACTCAGCCATAGCAGAAGCAGACCTCACCCGGAAGCTTTGTGTCGGTGGACCACAACCTGCATTTGAATCACCTATAACGCTTGCTGATGGCAGACTTCTAGATGCTGTCCTGAGCCTCTGCTGTCTAGCTCAGCAGAGAGTCCAGAGAATCACAGTCCCCACCAGAGACAAGCTGTGGGTTCAGGGCTTCAGCCATTTCTCTCTCTCTCTCTCTCTCTCTCTCTCTCTCTCTCTCTCTCTCTCTCTCTCTCTCTCTCTCTCCCCTCCACCTCCCTCCCTGATCCTATCTAATACCCTTTTCCCAACTCCCGCACAGTTGAGTCCTATCTCATGTGGGTGCACTGGGAACTTGAACTCTGTGCTGTGCTGAAACTGGATTTGTGGAAAGAGTAGCTAATATGTACTGAGCACATATATGTTAGGAACACAAGCAGACACTCTACACACCTCACGCGTCATCTCATGATGTGGAGGATCGTGCTGCCTTCTCTTTATTGCCCTTACATGATGCCTTGCAGGATTCTAGGCTGGAGAAGACACATGCAAGCTGCTAGCCTGCAGGACACTGCTCCAACCCTTCACACTACACAGAGTACAAGGACACTGGAGTTGGTTAAAGGGGAGGAGACTCCTGAGTGGAGCCACAGTGATGGTTTCTTTTTCCCAGATAGAATAGCCCTCAAGACAACATGGCTATTTTCACAATTACCGCTCACCCAGTGGCCTTCCTGTGTTTAGCCTTCTGTCTTTCCTCCTGATTGACCTGCCTTCTCCCCACCTTCTCACAAGCTGGGTGGCTTGCCCACAGAGAGACTTTAGAGGTTCTCGCAGATGTCTCTCCCCTACAGCCCTGACACCAAAACCAGGAGGCTGGGCCATCAGAGTCAGCTTTATCCTTTACTGTTTTCTGGCATTCACACCGGCCTGCCACCGCCCTTACTCCATTCCTTCTAAGCTTCCCTCTATCTAGACAAGACTCCGGTCACTTGAGCCTCACAATTCTGAGACCTCTACCATCTGTTACATCTGCTGTCACCTTGCGTGTCCCCCTCAACGCTGCACACCGTTGCCTCCCTCACCATGTAAAAGCTTTGTCACATGAGCCGGCCCCTGCTTCTGCAGTGTGGATTCTCCTTCAGCCACTAGGACCTTGCCTATGCAGGGTCCCCATCAGACAAGCTCCCCTTGCTCATTCTTTCCAATCCCAGTTCGTTGTTCCTTTGACAGCTGAGCTCAAAACCTTCACCTTCACACGCTCCTGAGGCAGAGCCTCCCTCCCTTTACTCCGCGCTCCATGTCTGCGAATCGCACACTCTCACACGTGTGTACTGCTGTCCGAGGATTATTCAAAGGCTGGTTTTGGTTCATGCATTTTTCTCTTCCTGGGCAGATGGTGTAGGTTTTTAAGAACAATAATCAGACTCGTTTGCTCTTTAGCACCTACGGCCCAGAACACAGAGAGTGGCCTTAGTGACTTTGTATTGAATTGTAACAATTCCTAACTGGCCATCCCTTTAATTACAACAAGTGACTCTGAAGTCCCAAAGTCAATGGAGAGTGTGCTCTGGGGATGGAGATGATCTAATGACTTAGTGGGGATATTGAATGCAGAACTAAATGGTAGACACCTGCTTTATAATTCCATATCATCTACTCACCCATTGTGGAAGTCCACACCAGTGAAAGCCTCTCTGTCCTGAGACGTCAGGTCGCCCGTTCTGTGAGGCCCCTCTCAGCTTTAACCATATCTTATGCTCTGAGCTAAGCCATCCACTCTTTCCCCTGTCCAATGACCAAGGGCAACACACCTCTCTGGGCCTCACTTTATACACATGTTAAACAGAAACCATGGTAACAGTAGATGACTCATAGAGTTTTTGTGAGGATTAAATGACAATCCAGAAAGCTCTTGGCCTACAGCTTGGCCCATAGAAACTAATCAATACGTGACTGTGATCATTAAGTCACTTGGCCCAAGTTGGGAGGGTGGAGTGAAGGCCCATCTCCTTGTGTTCTAGCTCAAGACAGAAGCTGGAGAGCGCACAAAACCATTAGATCTCTGACTAGGTCATCTGGGGCCCTGGAGCTAGGCCTCACCCAACCATCTTACAGTGTCCTGGGGCCCTGGAGCTAGGCCTCGCCCAACCATCTTACAGTGTCCTGTCATCTGGGGCCCTGGAGCTAGGCCTTGCCCAGTCATCTTACAGTGTCCCATTGATGACAGCTGCTGGCAGTTGGGGTGACCCTGTTGTACAGTCCCATCGATTTTCCCATTACCCTTTAATGCTGTGTATTAAAGGCTTTGCAGATCCACTCTGTTACCTTCTTTCTTTATTATCTCCATGGCCTGCCCAACTCCTTGGGAGGATTAAATTGCCTGGATGCAGTAAACCTCTCTAGGGAGTGAGAAACCTCTTCTCCAGACAGACCCTGGAGGCCAGAAGTTATGGTGTCCCTTGGAACTGGCTGCTGGGGTCCTGCACACAATAACAGCACCCTACAGAGCTGGAAACTGGTAAGCTCCCAGCCCACTGCTAGCTACACAACAGATGCCACTGCGATAGGGCCTTGCCCTCTGTTAATTGGCTCACCTAGGCTCTGTCTGATCCTGCTTAAGAAACCGTCTTTGTGCCAGTCTCTCCTCCTGCATTGTATATCCTGCTCTCCGCTGGCCCCGTTTATCTCTGGGCTCTTTTTATTCAGCAATTCCATATGTTATCTTGGATCCTAACCCATGCGCAGCTGGACAGAAGAGCTGTTTGGAATTTCAGTGAGCCTTGCTCTTCTTCTTTGTGAAATGGGAATATGAGTTCTCCCATTAAGACTGGGAGGAAATGGAGTCCATATGGCTCTCTAAGTGAAAGAGGCCAGGGGAACTGCTGTTACCTTTAAAGTATGACCAAAGATAATGAGGTTGATATTTCATACGACAACTCATTTATGCAAATTAATTCTCTCCCGTTCACCTTGAAAAGCAATGCACAGATTCAAAGATGTGCCGGCCACCTACCCTCTGCTGGCATCCTCATCAGTAAATCCTCACTGTTTGAGGTGGGGTGGACTGGAGTCTAGGAAACAGCCACTCAGAGCCAAGTCCAGTCACCCACCGGGGATCAAACAGAATAATCTCCCCCCTCCCGGAGATGATAAAGTAGGGAGCTGATTTTGTTGTTAAATTGGTGCTACAGGTTATCTCGCTAAGTTTCCAAAAGTACTTTTCAGTTAAGTGTTGCTTCTCAAGACCACGGCTTTAAAGGGAAATGCCCTTCCAGGAATGAGCTTTGATCTGATTAGGTATTAAGCAGGGGCTTATTGGTGGCAGGTGAAAGAGACTCGCTCAAACTGACTTAAGTGGAAAAATGATTTATCAGCTCAGGGACAGAAATGCTTTCTGTTAGATCTTATTTCAGACACAGCTAGATCTAGGAGCAGAGATGGCATGATCAGGTAATGGGGCCCCTGCTTGTCCTCTCAGATTGTGTGTGTGTGTGTGTGTGTGTGTGTGTACAAGGTCAACCTTTGCTGTTGTCCCTTAGGAGTCATTGTTCTGAGCTATCATCTCCTGTTGGTCTGTAGCTCTCCACATAGCCTCCTCAGGGTCAGTCAGTGATCCCTGGGGAACACCTGTCTCCACTTTTCAGATGCTGGGGTTATAAGCACATTCCATAAGACCCAGGTTCTGGCTTTTTATGTTGAATACTGGGGATTGAACTCAAGTCCTCCTGCTTTGTATGGCAAGTGCTTTTACCACTAAGCCATCTCTCAGATCTTTCCCTCGTTATGGTTTGTATATGCTCGGCCCAGGGAGTGGCACTATTAGAACGTGTGGCCCTGAGTAGGTGTGGCCTTGTTGTAGTAGGTGTGTCACTGTGCATGTGAGCTTTAAGACCCTCCTCCTAGCTTCCTGGAAGTCAGTATTCTACTAGCAGCCTTCAGATGAATATGTAGAAATCTCAGCTCTGCCTGCACCATGCCTGCCTGGTCATTGTCATGCTCCTGCCTTGACGATAATGGACTGAACTGCTGAATCTGTAAGCCAGCCCCAATTAAATGTTATCCTCATAGGAGTTGTCTTGGTCATGGTGTCTGTTCACAGCAGCAAAACCCTAACTAAGACACCTCTGCTTCTTATCTTGTTTTGTTTCCACTAGGCAGACCTAAATATGGTGACCGCCAGCAGCTCAATCTTAAAATTCAATGAAGTAGAGTTTCACTTTATCATAAGTTTCAACAAAAGCCTCAGGTCAGTGTGCCAGTGGTCTGTCTAGTGTCATGACTCCCTACGCTTGATCATAGCTAAGGATATGGAATTTGTCACCTTATATTTGTATTCTTGGAACTAGACTGACCCTACATGATTGTAAAGTGATAGAATCATAGATTTTTCTCCCTCCCTTCTTCCTTCCCTCCCTTCTATCTTCCCTCCCTGCCTTCATCCTCCCCTTCCTTCCTTAATTTTATTTTATTTTAATTTTTCGGTGAGATGTCTTGCTCAATCTGGCCTTGAACTCATGCTATCTGTGCTCCTGTCTTCCTAGAGGTAGAATTATAGGCATGTCCTACCACACTTGGCTTACCTTAACTCTTTTTAAAAGTATTTATTTATTTATTTATTATTTATTTATTTATACTTTATGTGTTTCCATGTTTTCCTGCTTGTATGTGTGTATCTGCAGCAGTCCATGGCTGGTGCCTTCAGAGGCCAGGAGAGGACATCAGATTCCTGGGAATGGAGTTTCAGATGGTTGTGAGTCCCCATGGAGGTGCTAGGAACTGCTCAGGATTGGCTGTAAGAGCAACAAGTGCTCTTGACCACTTAGCCATCTCTCTAACCCTTAATTTAAGTCTCCATAATATTTACACACACACACACACACACACACACACACACACACACACACTACATACATACATATCCTTAAAAGCAATTTAGAGGTTGAGAAAAGGCTTTGACAGGGTGCTGGGGATTGAACCCTTGGCCTTATTCATGTTAAAATCATTCTATTGCTGAGCCTTTCCCCTCACTGTCTTTCGGACAGTGCCTTGCTGTGTAGCTCAGGCTGGTCTGAAACTCCTGATCCTTTTGCCCCACCTCCTGAGATCAGGGATTACAGAGTATGCTGCCATACCCAACTGAGAAAAGAGAGAAACTGCCTTTTCACTTTGGCTTGCGCTCTGCCCTGAAGTGTAGTTTATCTGGAGAGACTGGAGGAAGTTCTGGCCAACCAGCATGGGTACATTCTCCTCTGCTTTCCCTTTCACACAGTACCTGACTGGTATGTTGGGCAAGACTGTGGTGTGCGTAGTAAATTACAAGCCAATTTTGGAAGCAGAACTCTTTTCAAAGGGCATCCTCTTCTCAGCCTGCCAATCAGATAAAAACAGCTCTGCACAGGCTGACCTGGGACAGGTAGGAGAACCAAACCCCAGTCCTGAGCATTCTCTTCCTCTTTCTCCCTTCCCCTCAGGGTCTGTTGCATGACTGAAGACTCTGAGCTCTGGTAAGCCTATGCTGAAAACCAGCAGGATGTATCAAGCTAACTGTCTCTCTACACTCAATGCTGACCGTCTTTGGCTTCAGCGCCACAGTGATAAGGGACACAGAACGGACACTTAATGAACACATAATGCCATATCCTATGCACTCATTGTTTTCTTTAACTCCCATAACAGTCCATGAGATGACAATTATTATCATTTTTACAGGGATGGGAAGAATGAGATGGGAGTGGTATGTGGCTGGCAGGATGCAGAACTGATGTCAAACTACCACATGCTTCCTTGGAGGTTTGAGGGGTGCCCACAATGTGTCAGGAGCTCTACTAAGGACCTGCTAAGGACCGCAGAATCATTCTGACATAGCAGACTCTGGGAAGGAAAGAATCCAGACACCTAAAGGCACATTCTGTGTGAATCTATATACATTTCAATATCTACCAACCTATTGTAAATATGCAGAGATAAGAGTCAGAAACAATAGCTACCCTTCACGTTAAGGTGCATGGAACTTTCTCCTGGGGAAGATTCATGTGCTGGCAAGATTTTATATTGGTCTGGGTGAAGATTACACAGGTACACAAGTATTTAGAAAGCTGCCAGGCTATACCTTTAATGCTCGTGTGATTTATTAAATTTGCTTGTTTTAATTTCAAATTCTACTTTTTTTTCCAATTAAAATTTGTTTTTGCAGGATTGGTGAGATGGCTCAGCTGGTAAAAGTGCTTGCTGCCAAGTCTGACAACAGAGTTTGTTCCCCAGGACACATGTGGTGGAAGGTGAGATCAGATTCATACACTCAAACTGTGGCATGTGCCCCCCCAACTCACACACACACACACACACACACACACACACACACCCCAAATTTAAAATGGTTATTGAGAAAAGTTCTCACTCTATAGCCCAAACTGTCCTGGAACTCTCTATGTAGCCCAGGCTGGCCTCAAATTTGTATCCATCTTCCTACCTCTCAGCCCTTCCAGTGCTAGAATTATAACATAAGCCACACCATGCCTGGTTAGTCACAACTGTTTCTTAAAATCAAATGTGAGGACATTGTACCAGCAAATTAACCAAGATCATGCTGTCAGGACTGGAATCTTCGGAAGACTGTGTGACAAGGTCTTCCTGGTACCTCAGTCCAGTGGCGTCTTCAGGGAACCAGGGTGGGAACGGCACTGTGCAGAGATTGTCAGTGAGAAAGCTCTGTATTGCTCCTGGTGGCCTGGGGTGACTTCAGATACAGAGCTGGGTTTTCAGCGGCCTTGCTCTGCCAACCCCTCCATACTTTCATCCACAGTTCTGCACCTCGAACTTGCCTTAGGGGCTCCTTCCCTATCCTCAATGCTTGCTCAGTGGGTTGATGGCTACAGAGATACTTCCTAGGGATGGGCTCAGGACACTGACCTAGGACTGCAGCCAGAGACTTAGTGTGGGAGAAGGAAGCGAGGCCTTCTCAAAGCAATCTGAGCCACTCTGTCTCCTGCCAGAAAGCCTGCCCCCTGTGCTCCGTGTCTCATGGGACAGTCTTCAGGCTCCCCAGCAAGCCCTCCAGGGACCACGGCTGTCTATTTAAACATTACCTAGGTCCCTTGCCTTTTCGTTCCTCTATAAACACAGCTTCTATTTTTAGGTTCCTTTGTAAGAGAGACCCTGGGATTCAGGCCAGGGATCTTGGGAGCTAGGAAACCACAGTCCCGGGGGCCAGATCACAGCACAACTGAGTGGGTAAGATGGCAGCAGGCTTGCCATCAGCCAGGATCAGTGTGGCCAGAGGGAGCTACACTTCCATGGTTATGCAGGTGCTGTCAATCTCCTCCTCAGCCCCCCAAATGCGCTCACCCTGCAGGAATCAGCTGCACTCAAACCAAGCCAGAGCTGGCCACATCTCTCCACTTCAAACTATGTGGCATCTCTCCTTTCACCTGGAAGCTTGGGGGAGCCATGGGCTAGTTACATATGAGGGAGAAACTGGAGCTCAGATAGAGCTGGCCTTTGCACCCAGGCAAGGAGGCTCAGGGGGAACCGATGGACCCACCCGCCAGCACTGGAGGTGGGAACCCAGATAACTAAGAGGCACGTGTCTCTCCTGTCCAGACCAGGCTAATATATTTAGATTTCATCTAAGACCCCAGCAAATAATGATACATTTTTAACAACAACAAAATGAACTGGCCATGTGATTTGTTTGTTTTTTAATGCTCAGTGGATCAAAATGCTTGCGTATACACAAGCCCGAAACCTGAGTTTGATCCCTGAAACTCGCCGTGGAAGGAGAGAATTGATTACTGGAGGTTATCCCTCAACCTCTTCATGTGCCCCATGGCACATGTGTCCACATTCACATGCATACAATGACAAAATAAATAAATATTTATAATTACTTCGTATAGGATGATCTAAAGAAGAGGCTGGAGACAGCAGATGTGAGAGGAAGGAATCCAACAAGCATTTGTCTATCACTTACTGTGTGCCAGGCACTGTGCTGGGTCCTAAACACTCCAAGCATTGACATCCCCAGGAAATGGCTAATGAGGTGAGTGACAGCAAGGAGCCATGCTTATCAGGGAAGTCTTGTCTAGTCTGGCAGGAACTGTGGGGAAATCCACCTACAGTTTTAAAGATCATTCTCTAAAACAATGGATGGGCGCTGGGATGAAAGGGAAGCAGGGCTGGCATGTAGAAGGGCATTACCATGTCGTGGGGAAGCTGCTGAGGGCTGGGCTGGGCTGCAGCATGGGGTGGAGAGCAGTTGGATTCCAGGGCCCTCATGGAGATGGAATCTGAAGGAGCTGGTCTGGGGTTATGGGCATGGGGGAAGAAGTTAGTGGATTCTGGCGTCCCTGGCTTCCTGGCTGCTACAATAGGAAAGTGAAGGCCCCCTTCCCCTTCATTCTCTCCTGAACACACAGTCATAGGTTCTCAGCTTTGTCATTCCTTTACCAGGATTATACTCACCATGAAGCCAAAGACCAGGTCTGTGAGGCTCTGGACAAGTTCTTCCAGGTACAATATGCTCCGTGAACAGCCGCCGGGGAACAAGTGTGAACTATCAAGAAAACACTTGAAACAATCCCAGTCCTGTCCACACCAATTTCCCTCCTTTCTCAGCACCACCCCCCACCTCACCTTGCACCCCATCAGTGACAGACAGGCCCTAGGGCCCAGGGGTAGAAGTGGCCAGTGGGCACAGTGCCACCTGGAATACTTAAAACATGAATTGCGAGTCAAGTGGCCCCTCTCACAGTTAATCGATGGCGGCATATCCTGATCGCTTTCATTATTATTATTTTCTTATGCATGTGTGATCGGGAGATTTATTGTTGAGGCTACAGAGGCAAAATCAATTATTCATGTTATAAATTAGAAAATGATTTATGTCTACAGGAGACGGGGCCTCGGCGAGCCGAGCCATTACAGATAAGCTTTGCTGAAAGGACCAAGATTTATCTGTAAACTTCACAAATTGCAGCTCCACAATCCAGTCCCGTTCCCAACCCCTCCCCCCAGGGTACCCATCCCTCTTCCCGAGTCATTCCGTCTTTCTTCTCTGTCACAGATTGTCCCCTTGACTCCTGGTTCCTCTCCCTAGTTCCTCTAACTTCTCTTTCTTCCTCTGTCCTGTTTTTCTCATTTGAAAAATGTCCCCACGGAGTGCTCATATCTCTTCTGGGGTCAGACACACTTGAAGCTTCTTATATAAACTTTCCAGTTGTTCCTAGGGAGGGGACAGGGAGGTGACAGACTGAGAAGGAATTCCCTAGGGTTTGGTTCATTCACAAACTTTTTGAGGATGAAGGGCTGAATCATATTGCTCAGAACAGCTGAAGGCAATTATTACCCAGCCTCACCTGCTGCCTAGCCCCTGCTCTCCTCAAGAGCTGGGTCAGAAGCAAGGTTGTGATGTAAACAGCTCGTGGACTTTACGTCAACAGATAAAAGTTGATCCTTACTGTACTACCAAAAGCGTGACCCCGGACCAGCCACTGATATTCATTAGACCTCTGTTTCTCTACTACAAAATGGGATCCTGGCATGAACACCGCCTCACTGCACACTGAAGAATCAAGACAGCAGTAAGAACGTCAGCCTGAAAACAGTGCCACACACAGGGCGTGCCCAGGGTGCATGGCTCTCCTTGTTTGTCACTCTTGCGCTCCATGAAATAGTATGGTTGCCCTGGATTACAAGGAGAATGTGGGAGCTTGGGTCTTAGGGAAAGGTAGAGGTGTGTCCCAAAGACAGCATGCCCAGTGAAGTGTAGTGAGTAAAGGAAAAAAGGCACGTCTCCCCACAAGAGGAAAAATAGCACCATCAGCTTGCTTCCTAAGAACCCATGGGTCAACTTACTTTTGTTCCCTTACTGCTGCCCCACCCCATCCTGGTCAAATAGGGATTGTAATAGTCCCCTTGCTCACCCCACAGGTTGCCATATCGGGTGGAAGGAGGAAAGTCTTAATGATCGTGACAACATTGCATAATTTTTACCGCATTGTGTTGAAGAAATAATTGCATGGGGAGAGAGAGAGAGAGAGAGAGAGAGAGAGAGAGAGAGAGCAGTAGAGGAGGGAGGGAGGGAGAGAGGAGGAGGGAGAGAGATGGGAGGGGTGGGAGGGAGTATGAGTGAGCACTTCAGGCTTTTGGAGGACAACCACAACAAGAATCCACTTAAGAAGAATTAGTCTCTTAAATGATCCAGTAAATGCTCTTAGAATGCCTTGGAATGGCCCCAAAGCCCTCTGGGAATTCTTCACACTTCCCAAGGACTGTGGCAGCCCTGCCAGGCATCTGACACCTGAGTCCTGGCCCCACAACCTCACGGATCTGAAGCTATTACAAGGGCGCAGGGAGCTCTCATATGCAGCTCGGTACCAGGCAGGAAGTATTGACCACAGAGGCTGCTCTTTGCCGTATGTCCATGCCCGTCCACACCAGGCCCGGGTATGCCAGGAAAGCAACTCAAGCAGTGTGTGTGGTCTAGTGGAGAGGACAGATATAAAGTATATGCACACGTCTCAAAATTGAAAATACTGAAAAAAATTTCTGCAGAGAATAAGGATGAAAAGTGAAGATCCCCAGACAGGGGACAAGCTCTATGCTGGCGAGTTTCTGTGACTCAAATCCAAGGAAACTCATATTAAAAGACAGAGCCCCTTCTCTTGTCCCCCTGGATGACCATGAAGATCAGATCTCAGGTTTTCATCATTCCATAAAGTCTCCCCAGAACCCTAGACTCTTCCCTACTTCCATGGAACTAGCCCTCATAGATCATCCTAAAGTATGAACCTAACTATTCTGAGCACCCCAGGCTGTTTCCTGAAATCTGGATTCCCTTCTTGCCTCTATCCTGTGGTATAGTCTCGAAGTGTCCTGTGTTGACTCAGGCAAGAATCAGCTTCAAGAACTTCTGGGAAGACAGGAGTCTTTTCTTCTTCTTCTAATACTCTGGGTGAATCTAGGGCTTGTATGTGCTAGGCAACTGCTTTATCCAAACACTTGCTTTGTTTGAGATAAGGTCTGAGTAAGTATCCCTGGCTGTTTGTGAGTTCATTCTAGCTCAGGCTGGCCCTGAGATTGAAATACTTATGCCTCAGCCTTCTCAGTGCTGAGATTATGGGTACCTGGCATATTTGAACATTCTCAGATTGACAGTCTTTTGATGTTTTTCTTAAAGTGAACAATAAGCCTCAGACTTGCCTCAGCTCCAGGGATATTCTCATTGGGCCAAACCACTAGATTCAACTTTAATTCTTTAATTTGCATCTCCAAATACTTAAATATCAGCATCAGCTCTTTCTCTCTGAATCCCCATTTCCTTAAACAGAATTAGGTGATAACCACTCCCTCCTGTTGTGTAACAGTTCTCCCTAAGATTAAAACATTCTATCCTGAAGGAAGTTCCTCAAACAGAAAGGTAAACAACTCAAAAAGCTTCAGGAAGTCCCTGAAACTGATTAGATTAACTAGGCCCTTCCCTACCAGAATAGACAATAAAAGCTGAGCATACTCTCTCAGACAGAAGGAAACTGAGCTTTGAAGTAGACTCTGAGACAAGACCAATTGCCTGGAAGATGCAGCACAAATCAAGATTCCTGGAAGAGGTTGAGACCAGAGTCACTTGGAAAAGACACTCTCCAACCTGTTGAGCTGTCTACAGTGTGCCCCAGGTTCCCAACTTTTGTGAGCTGTCCCCCATGCTGAGATGGGCCTTGGTGATGCAGCTGTCATGAGTCATTTCTGCTCCTGTAAGTAACCCCTCACCAATACGTCTGTGAGTAACCCCAGTAAAACTCATTGATTCACCAAATTGGACTTTGGTGGAATCTGTATTTTTGTCTGTCATGAGATCCCTACCTGGGGTGAGTAGACACGTGTGCTATCTACAACACTTCCACGTGGGCCATGCCTATGGTGCAGCTCAAAGTCATTAACATGGCAGCGAAGGTCTTTTGAAAAGAAGCTCCTGTCTTCTTTTCTATCAGAACCGCTCACTATGGGCTGTCCCACCTTCATGCCTTTCCTTGCTCTTCGCTCAGCATCAATACCCTGTTGGAATATCATGTTCCAGCTCAGACACAGCCTTTACATTCTTATGGAGAAGGGAACAACACAGTGTGCATGGACAGATCTAGGCCTGGGTCTTGGCTTTTTAATAACTATCTGATGTCACCCAAGACATTCATAGAACCGTAAACATCCTTATGTCTATTTTATTTGTTTGTTTTTGAGGTATGGTCTCACTATAGAACCCAGTCCTATGCACCACTATACTGTGCAGTATCTCTATATCTTAACCCAGTTTAAAGGGACAGATGATGCTGAACCCAGATAGAGAGATAGGGGGCAGCATTTCCGTATATGACCAGGCTTTACAGAAGCCACTCAGCATGCACTGGACCAAAGACTTGATGCTACTGCAGAGTGGAGTAAACACACCAGGGATAAGGATACTTGGGGAGAGGCACCATGGGGGCTGACAGATTGCAGCACATCTTTCGGTCCAGGAAGGAAACTGGGAACTTGGGAAGGAGAGAAAGTAGCAGATACAGACACATAACAGGGGTCAGTTGCTGCCCCGGGACACCAAACTGTTTTGACAGGAATGGAGCGTCAGCTCCTGCTAGAGAGGAAAGTGCAGGTTGATGAACTAGCTTTGGCAACGCTTGGTTACCTTGTCCTGCCAATAAAGTCACCAGGATTGAAAAATGGAACCAGCTCCTTCCCCTGTCCTTGTCCTTGGGTGTTCTATGTGTCTGAGCTCTGTCCTTTACGCTGCCAAGTTACCTTGGCCGCCCCTCACTCTTAGGTGGTGGAATGCCCACCCCCAAGTGCTCCTCCCATGTAGGCAATGTAGCTGCTCTTTAGTGGGTATTAAAGGTCTACATAGTGCTGGAATTGAAAGTGTCTGAATCATAGGGGAGGGAACTGGAACTGAAGATGTCTGAATTATAGGGAAGTGCATAGGTTAGAAAGGAAGGGGCCCTCCTGAACTCTCGGACAAAGGGACAGGAACCCATGAATATTTGAAGACTGAAAGATCTCAATCTAGAGTACTTACTAGAACAGATACAGAATACAGTAGTTCCAGCATCGAATATGGGCTCTGTTTCTTGGTAGCTGTGTGACCTTGGGCAAAGTAACTTAATCTCTCTGGGCGTCAGTGTGCTCATCTGAGAATCCAGGGAAATGATGTATAGCTTACAGAGTTCTTTGTAAGGACTAGATAAAGTTATTTGCTTAACACAGTGTCTGGCATTTTTATGGCTGTTTCATAAGTGGTAGCTGCTATTATTATTAATAATAATAATAATCCTCCCAGCCAAAGTTTCCTGCTTTCCCTCTAAACCATGTGGGAAGGCCAGGAATCAGAGCACTGCAAACAGAAAGAGCATGAGATCGACATTAGCAAGATGATTTTGCCTGAGAAGAAAATGTGCTCATGCAAGGAGCAGACTTGTGTGAGAACTTGAGAGTCCTACTTCGAATCCCCTTTGGCACGCCATCAACCAGGTCGGTGGGCATTAGGATGGAGTAGCCCCGAGGTTTATCTTGCTCGACTCAGGTTGGGTTCTCATGGGGTCTTCAAAAGACTCCAGCTGGGAGTCAGGAAGAGAAAAACCAGAATCCAGGCCTGGGTTTTTCCTCTCTCAAAGGATCTCTTAAACCTCAGTGCAGAAGAAGCCTAGCATGCATGTAATAAATGCTTAATACGGTGGTTTTTGTTGCTTAGAAGGAAAGAAGATCGGAGGATGAGCTGGAAGAAGCTTAGAGGAGAGGAAGAAAGAGAGGCAGGTGCTACAGAGGAGGCCAGTAGGAGCAACTTGGGGGGTTGGGTCTGACCCACACCGGCCCCCTGCCTGTGGTACCCGCTAGCTTAGCATTTTGCCTTGTCGGAAACTTGTTTGTTTGCTTGCGTTCTCACCTAACCGGTCCTCCCCATGCTGTGCAGATGCTGGCAAAGCCCCTGAGCCACGCCCCCTGCAGCCCCGGGCCTCGGGTGACCATGGAGGTAGAAGCTAAGGCCCCCAGATGCTTCCTGCCTCCCTCCTCCACTGACCCCGTGGATCTTTTCAGCTGCCATCTCTGCTGCTCTCCTTGCTTCACCGCCCAAGCGGCTCATTGCCGCGCTGTCCCGCAGGCTTTGGAGCCTTCCACGGCTCGGCCTGCTTCACCCTCTGAGACAGCCCGGGAAACCTTCCCCATCCACCTGCCTGCTCCGAACCGGCTCTTCCCCGGCCCCGCCCCCTGCCCGACCCACCACCACTACAAGGAACTTTCCACTCCCTGGGTAGTGGTTCTACTTATTAAATCAGAGTATTGGCTCCTGTTCTCTCTGGACACCGAGACACCCAGGGTGGAAAACGGCCCCACAAAGCCACGTCTAAATTTAGTCACATCCTTGGACCAGAACATTCTCTACTCCTCTTGTCACCCTGTGCCCTTCTTCTCCTGCCAAAGCCTAGAGATAATGCTTCTATAATTTCCTGTATTTCTTCGTCTCTTGCATTAGAGCTAGGACAAGAGGAGAGGCTCAAATACCACCTCCTCCATGAGGCCTTCCCAGAAGTCAACTTTCAAAATAACTCACTTTGCTTACTTACAACACTTCAAAGAGTCCCAGGCTTCCTGCATGAGTCAGACATGTGTCTTGTCTGCCCACCCCACCCAACACTAATTTTAGAACAGGGACCCTCTTACTCATCCCTGCTTCCTTGGCACCTCACGTCTTGCTTACATCAGGTTACCAGGCACTCAGCTCCCTTAGAAGATGAAAAGCTGTATGGTTAAGAAAGATGGCATTTCAGGCTCCTAATCCCCCAGGGAAAGGGCAATGACCTGGTTATTTTTTTCTCCAATCCCGTGGGTCTCAGATGCAGAAGGGGCCGTATCCACCTTATGTCCAATTCCCCTCTGTCACTGTGTCTCATAATGGCTGTTTTCCTCTGCACCTGTGGTTTGGGGTTCGTATATTATCTACTAGGACCTTCAGATCTTTTTCCTCCCCATGAGTCTGCACCTGGTGAGTGCTCTCCTCACCCACCCCATGCATGCTCGGATGCATATATGCACATATCTTAATCCACAGAGTTCATTTCTTCCTATTTAGAGAAAAATGCACAGTGTGCCTCGCTTTCGTGTGTAATTACCAGGAGGTTATCTCCTGTGGGGCAGCGTTCATCATTTCCCTATGTCAAATTTTCTTTGTTAATGTCCTAATGACACTTGAAAGTTAAAAAAAAAAAATCTCAGCACTTGCTGGGTGGTGGTGGTGGCTCACGCCTTTAATTCCAGCACTTGGGAGGCAGAGGCAGTTGGATCTCTGAGTGAGTTTCAGGACAGCCAGTAACCAAGGTTACACAGAGAAACCCTGTGTTAAAAAAAACCCTCAGCACTTTATGCCCCCTCTATATCCTTTCTCCATTACCCATCAGTCAGTTGGCTCCTGGGAATGTTTCACTTGCCACTTCATGCTCAAAGTCACCGTGGCGGTCTTCTAGGCCTTCATCCCATCTTGGTTCAGGGCCATCCCTCAAAGATTCTGGGACAGGAAAGATACGATATCATAATCCAAACTTCTGACGTTAGAGGTGGAGAACCTGAGACTCTGAAGGGAACTAATTGCTCAGAGTTATGCTGACAAATTGAACACCCCAAGACTTCAGGGTCCCCTGCCATGTGTAGCTGTGTTTGTAGTACCTCTCATGGTGGCACAGGGCATGGCACTTGACAAGCACAGGCATAGTGGACCGAACCAGGTTCTAAGCAAGGGCTCCTGACCAGTCCAGGCTCTTTATACCTGCCAATGCGTAGGCTGCCGGGCGCATCTCCAGCCTCCACTTAGCCCTTTTCATCTGAACTGTGCTCAACATCTAGTTGGTGCATCCTTGCCAGACTGCCTCAGAACTTAACATGGGTGCCTACGAACATGGGTATCGTGCTTCTTCCTCAAAGACTACATCGTCATCAAGTTTTTCCAGGAACAAAACCCTGACTAGTGTATCTTGTTGAGGGTGACATAGACGTCCTGAATCCATGAAAATCCAGACATCTTCCTGGCAATAGAATCAATTAGCCAGAGGTGAGCAGATGCAGGAGGGGTACAGGACCAGACAGTGGGAGGTAGAGGAGCTAGAAATGGGGGAGCTTTTGCCTAGTCCAAGAAGCAAAGACAAGAGCTAGGATCTGTCCCACGAGAAGTGCGCTTCACAGGAAGTGCTCCCGAGAAAGAGAGGCTGGCCATGCTCAGCTGTTGGAATGTAGACCAGCAGTGTTTCACGCAGATGGTGTCTCCACTGAGTGTTTTCCTGTCTGGGTGAGCTGTGCTACCAAAGAAGGACTGTCTCAAAGCCTCCTGATGTCTTTGGTGGGACATCCAAGGCCAAAACACCTTTACTAGGATACCGGGGCTGCCATAATATGGTGCTTTACATGGTGGCTCAGAAGCAGCATCTAGGGCTGGCAAGGAGGCTCAGCAGGTATAGGAGCTTGCCACAAACCCTAAAGGCCTGAGTTCAATCCCTGGAACTCACATGGTGGAAGGAGAGAACTGACTCCAACAAATTTCCCTCAGACTTGGCTATGTAATTTGCTTTGCCCAATGAGGTGAAGCAAACATATTTGTTAGCAGAACGTGCCTATATATTCCAATGTCTTGTACACCTGCATTTGTTAGTCATGTGCCTCTGCCATGCTATGAGATGCACCTGGGCTAGCCTGCTGTGAATTCATTAACTCCTTTGTCTTGTTTGTCCCAATCATCCAAGCCATCAGGTTGAGGCTATCCTAGATCAGCCAACAGCAGGCTAGCCTCCCCAGAAAGGGGGGAAAAACTCAGCCACCCCAGGCCCTACATCCAGCCGAGTCTAGCTTTAATCACTGGCCCCTGGCAAGATAAACAAATGCTTACAGTGTTAAATTAAGCTTTGGGGTATTGGGGTATTTTGCTATGGGGTAAATTAAGCTTTGGGGTATTGGGGTATTTTGCTATGGGGTAAATTAAGCTTTGGGGTATTGGGGTATTTTGCTATGGGGTATTTTTGCCTCTATGGCAACAGGAAGCTGATGTGGGACACAAAGTAAGATAGGAAGAATCCAAGTGAGTAACTCAGAAGCTCTGGAACCTGAGGGACTCAGAGACTAAGACCCTGATGAACCAGACCAGTCGGAGGCTTCAACCCCACATCACCTTCTCCCCTGCCTTGCGTCTCCAACTCTTCCTAAGCTTTGTCCTTCACCGCTGCTCCGGTCGGTTCTTTGTGCACCTGCCTGACTCTGGCACTAGATTGCATATGCCGTGGCTTATCCATCACTGTCTCTCTTCTCTCCATGTCCCACGAGGGAGAGAAACATGCTGCACTGAAGCCAGAAGCCCAGGGTCCAGGTCTGCTCTGCCAGCTCTAACTGAGTGACCTTGGGCAGAACCATCTCCATCCCTTCATCGGTGAAGTGAGAGCTGGGGAGCACGGCATCTAGGTCCCCCCAGGCCCTGTGTGACCCCAGGCTTTTTGTTCCTCGCAGTACTGTCCTTTGCCCTCCACTCTCTGTCCTTGCTCTCTAGTCTGTATGCAGTTAGTTCCAGCTACTCAAGGAATAGAGCATTAAAAACCCATGCGTTTCTGGTGTCATCTATTATCAGCTTCCCCTCATCATCTATTAGGAAGGAGCATTCCCCCTTATCTTTCTCTTGTTCTCAGGGTATTTTAAAGAATGTTTTTTCTATTTCCTTTTATGTGTTTTGCAGGTCGCATCTCATTTCTTTCTTTGATTTTTCTCTTCTTCTGCTATAAATTCTAGCGGTTTCTTTGTTCTCTTCTTGGGCGATCGGGCCAAGCTTCCTGATTTTGCCTTTCCAACTGGCAGAGCTGTTCCCTCTGCAGCTTTCTGCCTGGCCAATGAGATTTGTCCTTTATCACTTAACCAATCTTGTTTCCTGTTGGAAATTTTTTTTTCTTAGCTTTTTAATTAATTCTTATGCTGGAGAGCTGGTTAAGTTACAGCCTGGCAACTTAACCAATGGAGTGACCTTGGGAAAGTCACTTTAGTATCCCACTGCCTCAGTTTCTTCACCTGCCCTTGTTCTCTGCAAAGCTGTCCTGAAGATCTGAAGGGGATGTGGTCGGACAGCCTTTGGTCAATGGCTGAGAAATGAATATGCTTGATCGTCTACATTAGAATGACTAGTTCTGCAGTGACCTGGGCAGACCAAAAATCTACAGAGCAAGGCCTCTTGCTTTCTATTCCTCGCTTCCCATAGCTCCCCTGCTTCTCCTCAGAAGATGGAAACTACACAGGATACCCTAACATGACTGTCTGGGGCTGTTCTCACCAGGTGTTTGCCATTGGTTCCTGTCTTGCCTGATTCCTCATTGTCTCTCTTCTGGTGTTTAGGGAGTTCCTTCCTTGTTTCAGGAGACGCCGTGTGTGTCATCCATATACCCTGTAATACCCTGTATACTTGACCCTCCCCATAGGGGAAGCCATGTGGTTCGAGTTGACCTGTCGGAGCATGTGCAGCATTTAGCCTATGCGGGGCCACTCAGGGTCTCACCTATGATTGATGTTCAGAGATGGAAGAGAGAAGATATTTTTGTGTTGGAGAAGCAAAGGAGGGAGTGATTCTGGGAATCCTAGAAGCCATCTTGTTTCCATATTCAGAGAGGGAGGTCTGGGATAAAGGACAGTACACAATATGATAGAACACAATCTCTTCCACAAGGTTCAGCCGATCTGAAGCCTCATCTACAGCAGACTTCCAGGTCCCATGAGCTAATGACATTTTTGCTTAGGCATATTGAGATAGGGAAATCGTTACTCTCTGAAAGATGTCTGATGAGCATTCAACACACATCTCAGATAGTCCTAGAGTCTCTCCTCCCTCTATCAGGTTTTGTCCCGGGGGAAAGGGGGTACCTAGAAGAGGGGGAAACAAAGGGACTAAACTTCTCCTTCAGAGTCCCATCAGGCACACAGCCATTCTCTTTCCCCCCCAAGGTGAAAAGGACATTCCTATTGGATCATAAAGGTGGAGCAGGGGCCCCGGGCTTTGAAAGAAAACAACATGAACCTCCGCGCTGTGCCATTATTTACGTCATGGGATCTCAGACCCATGTCCTCTCTTGGTGGCTGTCTTATGAACTGTTAGAAATAATGTATATATGGAGCCTGGTTTATAGTAGACAGTCAACTAATGAGAGCAGTTAAGAAAGCTTCCCCAATTGTTCCCTTCTTCAGCTTACTATTTTTAAATATTTTTATTATCATATATTAATTAGCCCTACAAAATAACTGGCTCCATTGCATCTATAATGTATTATTATATAATCTATAATTGTACTATCCTGGTCTCCGTCTCTCTCTCTCTCTCTCTCTCTCTCTCTCTCTCTCTCTCTCTCTCTCTGATATCTCCCTTTGCCTGCTGGCCCTCATTTTTCTTAACCTGATTTTCTAAACTGAGCTTGTCTCTGTTTCCTGTGTTTGTTTCTTTGCTGAAACCTGTGTTGTAATGGATTCCGGCCATATCCTCCCAGGTGATACTCAGCTATAAAATGCTTAGTGACTTCTTCTCTCCTGTCTCTGGATGCTGCCTGCGTGTAAAAGGCTTGCAGCAAATGTTTGTGGGATGAATGAATTGGTGAAAGGTGAATTGGAAAGAGCACAAACCTCATTATACCTCTACCTTCAGCACTACGGAGCTGTCCGCAGTGCTGCCTGCAACCGAAGTCCGAGCTTTGCAGTTAATATGGCCGGCAAAGCTGACATCTTCAACTGGTTTGAGTGTATTACCCGCTCTCTCCCACCTGGAAGTAAAGCATACTGTTTTCATCTGTTACTATTCCTCATTCCTCCAGTCATTCACCAACAAAGCATTGCATGTGTGATCTTACACCAGGAGAGCATCTAAGAGCTTATAGACTCAAAGAAAGAAAGGAAAGGAAAGGAAAGGAAAGGAAAGAAAGAAAGAAAGAAAGAAAGAAAGAAAGAAAGAAAGAAAGAAAGAAAGAAAGAAAGAAAGAAAGAAAGGAAGAAAGGAAGAAAGGAAGAAAGGAAGAAAGAAAGAAAGAAAGAAAGAAAGAAAGAAAACCTTTCCCTCACAGATCCTACAACACTTGTTTTATTACCACAGAAATGCAAATAGAACCACACAATATTGAAGACAGGAAACCGTTAGAGATTTAAAATGCCATTCTTAAATACCCCAAGCCTTCTTTCTCACCATACCTTACTTATACAGAAGAAGTACAGAATCTGATTGGTGCTCCATTCATTTCTCAAGGCAGGAGAACACCTGGGCCTTGTGCCCAAGGCTATCCCGCCATCTTAGTTCTTTGTTTAAGCATCCCCTGCTCTTTTGGTCTCTCAGTTTGGCCCAGCAGAAGAGCCGGCTAGCACAGAATTTTAGTCATACACATCACATTGTCATTACAGGTCCCAGGAACACTTTTGAGAAGGGTGTTTTACCTCTGGTATCTGGGAATTGAAGATATCCCAGAATATTCTATCCCTGTCTTTTGCTTATAATAACAAAAAAGCTCATCCGTCTACAATGGTTGATGCCATTTAGTGAGGGAAGCCATGCAAAGGTTGGACATTCTACCAAACAAATGAGAGCCCAGGTAAGATTTTCAAACGTGCTTTAGTTCTAGAGTCCTTTCACCCTGGTCAATCCTCCCGTCTTGTCTTTGTCTTTCCTGAGGGAGAGCTATACTCCGTGAGGAAGACATGTCCCTGTGTGTTTGGTAGTGGACTTTCTTGGAATGAGCTGTCTCCTTCACCAGACTATTAGCTCTTTGAGGACAGAACCCAAGTCCATTTTGTCCACATTTACCTGCTAAGTACTTGATTTATAACAAGTGTTCAAAGATTCCTTTTGGAGTGGAGACATAAATGAAAACTGAAGAGAGAGAGAGACAGGAGAGGCAAGTAGAGTGGAGGCGTGTCTCTGCTGCATGTCTTTGTCTTGTAGCTAATGGAATGGGATGGATGAGAGAGCAGGGGGTCCTCAGAGGCTTTTCCTGGGGAGGGGGGCTCTTGTGCTCCCTCTCCTTGCTCAAAGGCCGGGGTTGCTTCCCGTGATTTCTGATCCAGGGCTGACATCAGTTCTCAGAGGAAGACACAATGGGCATCCGACTCTCTCTCCTTATCCTTGTCCAATCATCTGTAACTGTGACAGATGGCAGCCAGAGAGGACTGCGTGTGAAGAGGGGAGGAGGCAATGAAAAGACCAAGGCAGAGAGAAAGGATCTGCCTCGGGGCTTCAGAACCAGGTCATGTCTGAGCTCTGAATACCCAAGGTGGACAAGCCCTTCTGTGTTCCTCTGGTACAGGCTGCATTCTTCGTCAGCCCACCCTGCAGGGTCATGCACGTTTGAACCATTCTGTAGCAATCTGTGTGCAAAGCACCGTAGACAAACTGTTTAAGAGAGAAGGGGTCTGGATGATGGAAGTTGTCTCCACGTCTTTATAAGTACCCAGAAGTGCTATCGGCTCTGCCTGTCTTAGCTGGACAACTGAAGCCCCCGATATTTGACCTTCAAACTGCTTTACCAGCCTCATGGTCCATTCCACTCCCTCTACACCTCCCAGCATCCCCTTCCTGCATCTCATGATTTTTCAGGGAATTTGATTAGCAACTTCTAAAATGTGTATGGAGAAGGCAATGGGCGAGAATGGTCATAACTATCTTGAAATAGAACAAAGAGAAGGTTCTTGTTCTACCATATGTCAAGACACATTACCAAGCTATATGAATCTAAATAATGTGGTACAGGCCCTGGTGTAGACAAAGCAGACAACGAAACAGCACAGAATTCAGAAACAGGTAAGCCCGCAAAGGAATTTGGTTGTGGGAAGGAATGTTTTTAATTCTGGAAGAAAGAAGTAATGACTCGCTAAATCATACTGGGGTCTTTAACATTCCATATGGAGGAAAACAGTTGGATCTGTTCCTCACACCACCTAAACTATGTTATGGGTGGGTAAGAACTTTTAAATATCTTTTGACTGCTTTCATTTCTTTAAATGTATATATCCATACCACTCTCCCCTTGCTCATAGTGTTCCTCCTGTGTAGGATAATATAATGCTAACAAGATTCCTTCTCTCTTACAAACAACTCTCTCCTGAAGGGTCAGGCTCTATCACCTCCACAATGAGACTCTTGCTGGTTTCCCATTGGATTAGGAAGTTCTGCACTGTGACTTATATTGTACTTCTTTATATCTATCCACAGAGTCTAGAAAAGTGTCTGGCAAGCACAAAGGGCTCTGTAAACATCTGCTGATTGATGATGATGGCGATGATGGGGATGGTAATGAAGGAACCTAGCTGAGTGCCCTGAATAATGGGATGGATGACTCATAGTTTGTAAACAACATCATCATCATCGAGCTCCCTAATTAGACTGAGAGTCAGGAGTTCTAGCTCAGTTACTTCTCCAGCATCTATCTATTAATTCTGGATCTGAAACTCAGAACTTAGAGCAACCCTTGGCAATCAAGGCTGTCTAAGACCCTCAATGTTGTAGATACAAGAAAGTTAAAATCCAACATGAGGAAAAAGATACTGAAACTATAGGACTGCAGGCTGCAGAGGCAAAACTCCTCACCATGAGGAGTCAGTGACTTACAAGGCATCTGTTAAGCTTGTTCTTTGTGGCAAACCTGAATATACAAGGTGACAGGGGATGGATCACTACCTGTACTGAGGCCATAATTAAGAACATGAGTTTTGAAACCAGAAATATATGTGTCTAAGTCCTAACTCTGCCACTAACTATTCTTGCAGCCTTGAGAGAATTACTTTATATCCCTAAACCTACATTTCCTTGTGTCTAAACTGGAGACAGTATAAGATGCCTCTTTTCATAAGGGAGTCATGAGACTCGGGTGGAGTTGTACATGTAAAATACTTAGCATATCGATGGGCATCTAGGAAACAATATGTGCCATCAGTGTTTGTGTGCATATGTGCACGTGTGTGCAAGCAATTCACAGAGTCTGAATGACAGACCTAGTAGGACCCCAGATTATTGCAAAGGATTCCCAGTTCCGCATGACAACAAAGAAAAATCTATAGAATGAATAAATAATATGTTCTTTAGTGCATCTGTCTTGCTATTTTTCAAATAGATACAAGTGCAGCTGTAGTGGAAAGACTATGCTCTAAGACAGGGAAAGAAAGCAGCCGTTCACGCTATCACTTGATGCTGTCCCAACTTCTAAGATTCCAAAAAAATTAATCTAAAGACAGATGAAGGTTTTGCTTCTCTCCTTGAGAAAAGCAGAAACGTGTGTACATGCGGCGGCAGAAGATCCCAAAAGGCTGTTCTCAGCATAGGACTTTTGAGAGAAAATTCCAAAGTTCAGGACTTTTGGACACTGCTTTCTAATGACTCTGCTTTTCCCCCTCAGACGGAACCAGATAACCAGGACTCTTCCTGGGTTCAGCATTCAGTGTAGGGCGACTGACTCCGTCACTGCCATTCCTCCTGGTTTTCCACATCTGAGGCAGAGCAAGGTCCAGTTGGGGAGGGCCCTGATAATGGAGACCCAGGGAAAGGTTAAAGGGTCATTTCTTAATCGAGTGTAAGGGTTTGGGATCACAGAAGGCAACGTTGTGATTGATTTCTCTGCAGAGTGCCTTTTTCGTAAACGCTATCTTTGGGTGTTTAAGTGAATCATCTTTATTTTCAGGAACTTTCTGAAGGAATTTAGCTTGAGTCATTTAAATGTTGAAGTTTCATTTATTGGAACCCCTTTTTGGTCTCTTGTGGCCCAACATTTTTGTCTCCTTTTTTTAGGTATTGCCAATTTTAGATTTCCCAACTAAACCCCAGGCACCTTCTGGGAGGTATGGCTAAGAGGGCATGTGCAGAAAGCAGGGTCAGCCTGAAGAGAGTGCAGCTAGCCCACAAAGGCACAACCCAAACAGGCATGGAGGCCAAATGCTCAGCCTACATCATGAGCTGCACTGTGTCCCATTTGCAGGGGTGGGAAAAATGCGAGGCTTCGTTTCATCGTGAGTTCCCAGAATTGTACCATCTACCAGCTGCAGACTCTCAGGGAGGGAAGGCTTCTCAGATGAAGTCCCTGAAGACCTGAAGTTAGACTCTGAATCTCTTGGTTCCTTAATTATGACCTCTATGAGAGAGTGCAGGAGAAGGAGAGCCATGCTGACATGCCTTCTGGGTAGCTCTTGACTGTTGTGGGTAGAAGGACTTAGAGGAGGCAGAGGGTGGAGAAGAAAGAATACTGACCACGCTTTCCTATGGGGTGGGGTTATGGATTCTAAAGAGGGTGACTCCCAACTGCTAAGCCTTCCATCACTCCTAGCATTGTTTTCTACTCAGGCTTATTAAATGTTTGGCTCACTCAAGCCATGGAGACACCCTTCCCTGTTCAGGAGCAAGCATTGTCTATAGAGGTAAAGCTGGGAACAAATTGAAGGATTCTGGTGGTCGAAGTGGTTCTTACTCAGAAGTATGTGGAGATTCAGGGTCTTAAAATGAAATGTAAATGCAACAGTTTCTTCTGGTTAGAAGATGGGACTGACACAATGGCTCAATGAATTGAGCCTGCATTGGAGAATGCAGTCACATAGTCAGAAGGCAGAGGGCAATGATGACTGGTATTCTTTTTTGGTGCAGTCCCAAAACCAAAACCTAGGGAATGGTGCTGCCCATTTTTAAGGTGTGTCTTCCCATCTCAACTAACCTATTTAAGACAATCCCTCAGAGACAGCCATAGGCTAACACAATCTAGATAAACTCTCACAGGTATGCCTCAGATGATTCTCAATTCTGTCAAGTTGATCAATCACAATGTTGACTCTCATAAGCCTCCTGGGAAAGCATCAAATATTCTTATCCCCATTTATCACAGGTTGCCCGCCCTTTGATAATTTTAACTTTGTTTGCCTTATTTTTCCTTTGTGGTGCTCAGGATTACATCCATGGCCTTATGTATACTGAGCGATCGTGTTAGCATATTCCTGAAGCCCCATTTTGTCTCCTTTGAATGGCCCCCGTATTCTCTATAAAATGCTAAACCACAAACACTGACTTTGGTTTCCAAAATCCATCCAGTCATCTCTGCCAGTTCTTGTCTGGATGAACATCCTTCAGCTCCTGTGTTTCTCATTTGTTTCTGTGTCTTGTCTCTGGATACTAACACCACTCTCCACCGATGATCACTATGAAAAGCCAGCTTTACCCCTACCTCCCACAGTCTGATTTTTACGTGTCCCCAGGCTCCTTATATGATGGTTCAAAAAAGGTCCATCTTTTCAGTTTGCTTCTAGCCTAGGTGAACAAACCATACTATGTTCTTGGTATGAACTTTCTTGGTACCTTTCTTCTTTGATTGCCTCTGTTCAGTCCTGAAGCTGTACTGTGCTAGACACTGAGGTTACAGAGATGGATAAGGCAAAAATTTCTGCTTTCGGAAGCCTATGGCCTTGTGGACTGAACGAAGAGTAAGCAAGCAAAACATATCAGTCAGGATTCGGTTTCCGATGACAATCTTGGGGTCGGGGAGAAAGGGAAGGAGAGAAGGACGGAGAGAAAATTTATTAGTTCACCGTATCATGTAACTTAAAAGTTGACGGATAAATTGGCTTCAGGCATGACATGATCCAGGGCTTCTAATGATGTCCTGAGGGACATGTCCCTCTCTTTCCTCTATTCTATTTCTCTGTCTTTCTTGACTCTCAGGCAGCCTGTTCCTCCTTCTCTCACTGCAAACTAGATGCCCCAGATTTATATTCTACCAACTTAGCAACCTTCAAGAATGTAACTCCATCCCTTCAGGAACAGCGCAAGTCTAAGATACTCCATTGGCTTGATTCAAGTCACTTGCCTACTCATGAGGCCAAAAGATTTCAGTGAATGCTCTGATTGGCTAATGCTAGGTTGCATACCCACTTTCATCCAATCACTGCCCACTGAAATATCATGAAATAAGAAAGTTCAGACAGAGGGTAGTTTCCCCCAAGAAAAATTGAAATCTTGTTCCAGTGGGATGTGGTCAGCAGAGCTAAGTATAGTATATATATATATATATATATATATATATATATATATATATATATATATATTAATTATACTCCACAGCCAAACCACACCTTTAACCTGTGTCCTCTCTGCTCTTCCAGGACATTGGCTGGCTGGAGAGATGATACCATGCCTCATACGCTACTGTACTGGGTGTACTAATATACAAACACTTATCATTATGTGTTTGTACTCTTCATCTTGTATAAAAGACCCAAACAACCATTTGCCAGTGACCAATGATCAAAAGCCACAACTCTGAAAACACAATGAGTTTGGGTGAATTAGGGAAAGAACTGCCTTTGAGGTCCCTCTCTCAAGCCATTCCCCTTTAGCAGCTCTTCCTGGGATGCTCAAAGGGATGACCCTAGTTAAGGCCACAATCTACTTATTATCCCTAACACCACTCTAATTGCACCATTTACAGGCAAACACAGCTGTTTGTACAATAAACACCAAAGCTTTTCATCACAGAGCATTTGTGTATTTGTGTGCATGCCCGAGTCTTTTTTTTTAAGCACAAATAACCTAGCCTGCATTGTTAAAAGGCTTCGTCACTTACAGTTTACAAATATACCCCTCCATCTTCCATTTACCTCCACCCGCCCTTGAAATTGCAAACGCGTCCTGCAGGGACCCAAAGGACTACCATTGATCTTTCAATGACTCCCAAGAACAGGGGCAAACTCGGCCATGTATAAAGAAAGCAGATAGGTTGGCTAACTAAGCCGCTTAGCCGACATCAATTGTCCCAACTGCCACAACGTTGGCAATGTCCTGCCAAGGACTGACTCAACATTGTCAAGAATTCAGGAGCAGCTAAAAGCAAAATTAAGAGTGGCCTACCTGCCAACCAAGGATGATTCACTGAACCTGGAAAAGAATGTGCTCGCAGTAAAGTCAGTGGGCACGATGCTGTGAGGCCACGCTGTCCCCCTACACTGAACTGAAGTAACCCATACATCCTGTAAGCACAAGCTAGAGAACCATGATGAGTCTGAGCCTGCAGCCCAGGCTCTCCCTCTGGGTCAGATGATGTAAAAGACTCACCCTCCTCGGGGAGATCCATAGACTAGAAACCCTTTCCTTTCCATCCAAAGGTCCTGGATCTACCATTAGCTCTGTGCCCATGAATGGACCAAATTCCTGTGCTTGTAAACAATAACAACAAGAACAACCTCCCGATCGGCTAGGATGACTTAGCAGTACTCACTGAGTACCTTCTCAACCAGGTTAACCTTTAGTTCTCCCTCTACCGAATAGCCATTAGTGAGTATTGTCTCCTAAACAGGAAGAACTTCATCAAGACTTAGTTGAGTTCGTGATCTTCCCATCCCCCGCCCAAGACCTCGTAGTCATTGTGATAATGGCAGACTTGTCCTTGTAGCTCTGATGAGGAAGCTATGTGTCAGAGGGGTTAAATGCCTTGCTAGTTGGTAAGTCTGTCCAGTGCCTTCAATCCTTACAACATAGCACCTACCGCTGCAGCTCTCTAGAAGGGATGTAACACTGTCAAAGGAATTACCCTCTTTCTGAGGTTCAGCTGGCTATAGGGACACTGAGCCCAAGGTTGCTCAGACTAGCCATTCTTCCATTGTTTTGAAAATTGTTATCAAATTCTAGGAATTCTCTCGACTCTGGGGATTTGACTTTGAAACAGACAAAAGGCCCTGCCCGCCTGGAGCAGAAAAGACAGATCAATGGTTATGACCACTTGCTATTCTTGCAAAGGACCTGAGTTTGATTCCCAGAACCCGTCCCTGGTGGCTCACAACTGCCTGTAACTCAGTAGCTCCAAGGGGATCTGATGCCTCTGGCCTTGGTGGGCATCTGCATTCATGCACACATACCTACAGGTACATTGTTCATGCATGCATTCATGTGTGTATGTGTGTATACACACAACAATTAAAATATAATAAAGTTAATTTTTTTGTAAAACAACTTTATCCTAGGAAGAGGAGACAAGTAAACTCAATAAATATGAAAAAAAGAGAGTAGACTAATGGGAAGAATAAGAGAGAAATGGCTAGGAAGGGATGTGGGAGAGAAATAAGCAGCCTGAGATCTGATCATGAAAGCCTCATGGAGAAGGGCTAATGAAAACAAAAGACATGGGTGCGAAGGAATGAGATAGAGCCACGGTCCACTGACGTCCACCTCAGGCTGGCTTCCGGCTGGCTTCTGGTTGCCCTGGGCCCACACAATGCACCAGGCAGGCTCCCGAGGCAGGAGCAGAGTTGCAAATTGCTCATGTTAGACTCGCATAGTCAAGGCCGTGCTTCCCAAGGCATGCGATCAGCCCAGGAAGGCTGAGCCGACTGAAACGCAGGCCCATTCTTGGACGACTCCAGTTTCTTCAGGCAGCCCACTGTGGTGCCGGCGTTCCTCCGCAGCTTCGCAGAGCTGCTCGGAAAGGGCAGAGGAGCCAAACGGCTCTCATCTTCCCGCTCCTCTCCCATACTTGGAGGGCAAACCTGTGGTGCTTCTTCCCACAGTCTGAGTCTTCCCACAGGAGCTTCTCCTACTGCAGTCGGTACCCCTTTAATCCCATCTTGTCTTGTCGACACCTCTGGTGGCAAACAGGGAGGCAGAAGGTAAGGGAAACATGGAGACCAAAGGCCACTCTGAAGACTCAGGTATCCCTGCTCTGTAAACCCACCATCCCCAGGCCTCTGAAAATTCTCTTCTCTGGTTGGTTTTTAAAACTTACTAGTGGAGTTCCTCTTAACTAAACAACTGCAAAACCTCCATTTGTCTCTCCAACCTGAGGGGTGAGAGCGCTCATCCACATCTCCTCACACTGTGGAGCCTTGATGACTGTAGCCAGGGGGGACCAGAGGCCAGATGTGGTGGTGAGGCAGCCAGCCAGCTCGTGGGAGGCTGAGGAAGGCATTAAGGCTGGAGGCCATCTGAGGTAAGGGGAGGGAGGAAGGAGCTGGGCCAGCTGGGCGAGCTGGTGTCATCCCCCAGCAGGGTTTCAGTGGTGGTGGTGGGGTGGGTAGGGTGGTGATATGTTGGGGGATGGGCTAGGGGCATCAAAACCCCTTCCCAAGGTTCAGCAAGATATGCCCTAGGCTCATTGACTTCGGTTTCCCTATTGGTTTTGAAGCCAAGTAAGTCATTTCCGGCTGTTCTGCAAACATCAGCTCCAATCGATAGCATCGGAATCGTTTCTTTGCCCCATTTGTTTTCAACAGCCTGCCACTGGCAGTCCCCCACGCTGACTTCCTCCAGCGGCAGCTGTGCTCTTGGGGCTCCCTGTGGGCGTGTGGCAGAGATCCCCAGCAGAGCTGCAATCATAAGTCCAGGCCTTTAATCTCTGGCTCAGAGGGATAAGGCTTTGGGTTTGCCTCCCTGAGCAGATTATAGGCACTTACTGTGCAAGCCCCAGCCAGCCTTCTTCTCCCCGGGTCTGTCTGCTCTGGAGAGGAGCATTTCTGGGATAAACAGGACCCTCCCACCCTTACAGACATTTCCTAAGACTTTGCAAACCTCAGCAGCTGCAGGCAAGTCAGAAGCAAGGTTCCTAGGAATGAAAGACACACAAGAAGTAAAAGGCTGTAGTGGGAAGGCCCAGGCTCTAGAATAAGGTTCTGTGATGGTCACACATGACTAGGCCACCTAGGCCTGCTGTCACATATGCAGCTCCTCCAAGCTCCCATCTACTCAAGTTTATTCAGCAAATTTCTCTGAGCCTCTGGTGCGTGGTCAACACAATGCTCCCCATCTAGCACCCTTCCCCTTAGAGAGGGCCCTGGAGACAGTCAGCTGCCACCACTATTTATCCAAACTACGATAGCCATTGAGTCCTGGGAAGCAGCAGGGTGGATCTAGGACATAGGGACCATTGACTTGACCATCTACTCTGCTTCCTGCCTGTGTTCCTCATGCAGACCACGCTAGACAGTGGGTTTCACCAGGGTGGGGATTGTTCTTTGAGAAGGATCTCTCTCTCTCTCTCTCTCTCTCTCTCTCTCTCTCTCTCTCTCTCTCACACACACACACACACACACACACACACACACACACTCACACACGTGTGCATCAGGAAGAAAGTGATACAGAAAGAGTCTATATTAAGTGAGGGATGAGGACAGAGGCAGATGCTGTACCCCAACTCCCAGCCCAGTGCTGGGCACTTTGCAGATTAGTCTAATTAGTACTTAGTGGACAAATAAGTTCTGGAAAGAAAGTGAGAGAGAGAGAGAGAGAGAGAGAGAGAGAGAGAGAGAGAGAGAGAGAGAGATCTTAAAATTCAGATCAGGGGCTATAGTGTATTATTCATTAAAAACAGAAAGTAATGATGAATGTACTTCTATTTATGGCTGAGTAAGAGTGGTCACGGGAGGAGACACAGGAAGGAAAGTCATCAAGACGGCCAGAAGGAGACAGAGAACCGGGGAGAACAAAGCACCACTGTGAGGGACAATCCACTTCCCCTCCCGACTCTCTGATCCCTCTCTGTGCCCCATCTGCTGCCCCTGCTTGGTTCTTCAACACTGCCAAAATCTGCCCTCAAAACCACACCCTTGTTATCCCTTCAAGCTTCCTATGATGGAGACACCATCCTGGAAGGTGGATACGGTCAGTGGGAGGAAGGAGGGTGGAGTGTAAGCTGGACTCTCTCATGGGCCCTTCTAGTTTTGTTTCCATCACTACCCATGCAGTTTTGGCCTCAGTTTCCCCATCTGTAAAGCAAGGAGCTCACAGAATGCCCACCTGGGACTGTCTTACTTTGAGGGCTCCCCAGTGGGAGTTAGCCTGACTCCTATAGTGTGGCCTGAGTCCATCAGACTCTTCATACTGTGACATGTGGGCACAGGGAAAAAAAACCCTTGGAAATAGAACTTAGACAGCCACCATTTTCTCTCTTTACTGCTTTACTTACTTTCTTCATCCCCCAGAGTTCAGCCTTGTAAGTGATGCTGCTTAGCCCCATTTCTGTGACGGCTGGTGCCATGCACCGGATGAGAACAAGGACAGACAAGCACAGTGATGATATAGTGCATCAAGTGGCTGGAAGAAGCTGGCCATGATTGATCACAGTGTTGGGAGCCGGCCAGGGCACCTGGGCAAAGGGGTTGGCAAACAGGTCGGTGTCTTGGCAAATCTCCTCCTGAGATTTAGGTCGAGTTCTAGGCTGGAGGACGAAATGTCTCCTGTCAACTCTTCTGAAGGAAAGCTGGGGGTAGGGTGTCTGGGTCTTGGAGAAATGGACTGAAAGGTCCTAAATCATCAGCTATAGCAGAGTCAAGGGATGTGCTCCCCAAGACCACAGGGCTGGGTGTACCCAGTAACCCAGTAACAATTGCTATATACTTTATTGGGCAATGCCCAATACAGAGACTTCATGTCTGACTCTGTAAGGAGCTTGGACATGACAAGCCTCGACTTTATGGATAAAGAAATGGGTCAGACACATCATTCAAAACAAGAGTATAGAAATAGAACCTTGGCTCAGAGGCCTTTGTCCCAACAAGGCCCTGGTGTGTCTGTATGCAGAGAGGAGGCAGCAGGGACAGGAAACAGTGCTCTCCTCCTGAAGAGGCAATGTGTCACAGTGGTTAAGGATATGTGCTCACCAAGCTGGATTCACAGGCGTTGGGTCCTGTCACCACCATTTACTTACTGTGCGACCTTAGGCAGGTCCCAAGCATTCCTTCTACATGCCTCAATTCCCTTCTCTCTTAGCAAGGGACCATCTTATAGCAGGTTAGGGGGAGGGGGGCTATAAATGCATCTGATGCTGGCAAAATCATACAGCGTGACCACGCAAACATTAGTCCCTTTGCAGTGACTTTGGGTTTTAAATCTCTCTCCTCGTGGATGAACTGTGCTGGACACTCACTCCTTATACCAAAAGAGACCATCTGCTGTCCTCAGCATCCAAATTTGGATCTATGCCAAGGTGTCCCATGGCAAAGGAAGAGTGAAGAAGTACGAGGAGTGTTTATCCCGTTGTCTGGAGCAAAGCTAGGCTCTGAGAGTGAGCCGCCGGAGCATGGGGTGGGACAGCTTCTCACGTGAGAATTGTAGGTGCTGGACCACACCCAGCTTCCCCATCCTCAGGAATTGGTGAAAGCACCGACTAAAGGACCCCCGAGATCCCTCTGCCTCTCCCACAAGGTCCCTGTGGTAATCAAACAGTCTCTGACCCTGGATTATTGCTCAGGACTTTCCATTCTGTTCCCGAAGGCTCACCATGATGCCCCACTGTGCATAGAATCTCTGGGGAGCACCCTTCTGGGGAGCACCCTTCTGAGCTTCTTTAAGTATCACAGTGGACAGAGTGTGGGCCCTGGTGCTCAGTGAGCTTTCGGGTCTACTAGGGATTATTCTGGACAGGAGATGGAAACCCTTTGCAAATGGGCAAGCCTGTGTAGAAGGCTCACATTCTGTGTTCCCGAAAGCAAGCAGGGTCTGAAAGCTCTGACTTTGGATAGACTCCCTGATACTGGAGAAAGATCCAGAGGAAATGGACCGAAACTGAGAAGTGCCCCTGATGTGCATGGTGCTGACTCTGTTGTCTTTCTTTGCCTCAAAGGATCCCCACAGCACAGAAAGAACAGCAACACTGGGGAACTATTAGTTTAACTAGTTCACCCATGATAATAGTATTGCCTTAATATTGGGTCATGGGTTCCTTTGAAAATACAATTAAAGTTACAGACCCTATGTTGTGTGTGGAATGTGCTTTGCAGACAGTTATGCAGGCCCCACAGACATACTTCCGAGAAGATTATCCCTGGATCCCTGATTTGGAGCATCTCCTTGGGTTGGTTTGCATATAAAATAGCAAGACTTCCTATTCCTAAGCTCTTTAAGCAACCAGTAAGATTCATTTTTTTAACCTTTGCTGACACATTATAAAACATATCCCATTCCATAGCCACACAAGTCTTAGAGTTATCCTAGAAGATAAGACTCTGAGAAGTTATGTGACTTTTTTCTGAAGTCACATAGTTAACATTGATAATTTACTGCATCAACCTGGACAACATTTTTACAAATGTTCACTGCAACTTCCCAACAGAAGCAGCAAGTACATATTATGATTATTCTCACTTTGCAGACAAAATCTCAAACACTTAGAAAAGTTAAGGAACTTCCCCAGGATTACTCAGTGACCAGGGCAGAACTGTCACTGGAGAACTGCCCTCCAGTATAGAATGTCTCCATTGAAATATGAAATAAGCACTTTTATTAAAACAGACAGCAGGCTCTGTTTGGTAAAGGGCGTTATAAGGAACTCTTAGATAGTGTGAATGTGTGGACATTTCCAGTGTGAGGCAGGGAGAGCATGGAGTGAACTCACAAGTTCTTAAACTGTGGGGCTCAACCTCATGAGGGGGTCATACAACAGAATGTGGGGTCAGAAACAACTTGGCCACAGTAAAACATTTCTGAAAACATAACAACCAAACATCAATTCAAAAATTAAACACAGATGAATTTGAGGTGCTTCTGGACAGATTCACCTGTGCTGTATCCCATAATTTCACTTCATACTGAACATGTAACATCCATAGTCCATGCTGCACATACCATTACACCATGCACATCATACCATGCATGACACATCATGCACCATCACCAAAGGCTGCCTGAAACTCCTTGTCTCATATTCAAGAATATTGTAAGTTTACATCACAGTGGGTTTTTTTTATAGAAATACAGTTTTCTGCTCTTACAGAAACAGATGTTTTGATAACAGAAAACAAAGAAATAATTTTCTACCATTCCTCCCCAGTGTGTAAGCATCAGAGTATGTGTCTTCAGATTACTTTGTGTTAGAATGTTCATTTTGAAAATTACTGTTTGAGTCAGTGATGTGGCTCAGCAAGTAGAGGCTCTTGCTGCCAAGAATGGCGACCTGAGTCCCACATGGTAGAAGGAGCGAACCAAAGCTGTCCTTTGACCCCCATAAGAGTGCCACACCATGGTGTGTGTAGCCCCCGCTCAATGAAATAGATGTAATGAAAACTGCAGTTTGAATCACCGATTTTTTTTTGTTTCACAAATGAATCTGATAGGTTTCATAAATGAATTTGAGTTGGGATTAGATCAGAATTTCCAATACTCTCTGAAATGGCCCTAAACATCCTAGTGCCATTTCTCATTACATATTTATGCACTCAGTATTGATGATCACAAAAATCAAAATATCTGCCGTATGAAAAGAACTGAAGGTGCTTCACTTCCTGCAGGGTCACATGTTCAGCCAAGAGTCAGTTCTTTATGTAAAAACAACCACATCAATCTCATGAATATACAGTTTGGCTTTAAGCCTTAATAAATGCGAAAACTGAGTGCACTCCAAAGAATTATTTTAAAATAAGCTTCTTTATGACTGACTATCAGTAAACGTTTTACACCTCCTTAATATACTCAAGCTCATATCAAAATTCCTTGGATGAAGAAGAGTCAAGAATGGGAAAGTTTAAAATGCCTGGAGTTAAATCACTTAGCAGCTTGTCCAGACCTGGGTCGTCTGAGGAGCCTCAGAGGCTGTGCCACTTGCCCTAGTAAACAGTAAAAGCTCTGAAGTCACCTGACGCAGATAGATAGTGACAACATGCCCACTTCGGCACCTTACTCTTTCTAACGTTCCCTTGCCGCCTACACTCTAGGTTTATCGGCCATTTTGAGGCCTATATCCACCATTCAATCACCATAACCCATGGACTTAACTTCTTGTGGGGAAGAAAGGCCTCTCTTGGAGTCCATCATTTACCCTTGCTCTTGGTTTCTCTCTAGGGGATCTCTTGCCTCTCCCCATATCTAATGAAGCCTCTTTGGTTTACATCCTCTGGCCCAGGCATATGTTATCTTATCTCCCTGGAGGTGGAGTGAGAGAGAACTTGCCAACACAGCCTAGTATGTGGTGTATCAAGCCAAGGCTAGTTCCTGGAAACCTTGACTGGGGATTCCAGGGAATGAAGAAAGGACAGACATACAGACAGAAAAGCTGGGGGCAGCTGGGCCATGAGCGTGCTGATGGAGATGAAGGAACTGAGTCTGAACCCAGGACCTCAGCACATGTCCTGTAGCACAGGAGGAGGGGTTAGCTAGTCTTAGCAGGAGGCCTCTGCAGGGAAGCAGTCTCAAGCTGTAAGCATCATGTTAGACAGTGGTTCTCAATCTTCCTAATGCTGTAGCATTACAGTTCCTCACACTGTGGTGACCCCCAACCATAAAGTCATTTTCCTTGCTACTTCATAACTAGAACTTTGCTACTGTTACAAATCGTAATGTAAATGTGTTTTTCTGAGGATCTGAGGTGACCCCTGTGAAGGGGTCATTTGATCTACAAAGGGGGTCACGACCCACAGGTTGATGGCGGAGCAGGTGCTTTCTATATACTCTGTAAACATTCACACATGGATCTAAGGAAGGCTGTCTTGGTTAGGATTTTACTGCTGTGAACAGACACCATGAACAAGGCAACTCTTATGAGGACAACATTTAATTGGGGCTGGCTTACAGATTCAGAGGTTCAGTCCATTTTCATCAAGGTGGGAACATGGCAGTGTCCAGGCAGGCGTGGTGCAGGAGGAGCTGAGAGTTCTACATCTTCATCGGAAGGCTGCTAGTGGAAGTCTCCATTCCAGGCAGCTAGGATGAGGGTCTTAAAGCCCACATGCACAGTGACACACCCCCTCCAACAAGGCCACACCTAATAGTGCCCCTCCATTGGCTGAGCACATATAAACCATAACAAAGGCTTTGCCAGTTTTCTGAGCCTGACCTTGGGAAGCCTTGCCAATTTCTATGGGTCTGAGCCACTGGGGTCCTTGACATGGCTGTGCCCTTGTCAACAATACACACTCACTGAGGACTTTATCTGTTCCCTGCAAGTATCCTGTACTCTGGTTTAACAACTGGTCTCTTGGGAAGCTGGTTGAGTCATCACAGATTATGTGTGCTCCACCATAATCTGGGTTCTAGGTCTCCTGGCACAGTCCCTTTGGTATCTACAGCAGTGTGAAAGCGAGGGAAGTACGGCCTCCACCTCCACCGGCTTCAGCTGGGTATGTCTGCGCTGCGTACACATCTGTCAAGACCCAACAGAGCGCACCACTTTGAGCTGTGGGTGCACAAAGAGAACCATTTTAAAGCTTCTGCATCAATCCAAGATCTAGGCTTCATAACTTTGTATACATCTGAATCTAATGATTTAATGATAATCCCTGATGATTTGAGACATTTTTGTTTTGGAAACTAAGGACAGAATCCAAGGGACAATACATGGTAGAAAATTGCTCTATGTATCTCACAGAAGACATTTCCATTTTGTTTTTGTGTGTGTGTGTGCGCGCGCGCGTGCGTGCACATGCTTGCCCAAGGCACACATGTAAAGGTCAGAGGATACCCACAGGAGTTGGGTCTCTCCTTCCACTATGGAAGACCCAGAGATCAAACTCAGTTAATCAGACTTGGCAACAGGCACCTTTACCTGCTGAGCCATTACCATGGCCACACAGTGATAAAAGATAACAATGTAGCTTAAGAGGGGGAAAAAAGCATTTCAGAAGTTTACAGTGGAGGAAAAAACCACATGTAACAACCATGATATACAAGGGACTATTTTAAGGAAACAGTATGAATGCCTGGGGGATAGAGATGGTACTTTCTAGAAGAAGAGATAAACTTTTGATTTCCAACGAGCTTCTTTCTCCCTGAGTCGGTCACACAATTATTTTCTTTTTTCCACCCTCCCCCCACCCGGCACAAGTAAATATCTTGCTCCTCACACTGTCGTCAGTAGCAATTCATTCAAGCAGAAGATCAAAGCCATGGCCCGGCCCAGTGTGTCTTGACTGCACGTGGTGTTTGACAAAGTGTCCTTGAGGACGTGCTGGAGGTATGTGAACCCGGTCAGAGGACAGGAAACGGAGTCACAGGCAGAGGAACAACTACAGTTAAAGAATGTTGATGAGTTTTTCTGTGTCAACCCAAGGGAGGTCTCCAGTGGCGTGCCATAGAGCTCCGTCCCTGGCAACGACCTCATTGGCATTGTTACCTGTGACTCGGAAGGCAGCCTACAAGGTGTTCTAGTCAAGTTTACAACACACACAAAGCTGGGAAACAGAGTTACCGCTACAGACGTCAGGATGGAAATAAGAAATGACCTCAGCAGGAAGGAACAGGAGGATGAAACCAACGGGCTGGCAAGGAACGGAGAGAAATGCAAAGTCCTGCATTTAGGTTAAAAATTAATTGCATGAGTACCGGATGGGGTAGACCTGGTTTGGCAGCAATCCACGCGAAAATGACCTATTTGTTTATTATTTGTGAGTCGGCCACGAGCTCGGCCTGGTCCAACTGTGTTATGTGGTTGACACACGATACGTAAAGTGAACGGCATCTAGGCTGCATTAGGGGAAGTAAAGTGTCTCTGGTCTAGACCATCACATGGCTCACGTTCGGTATGACAGAGGGAGAAGATTATTGGGAGAATATTGGGGCTGGAGAGGCAGCTCAGTCGGCCATGCACTTGCTTTGCTGTAAGAAGACTTGACCCCTGGCATCCACTGGAAAAAAGGTGCATGACACACATGGTAATCCAGTGCTAGGGAGTCGGAGATGGGGGCCCTCTAGAGCTTGCTGGAGCAGCTATCCTGGCCTACTTGGTATGTTCCAGGCCAGGGAAAGACTCTGAAAATTTTTATTTTCTCAAGAAAATAAAAGTTGCCTTATGACCTCCATAGACACCTCTCATATATAGACATGTGCCCACACACACACTGCCCTTGAGAGCGTGCATGCACGCACACACACACACACACACACACACACACTCAGCATGCACACAAACACACAGAAAAAGAAGGAGAGAAGCATGTCCTGAGAATGGCGGGCAGACAGTGCAGAGCTAAGTTGTGCCCCTGAAGCAGTCTGCAGGGAGTGGAGAACTGTGGTCCAGAGGACTGCACAAAAGAACTATGAATCTTGCTGCAAGTACATATTGAGCCACCACACGGGAACCAGAGGAGACCTCCGTATGGACACCTCTACATGCATATCCACCTGCGTTCCTCTGCTGGACCCACGTGACAGATAACAGTCACGCGCTCAGCGTATTCCCACCAACGAGTCCAGTTTCGGACTCTCTCTCCCCCTGTTCTCGCAAAGAACTAACAATGGCTTGTCATTGTCACAGCAATCCAAGTCATACTGGTCGTGATGATTTGGCCTGCTGTGGAAGTCTGCTGGCTGAAGAAGTATCACAGCTTCTTGTCCTGTTTGCCCTGCTAGCATCTGGGAAGGGCTGGAGCCCAGGGTGGGAAACGTACATCTGCCCCGCGTTCCTGGCCTTTTGTGTTCTCATATGCTTCTTACTGGAGAGTGACTTTCCCTCCAGTTGAAATATCCAAAGCTAAGAACAGAATGGATGTGTTGGCAGGCTTGCAGGTTCTGGGCTAGTCCTGATGGAGACAGGGCTTCTCAAAGGGTCCACCATAGCTCACTGGTACTCTGTCCAGAGGATGAGATCAGAGGGTAGTTTTTGCCCTGTCTGGCTCCCAATGTTCTGTGTCTCTGATGTCCTTTTCTAGAGGGGAGGCCATATTGTCTTCAAGGTCCCTGGACAAGGATCATCCAGGTCCCTGCAGCCACCTCTCACTGTCCACTAAGTGACATGTCCACTAAGAACGGAGCTGCCCACTTGCTCACAGTCTTGTTCTGATGTGTTGTTTGCCAACAGGGTGACCTTGAGCAGGTTACCTAACCCCTCTGCTCAGTGTCTTCATTAATAAAATAAGCCAGTAATGAGTCCACAGCCCACAGATTCCTGCAAGGCGCAGAAGCGGGAGACTAGCCCTAAGGTCCTGAGCTCGCTGCCAACCACACGGCAAGCCACAGTGTTAGTTAATGGGTGACTCAGTCCTTGCTCTCTGGCATTACTGAACTGCTGATGTCTCTGGGCAGGGACGAGATGAGGCGTAGGTATGCACAGTGTCATCCTATGCCAGCAATGCCACACCCTTCTTTCCCTAATAGTTCAGAAAGCACCCCGGAAGCAAGTGGAAACAAGTCACACGCTGGAGGCGTAACTGTGTGTCTGTATGTGTTAATTTAAGAAGCAAATGATTCGGAAAGATTGGCCACCTTATTTTTAGGAAAAGTTACTGACAGTGTATGCTGTATCTAAATCACACCTGAACACAGTTGGGGACTGGTGGCACCAGGGCTGGGGAGTTCCTGACCATTCCCCTGAGGATCTGCTTAGAAACACTGAACTCCTTGTCATGTTTTCGGGAACTCTGAGAAACATAGTTCTAGAAAATAGAACTCGGAGTTATTTTGGGTATATGAGCTCCCTGTAAAGAGGTTTAATAAAAAGGGAAAAAAAGCCTTATAAAAATGAAACTGTTTTACAGCGGGCATGCAGGGGTGTTGCTCATTAGAAGGAGCACCCACAGCAAGGATCTCAGATGCCCAGGCAGAGGTGGTCTTGGGAGGCCAGAGAGTGAGCCTAAGGCTCTCCCATGGCCTATCTCCCCTCTGCCAGGCCTGGATGCTATTGGCTGGGATGCCAGCTCAAACTGATGGAACTCTCCCGTTACCTGAGGTGGTACTGGGCAGTAGACTCTGTAGGGACAAACCCTCTTTGCTTTTACTAACTCCTCTAAGCTGGGTGGTGGGGAGAGCTGAACACCCAAGGTCAAAGCCTTGGTCTCCCAAGGCCAATCTTGGATGGTCCTGTAGAAGGCCAGAGACCTTATTTACTCCCTAGGGGTGTGTATATGGTAAGAAGGGGCCCCAGAGGCTGTCTTGATGGAACCCTGGGAGGCAGCATTTCAGATACAGCAGTGATTTTACTGTCAAACCTAACCCTACACATCCTCACTGCTGGGGGCACTATGGCAGGGATCATGAGAAAGGGTCTAGGCCATGCAGTCTGGAGAATATACAGGGTGAGCCCCACACTACTTCCTTTGCTTTCTTTCTTTTTTTAATGCTGAAGGCTGAGCCAGAATTTTGTATATTCCAAGCACATGCTCTACCACTAAATAAAAAAAAATTCAAGTAATCAACATCGAAAATAGGACAAAGAAGGACGAGGGTATAGTTCAATAGAACAGTGTTTGTTTAGCAAGTGTGTAAAGTCCTCGATTTGATCAAGAGCAGCACACACACACACACACATACATACACATACACACACACACATACACACACACGCACTAAATAAATGGGTGAGATTAATTTTGTAATTTTGACATATATTCAAAATGTTACCCACTTTAACTATGTCATCAATGTAAAGTGTTAGGGAGACATTATACAGCTTCTCTGTTGTTGCTGCTGCTGCTGCTGCTGCTGCTGCTGCTGCTGCTGCTGCTGCTGCTGCTGTTACCATCAGGTGTGGAATTCTCAAACCGCCACCAAAGGACATTTTGGTATAATCACCTGCATCTGACAGGTAGCTACATTACCAAAAGGAGAAGCCAAACCATCCTAGAACATCCCAGCATCCTTCACTGTGGCCTCAGACCAGTTATTAACATTTAGTTCTTTGACTTGTCTGCTTCAGAAGTAATTGTTATAATATTCATTACTAAATGGTCATAATAAATAATGATAATAGGGTCTCTGCTGAAAGTTGTCGCAAGGATTACATGAGTGGTGTGTATAAAACATGTAGAGTAGTGTCTAGAACTTACCACTTGCTTAGAAGTTCAACTCTTCAGCCCCGTCATATAAGAAGACAGAAATTTTCATTTTTTTATAGATAAAATTCAAACATATTAAACACCTACTATGAGGCAGGTTAGACTATCATTTCATTAATTTTCCCAATGTCCCCAAGAGGGAAAATTATTGCCATATTTTAATAGTGATGTTCGGAAAGCCCTTTTAACTTATCTAACTGACACAACAAGCACACAGCAAAACAATCCAAACCAGGTCTCTCAACTCCACAGCCACGTTCTCGCTAATGACCCATGTGGCCTGAGAAAAACCAAGGTGATCAGGTCTCAGGTGATCAGCTGTTTCTGTGTTCTTTTCATCAACAATGGAGGTATGATACCATGATTGGGTGGAAGGAGATTTGGTACTGTGATGGACATAGGGACAGCAACACAGACACACAGACACACAGACACACACACACACCAAAGGGACAGTGTGTATCTGTGTGTCTGTTTGTGTGTCTGTCTCTCTGTTTCTCTCTATCCCTCCCTCCCTTCCTCCTTCCCTCCCTCCCTACCTCCCTCCCCCGCTCTGTGTGTATGTGTGAGTCTATGTGTATGTGTGTGTGTGTGTGTGTGTATGTGTATATGTAGCTCCCCAAAGATGTCTTAGCATCTGAGCTACAAGAATGTTGGAAGGAATGGGTCTTACTGAGCACAGCACCCAGTTCGTGCCCAGCTCCTCCCTACTCTGTCTCTCCTGGGGTCTTTCCACACTTTGAAAGAAGGAAACAGGCATTCTGGCAAGAGACTCTGTCCACATGCCTCTCCCTGGCTCCCAGGCTATAGCGGAGAGGTCGACAGAGGAGGAAGCCTAGAAGGAAACCGGGAAACCCAGAAACCAGGATCCAGTTACAGAAACAAAGGGGGAAAGAGAGAGAGCAAGAACACTGGAGAACAGCAATGCAGCAAAAAGGGCTTTTAGCGATAATTAATAATTAACATTTCTAATGATGTCCCGGCGACAGGAAGAGGCCAGCATGGGCTCTGGGGCATGGCTCTTGGTGACAGTGACCTCCAGGAGGGCTAGCAGCCCGAGCCTCATTAACCTTCACAAACCCCCATGCTATGAAGCTGGTGGGCTTCCTGCTGACGAGATGGACATTGTCAGGGAAAGGCAAGGCTGAGCTATGAGGACCAGAGAGTTCTTTTCTGGGGTTGTAGATCTGGCTCATATAAAAGCGTGGCTTCAGGAACGGGGTGTCCAAAGACCTAGAACATTTCTCATGAGCAACAAACGCTAAGAACCAAAGGCAGTGGGGAAGGCAACGGAAGGAGGTGATGGCAGGGGACACCTGCCTGGGTGACCACCACACAGAGCAAGGACAGCCAAGGCCAAAGCCACAGCTAAGGTGACGGTGGTGATGGATGAATGGGTGGGAGTGGGTGTGAGAGAATGTCTGTAACCTCTCAAAATTTACACAGCGTGATTATTTTGGAGATTGGGCATTTTCAGAAGGAATTGGGTTAAATAGGAATTGGGTTAGAGGTAGATCTTACTGTAGGTCCTACCTTGTAAGAGGAGACCCAAGGAGTCACTTTCCTCTCCCTGTGAACACAGAAGGAAGGCCATGTGAGGGCAGATCAAGGAAGCCATATTGGCAAGGCTCAGAAGAAAGCCCTTACCAGAGACCTGTCAGTAAGAACCTTGCAAGACCTTTACGATCAGAGCTCTGAGAAACTTAGTATCTGCTGTTTAGATATCCAATGTGCGATTTTTTTTAAAAAAAAATGGCATTCTATTCTGGTTAATACTGTGATAACTGAGGCTGGTCTGGCATCTTCAAGACTAGTGATAGGTTCTAGGTGACCAGCCCTCCAGCTTGCCCATAAGAGCAGGGAGCAGGTCTATCAGGGCTAAGATTGGGGGTCTCCCAGGCAAACCACATGACTGGCCACCTTTGTCAGTAGTAGCAGTAGCAGTAGATGCAGCCTGATAACTAGCGGACATTTTATGATGTAGTTACTTAATTTACTTTTAAGCAGGCTTCTTCTCTGGGGACGTGGGATGCCCTAAGCCCTGCGATGCACACAGGATGCTTTATGGACACAAAGCATCTTCGCAAACACAGCTGCCTGCTAACCTAAGCCAGCTCTTTGCCCGCCAAACTCAAGTTTGCTTCTTTCTATGCCAAAGGCCAGTGTGGACTCGGCCAGCTGGAGGGGCCCTGTTCTGCCAAGGCCCCAGGTCTTGGAGAGCTCTGACTGCCTTGCTGTGTACCCAAGGCCTCACCCGCAGAGCTCTGGGTCTGGTGTGTAGCCAGACCTGGCCTGTGTCAGGGTTGAAAATTCTCCAGAAGATTCCGAGAAAGACTTGTTCTTGGTGTGCTCAGTGGTACCTCTCTGTCTGCGATATTTATGTTTATGTTTTTTTTTGCATAATGCCAGACTGACAAAAAAAACCTTTAAGAATTATACAAATATTTTCATAGCCTCTTTACCAATTATTTATGAGTCATCCTTTTGCTTAATAATTTTCCTGCATTTGTTTTTAATCTGCAGAGTATAATCTTTCCCAGTGTGTCTGACAGAGTGATGGCAGGCAGGATCTATGAGGTACAGCAGACTGATTATATAATAGATATTTACCTATACATTGGCAGCCTGACAGCTGCTCACCGATAGAGCTGAGCCCTCCCAAAGATCACGGTCACCTGAGGGGGAGTGGGGGAGGCTGGAAATAAAGGATGCTGCCTGGAATGAGGACTTATAAGCTTCATGGGGTGATGGAATCTTCTGCATCTTGATAGAGGAATTCCTAAAAAACGTATGTATCTGCCACAAGTCACCCATCCTAACGTACGCTTGCACTTCATGCATACAACTACCCACTGTATGACCACTGCTAAGCATATACTCACAATAGACTGTACATATGACTATGGAAAGCTTATTTTTCAATAGAGCTGATTTTAAAAATTTAACCTTTTTTTTTTTTAAGACAGGGTCTTACTCTGTATCTCTGGCTGGCCTGATAATTTGTAGGCCAGGCTAGCCTTGAACGTTGAGCCATCCTCCTGCCTTTGTCTCCAGGGTACTGGGATTGGAAGTGTGTGCTGCCACATCTAACTAAAATCTAATTTTTTTTTAAGTGTAGACAAAATCCAAACCTGGAGGAATATAATTTTTTGTCCTTAGTTGGCATATATTTATACAAAACTTATTATACTGCTGTCTTCTGGTTTGGGTGCTCTGCAAACATCACTTGTTCAATCCTCACAAGAAGCCTGTGCTGTGAAGGGCCTTCAGGGTCCCCATTTCACAGGTCAGAAAAGAGGCTGGCTGCTGGCCTGAGGTGCGCACTAGTACGGAGCAAGACATGATTGAAACCAGTGACTGGCACGAAGACCCAGCTCCTCCACACTGTGATGAACTAGTTGATAACACGGTAGCCCAAGGGCAATTCTCATCTAAACTCTCACCGTGTGACAGGACCAACTGTTTAGGGGGCTCTGCCACGTAGCCCGACTCTTCCACACTGTTGGCTCTGGCAGGTCCTTACTCTATCTGTCCCATCTTAGGAGCTATCCTTTGGTGCCTGCTAGCCTGGCTCTGGGACACAGCTGTTGTCTGAACCACTCTGTCTGTCCCTGAGAGATATTAAAAGAAAATGAATACCAGCATGGGGCTTCCTGAAGCACTGCGTTTCCTCAAGTGTGTGTACTTCCTGTAAGCTGGGGAGTCAGGACCTGGTCTCACTTACTGCAACTTGCTTCGAGATGTGGGGCAAGCCACTGCCCTTCCTCATGCCCATTTTCTCATCTAAAACAGCAGGTTAGATGGTGTTGAGAGGACTTGGCCTGTGGAGTCATGAATCACTCACAGATGAGCTTCTAACATCAGGGAACCTTGATGATTGGATGTAAAGTGTTTCCTATATGATAAAGGAGAGCACAGAGCATGGTTAATTTGCAAAGAGATCAATTTTCCTGTACAATACCCCAACATTCACTTTCCAAGGCAATACTATGATCCCTCTTCCTTGTCTCCCCATGTGCATGTGTGTGCATGTGTGTGCATGTGTGTGTATGTCTGTGCATGCGTGCATGTATGTATGTGCATGTGTGTCTATGTGTGTGCATGTATGCATGTGTGTGTATGTTTGTGCATGCGTGTATGTATGTATGTATGTGCATGTGTGTCTATGTGTGCGCATGTATGCATGTGTGTGTATATTTGTGCATGTGTGCATGTATGTATGTGCTTGTGTGTCTATGTGTGTGCATGTATGCATGTGGGTGTATGTTTGTGCATATGTGCATGCATGTGTGTATGTGCATGTGTGTTTATGGGTGTGCGTGTGTGTATGTTTGTGCATGTGTGCATGGGTGTGCATGTGTGTGCATATGTGTGTGCATGTGTACATGTGTGTATGTGTGCATATGCATACATACCTCTGCCTATTGAGACCAGAGATCAATATTGAGCATCTTCCTCTATTGCTTGTCACCTTATTTTGGAGCAAGTGTTCTCACTGAACCCGGAACTTACTGCTTCAGTTCCAAATCCCTCTCCTGCTAGGGTTATGGAGGTGACATGGGTCTTCTGAACTCAGCTCTCCGTGCCTGTCCGGCAAGCATTTTATCCAGGAAGTCACCTCCATAGCCCCGATTCTATTTCCTTTAAATGTATTATATCTATTTACTTGTGTGCATGTTTGCCTGAATGTGCCACAGTGCATGTGGAGAAGCCAGGCAACAACCTGTGAGAGTGGGTCCTCTCCTTCACCACCTGGGTTCCAAGGACTGAACTCATGTCATCAGGCTTGGTAGTTTGTGCCTTCATCCAATGAGCTATGTCACTAGCCCTTAATCTTGTGCCTTAATCTCAGTCTTCTTACTGAATGCTGGCCTGGAAGGTTCATTTTTAAAGAATGACCAAGAATCAGTGACTTCTGTGGCAGAGCAGGCACTGAGATGCATCTCCTGATTCCTTTATTCGGTCAAGCCCTATCTCTTGTATGTGTTATTTCAATGAAAAATTTTTCCCATAGTTCCCAAGTATATTTAGAGCCTTTATTGCTCTGGACCTGGCATATCTCCTAGCACATAGTAGGAACTCTACAGTCATTTAATAACTGAAACAGTAGTAAATTGGGGAGCTTTGTAAGGGCTGGGAATAAAAATGGGGAAGCAAAGCTGTACCCCAAATCAAGAGAGCTGAGTCTCATCTCAACATGTCTACATACAGGCCATTCCCTTTTGATCCCGCCTTTCCTGTTTATAAGTGAGGGAAGTGGGCTGGCTAAGTGTCATGGTCACATATATATTAAAATCCTGGGATGCAAGAGTGTGCCAGCCATTGAGTTAGGGTGACAGTGCCTAAGGATCCCTCACCCTAATGAGGACTCCCTGAGATAGCACTGGCTATCTACCACAGCACATCTCATTTCCTTCTGTTTATCTGCTTCCCATTTCTTTCTCCCCTGGGTTCTGGGAGTCAGGACTCTGAGGACAGCTGAGTCATGTGGCTCCAGTTCGGATTCACTTGTAGTGGTAGTAAATATATCACAGAGTCACTGTCACTGTCACCTGAAAAGACTGGGGGCTTGGCTTTGAGGCTCACTTTACATGGCTGGTGGCCCCAGGTCCTTGTCCCTGGAGTCTCTCTGTTATGATGTTCACAAAGTGGTAGCAGGCTTCCTTCAGACCAGGAGATATGTAAGGCAGAGTCCCAAATATGCAAGGTGAACTCTCCACACAAACCTAAGAACAGGCCCCATCATGTCTGGTGTATGCAGTGGTCATAGAGCATCCCTGTTAAAACATAGGAGACATCTATACAGGACATGACTCTCCAAGGCAGGAATCACTGACCATCCAGGAGGTTAGCCTCCACATCCAAGGTGACACCCAATCCAGACCAGCTCTGCCACTTTCTCATGATATTCAAGGAGGGGCATCCCAGTGGGGACATGCGCATGAACCAGCCAATGCCAGCAGAATGCCCTGCCTCCTCCTTTGCAAACAAACTCCAGATATCTGCAAGTTTCTGGAGATGTCCTTTTGCCCAGCAGAGTTCTGGGTGTGGGCAGCACTTTCTGGGGCTCTGGAGGGTTTCGATTACCCTCGGTTACCTGGGACACAGGGAGTCAGGATCCTGCTTTGACCAGAATGCTGTTATCCATGCTAATAAAGAAACTTAAATATTGTAGGTGATGATAAAGAGATCTGCAGCAGGCAAATCTGCTACTGGTGGCAATTTGAGAACTGCTGCAGCTCTGGATTATGGGATGTATGCTCTGTTCTCCACAGCTCCACAGCTACGCTGTGAGACAAAGCAAGGTCCAGGGTTATCAGTGGCTGAACGGGGCGCCTTTGCTTGCTAAGGCAGGAAAGTGGCACAACACATTCTAGGAAGCTTTTTTTTTTAAATCTACATTTCTAACAAAGCAAGCTTTCTAACAGAACTTCCATCTAATTAGGAAATTAAATTAACCAGACCATTTCACTTCCTCGGTAAGTGGGATTGAATTTCTTGTGGCAATACAAGCTCCTTCCTCCATTTCCCTTACACATCTGTATTTCCCTCCCTCAGCCTGGGATTCTCAGTAGGAGCTAGACTGAGAAAATGTGGGTTCTGGGTTCTGATTCGGCACCTACTTCCATCATGGACAAAGCTCTTCTCTCACCTGTGTGCAGGCTTCCTCAGGTCCCTGGTCCCCAGGGTCTTCCTATCCTAGCCATCCTCTCCCTGGTAACCTTCCAAAACCTAGCTGCTTCTCCAACATGCAAGTCAGATGCTAGCCTCCCTATGGACTCTCATCTCTGTGGAAGAAGAATTCTTCCATCTTCTGTGACATAGTCAACAAACATTAGCCCACTGTGTATGTAAATCCTGTCTCTCCTATCAGATTTGAGCTCTTTTGGAACAGGGTCCTGGTCCTTTTCTATCCCTTAGCACTGTGCCTAACACACAGTAGGCACACTTACCATGGTTTCCTAGCACACAGTAGGTGCTCTGACCATGGCTTCCCAGGAACCCAGATGGGGCTGTGATTTTCCAGCACACAGGCGTATTGGCTGTCCTCAACCAGCAGGGGGAGCATGTTGGTTCCTTAAATTAAGAAGCTGGTAATGGTGCTTCAGAGTCTAAGGAGAACTGAAATGAAAGGTGGGTTTACTGAGGGAGAAAGAAACCCTGCAGAGTTGGGTGAGGGAGAGCCTACTGTTTCCAACTAGGAAAGCTGCCCTCACTTTGGATTTCTTGGTAAACAGGACAACAAGAACAGAAAGCACCCTTCATGATAGATTCTGACCACTGCCTATCTCTAAGGCTAGGAAGCTGTGTGCAGTTACAACGGGGATACATTCTTAATTAAACAGTGTGTAACTTGGGGCATTAAGTCTATGATAAATTGGGAGATAGGGACCCACAACCTCATTTCTTTTAAGGATATTTAATTACAAACTTCTGTAACAAAATTACAGCCTTATTAAAATGGTTTCTCACTGAAGAGGGGGTTCTGAAAGGTGAGGCGTTGCTAACAGGAGAGGTACTGGAAGGGCTCTCCATACCCACTGGGCTCTGTTTAGAGACCAGGAAGATCAGATAAAACCTCTCCCTGTAGAAAGTTTCGCCTTGAGGAGGGTGCAGTCTCTCTACCCAGCATCTTGGGCTTGGCCCCTCAGAGCCGGGATTGCCAGGCAGCTGGGATCCTGTGAGTAAGGCATCAAGTAGCATCTTTAAAAAGAAAGACATCTGTCAGCGCAGGTGGCCGTCAGTCATTCACATCTTAGTGCGAATTATACCAACCGGCTACTAAAATTTCTACCAAAAAAAAAAAGGAAGGGAGGCTTTAGTCTGAAAATGGTCAGTTTGATTGTAGATATGAAGTTACAAACTTGAAGCATGGGATACTCTGGGGGGAGATGGGTCAGAGTGACAAACCTTTGCGGGAGGAGCTGGGTAATGGGATAGAAGGTGATAAACAGGAAATGCGGAACCCAGGGTTACGAAGAAGCAGGTGACCGTGCTGAGAAGAGTACTGACAGCTGCTCCTGATCCTGTAGGGTTCTGCTCGGGTACCAGACGATGTGCCAGGTCATGTTTTCCAAGTTCTCATTGAGAAAATACAGCCTCTTGTCTTGTCTGGTGAGTTACTGTCTTCCCAACATAAAGATGCCTGTCCATTCTGGTAACTCAGCCTTAAGGTATATGTCTCATATTTCAAAGCTGGGTACCCAGCCTCCACAGTCAGGAAATAAAAGGATTCTTTTCACGCCCCTTGTAGGCAACGCGTGAGTGTGCCACTGCGCTCGGAGCCCAGCCAGTAGCTGCTGCCGTTTTGTTACTGCTGCTGTTGGTCTCAGCAAATACACAGCCCTAGGTGGACACTGGATGATGTAATTACAGATTTACATTGTCCTGAAGGGCCAGTCTGTGACACAGGTCCACTGCCCATTACTTACATCAAGGTCAGCTTTCACCCCTGAGCTGCCTAATGAGGACCCAGGAGCAGTCTGAACTAAACCAACCAATCTGATCCCCAACTGAGACATCCCTTCAGAGTCACGGTGAGGATTAAACCGGCTCCACGGGAAGGGACGGACATTCTGAGGGGACAAAGCTCTCTGGACCAGAGGGGAGGAAAGGAGTGAGGTGCTCGCTCTCTGTGGTCAGTGAGAGCTCACGGGCCAGCCCTGCCCCAGGCTCTCTGGCTGTGTGTGTTTAACCTCCTTCCTCTAGGGCCATGTGGCCAGCTCAGCACCTGAGGCCAATGGGATCCTGCTCAGTGGACAATAACCTCTTTTTCTCTGGTAATTTCTCTCATACACACACTCCCAGAGAAAGGCCTAGAATATCAGCACTCCAGGCAGTTTGTGATCATCCAGTTCTGCTGATTTTTTCCAGAATCAGGAAGGAAACACAGTACAACAATGGAAGGTCTAATGAGAGGGTCGGAGGCTCACCCGGACACCTCGCAGCCGCTCTCTGAAATAGCATCACCTTGGCAATGATGCCTGTTACCCACTCCTGTCATGGCCACAGACTCACCTTTGCAAGTGTGTAGGCTGCCCCTCCTACCAGCAGCAGGTCCCAGGCACCAAGCCTGGGTCTGCCTTCTCCATATAGAAGAGCAGGTCTCTAAATTCAAATTGGCAAGCCAGAGTCTGCCTCCTGGAGCCTGTCCAAGTGTGGGTGAGTGAGAACAGGCTGTTTATAATCCCAAGATGCTAATCTACCTTTCCAGGTTCTGAATGTGGTGAAGGAAGTAATAAAGTCAGAGAACAGAACAGGATCCATGCCTGAATGACCAATCAAACCCCTTTCTAAATGGCCAGGAGCAATATCGGTAGGGTACAAGCTAATTACAAGAATTAACAACAAACTCCACCGAAAAGCTCAGGCACTAAAACCACATCAAACCTGGAGGACCAAATGTGAACCTTCCCTTACCTACTGCACTGATATTTTGCTGTGTAACTCCCACTACACTGAACCAAGCCTCGGCTCTGACAGGAGCTCATGACTGGTTCTGGATAGATAGACAGACAGATAGATAGATAGATAAATAGATAGATAGATAGATAGATAGATAGATAGATAGATAGATAGATAGATAGATAGATACATACATACATACATACATACATACATACATACATGGATGAATGAATGATGGATGGATGGATGGATGATAGATAAACAGACAGACAGACAGACAGACAGAAAGAAGAGGCATCAAGATGAGAAATCGAGAGTAACAGGAAACCACATGGGGAGTGAGAAGACCTCAGAGGCCAATGGATAAAAGGCCAGCCATGGGCCCTCTTCCCTCCTGCCTCTCCCTTTCAGTCACACCTGCAGAAAATAGACATTTCCTACCCTCAACTGACCTGCCCAAGGAAGAACACGAGGGCAAAATCCACAACTTCGGAGGGCATTAAACCCTAAGAAGTCCACAGGGCGGGCTGACTGGACTGTGGGCAACTTGGATGCATGGGTGGAATGGCCTCTTTAAGGGGTGTCCTCGATGGGATGTGTGAGAAGTGGAGGGATGGGTGGACCCGAGAGTTGGGGGTTAGATGGAGAGACTAGTGAATGCAAAGCCTTGTGTGAGGAGAAAGAGGTCAGGATGACTACAGCTGGGAGAAGCAGAGGTGGGTGAGGGCCTGAGGCCATGAGGCCTGAGGAGTCAGGACGGAAGGGTGGGTGAGGAGATGCCCGACTGGGCATCAGAACTTGAATTGGAATCCCAGCGTGGGGACTGAAGGCTGCATGACCTTGAGGGGATCATTTAGCCTCTAAGCCCCAGTGCTCCTGCCTTTGAAATGGGAATGACGCTGTAATGGAACCGAGTTCACACAGTGAGTGTGGACAATGAGTGGGAGGAGCCAAACAAAATTGCTTAGTAGAGCACCGGGCATAGTAGGAGCTCTGTAAGGTCAGTTTCTTATGCAGAAGGTCACAGTACCATCCCAGGTCCTTCACCACCACCCAGAAAGCCACCAGGTGGCGGTCTTTTTAGCTTTCTTGGCCTGTCAAGTCAGGACTGTTCTGTCATGGTTTTTCACCTCGCAGGAAAGTACAGAGACGATGCTCCCCCAAAACAGGTGGGCACAGGGTGACAGAAATATACAAGATCCGTAGTGCAGTTTCAAAAGCAATACTCTCGGACCAGCACAGGCCAGGAGGCAGACCTGGACACTAACATCAGCTGCCCAGTAGACCCGCAAAGTTTAACCTCTCTCATTCTTCCCAGATCTCAGCTTCCAAATCAACCCACACACCAAGATGGTCACGAGGTACACAGTAGATGCTGCGTATGCAATGGCTTCATTAGGATGGCCTGACATGCCCGGTTCTCTTATTTACCTGTGGCTTCCTTTGACTCTGTTTGTCTGTTTGTTTGTTTAACTATGAAATGGGTACAACAGCGGAATCATTGCTTCGTGGAGCAAATTCAAACATTAAAGCAGGCATGTACGTGTCCAGTATCTTCTAGAGTGCTACCAGCCTCCGTAAAGGAAGGGACAGCTGGTGACCCGGGCTGGACTGGCTTTTGGTTGAGGTGACTGCTGGGAGCTGCAGAGAAAGATCGTTTGGCTGAGGGTGAGGATGAGACCACTTGAGAAAGAGAAAACAGGTCACTGGAAGCTTGGCTTCCAGCTTCATAGCGCCCCTGCTGGCAGGAGGTTGCAGGACACAAAAGGAGAGTGTTGAAGTCCGGCTCTGCAAACAATTGGTCTTCATCTCTTTCTCGGCACGATTTGGGCATCAATTCTCTGCTGTGCTGTAAGCTCCTTGAAGGCAAAGAGGTCTTATTTATCTTTGTTCCTCCATGGCCTAACAGAGCTTGCACCTAACAAGCCCTGGATAGATGCTTACTGGCGAGCAATCCATCCTGGGCCGTTCACCGAATTGGTTACATTCCAGGTGACCCTGGGCGATGCACTGAGCCGGAACTCCACTGACCAGCTTTGGAATTGGATGCTCTGCTCCTGACCTGGGGATGTCGGTGACTCCTCCGTGCTAATGTCCTTACCCTTACCCGTAAACGCGGGCACCAGAAGAGGAGGCGGAAAGGCACTGGCAAAGATGGTGTTCTTGGATTTCCCATTTGCCTGGGACCTGTCCCTCCTGCTAGGGAGGCTGAAGCCAGGGGTGGGGAGGAGTGGGGGTGGGGAAGGGATGGAATGCCGCAGGAGTGCTGGGGAACTGCTGACTTGGAAGGAACAAGCCTGGGGGTGGGAGGGGACGGAGGGAGGGTGTCCATGATGGGGAAGAAGGCTCACGTGGGGGAAGGGACAGCACCTGCCAAAAGGGAGCCTGGTCTAGCTGTGTGAGGATTTTGGCAGTCCTTCAGAGCCCATTTCCTCATCTCAGCCACAGGAAAAATATAAACACCCTCGTGTTTGCCGTAAACCATAGGGCCTGACGCACAGGTGTGCAGAGACTTGAAGAGAGTAGCGCAGTTCCCGGGATGTGACTCTGTATCCATGAGAGCAGCTCTGAGGCGACTTCCTGCAAAAAGCGCTCTGAACTGCAAAGACTAGGGTATCTCGCCTTGATCTAGGTGTCAATTCACAAAGAGCCTTAAAGCGCTATCCAAGGCCCATGCTTTGTGTACCATATGCTCGCACAGTTTTGCTTAGACCCGCATGATATGTCTAAATTTATTAATTTTATGTCTTTAATTTTTACCCATCACACTTCCTCCCCCTACATACACACAACTGAAGTAAATTTGGTGAAAATGGGGGGCTCTAGGAATCTGTAGATCTTTTCTCTGAGGTAGTTTGTACTCCTGGAGTATGCTCTTGGATCCTGCTCCAGGAGACCACATAAGACCAATTCAAAGGTTCATTTGGGATTTCTTGCTTGTTTTGAGACAGGATCTAGCTGTGTAGCCCAGGCTAGCCTTGGGCTCCTTATTTTCCTGCTCCACCCCCCATGGTGCTAGAATCTCATGTATACCCATTGCTTGGCTCACTTTGTAGGTTCAGTGGTCTGTGTTTAACATTTTGAAAGGCTAACCTCTGCATTTTCTCTGCTCACAGAAAAAGTGCGACCTTTGTCCCTGAAGGTCCAGTCAACCTGAGAACCCCGAATGTATGCTCTGTCCCCATGCTGCCTTACCCAGTGCACCAGCCCCTAACACCAATTGACAGCCTGGGCTATGTACCAGAAAGTCTGCAGCCGGTTAGAGGGCTCTTACTGTCTGAGCTTCTGAGCTGCCTCTCTGGCTCTGCTCTCCCCTTCCTGGCCTCTGCCCTGGCACTCATTCCCTCCTCCTCATTCTTACCTTACCCTGGAGATGCTGGGTCAGGCTTGGTGCATGCTGGGCCTTCCTCCAGCTGCCTGTGTCCCCGCCCCACATGGCCCCACACTCATGATTGCCTTCATGCCCACGTCCCGCTAGAAAGTCAGTAGCTCTCCAGCTCTTAAAGACCTCCAGGGGAGCCGTTTCTACAACCTCTGCAGGAAATCTTGTTCTAACATCTCAACTCTCAGGGAGAAGAAAGCCTTCTTTTCATGAAGTCTCGGCTCCTTTCTGTTGCAATGAAAGTGGAGTTGCTTTTATTTTCTACCTGTCTGAGTTATACATAAACAAATCTAATTCCTCCTGATTTTCTCCTGCCTTGCCAGGACGTGGACCAGCGGCTGGCTGGGCTCCTGAGTAGCTTTCATCTACCGTGTGCACAGGACTGGCTCATTCTGGGCTGTCGCTCTGAGGCCTGAGCAGGCAGCATCAAGGTAGAAGTGGTGATGTGCAGGAAAGGCCAAGCGAGGGTGGCCAGGGCTCCCTTGGGTACCCAGAAGTGAATTGACTGATGCTGATTGAGGGCTTGTTGTGGGCCAGGCCCTGGAGATGTTTATGGGAAATAGAAAAACAGATCTCTACCCTCAAGAATAGCACCATGGAGTAATCAATTACTTACTCAACTCTGGACAGTGCAGGATACGCTGATTTGGACCCGAGAGACCAAATTTTCATCCAGCTGTCTTTCATTAACTGTGCTTTTCTGGGTAAGGCGCATCACCTCTCTGGGCGTTTGTTCATGTGTCCACATCCTAGGAGCGCATTAGTGAGTGTTGTCTTATTCAGTAAAGTGCCATGTGTAAACGAAAGGGCTGTAGTAGATTGGAGAAGGACTATACGAAGGCTGAAAGACCTAGAGCTCTGACCTGGAAAAATAGGATACTGTATGCAGAAAGGCTGAGGAGGAGGAAGGGATGAAACTGAGTGGCCTTTCCCAGGAAGAGAAGGCAAGAGTGGGCACGGAGAGCAGAGCAAAGGAAAGGGAAAAGATGACTCCGGTCACTAAGGGCACACCCCCTATGTGCCAGGAGCTCTGCTGACATACTACCTGATATGCCCCTTGTCAAAGTTTTTGACCTGGCATCTGGCAGGCTATAGCTTATAACACACACACAAACACACACAAACTCACACGTGTATATACAGACATATATGTATATATACATACACCTATATGTATATAGTATATGTACACACATATGTATATATATATACTATATGCATATATATGTATGGATATACATATACCATACACACATGTATCTATTGTATATGTATGGATAAATATACGTACATACATATATACATATACCTATGTGTGTATAGTATACACACATAAGTGTATATAGACACATATGTATATATACATACACATATCTATATGTATAGAGTATATATACATATGTATGTATGTGTGTATATATGTATATAGTATATACCTAAACATATACTATATACATATATATGTGTGTGTATGTATGAATACACATACATATACACACATATCTAAGTATGTGTGTGTGTGTGTGTGTGTGTGTGTAATATCTCAGGACAGAACTTCTGCAAAATCCACCCTATCTTATGCCATGTAGAGAATGGGTTTCCGAGCAAACCAGACAAGAACTAAATGGTGCTCAGCACCCCTGGTTAGCGAGCCCAGGACAGAGTAACCAGAAAGTAACCCTTGTGAATTTCAAGCCTGTATTCCTCTGTAAGTGATCTTGGTCTTTGTTCTCTTGCATTTAGCCCTTCATGCAGAATCCAGCTGTGCCCTCCCCCTCTCCTCTTCCTATGCCCCCCCCCACTTGCACACACACTGGGTCTCCTTTTCATCTCCAGCGCTTGACCCTTTGCTGCTCACAAGGCTCGCTCAGTTTAGATACAGGAACAAGACTTCAAACATTCTCCTCCCCTCGGCTGGAGTCTCTTCCCTTCCTCTCTTCTGATTCTTCTCTTCTCTCTTCTCCTTCCCCACCTTCCTCTTCTGTTCACTTTCCACCTTTTCTCTCCTCCTACTGGATGAAACTGGCAAAGGTGTCCCCAACCTGGGAGCGTTCCCTGGCGTTTGCTCATAATGAGGACCGGCTTCCACAAAGGATGCCTTTCTTCTTTAAACCAGAACCCTGAGCCCATGTCTGTCAGAAATCTGGCAGGGTTGGAAGTTGGAGATGCCAGACTGGGAGAGTCTGGGGCCTGGAGCAAGAGCTGACCACCAAAATACCCCAAAAGGGAGGGGTTCCTGGCAGCTGGTAGAAGAGGAGGTGAGGCCAGTATAGAGGATGTCAAAGGAAGAGGCATGGGGAAGTTTGCAGATGCTGAGAATGTGGGGCAGTAGGTGACAAGGACCCAGCCACAAGAAAGAAACCAAAACATCCAGATCTCAGACTCCTCAATCTGAGAACCAAAATGAGAGAATGGCATAGAGCCTCAGTCACTAAACCTGCAGGTACCAGGTAGAACTCTGGCAGAGAAAGGGGGGTACTGGTCAGGGGCTAGGGCTTAAGCCAAAGGCCAGCAGACTAACCTTAAAATTAACTGTAAACTTATTTACTGCTGACCGTGAGCTCCAAAGAACCTCATGACATGGGGGGTGGGGGGGTGGCACCTTTGTAGCTAAACAACTCAAACAGGGTCAGCGAGCTGCGTCGTCAGAGGTTCCCCCGAGCTTTCCATCTCTCCATCTTGCTCCCTGCCTCAGACTCTCATCCAGCTCCTCAGGCTGCAGAGTCTGCAACATGGAGGAACCCCAAAAGCCTATTCCACACATAGTCAGGTGAGCACCAAGCACTTAAGCCAGTGTGACCACTATGTGATCACTATGACCAGGTCCTTCCTGCATCACCCCTCCCCAGGCTTCCACCTAGTCCCGAACAGTTCTGATCTGGACAGCCAGCCATCCCAGGGCTCAGGAGCATCTCCAGTTGAAAGGCAGCATCTTGCCTGCCTTTCTGGTCTGCACCCTTCCTGGAAGACTTCACCTCCGAGGTTTCTCCCATCTCCAGTTGTTCTGAGCTAACCCTGACCACGTGGAAGACGCCTCTCTGTGTCTGCCACAGTCATACCTCCAGAACAAACTGTTCCCCAGGGGTTGAAGCATCTCTTCAAGAAGGAGTTCCTGTCTATTTTCACCCTAGATAAAAGCCCCTCCTGACCACCTGTCACTCATAGCACGCCGTTGATACGTGATGCATGTGTGTGCTCCCTGAGAAAAGAGGACCACAGCGAGAAATGGCTTGGTGTGAGGAAGGGGTTACTTTTTCAGATCCTTAGAGCACTGATCACCATTTGTGGCTTTCCATTCACTGCTGCTGCTTCTGCCACTCTCACAGAGAATTCATTTCTTCAGAGACAACCAGCCTAAAACACTGTCTTTGTCATCAGTTTCAAATGTCCAAATCCCCAAGAGTTAAAACATTTGGGATTTGCTTGGACTTTTGCTAGTTTGCTGCTGCAACTCATCTGGAGACAAATCCTGACCTAAACCGACACCAACCCACTTTCCCCTCAACGCTTACTCTAGAAATCCTGACATTTCACTGCGGAAATATGAATGTGTCTGATTTTCAGATGCGACTCCAGACCTCACAGGATGGTGCAACAACATGTTTGGCACCTCTCTGAATTCTAAAACACCCTGGCTTCAAGGGTTTCTAGACACGGGCAAAATTAGGAGAATTAGAAATTCTAGGACCTGATCTGCCCAGCCAGTCCCTCGAAGGACTGACTCCCTGAGTAGAACACCTGTCACTTTGCATTTCTCTGCCCTTCCCCAGCGCCTCTGCTCTGTCATCCTCTTTACCTGACTAGAGAAAAGTGAGATCATCACAGGGTTGTTTTGCACCGGACAACCTATTCACATCTGGGTGGCTGATGTTGATAATTACCACACTGGTTACTAAATCTGTCAGGTTTAGGTGAGGTGAGGTGAGGCTCCACAGCCCAGGCTGTGAGAGAGAGAGAGAGAGAGAGAGAGAGAGAGAGAGAGAGAGAGAGAGAGGTGAGAACAAATCCAAGAAAGGTGTGTTGGAATGCTTGAGCTCAAGTGAGACTGGTTAATTATGTCACTCGCTGTCTCCCTGAGTTGGAACTTCTGGCTAAGGAACACTCGTGGATAAGACAGCATCCGACAACCTGCTATTTATTTCCACATAAAGAAAGTGGCAGGAACTAAGACGTGAGGACAAGTGTGGAGACAGTCTCTCCACAGCCACATGATGCAGATAGCCTCAGCACAGGGCAGTAGTGTGATCCATCAGGGTGCTGAGCCTACTGCTGTTCCTTTGGAGGGAACTGGGGACCAGACGTGTGCTTGGGACCAAGGGTACTCACTGCTGGATGAAGTGTATTAATGCAGAACCTTGGATTATGGTCTAGCAACCCCTGCCCCCCTTCACACACACACACAGGTGTGTATGAGGGAGAGCATCTTTAAGAGAAGCACGTCCACATATCCACTCACATTCTCACAGAGTACAGAACAGTCTCTGACCCCTAGAGACAGGAGGCTTACACACTGGCCTGGAACCCCGAAGAAAAAGGTTGATATTGGGTCGAGTACCCAAAGACTCGGGATTCCTAATGATCCTGAAATTATACTCGAAAGTCACTTATGTGCAAACGTTTGCCAGTTTTTCCAGAAAAAAAGACTCCAGTGACTTTCGACAGCTTCTCAAAGGTTCCCCCCTGCTGAGGAGCTCCCTAGCAGCCCAGGAGATGGACTCTGCCTGTGTTCAGCTGCTGCTTTTAAGAGAAGAGCACAAATACCTTAAAACAGAGCGGACAGTTCTAATCAGTATTGGAGATAACCAGGTCCAGCCAGGAACTGGTTGACAGGGCGCTCTATAGCAGAGTCCGCATCCAAGTCATTTTAAGAGTCAAGCATACAGAAGCCAGGCTAGTTAGTGAGTAGTGGCCACAAAAGCCTTTGGAGCTGAGCTAGCAGTCCCGTATCCTTCTCCTCTGAGGCCCTGGGTCTGGCTTTCGGAAATCTACCGATTCTATCATGAACGGTCAAAATTCCCTAACTACTTGCTGCGCGCCTATTATATGCCTGGTTCTATTGTAGATGCAAAAGAAAGGACCCGTCATTGTTGTGAACCTTAGCAAGTTACCTGCCCCAAACACGGGTATATAGAGTGCTGCTAACCAAGTCATTTTCTCCATGTTACTTGCTCTCCCACCTCTACCCTTGGGCCGGAGAGACCAAAGCCATTGCACCCAGCTGGGCCAGCTGGTGACAACGGAGAAAGAGCAAGCAGTAGTACTTCGTGTGGGCAAAGCAGTAAGGGTGGGTGATAGATGCAGACGCCCTGATCAGGTGGGCCAGGCTCAGCCCTGGTGGGTGCTGCTGGAGAGGGGGCTAGGTAGGGTGAGGTCTCTGCCTGCGGGGGGCGCGGATGTGGGAAAGCAGACTCTGCCCGCAGTTGCCTGGGCCGCCGCGCCTGACCACCAAGCCGCGCTCGCCTGCTCCCCGCCCTCTGGGACCGTGGTGAAGCTCTGTTCCCCATACTGAGCAGTCCCCGGGAGGCGCTCGGACACGTCCCTAGGCTGGATAAAGATCGACTCGGAGCTCGCTCCCCAGCGAGAAATCTCGCCATCGGCTTGGCTCGCACGGCCACTCCGGCCCGGCCCGGGAGACGCCAGATCGCTATCTGGGAGGCAGAAAGACAGCAGCGCCGCCGCCACCCCCCCCCTTCCCCCGCCCTGCGCTCAGCGTGGCCGCGGGGTCCTGGGGCTCGCCGGCCTCCCCTCCCCCTTTGCACTGCCTTCCCTGCGCTCCACCCCTGGGGACATTCGCTTCCCGCCCGCCCGGTCCCCAGCGTCCCTCCAAGGAACCCTCTCCCCACTCGCCAGGCCCCGTTGCCTCCTGAAGGTTACGCGGCGCGGCGGCGGGGCGCGGCAGAGCACGGGGGGCACCCGCCCTCGCCGCCGCCCGCGCCGCCGCCCACCCCAATGCCCGCCGCGCCGGGCCAGCCTGGCTGCCGGCTGCTGCCACCGCAATCCCGGCTCCTAAATCAGCGCGGGGAGGCGCCCCTTCCCCCACCCGGCTCCTCGGGCTCCCCGGGCCGCGATTGGCCGCGCGTGCGCCCCCCAAGCTTGGGCCCCGGCTCCAGCCGCCGCGCCATTGGCTGCGGGCCTCCGCCAGCCTTTACATAAGCCCGGGCGCGCTCGAGTGGAGTTGTATAAAGCGAGCGCGCGGCGTCGGGGCGGGAGGCTCGAGGCCAGCCCGGGACCAGGGCTGGGCGCTGCAAGGCGGCGGCGCCGGCGGCAGAGGCGGCAGAGAGCGCCCGCGCTCCGACGCCCCCAGGCGGTGGGGCTGAGAGAGCCAGAGGATGGCTCCGAGCGCTGACCCGGGCGTGAGTATCCGCTCCTAGAGCCCCCACCCCTTCCGGCGGAGAAAGTTTCTCCAGCCCAGCGCACCCCTCCCCGCACGCCCCCAGGGGTGGCGGGGATGCAGCTGGGGACCTGGGAAGATCGGGACTGCGAAGGCGGCGACGCAGCTCCCAACTTGCCAAGAGGCGCTGGACTCGATTGGCGCGCAGCAGATCCTCCCCGCGGGCTTGGGGCAAGGCGGACGCCGGGCTGGAGGTGGTGGAAGAGATGGGAGCCGAGGTGTGGGGGTGACAGTCCACAGTTGGCAGAGAACGTGTTAGGGGCACAGAGGATGGAGGTCAGCGGTTTGAGAAGAGGGTACTGGGGCTAGTAGGGGGCGGAGCAGGTGAAGGCTGTGCTGGGGGTACCCGGGCAGTCACCCAGATGGCGGGTTCAATTTGGGGGACGACTAAGCTACCAGCCTCGGCCGATTTCCAGGTTGGGGAAGATCCCCCGGGGCATAGCTCTTCTCCGGGGAAGCCGAGCTGTCTCCCCTGCACAGCGCTGAGTGGCAGCGTGCTCCGGGAGTCAGCCCGGTGCACGGCGTAGCTGCCAGCCGCCTTTTGCTGGACCGAGGTGTGGTCTGGCTTTCTAGCTGGGGCTGTTTCAGGCAGGCTTTTTTTCTGGCATTTTAGGGGAACCTAGGGGTCCCCCCTTGATCTTATGGAATCACATATAGGTTTTGGGAGGGCAGCAGGCAGGCTTGGGGGCATGCCCAGCAAGCAATGCAGCGTGCTTCTTTTTGCAGTACAGTAGTTGAGAGCCTTGGTTAGTCCCGCTTCTGCAGAAACCAACTAAAGAATCCAAAGTCATCCCAGCCAGGATGGGAGCCTCCCTTGGGATGGGGGTGGGGGGTTCCTCCTTGAATGACTAATGATTACTATTGCTGTTGGGTGGACTCACCTACCGTGGCATCTGTGCATCCCAGAGGAACTTCCGTTCCCCTGGAAGCATTCATGAGTTACACTTTAGGTACCTTCTGGGATGGGTGCAAGACTTCAAAAATGAAGCCAGTTGGGAAAGATAGCAAGAAGGTTCCCAGAGTAGAGGACAGCTGTGTGATGCTGCGTTGAACCTGGGAAGAACTCCTGGGGAAAAGCCATCAGGGGAGATTTGAAACTAAGATAACTTGGGACAGGAAATACTCCCATTGAATTAAGGCAGATCAGACTTGAACAGTTCCTCACTCTTGGTCATCGAGACAGAGATGTGGAGGGTGAAAAAAATGGGAATATGGACAGTTGTCCCAATACGGTCTTCTAGGAGGTGGTTTTCCCTTTCTCTTTCTGTCTTGGTTAAAAAGCCTCTTCTGGAGGCAAGTCCTAAAGTCAATTTAGTAAGTGATAAAGGGAGTTCAGTTCTTGGCACTGGGGTAGAGGGCCAAGATTAGAACGCTTTGGTATCCAGTTGGTGCTGATAGACTCTGGAGAAGGTTGAAGGCTGCTGGTGGCTTCCAGCTTTTTAGCTGATGGGTTGGGGTTGGGCCAGTCACTGTACCCCAACTCTATTCATGGGGGCATGTTTGAACTCCTTGGATACTTTCGTTAGGCTAATGATCTTATGTGGGGGTTACCAGTCCATTCCCAACACCCCCCACCCCCCCACCCCCGTTCCATTCCCTGTTTGCCTGCAGTCAACATTTCTCTGCTGCGTTTCCCAAGACCTTCTTTCCATTAGGGCTGTGTGCAGTGATATACTCGAGTGTTACTCTTCCTTCCTTTCTCCATCTGGGCTGCACCTGGCATTCTGAACCCTGATATTTATTCTTTGGTTCCAGGGTGTTTGGTTAAGGTATCCTAAGGTTGCACAGAGGAGCCCTGTGAATGAGTAGACCAATGGCCTGTGTAAGACCGAGACTGAAACACAGATTCTTATAGAGGGACTAGATCACTAACTAGGAAATACTTCTGTTAAACAGGTTGTGACCACCCGAGCAGGTCTTCAAGCTTCCTTGCCTTCTTGGAAGTCAGTGGAAGCCTGGAGGTAGAACAGGCTCCTTGGTGACCAGCAGGGGGCACCAAAACCACCTAGCTCAGGACTAGTGACTTGTTTCTTACCCTTCACTGACCATAGTAACTTAATGCTTTAAGAAAGCTCAGGCCACAACCCCCAACACTCACCCATTGTGATTGAGGACATTGTGATTGGGGCCCTTCCACCACATGTTTTGTGGACTTCAGGTGGTCCTAAGATCTCAGATGCAGTGGGGTGATGGAATATTCCTGAGAGACAGAGCTTATACATAGCTCCACTTGCTCTCTGAGATCATTGTTTTCTGTTTGGGATCTGTGTATTCTTTGAATTCTGGAAAGCTAAGAATATTCAAGGCCAGAAAAAAAGAGGAGCTTTGGGGGGGGGCATCTAGTCTACCTCACCCCATCCCTAACATTCCCAAGTGCAATGTAATTACAAAAAATTCAACTGAAGTAAAACAAGTGTCTGGCCCAAGGTCACATGGCTGTTTGGTGGAAGAGATGGGGCCAAGTCCCGGGATTCCCAGTTCCCTGTTTGGAGCTTTCTCCACTCTGGTGACCTGCTTCTTCTGTGCTGTGAAAATGGACATATGTTTCTACACAGTAGGCATTGGTAATTACTGACTGGCCAGACTTGGGTATACTAATAGCTTTAGTAAATTTAGGGAAATTTTCTTTGCAAGGGAGGCAAGGGCAGATAAAGCTTTCATAATGAACATACACAGGCTGTAAAATTCTGAGTTATCCTCTCTTCTCCCTCCGTTGTCTTGTCTTATTGCTCTAAATGATCTTTAGGCAAAAGATATGCAACTCCGTGCGATGAAATCAGAAATGCGCAGGCCCTCACCAGATAGTCTTAGAACCTAAGCCAAGGTTTAGACATCCTTTAAGGCATGCTGGAAGAGTCTATCTGTCCTGCAGCCACATCTCTGCTGGTGGGACCTCTCAAACTCAGATCCCAGGTAAACTAAAGATTTCCTGAAGAATGTTTCCCAATACCCTTCATCCTTGCTGCTCTCAGCTCAAGGTCACCGTAGTAGAGACTGGTTTCAAACAATCCCTCCTTTTCTGGCATCTGGGGCACCTAGAAGATGCTCTCGTTTCTGATGTCCTTCTGTTCTGCTGATCTGGTGGGTCCATGGCTAACTCTCTGTTTCCCACTACCACCCAGTTTCTTTACATAGTGTATGGACTTCCGTGGGGTTAGTTCTTCCTGGAGCCTTGGCAGATCTGGTGGCCTGTCTTCATTAGGAACCCTGGTGCCAATCCAGAATTCTGAGAAGCAAAATTCTTCCCTGTCCCTGAGCCTCACCCAATGGGTGCTCTTTGCCAAGGAAAATGCTTAAGATTGTTTATCTCTCTGGTTTCACAGACAAGGTGGGTCTTCATCCATAAGAAAGAAGGGAGGTGAGAATGTAGGCCACCAGAGAGTCGTAGCCCCTCTCCTTAAGTGCGATTCCAAGAACTGTGTTTGAGATCCTTATCAGCCTATTTAACTTCTCGGTCTTGATCTGATTCTACACAAGATCAGAGGAGTAGAATTACGCTCAGTATAGGAAGAGTATAGGATCTTTCTGTGAGGGTAGGTGAGAGAAGATGGGGAAAGATGGTCTTTGGGATGCTTTTTTTTAGGTGTGATGCAAAGAACTGGCAGTCATTTGGAAGGGGCTATTAGTGCTGGACCACTGGGAACACTATGGGATCTTTTCCTCCGCAGCTAAGGCCAAGTGTTGAGGTTTGCACATCAGCTTCTGGTCATGGTGACATCAGGAATGATGAGTAAAGTCTGACTGGCAGGTCTCTCTCTGGTCCAATGCTGGATTTTTACTTTGAGGTTCTGCCATGCTTGGGGAAAAGAAATTTTACAGGTCCCAGGATAATTCTGAATGTGATGGAAGGCCCTGAGCTATTGATTCCTGAGGAAGGATCTTTCTGCTGGGAGAAGCCTTCCTCAGAGCCCAGTGATTTAAGAGTGCTGACAAATCCAAGCTCACCGAGCCTCCTGCAGGCTGCAGATAGGCTCCCAGGCCAGCCTGGACTCTGCTCTGGATTTCTGAAGAGTCTGGCTGGTTGCTTAAGGGACATAAACCTGTGAACTCTCCTTAGGAGAAAGTATGAAATCAATTGGTTCATTATCACACCAAACACACTCTGGACCACTTAGGGCGTTTAAGAAATAAGAAGTAGCAGAGGACTGTGAGATTGGGTTTGAAACATGTACAAAAAGGTGTGAAGGGCTAGAGAAAGAGTAAAGGATGGATGGAAAGACCTTTGTTCCACCACCCTCCTCATGTTCTTAATCCCACTGCAGCCCCTAGACAGTGACTGGAGAGGTTACTGAACTCACACCACCCAGACTTTTGGCAGTGTCTAAAGATAATATATTGCCACAATTGGAATAAAGGATACTACAAGCATCATCTGGTGGGAGGGAGACCAGGATGTTGCTAAGCATCCTTTAGTGCACAGGGAAGGCCCCCCCCCACACTACTGATTATCTGGCCCCAAATCTCTACGGTTCCAAGATTGGAGCACAGCAGCACGTTACAGATGGTAGAGATTTTGGAAATGTTTCAGTCAGCTCTGTTTCATAGCCGAGGACACAGAGATCCAAAGTGGAGAGATGACCAGGCAGAACCCAACAGTAAGTGGATGGCGGAGCTAGTCTGGAACTCACATCTGCTCCCTTGAGGCTGGTTTACCCAAACTCCCCCAAAGTTGTTGCGATGAATAATTATGAGCTGTAAAAACTTAGAAAATTACAAGGAGACTATTATTAATACTGCTATTATTACAAATTTGGGGGTTTGAAAAGTTCTGTTTCTCTGGAGCTGACTCACAGTAACACTGGACCAATCCTTCCCCAGGTCCTATGCTGCTTTGTGTGTGTTTGTGGAAGGGGGTGGTCTTAACAGAAGACAAGGATCAGAATCCTTATCAATAGAGGAAAGTCCAAGGATTTGCCTTTCAAAAATGCTAGGCACCTAGAAAGGAGAAAAAAAAAGGGGGGGGGGTGGGAAGGGGGAAGAAAAGGCTAAAATTTTTCCTTAAAAGAAATCAGATGGACTTTGTGTGAAACAAAACACTCCTTTCTTGGAAAGCTTCCAGTCCCCTGGCCCCGTGGGTTGGTTCCAGCCCAGGAAATCTGATCAACATCCGGAGGGGAAAGTGATAGCTGCACAAATGACAGGCGACTGGATTTGTCCCCATTCTCTGGGGTAGGAGAGACTGTGACTTCTCTGCCACCCTTTCTGCTGGAGGCAGGGCAGGAGGGGGCAGCCTGTGCTGGGAAGTTCTACAGGGAAGTTCAGGGAGGGATGGGAAGGCGGGGCACTAATTAGTAAAACCTTGTTTACTTAACAGACATATTCTTAAAGATCTCTTCCAAGGGACGTTTTGACATATTGCTTTAATTAGCCACAGAAGAATGGAGAGTGTAGAGAGTGTAAAATGACCCTCGCTGATGTTTCCAGTTACTCTTATCTTTGTTTGCACCTCACAAGTACTCTGACAAGGTCATGGAATCACTGCTGAGCTAAGGGACTGCCCTAGGGACCAGAGGAGGGACCATAGGGACATTTTATTCCTTGCCTATGCCGGGTTCCTTCTGACTAGAGCAAGGATTTCAGTGGGGTTTCTGGCGTGAGCCTCCTGGCTTCTTTTGTCACACCTGTCTTAAATGAGCCACCTTGTCCTGCAAATCTTACAGAAGCTCTCAGGAAAGACACAGGCCTGAGCGCTTGGATTATCCCTCCTAGCTCAGCAGCATGGCTCTTGTAGGATAGGCGGTCACAGCCCCACTTGATATTCTCTGCCTACGGCTGGAGAGAGTGGGTCTCTCCTTGTGGTCAGGATTAGAAAAGGAAGTCATTTAAGGCTCCCTTGGAGGACTAAGGTTACCTGCATTGGAGGATGAGGTTTTACTACTTAGACCCATGCCTGAATGCCCTGGGGGGCCCTGAGCCCCAGGTCTCAAGAAACCAATCACCTAAGCTGGGCTCCTTCCACTGTGTATAGTGGACACCCCCCCCACCTTCTCTTTGAGGTCAGTTCATCTTTCACACTGGCCTCTAAGAGCAGCTTCTGTTACACTTCACAGCCCCGTACCTCTCATCCAAAGAGGTCTTTGAAAGGGTAGAAACAAGAGTCTCCAAGGAGATGCTGCCCTGCCAATGGTGTTGGGGCTGTAGACACAGTACAAGCTACTCTCGTGTACAGATTCAGCACCTAGGACAGCACCTGATGCATAGTGGAGCTCAGCGGGTGCTTGTGTGTGTGTGTGTGTGTGTGTGTGTGTGTGTGTGTGTGTGTGTGTGTGTGTGTGTGTGTGTGTGTGTGTGTGTGTGTAAAATGTAAAGGTGGGTTAGAGGTGGCCTCTGGCATTAAGGTGGATCTCCAAACTGGCCTCACTTGGAGAGGTCCGCTTCTCTTCCGGCTCCTTCTGAAAGCTAGCCTTTGATACCAGAGCCTTGTAAATCTCCAGGACCCTGCTAATTAGCAGGGATCATGAATCCTGTGCAAGGGTCACTCAGTAGGACGATGGTCAGCTGTGAGCCTGAGGCTGGGCTGAGTTTCCTTTCCTCTTCACCATCCACAACTGCTTCTCCTCTCCCCTCCTCCACCCCAAGTAGCTTCTTCTATGACCCCCTTCAAGCAGCCTTACCCTGCTTTGGCCCACAGAACAGAAGAAAATTTGGATTCCCACTGAAGACAAACCAGGAACTGAATCTTTGTCTCAGACAACCATTCCCGAGAGGAGGCTCTTAAATAGCAAAGCCCACTAATGCATTTTAAATGATTTCAGGGGAGAAAAAAAACCTTGACCCATAGACTCTTAGGTCTGGAAAGAGCTTTGGAGGTCATCTAGTGGCCCACACTACCCCCCGACACCAGGTTGCTCACACCTCCTCTGGGGCACTGCTCAGAAACACACTCGCGCCTCGCACACGGCTGCCCCAAAGCTAAATGCCCTTTTGAAAAATGCAAGTCTGATCATGTCTCGGCCTTACTTCAAAACCTCCCTATGGTGTGACTCTGGCTCCTTCCCTTGGTATTGCAGGCTCTGGCAGACCCCAGCTGTAGCCTCTACACAATGCTATCTGCTCTCTCCTCCACTTCCTCTCCCTCCTTCCCCCGTCCCATCTCCCTCCACCCTGTGTCCAGACCTTGCATTTCTGGAAGCAGCAATTGCATTCGCAGCATGCACTGATCTGTCTCACATGCATGCTTCTAATCCATAGGTCTCTGCCACTTGGAATCCCAATTCACCAGCTCCAGGGGCCCTCTCCCGTCTGGCTTCTCCGCCTACTTCACTAGTTAATCCCTCCCTCCCACTGACTTCATCTAGTCTGTACCTGTTGCTGCTCCAAACCTAGTCCAAGAGGTTGTGTGCAAACCTAGCTCCTTGAGTCTGGGGACCAAGCCTGGCTTGTCATTTCTGACCTGGTAGGTAGGCTTTGCCTACGTGTTTGAAGAATGAGTGTGTGGATCTAAGTGTATTGAGGGCTTCTGCGTTTTGAAAGCAGTGTTTAAGGAGCTAAAGAACTCCTCTGGGGTCCCTAGACAAATTAGTAGCAGAAGCAAGTCTATTCCTCAAAGTCTTACAGTCCAGAGCATTCCACTCAACATCTGACAGCTGCTCCTGGAAGGGGCACCTGCGTGCCTGGCCCCTTCTCCTGAGATGCATTTGTTCAGGCGGCAGGCATTTATTTCTAGCAGTAATAGTGTGATTACTGTTACCATTACCTACCCTGTGTGGGCGTTTGCTATGCCCAGCACTGTGCACAGAAGGTAACGCACATTTGTATCAGTCCACTCTCCCCACAGTCTGCAAGCTTGCCTTCCCATTTTACAGGCCAGGAAGGCTGAGCTGCTGATAATATTTAGTAAGAGCCTTGCTTGCCTTGGGTAGAAGAAGACTAGCAGTCTCCATGCGTCTCTCTCATTCACAAAAACTGTCTCATTAGCAGAGCGTTCTCTGGGACACATCCTGGCCTGGGTCTCTTAGGCTCTCTTTTGCCTTTTGCTGGAAAAGATCCGTCTTTCCTCCCTTGTAGTATATCCAGCACTGTCTAGAGCACTCTCCTAATGGGAGGAAGCAGTATGTTTTCATGGAGCTGGGGACAGTGCATAGGACAGGGTCACTGGGAATGTAGCTCAGTGGTAGAGTGTTTGCCTAGGTGCACAAGGCTTTAAGCTCCACCTCTAGCACCACAACACGAGGAAAGAAGCATAGGCTCTGTGCCTCCTGGGTGGGTGGGGTGTAGACATCTGGAGTATTTCCCCGCTGGCCATGCGGGAGACCAGCAGAGGGAGCAGGGTGGAGAAACAGAACTAAGGTATTAGAGTGAACATTCCACAGCAAGGGGGTTGTCTCTTGTTCTCGGTGTTTTCCTGGTGACCAGCGCAGAGCCTGGCATACAGCAGGCCGTAAACAATCCTGAGTGAATGAATGAATGAATGAATGAGCAAATGGTAGCTCCAGTATTCCCCTATTCATTATCCTCTGCACCTCGCCCTCTCTTGGTCCCTTGCATACTTCAATGTAATTATTTTCTTGCTCTATTTTTCTCTTCTAGTGTTAGGAATGGGAGCCGGGCTGCAGTGAACTCAGTCAAGCAATGTCCTCTAAACCACACCTCCAGCCCTACTGTGTTCTTTTTACCACACTGTCACCTTGCCAGCATTTCATCCTTTGGACCTGGTCCCCATGAGGCCTGATTCTCATGCTTCCTGCCTCATGCCTACTCCTGCCATGCAGAACCCCATTGTGCTACAAAACCCTGCACCTCCACCCTGCACATGCTATCTCCCTGGTCTGAGACACACCCCTCGTCCCACTCCTGTCCCTGTGGCTAGCTCACTGCTGTCTTTCTCCTTCCCTTCTGTCCCCATCTTACTTGAATCAAGACAAGCTTGGTGGAGTGAAGGAAACCCTGTACTGAGGTGTCTAGGAATATTGATCCTGGTGCTAGTTTGCTTAAACAGAAATGGTGAACTCACTATGTAGTAATATATAACCGTGGTCAGGTGACTTAAGCCCTCTGTGCTCAAGCTTCTGTATCTGTAAAATGGGAACATGGCCTCCTAGGCTTCCAGTGGGGATTAAACAAGTCACCCACGTGGAGGGCAGTAAGTACCAGAGTTAGGTACATAATGTCATCATATTACTGCCCACTGTTGCTCTCTGAAATGGCAGTTTTGTGTTACTCTGACAGAGGGGGAAGCAGGGGGTGAGTAAGAGGAGAGGAGTTAGCATGAGTGGAGGATGAAGGGGAGAAACGCCCATCAGACAGGATGGAGATGCTGAGAACACTGAGGCATCGACAACGAGACTTGACCCTTGACCCAGACTTGACCCATGACCTAGGGGTCATGGAGAATAATGAAATAAGAAAAACCAGGTCACCAGAATTGAAACCTGAATGGCTGTGTTGGGTTTGAAGGATTTCAGTGAAGAACACCTCACTTCCCTACTCAGTTGGAGACCAATGGAGGCTGGAGGCAGAACTCTTAACACATAGAATGAAATCCCCCTGCGGTCACCTAGGCAGCTAGTTGACAGGTGGTGCCTTGTTAGTGCCTGTTAGAGCAGGCTATCTTGTTTGGTTACACTCAGTATAACCAAAAGTTGTTTCTACAGGGACCAAGTTGTCCAGAGGACTCCCCTAGCAGAGTCTTCCAAAGTTTCCAGTGTCATGGGGGATGGGACACTGTTCTAGTGTGGCCTTCCGCACCTTCACTGCGATTGACAGTTATAGATGCTACTGTTCTGGGGTCTAGCCTGTGCTCCGAAGGACATTCAGCAGCATCTCTGGCCCCTCCCCACAGGATGCCATTAGCAACTGCTTCCTTCCCTGGTTCGACTACCCCAAATGTTCCTAGACATTGGCATGCCACTCCAAGACCGCATCTCTAAGGACAGATCCTCCAGACCAGATCCAGGAGTGGAGATTGAGTACTGCCCCCCACACTGTCATCCAAGCATCCGAGGGCAGGTCAGGGTGACAGCTGGGTCCGCCTGACCTTTGCAGATGTCTGCTCCCTGCACTGCGTGCCCTTCCCTCCTCCTCAGCCTTTCCCTGTTCAGCTCATTTCCTCCACTCCCCGAAACCCAGCCACAGCAGCCCCTCTGGGAAGAGATCCCGGCTCCCCAAGGGAATCACTCAGGTCTCTTTGTGGTTCTCCTCCACAGCACCCCACACCCCATACAGCAAATGGTGAATGACCTTGTCCTCGGGACACACGCCCCCGACACACACACACACCCAGTGCTGCGATCAAGGCCAGGTCCATTTTAGGTCTGCAGGAAGTGTTGCTGGGGTGACTGAGCCAGGGCTACTCTGTCAGCTCTTCCTCAGTGGTGCTTTTGTTCCCAAAGCTCTTTTGTGGGTCTCCGAGGAGCTGACGGCCCAGTCCGTGAGGGGCAGAATGTTACCGCAGCTGCCGTGTCTCTCTCCTCCTCGTCTTTGCTGTCTGACAAGGGTCTGGGAGGGTCTGCTTTCTCTGCCTGTTTCCAACATTTGGGCCTCTTGCTTTTGTGAGAGCGTGGGGTGTGTCCTTGCACTTCGGATAATTGCAGAAGAACTGAGCGCCCTGGAAATTGCCCTTGGAAGCCTCTCCCACAGCTGCCTGACCCCATGGCAGAAAAGCCAGGTTGCTTGGATACCAGTTTTCAGACCCAATTCAGGAAAGTCTGGAGGCCACAGAAAACTGAGAAAACTGATTTTTTTTTCCTGCACGTGATCAGGAGCCTGTATCTGAAGACTGGCTCCACCTTTGCTATGGGCCACCAAGCCGCTTTCTGCCTGGCCCCTTGCCAGACCCTCCCTAGGGCTCGCTTAACCTTCCTCACCACGGCTCAGGTGATCCCACGTTACAGACAAGGACATTCAAGATCAGCAAGGTGCAAGAACATGCCAAGGTCACTAGCTGGTCTGTGCTGGGCCTTCGGGTCCAGATCCAGGTCACTGACTCCGGGCTTTGGGCTCCCTTCTCTACTTCTCGCTGAGGATTGTTGAAAAGTTCGCTTATGGAGCATTTTAAGGAAGTTATTATGGTGATGCAATTCTTCCCAGAAACGCAAGTCCAGCCACTGCACAGTCTTTATGGAGACCTTTCTCATCCCTGGCCTCACAACCACCCTGTGGAGCTCTTTATTCCTTACAGAGATGCCATGCACTCTGGCCCAGTGCCCTCTGCCGAAGGGTCTGTACCTTGGCATTCAGTTCCTCCTCTTCCTCCTCCTCCCCCTCCTCCTCTTCTTCTTCCTCCTCCTTCTTTTCCTCCTCTCCCTCCTCCCCCTCCTCCTCCTCTTTCCCTTCCTCCTCCTCCTCTCCCTCCTCCCTCTCCTCCTCTTTCCCTTCCTCCTCCTCTTCTCCCTCCTCCCCCTCCTCCTCATTCTCTTCTGGTGTGCATTGCTCCTGGAAAATTTTACATGGACACAGGGTGTCATACCTCATTCACTGCTGGTTTACCAAGCTCCATGAGGGCAAACACTGGCCTTGGTTCATCTTTGGTCTGTGGAACTCACGCATCTCCAGCAGATAGATGTTCTTCTTGCTACGTACCAGATAGAGATCTAGTGCTGTGCCCAGTGCACACTCTGTGATACTCTCTGCATCATGTGAAAATTGCTACTAGTGACTACTAGGCACAGTACTGCAATAATGCCTAGGAAATGATTGATACCCAAGCACCCAAGGAAACAAAATGCCCTTCCTGCCCCTCATCCCAATATAGTTTTGATTTTTAACCTTTTCCCCAAGGATTCAGATGTTCACAACAGTGTGACAGGAGACTTCTGAGCAAGTCCTATCAAATGTGAGGTCACTCTGGGCACCCCCACCCTTGTGCCTCAGGCAGTAGACGCCTGATCTGCTTTCCTGCCCTTCATATCTTCTGCCTCTGTTGACACTCTTCAGCTAAATGGATTTTCTTCATAGACTTCAACAAGTCAATGATGAATTTCAGGAGGAGAAACATTTTTCACTTCAAATCAGATCTCAGTGAACACTCTCATCAGGGGACCATGAGTCTGGGGCAGTGTTTTTCATCCTGGACTGCCCGTCAGCATCAGCTGGACAGCTCCTAAAAGGACACAGCATCCATGACCCAGGACCAATGACTTCGCATCGAGAGGCACATGCTTCACCACAGTGCTCCCAGGGACAGAGGTGATTCCACTGGGCAGCAGGGGTTGGGCAGCACTAGCTGGCAACCCTGTTGCTGGAGGTGAGGTTTGCAGACCAGAGGCCTGGCCATTGCCTGACAGTTCGTCGGACATGCAAACCACCTGGATTAGAGCCCGCACTAGCACAGACCTTCGGGTGATTGTCAAGCACATTGCAGCTTGAGAAGTGTTGCTTTAGAGAAAGAACAGCTTTTAGACACCTGTGACAAGCTGCAAGCCGTTTCTGCTGATTCACATTACCACTTGGACATATTCCTTCCGCCTTTCCTTCACTTAATAATATTAATAGCATATCTCTTGTGGTGGATTCTGGGAACACAATTGGCCTGAATCTATCTCTACCTTCCCCTACCTCCATTTTCTGTGGGTTCTGTCCTTTGATACCATCTACCTCGTGTCTCCTTGACTTGACCCCTTCCCCTCTTCTTACCTCTATGCAGAAATCAGAGCTGGAATTCTTCTCAGTCCCTACCAGTTGTAGTTTTACGCTGGGCTGACGGCAGCTGATGCTTTGAGTATGTAAGGATGGACTGAGCCCGAGCAGTGCCGGGAATTGCCTCTCCCTGTGGTTGATTCCACTCCTCAGATCTAGAGGCAAAGGAGAAGGTTCCTGAATCAAGCCCAGACCTTCAGTGGAGTGTATTGCTTGTTTTCATGACTCTGGGCGCTGCAGCATAGACCCTTGCTATTTGACGACGTGTAGTTTATAGCGCAGCACCGTGGCTGCCGCTAGGGAGCCTGTTAGAAATACAGAATCCTGGGCGCCGTGGAAGATCTATTGAACCAGAATCTGCATTTAAACAAGACCACCAGATGATTCGTGGACACGTTAAAACCTGAGAGGCGTGAGGCACTGGTAAGGAGCCGCGATTTCCAAGTTTTTTAGCACAGTGAAACCACGCGGTAACTTTTAAAACTTATGCCCAGGTTCCATCCTAGGCCAATCAGGTCCGATGGTCTTCAGATAAGAGCCATGATTCTGCACTTTTTAAAGTGTGGTCAAATGCCCACGGCGTGAAATTTACCATTTAATCACAACCAAAAATCCACTTCGGTGATCCAAAGCCCACCGTCACACCTGATCTGTTTGTAGAAGTTACTTCATCTTCACATCTGAAACTACAGTCAGCAAGTACTAGTCCCCACAGCGGTTCTCCACAACCTCCGGAAACCACATTCTATTTCCTGTCGGTATGCGTCCAGACTACTCCCAGTACCTCATACAAATGGAGTCACACAGCGTCTGTCCTCCTGTGACTGACTGCCGTACTTTACCTGCTAAAGTGTCTTCAGGATTTGTCCACATTGTAGTGTTGGCCAGGATTTCTGTTCTTGTCGCAGTTGAAGAACATCCTACGGTTCAGGTATGCCATGCTCTGTTTATACATCCACAGACTCTTGGGCGACTTTCATCTTTCGGCCATCCTGTTTCCTGCTGCTGCCCTGTGCGTAGCTGTATAGATATCTATTTCTCCTGGATTCTCCCAGAAGCCCTTGTTCTTGCTCTTCCATCGAGAAGCCTAGGGTGAACTGTGAAAGGAGTTCATTACTCTCTTGAGGCAGAAAAACTCCATGACAAAGTTATGCACGTCAAGAGGCCCACGTCTTTGTGCTCCACTTAGGAAGACCTGTCAAGCAGCCCAGACCATCGGGGGTATGCATATTCCAAAGTCACTAAGTGTCTGAAAGACCACTCTTTGAACAAATGATGAGAGCCATCCAGAGTTTCTGTGGTGAAGTTGGTGTGTGCTGGCCAGGCATGGCTTAGGGATGAGTCTGATGGCCCCCAAAAAGAGTGCTGAGTTTTCCTGAACATTTTTTAAAAGGTCAAACTTAAGGGTTTAGATGTAGATTCTCTCATATCTGGGTTGAACAAAACACCCAAGGTGAGTCGCCGAACCTTCAGAGATCATTAACCCACACAAGTCCCTTGTCACATGGAGACTATCCTCACAGCAAAGCCAGGATAGGGGGCTGCACAGAAGAAAAAGGTACCCCAGCATACAATAAATGCAATCAGGTTTTTGAATATCTGCTTCTTCTTCCAGTTTTGGGGTGCCCACTAAGAAGTGGGATCTCTAGACCACACAGTATTCTAGTGAGGCTTTTGAAGAACCGCCACCCTGTCTTCTCACACCTCCGTACCGTTCCCGCCCCCCTCCCCCAGCAATGTGCAGGCCCTCCCCATCCCTCCCCAGCATCTGTTATTCTCTGGGTTTTTATTATTGTTGTTGTAGTCAACCAATGCGAGTGAAATATGTCATTGTGGTTTTGATCTGCATTTGTATATAATTAGTGGAGTTTCATGCTCATGTGGGCTATTTGCATATCTCTGGAGAATGTCTGTTCAGGTCTTCTGCCCACTTTGAATCAAGTTCTTTCTTTTTTCTTTTTCTCTTTTCTCCTCCTCCTCCTCCTCCTCTTCTTCACTGCTGGGCTGCAGGAGTGCTTTATTGATATACTGTGGATGGCAATACCCTATCAGATGTATAGTTAGCGAAAGCTCACACCCATTCTGTGACTGACTTTTTTGTTCTTTGGCGAGTGATCTTTGACGCACCAAAGTTTCTAATTTTGATATAGCCTGTCTTGTCTAACTTCCCTTTGTCGTCTGTGCTCTTGGTGTCTTCTCTAAGAAATCGTTGTTAGGCGTGAGAATTTTGTGAAGCTCCTCATGTGATTTCGGTGTCCAGCCAACACTGTGCAATGCTTCTTAAATTTTAACATACATACAAATCAGCTGAAATCTTGTTAGAATGGATATTCTAATTCAATAGGTCTTGGGTGAGACCCAACAATCTGCATTTCTAATAGGCTGCTAAATGATACTTCTGATGCTCTGTGAGTGGACCGCTCTGAGTAGCCAGGATCTGGAGGAGCACACCAGTGATAGCTTCCATCCTGAGAGGGGCAGGTGCAGTTACCATAGCTTCTCATAAACTTCCCCACTGTTACTGTTTCCTATCCTGGCATCAAGATAGCCCAGTACTAACTACCTCACTTCCTAAATCTGGTCCTGAGCACCCCAGGATGGGGTGTATGGGGTACCTTTGGAATGGCGTACGATTTAGACATAAGATTTAGACATTAGGAACACAAACCCTAAGCCTGCTCCCCAGCCTACCCCAAGAATGTGGGATCTATGTTATTAATAATCTGATCCCCTCTAGCCCTGGCCCATTAGAGGGAAATACTGTAGAGGATCCTTCTGGAAAGTTGTTTTCTTTTAAATGGGTTTAATATCCTCAGAAGAGAAAGCCATACAGGTTGGTCTGAAGTCTGCAGAAGCAGTGTGTGGACACGTGGTGGGGACTTCTGAATATCTCCTTTAAAACTTCCTTTCGTCCACCAGAGAGTCTTGGAGCTAGAAAGGCCCCTCAGAAGTCCCTTCCCAAATCTTTATTTCAAAGGAGAGAGACGGAATCCAGTTGGTATTTGAAGTTGTCAAGATCACCAAAGTTGAGGTCAACCCATAGGTAATGCTTTTTCCCTCAGAGAAAAGACAAAAATCAAGAGGCCAGGTCACATGACTTTGCCCTTTTCAGAACTTTTTCCAGTTAGGCATCTATCACCCTACTAGGATCTGACCCCTGTCTCGGTGACCCAAACTGCAGATGCAAAGGAGCCGACGACCTGCTAGGAGGCATCTCTCATCGCAGGTGCTGTAAACTGATCACATGTCCCAGCCGCTGCCAATCGATTGGATTTGGTTCTCAAGCAGGAGTTCACTATCGTCCCTTCAATAGAAGTCATGCTATCAATAAAGTAAAATAAAAAGCTTAGTGACCTTCAGATCCATGCTGCACTTCATCAATTCCACCCTGCCTATTACTCTTTATCCGCTCACACCTGCTTGTAAAGCGCTCTGCTTGTAAAGATGGTTCTGGGTTTCCTTATCTAGAGAAATGTCCTGCTCGGCTGCAGAACTCTGATAGCATGTGCTTGTCTAAGCCAGAGGACTCTTAATTTGGAATGACCTCATTTGGTATCTCGGTATCATGGGAGCCCATGAGCTCCCAACATGTGTACTTTGAACACACTAAAAGAACCCTCCTCTAACGATGGGTCCTACATGGTTTCTACCCTCCGATGGAGCTCTGCCCCGGCATTTCTCTACAGCAAGACATCAAGGAGGCTTCAGATTCTGTTTAGATCTAAAGGCAGTGCCTGGACCCCCCGTTTTGGCCTCTGGGTCCTTGACCTGGAGCACAAGCTCATTTTCTGGCAGGAGCATCTGTCTCCATATGGGGAGACAGTCTTCAGATCTCCTTTGCTCTTCCCTCATTAAGATGTCAGTCCGGCTCAGCCTTGTTCTCAGCTGCCAGATGCACTGACAAGCAAGCAGCCAAGTTCTAGGAGGAGGAGGCCTGCTGCCTTCTGAAGGCAGGAGGGTAGCACTCTGCGGCTGAATTGGGCCTGCGCGGGCTTTCTGGAATTCCACGAGAGTCTCGGGGACAGTCTGGGAGGTCCAGTTCTCTGCCTATGGCAGAGTCTTAGAGTGGAACTAGCTTGAGCATTCCAAATGTCTTTTGCTTTCACTTAGAGCAGGTGGAGTGTGGTAGCCATTCTCAGCTGTCTCCTGGGCGAGTGCCACCGGCTCTCATGGTCCCAGGCTGTTTGGCAACACCCTGAGTTATGTTAGAGATATAATAATGAATTATACAATGCATTATACATAATTAATTTATAATAAAACACACACATAATGGTTTAATTTCTCCAAGTGAATGATGTGCTACCCGCCAGACCTCTCCGGAATGCATCCCTCTGACTGCCTCTTAGTCTGAAAGCAATGACCGTCAGCCCTTGCGAGGGATCTTGTCTTGGAGAACCTGCCAGGCTACCTCTGGGGTGCGTCTCACAGGAGAGCAATCCCACACTACCTCTGTTGTTACTCTGGACCCAGTGGCCTGTGGGTGGGAGAGGGTTTCACCCCCACCTCTGCATTGAAATCTGTTATTTGCCTCATTCTCTCAGAGTATTGGACACCCTTCCTTCCATCTTCCATTCCTTCATTCCTTCCTCCCTTCTTTCCTCAAATACGTCCTTCTTGCATAACTTATTCTTAGCCTGGTGCATATCAAGTAAGCAAAACAGACAAATATCCGTGGCAAAGTGAATCTTGTCCTCTAGCAGAGAGTGACAGCTAGTAACTAAGTGTGAGGCGCAGGAAATCCCATCGCAAGTGATGCAGTGATGGGTGCTACAGAAGAGGGGAAAGACCAGGACCAGCGGCCCACCGGGATGGAGGCAGATTGTAGTTTTAGGATAGCAGAGATGGAGCACATACAAAGCAATGGTCCTATGATCCCTGAGACAGGAGAACGCCCACGCAGCCTCCCCGGGACTGGATCTGCCCAGCTCTGGGACCTTTCAGTAAAGCCTGTAACTTTTGCTTTCAGATGGTCAGGATGGCTTTGCTCCTGCTGCCGCCCCTGTGGCTTCTGCCTCTCACTGGGGGATCCCAGAGGGCCGAGCCCATGTTCACTGCAATCACCAACTCAGTTCTGCCCCCTGACTATGACAGCAACCCCACCCAGCTCAACTACGGAGTGGCAGTGACGGATGTGGACCACGACGGGGACTTCGAGATCGTCGTGGCGGGGTAAGTGCCTCCCACCCTGAGTCTGACAGATGTATTAATCAGCTTTCGCAGTGATACGGTTGTGTGACAGTAACTCCAAACCACAGTGCAGTGGCCAATGCTTGCTCTGGCGTGGGTCTGCAGTCCTTCGTGCTCAGCTGCAGTCCGGCTGACAGAGCTGCGGTTCTGGGATGCCGTGGCTTTGCCTTCTGCAAAGCAGGGGCACGGGTCAAATGGCCATTTAGAGGAAAGCTATCTGCAGGCTGTTCAAGGCTGCCTCTTGTCACACATCAGCTCCCTTGGCCGTTCAGGTATCACTTCCTTCCCAGTGAGGTTCTACACGGGCAGGACATAAAAGTGTTAATCCGTAGAAGGGGTTGCTGTGTGCTCACTGATTCCCATGGCACTTTACATAAGGCTAAGAAAACGTTAATTACCCATTTCAAAGAAGAGCGAAGATGGAAATCAAGAGGGATAGTTAAGCCTCCCCTGGCTAGGCATGCTGCCTGCTGCTCTCCTCCGAAAAAGAATACTACTGCATGGCTGGAAAAGCAGAGACTCGGAGTTCAGATGGCTTGAGATGGTGCCCTGGGTGTACAGCTTTCCTTGAGATCCACGTTCATCCTCTGGAAGGAAGGGATCTCTGTAAGCCTCACCTGGCTATTGCACATGATAGCGCATTGTGAGTTCTGCCAATCACCATGGATAGCTGTTATTTACTGAGCACCACTGTGTGCCAGGCTCTGTTGTCATATTTTACATGCCGTCACTTATTCATCCCTCTGACACCCCAGCATCCCATTTAGAGATGAAGAGATGAAACTAAAAAGCAGGCTGGGGATGGGTGTAAGGAATGTAGCTTAGTTGGTAGACTGCTTGTCCAATGTTTGAAGCTCTGGGTTCAGGCCCCAGCACCAGGTGTGTTGTGGGCCACAGCTGGGATTCCAGCACTTGGGAGATAGAGGAGCTATGTCAGACTCTGCCTCAGAAAGCCAAACAAAAGACAGAGACTAGCTGACACAGTAAATGGATGGGTCAGGAGTCGCACCTCAGGGCAACCTACCACACTATACTACACAAAGTCTGGCCATCACTTCAAAACCACTGACAAGAACAAGGCAGGGGCCATCTGCCTAGTTCTAGGAGCCTGCTTTTTGGGTAATGTAGGACAAAGTACCTATCGGGTGACATTATTCATAGCAGTCATATGCAACAGTAAAAAGCATTGGCCTTAGACATGGAAGAATTGGTTGTGAGAGGGTCTCATCTATCCCAGGGTAGTCTTGAACTTACTATGTAGCTGAGGATAGCTTTTCACCTCCACATTCCAAGTGCTGGGGTTACAGGCATGTGTCACAGTTCACAGTGAAGAGCTGGTTTTAAGTTTAACTATATATTTAGCCCAATAGTTGCCAACCTTTGTGCTTCAGCTTTATTTTCCTCATCCGTAAAATGGGTGCATTGAACTAACTGGAAATTCCCTACCTACCTACCTCCCAGGACTGAACTCAGGGTCCCTGGTGATGTTACATAGAAAAGATATTTTTAAAGGATATTTTCTCTATTTAATTATTTAATCTACCCTGAAAAGATGAGAGCCACTCAGTACTAGACCTTCTAGAAGCTAGGTAGTGTTTTCCCTGTGTGGTGTTCATTAGTCACATGACAATTAAGATTTTAAGTGTGGCTAATATGGTCAAGGAATTGAATTTCTTCTTCCCTACATTTTTTTTTTTGGACACAGTTTTTTTTGATATGTACTCTGGCTGGCCTGAAGCTTGCGATACCTGGGTGCTTGGACATGCCTCACCATGCCCGGCTCAAGGAACTGAATTTCTAATTCTAATCAAATGGCCACATTTCAAGCTGGCAGTTCAGTTCTGCTTAAAGAGCAGAAAATGATAAAACAGTGCAGATACAGGGGGTAGCCGGGATTCGCTTCTCCCGAGGTGAGCTGAGTGGCATGCCGGTGTTCGGCCTGTAATGCCCAGTTGTCCCTGGAATCAGGGGCAGCTGAATCATGCCCAGCGCCACATGACGCCAGCCCTCCATTTCTGAGATGTCGTGGTTGGCCCTGACACCAGTCTTCCCAGATGGGCCCTGGGGGCCGAGAACAGAGAAAGTGGGAGCACAACCTCCCTCCCCGTTTCCATCCCTACCCAAAAGCATCATGGATATGCTCTCTGTTCAACTAAGACCCTGGTATGATGAGCTCATTGTCTCACAAGTTACTATGGAAAAAAACCTAAGACTTGTGAACAGAAAGTTCCCTTACCCTTCTTTCCTCTCACGGGATACCTGGCAGGTGCTGTCATGCCCCCTGCCCCCACATCGAAAAATCTCTCCCTGTCTCCACAGGTAAGTTGTCTCTGACCTTAGTATCTTCTGCTCCCATTCCCATCTGGTGCATCCTCTGGCCTGCCTCATATTGCCTCTGCATGGTCACTTCAGGAGACCTTGGTTACTGCCCTGTGGTTACTCACACTTTTCCCTGAGGTCACCACAGGGGTGAAAAAAAAGCCTTGAAGAACAAAAAATTGCTCCCATGGGGGAAGATGCAAAGGCCTCTCTGGTCTCTTCATTCTCTGTCTTTGATGCCCTCTCTCCGAGGCATGCTGACACAGTAGTACTAGGCTGTATCACCCTCCTCCTGATTCATTAGCCAGCTGCAAAAACCAGCAGGTTACAGAGGCGCTCTCTCTCTCTCTCTCTCTCTCTCTCTCTCTCTCTCTCTCTCTCTCTCTCTCTCTCTCACACACACACACACACTCTCTCTCTCTCTCTGTCTCTCTCTTTCTCTCTCTCTCACACACACACATACACACATACACACATACCTTACACACACACACACACACACACACACACACACACTCACACACACGCACACATGCACACACCCTACACATACCCCCTAAGGCTCATCCTGACCCAGTCTGTTTGAAAAGAAAAAACAAGTTTGGTGTCAGGGGTCTCAAGGTCTCTTTGTCTTTACCAGGTCAAAAGGCGCTTGTGACTAACAGACCCATTGTTCAGGTTGGTTATCCAAGCCCCAGATTAAACTTGGCCTCTGTAGGTCTCCATCTCACACATCCTTTGGAGTGAGGGGAGTTGCCCCTGTACTTCCTGGACATTCAGCTTCTTCCTATCTGAGCAATGACTGTGCACTTCACCTCCCACCCCCAAGACTTTGACTCTTGAGCTCAAAAACGTTTGTGTCCACTGTGGTTGAGAAACTAGACTGTCATTCATAGCCTTTGTAGAGTAGGTGACTATACCATGTCCAGCTTGCCACAGGCCTGGGTCCTTAAGTGATTGGAATTACCTTTGCAAACAAGGCCTAGATCATGCATGGTCTTGGCCTGTTTCTCCCCCAGACGGCTACTGAAGTACCTGCAGCCGTTCTGAACGGTGTGCTTGTTGTTCACGCAAAGGGAGAAGAGTTATGGGAGGAACTGGGATAAACAAAAATGGAGAAATCGGGCAGCCTCCCAGCTCCAGGTCAGGGTTTCTCCGTGGCTGTTGCAAGGCATTGTGAATTCTTGGAGCATCAGAAAGGCACGGGTCCAATTTAAGTACCAACGTACATTCCAAAGGCAAATACAACTTTTATTATCTCCAGCGTAGGAAAATTTGTCACTGTCTTCTCCTTTGGGCCGGATAACCAAGAGTTGACTATACAGATGTATTTAAATCAGGACCTTGAGAGGTCATTTGGTCCACGTCCTCTTGCCGCTGGACAAGGCCAGTCCTGTAGTGTGTGGATGTACCATCATGTGCTGAGCACCATCTGACAGACCGGGACCATGGTGATCATTCCTCAATACAGCTCAGTTACTCAGGTCAAAACCCATTTGACTAATCTGAACCCCTCATATGGGTGCTTAATAGGCCATTTCCTTTAGCTTTTGTTTCGTGGCTGCCTTGAAGATATAAAGCCACCATTGTTTCACATAAAGACAGCCAGAATCCCTGCCCTGCCTCTCATCCTACCGATTCCTTGGCAGCATCTCTAATTTAGACCTCTTACTCTTTCATCTGCCTTGTATCCATATTAAATTCTGCTTCCTTCTGTCTGATTGTAGGCTTTCTGAGAGGCATGTCGCTGGAGTTGATATTTTTAAAAATTAAATAGGAATGTCTTTACCTGTAGCACCTGTGTCCTGGTAGGGGCAGACCCACCCATTATCCTACAGATCTTTCTATGAGCCCATCTCAGAATTCGTTTACTTTTGCAACCCCTGGGACAATAGCCAGCTCTTTGGTTTATAAGGTATCTGGTACTTGAAGCCTTGGATTTGTTGACCTTGTGGTGTGTCTGACCGGAGCCCTGTTACTCGGAGTATTTACTCTTTCAATAGGTTTGTTTTGCTTTGCTTTTTCAGTATCCTCCGTCTGGCTATCGACAGCATTGATTTTGCACATGTTGCGGGTGGGTCCGTGTTGTGTTCCGGATTCTTGAGTTAATTGTGATGGAAGGCGTGTGCGTGCTTCTGACTCTGGGAGGAGCAGAAAATGACCGCCCTTTGTTCTGTGGGGATGGGGGGAGGGAAGGGGCGGCTCAGCGCTCCTCCGCCACAGCCACAGCCGGGCGAGTGCCCGCGCATGTGGAGGACTTATCTGCTAACCTGCAGATGTGTGATGGAGGTCTGCGGATAGCTGCCTCCCCGCAGGGAGAGGGGAGGACTTGATCACCCCCAGAGAAGGCTGTGCACGCACAGACCATTGAGGTCTTCAGGACTGTTCCCTGGGCAAATGGAAAGCCTGGTGACTTCCCCTTTTCTCAGTGGAACTAAACACCCAATCTCCAGTCTCATAGCGTCCAGAGAGGGATTCCTGTTGGTGTCAATCTGGCGCAATCCTTTACAGCAGCAGTCTAAGGGCTATCCCCATAGGTCTGAGATAACCCCTCTGCCCTCTTTGTTTCCAGCAGGAGTTGGCTCCGGTGGAGAAACTGTAGTGGTTGTAAAGTTTAAACCTCGATTTAGATCAGTTTTTCTACACAAAGAGCATTCATTTGGTAAAACCTTAGCAGGCCCTTCACACTCCGGAGGGTTTTGTCTAAAAAACAATGCAGATTGTAGAGCAGTGTTTTGTTTTGTTTTTTGTTTTGTTTTCCTCTCAATTTTGCAACTATGTCAGGACATTTTTTTTTTAAATTTACTAAAGCTAATTGAATTATTTAAAAGGCAAACTGTATTCAATTACCTGATTAATCATGATCACGTAGGAGATACCATTAAAAATAATAAGAGCGATGAAAAAGAATAGGATATTTATCTATGATTTAACTAAATCAGCACTTACCGTGGTATTATAACCGTAGGCAGATATGTGTGGTTGCAATGCATGCATATGCACGCTATGAGAAGACAGGTGTCATAAATAATAGGTTCTGTGTGAGTATGCATGCATTTAGATTTATGTGCTATGTTAAGACGCGTGTCCAAATGTGCACAGATGCGCGTGTACACCTGCTTTAGACACAACAGGAATAAATATGTTTGAACTTTCTGTCCTGTTGTTGTTGTTTTGATGATACTGTATCAGGGCTGGGGGGTAGCCCAGTTGGTAAAGTCCTTGCCTTGTAAGCATGAGCATGAGGCTCTGACCCTGTTCCCCAGAACTCAGACCAAGAGGCTGGTGTGGTAGACATGCTTGTTTGCCCAGAACTGGGAAGGCAGCGACGGGCAGGTCCTCCGGGCTCGGACCAACCAACCTAGCCTACCATTTGAGTTCCGGACCATTGAGAGACTCGGTCTCAACAGCAGGCTGCCCAGTATCTGAGGATCAATGCTGGAGATTGTTTTGATGTCAACACACCTGCTCACATGTATACTTACATACACACATGGACGTCCACACACATGAGCATTAGCATACACACATGAGCGGTACTAATACTTTAATTTAGTCAACTGTTTTGATATTATCTTAAACTGTTAGATTAGTTCACTTTGTGTGTGCGTGTGTGTGTGTGTGTGTGTGTGTGTGTGTGTGTATGTGTGTGTGTGTGTGTGTGATGTACCGGTTTGTATGTGTACATGTGTGTTCAGGTGTACTCACACGTGTCTGACTGAGCATGCAGGCATCAGAGGGGTCAATATAAGGCGTCTTTGTTTGCTCTCCACCATATTCATTAGTTTTGAGAAAGGGTGTCTCACTGAACCCGGAACTCACTGGTTTGGTGAGGTTGTTTGGTCAATAAACTCCAAGGATCTACCTGCTCTCTGCCCCCACCTCAAACACTGGTATTACAGACTTCATTGCTGTGGGTTCTGAGAATCCAAACCCGGATCCCCAAGCTTGTGTGGCAAGCACATTGTCAGCTGCTACCTCCCCAGGTCCAGTTTCATTTTCTGCTGCTCAGTATGTTTCTCATTTAATTACACTTAAATATGTTTCATTGGGGAAAAAAAAACCAAAAGTCAGACGATATAAATGAAGGTAAAAATCCACCTTTCCCAACCTCTGCCCACTGCTGCAGGCTCGCCATAGTCATCTCAGAATAACTTCCAGTTTGGTGTTTGTTTCCTGATAGTAATCAATGTGTTATAGATAGATGGATGATAGATTGATAGACAGATAGACGGATAGCTGGATAGATGATATTTAGGTAGATGATAGGTAAGTAGATGCATAGATGATAGATTGATAGATAAATAGATAGATAGATAGGTAGATAGATAGATAGATAGATAGATAGATAGATAGATAGATAGATGATAGGTAGGTGAATAGATAATAGATAGATTATAAGATATTCTATATTATATAAATTCTATATATATCAAAATACACAGTTTTGGCATGAGTCGCTGAGATACATGCTGTCACACTTGATTTCTGCTGTGTAGCATGTTCAAATATGTACATGTATCTTTTAAAAGGAAGCTATTTTGTGCAGACATACCGTCTACGTGTCCTTATTTTTCGAGTGGTCTTGCTGCTTCTAGTTTCCACCCGTTGCAGGCGTTGACTGACACACTGCATGTTGTCCTCACAGACACCCGCAAACTTTTCTCTAGGGTGGCCACCAAGAACTGGAAATGCTGGCTTAAGGAACCGCATGTCTCAAGTTTTTTTTTTTTTTTTTTTTTGGGGAGGAAAGGGTTTATTCAGGTTACATTTCTACACTGCTGTTCATCACCAAAGGAAGTCAGGACTGGAATGCGAGCAGATCAGGAAGCAGGAGATGATGCAGAGGCCATGGAGGGATGTTTCTTACTGACTTGCTCCCCTGGCTTGCTCAGTTTGCTTTCTTTTTTTTTTTTTTTAATTTAATTTTATTTTATTTTTTTAATTTACATTCCAAATCACTTCCCCTTTCCCGTTTCCTCCCTCCCCGAAAGTCCCATAAGCCCCCTTCCCTCCCTCTTTTCTCCGTTCAACCCCCTCTCATTACTCTGTCCTGGCGTTCCCCTACATCCAGTCTTTCCAGGACCAGGGGTCTCTCCTTCCATCTTTTTAGAAATCTATTGATATGCTGATTGTGTCTAGGGTATTCTGAGATTCTGGGTCAATATCCCCTTATCAGTGACTTCATACCATGTGTGATCTTTTGTGATTGGGTTACCTCACTAAGGATGATATTTTCAAGTTCTGACCATTTGCCTAGGAATTTCGTGAATTCATTGTTTTTAATTGCAGAGTAGTATTCCATTGTGTAAATATACCACATCTTCTGAATCCATTCCTCCGTTGAGGGACATCTGGGTTCTTTCCAGCTTCTGGCTATTATAAATAAGGCTGCTATGAATATAGTGGAGCATGTGTCCTTATTGCATGCAGGTAAAGTCTCTGGGTATATGCCCAGGAGTGGTATAGCCGGATCCTCCGGAAGTGTCATGCCCAGTTTTCTGAGGAGCCGCCAGACTGCTTTCCAGAGTGGTTGTACCAGCCTGCAATTCCACCAGCAGTGGAGGAGTGTTCCTCTTTCTCCACATCCTCGCCAACAACTGCTGTCTCCTGTGTTTTTGATCTTAGCCATCCTGACTGGTGTGAGATGGAATCTCAGGGTTGTTTTGATTTGCATTTCCCTAATGACTAAGGATGATGAACATCTCTTTAGGTGCAAGTTTTAACGGCTATCACCGAATTGCTTCTAGTTTCGATCTTTTTTCTATTTATTCATAGGCTGTAAGCAAAAAGCAAGCTTGGGGATTATTTAGTTCAACAGCTGTCTGAGCCCCTATTACATGTACAGCCACCCACGTCCCAGGATCTGAACTTTACCAATTTAGATTTAACAGTTCCAAGGAAGAAAGGGGCTATTCTCCTTCAGCAGAGCCTGCTGCTGCTGCTGTTAAAACCCAGGTAGAAGAACTTCAATACTTCCTAATTCAAACAGCAAAAAAAGGACTTCCTCTAAAGGCTTCTCTGAAAAAAAAAATGTATTTCTTAAATGGGTCACCTTTAACCCTGAGACTTATTGTCATCAGTATCACGGAAGAATGACTGCAGATGCTGAATCTTCAGCTGTGGTACCGCATGCTCGGCCCCTGACGCTGAATACTAGAAGATCCTGTTGGAGCCGGAGCCAGGCCTTTCTATCCCCTTCTTAAACTTCCCTAAGAAGAGCTCTCAGCAGTGTGTGGCAGGCTTTCCAGAAATATCTCCTTGCTGCATGCATCCCTCCTGCTCTGCAGCCCTGGACAGCCATGAACAAGGGCAGGTGACAGACTGCTAACCAGCTCAAAAGACGCAGGGCTCTATGGCCACCTTGTCCCCAGGCACACACCCAGAAAGGGAGAACAGCACTCACCCAAAGAGGCCTGTGCCCTAGTCCCCAGAAACCCGGAATGTTTTCTTCAGTGGCAGAAGGTACTTTGCAGATGTGAACGGTGTTAATGACCTTTTGATGGGGGAGGTTACTCCCACACAATTAAACTTGGGAAAGCAGGAGGTAGAAGAGGAAGGGAGAGTAATCCCCTGTAGGAAAGGTTCGCCCTCCCTTCTTGGCACTGGAGGTGGAGGGAAGGGCCCCTAGACAGGGGATGGTGATGTAGGCAATGATGTAGGTGATGATGCAGGTGTTACTGAAGGAAGGAGCATTGCCTAGCATCCCTGGAAGGCAGCAGCCTTGCCAACACTTCATTTTGGCCCAGGGAGACCAACATCAACTGTCTAATACACACGATGGTAAGATAATCAATTTGTTCTGCTTTAAGCCATTAGGTTTCGGGGTAATTTGTCTCGGCAGCCACAGGAACCAAATACAGTGGGTAAAAGGTCAAGTGGCTGGTACCATTTTTCAGAGAGGTGACTTGGCCATTACCTGAGAGAATTTTAACAGTGTTGGTTTTATAATTGCGCGACAATGAAATGTATCCCTCCAACAAAGGCATCTCTCAGCATCGGTGTTAGCTTCCACACATGGGAACATGTATAGTTTTAAAGATGATTTTTTAATTAAACTATTTGTTATTTTAGTGGACGGAGCATGCCATCACACATTACCATGGAGGTCAGAGGTCAGTTTTCAGGAGCCATTTCTCTCTTACCTTTCTGAGGATTCTGGGGTTACACTAAGGTTGCCAGGCCTACTTGTGGGGCCATCTTCTCAACACCACCCTAAAGTCACCCTGTATCTCACTGTTGGGCTCCTGGTGCTACCAATGGCTGGAGGCAGAAGGGCTTCAGGGGTTTTTAAGAATTCACTGTCCTCAAGGGGACAAACACATCCAAACTGGGAAGGTTTCAAGTAGCCACTGCCACTCATGAGACAAACAGACACCCCTGGAGGGGTCATCCAGAGACGGGGAGGGGGGTGATTGGGCAGAGGACAGGCAGCTTGAGGGTCTCTGTAATGAGAGGACACCACTGGCCTCTCAGGGTCAAAACTATTGACACTTATTTGTCATTTATTTGTTTTTAAATTTATTTTTAAGAGGCATGTTAACCACAACAACTACTACAACAAAAACCCTGATCTTTGCAAAGAAACGAAGAGGTTTTTTTTTTTTATAAAAAGCCACTCAAAAATAGTAATATAATTAAGACACTAAAATTGCCTCTGCCGCAAACGGCAAGGCTACTTTTAGTAACCTGAATTTTTCATCCATTCAGAAAGTCAGCCTGTGTTCTTGTCTCCCATCACTTTCCCTGAAGGTCTCTCCTCCCCATTTTTTAAGTGAAGAGCTGGCCGGGGCCTACTTAGTCCCCCAACTCCACTGCAAGGCAAAGGAGAGCCTTGGTGGCCCATGGCAGCCCTCCAGCGTGGGCTCTAGAGGCCTCTGAAGGCCTCTGACTCAGCCTTCCTCTCTTGAATTTTCCTCACAAATTCTTTCTCCTCGGAAGGCCTGCTGACCTGGGAAGCAGGCAGTGTTCCTGCTTTCTAAATACTCGAGGATTTGAAGCCGCCAAAAGCAAGCCATGAATCTGAATTTCGGCTTGAGCTCCTAGACTTTGTCTTCACCTGCTTGTAAACCAGCTCTGAGGGCCAAAGCAGACACAGCAAGGAGTGTCTTCTCGTTTTAACCATCACCGAGGCCCACACAGGGAACACCATTGTCATCAGCTTCAAGTCACAATTTTTGGTACATTTTAATATCGCCAAAACTGACACGTGATTTCCAATCGGCAGCCCGCACTGAATTGGCAGTTGGTCCTTTTCTAAAGTTGCATGAAATAACAGGGAGTCTTATCTCCCATGAGGCCTCAGACTGGATTCAAACACTGTGCAGAGCTGTCCCCACTGCGCAGATGAGGAAACCGAGGTCCAGTGATCTATTCAGGGTCATAGGTAAAAAAAAGATGCTACCACTCTTCTCTGTGTGGCCATCAGACCAAGGCTGTTAGTGCATTGTTCCAATCATAATCTTCAGTAAACCTTTTTCTGCTTTGCTTATTGATAACCAAGACCGCCTGTTTTGCAGTGTCCTACTGTGGCGGTCCATTTTCTTCTGAGTTTGTCAAATGTTGTGTGATATATGCCGGGCCAAATTCATTAGGTGCAATTTTACAGTTCTCATGTTTTCTTGGTGAGTGGATCTATCATTCATGCTAATTACACATTGGGCCTAATAGCATAGCTGGTGAATTTTCCTCTGGTTGGTGTACACCAGGTTACCTTGTGTGGTTGTCAAAAGCCCCCTAAAGTCCCGGCGTTAAGGGCTTTGCTACCAGCTCTGCACTGTTAGGAGGGAATGGGAACTTTGAGACATGTAGCCTCTGGAAGGTCATCCAGTCACTGGGGGCATGTCCCCAAAGGTGGGGGCCCAGTCTCCTCCCCTTCCCTTCTCTTCCTCATGTCTTAGCCATAAGTGAGTGCTTTTGGTCTACTTTGTACTTCCACCATGATGGGCTCCCTTCCTGCATGACCAGGAGCACCAGGCCACGCAGCGAAACCTCTACAGCAGTGGTCAGAGGGATGCCCTCAGCAGTCACTTAGCCCTGCCTTTGTAGTGAGAGAAAACTACCACACAAAGCACACTTTTGTTCACACTTTTCTTTGACATTTTATAGTCTTTGGAGGGGGGTGTCATGTGTTTTTCTGCGGCACGTACATCTGACTTGGGTTTTAAACTGTTTGGACACACCTAATTCTCTCTAACAAAGTCAGTCTGCCTCTGTGTAATGGGAACATCAAGCCCTTTAGGCTCCAGGACTTGTATCTGGTATTTGTTCATTTCTATGTTTTTTTTTTTAAGCTCAGCACCCAGGAAGCTGAGGCAGGAGGATTGGTTTGAGTTTGAGGCCACCCTAAGCTACATAGTAAGACTTTGTCATGGAAAAAAAATGTTTAATTTATTAAAGGGCTTTTAAAAATTGAAGATAAGAAAGATTCTTGGTTTGGTTTTTTTTTAATCTTTTATTTTTGCCTATT